>JACEFZ010006805.1:0-740605 GCA_014155875.1 Cepaea nemoralis
TACACAGAATTATAACAACATCAGTCACACTAGATACACAGAATTATAACAACATCAGTCACACAAGATACACAGAATTATGACAACATCAGTCACACTAGATACTTAGAATTATAACAACTTCAGCCACACAAGATACACAGAACTATAACAACATCAGTCACACAAGATACACAGAATTATAACAACATCAGTCACACAAGATACACAGAATTATAACAACATCAGTCACACTAGATACTTAGAATTATAACAACATCAGTCACACTAGATACTTAGAATTATAACAACATCAGTCACACTAGATACTTAGAATTATAACAACATCAGTCACACTAGATACTTAGAATTATAACACCATCAGCCACACAAGATACACAGAATTATAACAACATCAGCCACACAAGATACACAGAATTATAACAACATCAGTCACACTAGATACTTAGATTTATAACAACATCAGTCACACAAGATACACAGAATTATAAAAACATCAGCCACACAAGATACACAGAGTTATGACAACATCAGTCACACTAGATACTTAGAATTATAACAACATCAGCCACACAAGATACACAGAATTATAACAACATCAGTCACACAAGATACACAGAATTATAACAACATCAGTCACACAAGATACACAGAATTATAAAAACATCAGTCACACTAGATACTTAGAATTATAGCAACATCACCCACACAAGATACACAGAATTATAACAACATCAGTCACACTAGATACTTAGAATTATAACAACATCAGCCACACAAGATACACAGAATTATAACAACATCAGTCACACTAGATACTTAGAATTATAACAACATCAGTCACACTAGATACTTAGAATTATAACAACATCAGTCACACTAGATACTTAGAATTATAACAACATCAGTCACACTAGATACTTAAAATTATAACAACATCAGTCACACTAGATACACAGAATTATAACAACATCAGTCACACTAGATACTTAGAATTATAACAACATCAGTCACACTAGATACTTAGAATTATAACAACATCAGTCACACTAGATACTTAGAATTATAACAACATCAGTCACACTAGATACTTAGAATTATAACAACATCAGTCACACTAGATACTTAGAATTATAACAACATCAGTCACACTAGATACTTAGAATTATAACAACATCAGCCACACAAGATACACAGAATTATAACAACATCAGCCACACAAGATACACAGAATTATAACAACATCAGTCACACTAGATACTTAGAATTATAACAACATCAGTCACACAAGATACACAGAATTATAAAAACATCAGCCACACAAGATACACAGAATTATAACAACATCAGCCACACAAGATACACAGAGTTATAACAACATCAGTCACACTAGATACTTAGAATTATAACAACATCAGTCACACAAGATACACAGAATTATAAAAACATCAGCCACACAAGATACACAGAGTTATAACAACATCAGCCACACAAGATACACAGAGTTATAACAACATCAGCCACACAAGATACACAGAGTTATAACAACATCAGTCACACTAGATACTTAGAATTATAACAACATCAGTCACACTAGATACTTAGAATTATAACAACATCAGTCACACTAGCGGCGTACACTATGTTAAAGACACCAGCCATACTACATACTTAGAGTATTAAGGACACAAGCCAAATTAGATGCTTAGAGTACCAATGACCCCCCCCCCCCCCCTCCACTAGATAAGTGCGTAAAATGCTAAAGAAATAAACCCCACCACATATGTAACTTAATAAATGCACACTCCACACTTGACAAGTAGGTAAGATACTAAATTGATAAATAAATTAGTAAAGAAGCAAGTCATGAAAGATAAATGTGATATTCGAAGGAACTAAAAGCACAAGCTGCTCTAGCAAAATTAATGTATTTACGACAATATCCACATACACGTAAATGAAATAAAAATATACGTCGCTTTCAATTGCTGAGAATGCACGTATAAATAACAATAGCATAAACGTAGAATATGCAGTAACTTTGCGATGATCTTCAAAATCATTTTCGACGTTATAAGCCTCAAATACTTACCATACAGACACTATTATATACATATTTTGAAGTAGATAAAATCGTTATGGCATTTCGCATATTAGATAATAGAAATACTTTAATGCCTCATCAATATAATAGCCAGAGGAATCATCTTGTAGACAGTAATTACTGAGCAGAAACACCAAGAAACAGAACGTTGAACACGCACACTGCACAACTCTTCATCAGCATTCACCATGATGTTTCAAGTTATAGGAACTATATTAGGCGGACAACATATCCACGTGTTTATTTGAGAATTTGGCGAGATGAGAAAACAAACACTGCTCGTGAAATAATAATTTCAAACACTCTTAACTGAAATCGCAAAACGTGTTGGTAACAGACAAGACAAAAGCAATGAAGAAATAGCGTTGAAACTTCTTTAAACGTTACTCTGTCTCGACTTACGCTAAGCTAAAACAAAAAGATCGTTTAAATACCACATTTGGTCGTATTCTACTTTGCCTACTTCCACAGATATCCGTTTCTTGTCTGTGTTTCAGTTTTTGTCAGGGTTTTGTCTATTTATTTGAGAATTGTGATCTGCCAATTTCACTGATACATCAGAAAATTATACAGCAAGTGAAAAGTGTGGTAAACTTAAGGAAACGCTTTATAAAACCGCGGTAGGGTTTAGGGCACTGTTGATGATAAGAGGCAGAACTGGTTTGCGGCAAACAGCCAAACACTGCAGCCTTTGATTGATAAAAAGAAGATAGCTCTCTTAACAAACAAGGAAAGAACAACGCGTAACACTCTCAGTGAGCTGAAGCAAGCTAAGGAGGATGTACAAAAAGTGTCCAAATGACTATTGGATCAAGTTATGTGAGTCCATTCAATATGGAAGTGATAATGGAAACATCAGAAGCATGTATGAAGGGATAAAGAAAGCCTGTGGTCCAATGATAACAAGAAGTGCACCACTGAAAACCTTGACTGGAGAAATCATCACTGATAAGAAACATCAGTTGGATAGATGGAAGAACACTATTTGGAGCTTTACTCAAGTGAGACCAATTAGCGAATGATGCCCTCAACGCCATAGAGACCCTACCAACTCTTGACCACCTGGACACACTTCCCACCATAGCAGAAGTTAAGTGTGCTATAAATGAACTTGCATCTTGCAAGGCTTCAGGTACGGATGGGATTCCGATAGAGGTTATCAGGAGTGGGCAACACACACACACTCTACAGATCCCCAGCTAATAGAGCTATGCTGGCGAGAAGGACAAGTCCCACAGGATTTCAAAGATTCAAGCATCCTAACACTATACAAGAACAAGGGCGATCGGAGCGGCTGTAGCAACTATGGGGGTATCTCACTTCTGTGTATTGTTGGAAAAGTATTTGCCAGAATTGTTCTGCGCAGACTTCAAGTCCTAGGAGATCAAGTCTACCCCGAATCACAGTGTGGCTTTCGACAGAACCGGTCCACCATTGATATGATATTCTCATTGCGACAAATGCAAGAAAAATGCCGTGAACAGAATCAACCACTGTTTATTGCCTTCATCGACCTCACAAAGGCAGGCATATGATTTGGTCAGTCGTGAGGGCCTGTTCAAGGCACTAAAGAATATTGGCTGCCAACCAACTCTTCTGTCCATTGTGGAATCGTTCCACACAGGCATGAAGGGTATAATCAAGTTTGGTGGTGCAAATTCAGAAGAGTTTGATATCAAGCGTGGAGTTAAGCAAGGTTGTGTACTAGCTCCCACCCTCTTTGGAATATACTTTTCACTTCTACTAAAATATGCCTTTCGTGATCAGGATGGTGGTATATACATTCATTCACGCTCAGATGGCGGCCTCTATAATGCTCAGAGAATGAAGGCCAAGACCAAAATTAGGAGGATACTGATCAGAGAGCTGCAGATGATGCTGCAATTACGACCCGCTCTGAGGAAGAATTACAGCGTCTACTATCTGCATTCTCCATCATTCTCTCTTCATTCTTGTTCTGAATTTGATTTAACAATTAGCCAAAAGAAGATACCGATTATGTCGCAATGTGCACATGGGGTGCCATCAATCTTTATTGACGACGCCGAACTAGAGATAGAAGACCATTTTACATATCTAGGATCAAAGGTAAATAGCAAATAAATTATCCCTCGATCAGGAAATCAACATCTGGATTTTTAAGGCAGCAACAACAATTAACAGGTTAAGAAAAAGAGTCTGGGAGAACATGAAGCTTACTGCCAAAACAAAAGTCCTTGTCTATCAAGCTTGTGTTCTTAGTACTCTTCTTTATGGCAGTGAAGCCTGGACAACTTACTCACACCAAGAGAAACATTTAAACAGCTTTCATATACAGTGTCTGTGAAGAATTTTTGGTATTAAGAAGCAAGGCAAAATCACAAATACTGAAGTATTGGACAGATCAGTTGTGTGACGGTTTATTCCATGTTCAGTCTTCGTAGACTTAGATGGATATGACGTGTTAGGAGAATGAATTATGGTAGAATACCAAAGAACATCTTTTTTGGTGAATTACAGATGGGTAAGAGTTCTCAGGGTCGGCCTCTACTACAATACACAGATGTGTGTTAGCGGGACATGATTGATACAAGCATTGATAACGCACATTGGGAGCAAGTCTCCACTGAACGTGTTGCATGGAGTGCAAATATCAGAAATGGAATAAAGAAAAAGGATGACATTATTGCAGATAAGTCACACACCTAGGCCGTGAGGCGTAAGATGGTGCATTATGGTGGAAATTACCATGTTTTCACATACATCCACTGTGGATGAACATTCACACCACAAATTGGCCTTATCAGTCACATTCGCTACTGCCATGGGTTATAGTTATTATGCCTTTTAAGCACAGTGTAACAAACTATCGTTCGTCTTTCAAGACGGCAAGGTGCCAATGATACGTGTCTGCCTGGGCACCTTTGGTCAACATTAGCCTCTGTTTTTCCTGGGTCCATTCCAATTCCAATTCCAATTTTCAAAACAAAACTTCCAAATTCGGCCTCGTTCAGCCTGCCTCTTCAGCTGTGGTTATTGTTGAGGTCCGTGGTTTTGTGGGTTTATTCACCCTAATTCTTGTCTTGTGCGCTCTCACAAGCTAGTCCTATCTCGGACTGGTTATGTTGATTTGTGTCTGTGACGTCAGCTGGGGGATCGGTCGGCGGCTGTCCTTTGTGCTCGTCCTTTTGTGGTATCTTTTGTTAGTGAAGGTTCCTGGCTCGTCTGGCTTGACTGGTTGCAGTCCTTATAAGGACTTTTTATTTGGTCTTTTTGCCTCCTTTATTGTGTATTTTCTTTAGGAGCTTTTCTACATTTCCATTTTCCTCCTTGCGCCTTTTTTCACTTTCGAATTTTAGTTTCTGTTGCCTCTCGATTTCTTCCTCCGCGGTCAGCCATGGGATGATCTCTCCGTCTTCTATATAGTACGTGTAGTCGGCAAAATCAGGTTCATAGTGTCTATCTGGGTATACTACCGGTCTCCTAAGTTTCTTGGGCTTCTTCTTTTCTCTTTCATCTCAGCGCCTTTTGAATTCCTGGTGTCTGCTTTCATCCAATTTATCTATTCTAGGCACTCCTCCAGGCTGAGTCCGGGTGGGTATTCTGTGCCGCCTTCAGAGATCTGGTGGGATGTTTCCCTCTTGGATTGGTTTGGCTGTTGGCCTTAGCTTGAGGTTCCGGCTCAGTATTTTGCTGGGTTTCATCTTGCGGCTTGTCTTCGTTCTCTTGCATAGCTTCTGTTGGTTTGTTTCGGGTTACTTCCATTTCAGCTTTCAGCAGCTGTCTTTCCGCTTTAATGGTGCGTAGCATTTCTGCGTTTTTCTTCTTCATCACGGCCATATGTTCCACTTCTTGCTTGATGTTTCGCTGGATCTCCTTTATTTAAGCAAGCAGTTTTCATTGTCGCTAGTCGGTGTCGGTGTTTGAAGCAGCTTGATTTGCTTCTTTAGCTCCTCTATTTGGTCTTGCAGTTGAGATTTTTCCGCGTGTGAGATGCCTGCGGCTGTCTGGCACCTCCGCATTGCTTCATTGTATGGTGTCTTTGTGTTGATGACGAGCTTTAACACGTCTCTGTGTCGTTGCAGGTACGGACATCCCAAGTATCTTGCTCCATGCTTGCCCATGCAGTTGGCGCACTTCCTTTTGTTGTTGGGTGCTCGGAAGTCCGTGTCCAGCTTGGCCAGCGGTCTTTCAGAATTATTGTTGTTGCGGACAAGAAAACAACCGTTCAGGAACTAATAATTTGTAGTTTTAATCGATCATTCATCAAAACTGCAAGGACACGTTAGTTGCATGTCCTTTCACAGGACGTTGCAATCAACGTTTATGTGTGAATCACTAGGCAATGCCGCTTTCGAGTGAGTATGTCGGGAAATTGCAAACAGCCAAACATTTTTAGGGCACAGCAACAGAAGGGGCAGAATAGAGAAATTAAACGTGATTGGGAAAATATTCAGTAATAGAGGCAGACATAGAAAAAATTCTGTGAACAGCTTAAACAACGGAGCTATAAATAAAACAAACACGTGACAGCACCTTCATACAAGCTGACAGAGAATATTAGAGAATCACGATTGTTATGTCTGCTCAAGACCAAAGCACAAGAAGACAACGAAATACAGTGACGAAGCAGATGCATACCTGGCTGTGTACATCTGTAGAAAACAGAACAGCTCGGTATAAACAACTGACAAGAAACACAACTCAGCTACAAATGCTTGAGACAGACAGAACGTACTGGATGCTGCAGTCCTGCTGCGGGATTACCGCGGTCGTGACCCCCGTCTGCTCTAGTGTAGGCAGCAGATAGTCAGGTATGTCGGGGTCAACAACGTGTAAACGATCACAGAGTGGTGCCAGGCTTCATCGGTGCTGCGTAGCCATTCATTTTCTTCTTCTTCTTCTTCTTTTCGATGTTTTCTTCCATCGTCTCTTCTTTCCTTCATCCCTCCCACTTTTCCAAATGTTTACATGTTCACCCCTTTTTTTCTCACCCGTGTCTTAAAATCATTTTTTTTTTCAAAACTGAAATTCACTATTCTTCCTATATCTGTCTGTTTCTTCTTCTCCTTATGCTTGTTCTTTTCTTGCGCCTCCTTCTACCGTCTTCCTTATGTTTGATTTCTTATTCTTCCTCTTTCTGCATGCTGTTTCTCCTCTCACTTCTACTTCAGACATCTTGTTACTTCTTTCTCATAGATATTAATTATTCTTTCTTCTCCCCCATTATTTATTTACTACATCTTTTCCTTTATTTCTTCATTCATTTCGTGCCTCCTTGGTGTTTTTTTTTCTCTTCCTTCATCTATGATAGCCTTCTTTTTCCTCCTCCTCCTCCCTTTATTCCTCTTTCACTTGTTCTTCTGATTAATTTTTTTCTGTTTTCTGTCTTTATTCTGACTTCATTCTTTACTCATAATTTTGACTTCCTGTCGCCAACATAGCGGTTAGGCGTTGAACCGTTAAGGACTGTGGCGTGTTTATGCCTGCAGCTATGGTTTGCAATCGCATTTTCCTCATGTTTGACTGGTAGTACATGGTTCCGTCGCCCTGCCACTAAGTTAGTGCGTTGGCGACACTGTGAGCTGTGAAATTACCGGGGAATGCTTTTACATCTGTCCTGTACAGTGTTCTGCATGTTCGGAACAATGGCTACCGGCTGTTGCTGAATAGACTGATTTGCCCGTTCGGTTCACGAGTGCATTTTTTCAGGAGTCGGCGCTGAAGCTGCGGAGTTGGTGCTTTATGCGACACTTTCGAGCCATGTGAGAAAACCCGGGTCAATGAGGTCTTTCTGGTGACAACCGAGTCCATCGACGATGAACTGTGGTTTTCTCGGATTAATTTTGTGTTGGCATTCTGACGACGGCATTATGCACAGTGTACCTGTGCTGGCTGTTGGATTGCCGAGACTCCTGTCTATTCCACTTTCATATTGGACAGTGGGGAGCATTTTGTGTGATATTCACTGGCACAGGAATGGAACATAATGGGGACGACTCGTTGCCGTGAATTTGGAACCTCGACTGACTGACTGACTGACTGACTGACTGACTGACTGACTGGCTGACTGACTGACTGACTGACTGACTAACTCATCATTTTGACTCTATTCGGCATTACCACTTCCATCTTCTCCTCCTACATTCACTATTCACCCTCCCCGATCTTCTTAATTACGTTGTGGATTACTACTCACGGTCTTTCTTTATTTTTAACAAGAATTAGCACATCTAATTAATTTCCCGAAGACTAACTCGACCTACACACGACCATATCTGCTTATATGGAATAACTCCATCTTCTTAATGTGCTAGCTGTGAATCCTTGTTGAGGTTTCGTATGGTAGCACAATGCACACTCACTGTGCCCTCCTCGATCGTCCCACTTACTGAAAGCTACAAGTGTGCTGTCATTAGTCGATATATCGTAATTACCTTTATAAAGACGTAACACCAGATAATGCATAGTCACTGTTGAAACGATACTATTTATAAATCCGAGCAACGTATATAAAATTCACGAGGAAGACCCTTTGGTCCTTCTTGGCGATGATTCTGTTGAATGCAATAACATCCAGTGTGTGAATCTTCTAATGGTTTCTAGTAATCTGTAATGACGTTTCTACCTTTAATTCAGGTGAAAGGTAGCCAACTGACAACGAATATATACATATTGGATCTAGACACCTGAACATAGGGACGTGCATCGTGTGAATATCATAGAAGTCAGGGAAACTTGACACCGTAATCCTAGAGGCCAGTAAATAATAATTGACATCCAGGAATGGCAGTGGCCAAATGGACAATGGCTTGTTTAATTTGAAACTTATACACTAAAACATACACGAGGGACGAAACACGAGTGTGGCATTTGATATGTTAATACAGAGACATTAATAAAAGCGTATATATAGGTGCTGTCTCAACAATAAAGTTTGGCTGCAATGGATCTCCAATACTGTCTCTCGTCGTGACTTTACCTTCTGTCAGGCTGCTGTTTTGTCCATCTCTTGATGTTATCTTCCCACTTGTCTACCTTATGCTCGCTAGCCCTAAACACCGCCTTCCAGTATGGTCTTTTAACGTGTCCGACAAATTTCACTTGCCTCTGGTTTATTTCTTTCATCAACTCTCTTTTCATTCTAGAACCCCTGTATTTGATTGTTTTAGTTTCCATGAAATACGACATATTCTTCTATATACCCACAGCTCCAGAGCCTCTATTCGACTTTCAAATTGCCTGTTCAATTTCCAGGCTTTCGGGCCACAGAGTAGTGTTGAATATGCATAACATTAGACAATTCTACTTGTTAATGCATTGTTAATCTTTTTAGATGTTAATACTGATTTCAATATGTTAAAAGCATGTGTATGTCTTTCTCCATTCCTTTTCTCTTTTTGATTTTTGTTTCACTTCTGCCATCATCTGTTACTACATGTCCAAAATAGGAGAAACGTGTTACTTGTTCTAGCATTTCTCCGTTTATTGGTATGTTGATTGATGGCCTCTATTTTCCATTGCTAATTATCACAGTTTTCGTTAGTTTTTAATGTTAATATCTAAGCCGCATTCTGCGCTATGGCTGTTTACATTTTCCATTAGTTTTTGTAACTCTTGCTCGCTTTCTGCCAGCAACACTGTATAGTCACAATACTTAAGATTGTTTATGATTATTGCATTGATGTTAAGTCAAGGTAGTTTGACTAGTGTACTTGTGTAAAATTTCTTTCTGTGTATAAGTTGAAGAGTCTTGGGGACAAGAGGCATCCCGGCAGTACTTCTCATTGTATCTATATGGGCGACGAATAATTATTTCCGTATCGAATCGACGCTGCTTCTTCCTAGTACAATTTTCTAATAAGCATGATGTCCTTTCCGTCTACTCCTATATCTTCAAGGCATGTAATTAATCGTTCATGTTGTTACTCTATCAATTTTATTTCTTGTAGTCTATAAACCACATATATATATATATATATATATTATATATATATATTATATATATGCTATATATATATATATATATATATACTATATATATATATTGAACTTCTGTGTTCTATATATATATATATATATATTATATATATATATTATATATAATATTATATTATATACTTATATATATATATATATATATATATATATATATATATATATATATATTTAACATCCTCAAACAAAGTTATTGCTTCTCTGGTGTCGCTGTTTTTTTTTAACCCAAATTGTTCGTCGGCTACTTCCTCATCTATATTATATTGTGAATTCTTTCTTGTCTGACCTTAAATAGTTTCTTAGTTATTTGGCACACTAAGCTGAATCCTCCCAATCTACACAATCACAGTTATATGGCTTCTTGGATAGTGTGATGAAAATGGGTGATGGAAAACTGGTCCAAGGCCTGACATCCGCTCACGCCAGTGGCTCCTAGTAGCTGTCAGCATGCGACGGCGGGCACCCCCAGGCAACAGCTGTCACAGGCTCGCTACAGGCGCGGTTAGCCGATATGGAGTCAAACCAATCGGTGAACTAGGGTATGCTTACCCAGCATGTGAACGTAGGACTCGGCAGGCTGCGCGTAAGAACTCATTGTTTACCTGCAAAGCGCTGTGGAACGTAATGAGCACGCAAGGCATGTATATCGCCCTGGTCATCCGCTGCACCTGTATTCGTCTCTAGTCGTCTTGCGACTGGACTCAGATGGACTCAGGCGAGAGGGGAGGTTGACGAATTGCGCAACTCTTCCTCACTTTAATCCAATTTATCGCGCAAGTCATTCTTCATCCAGCTTCATATATTACCTTCAAGCCCTATGACAGTGGGCGAGCGGCGAAGCGGCAGGCGTGGGTACGCTGGCAGTCGTAGTCGCAGACCCGCACACAGGCGGCTCAGGCCATATAATCGTTTTCTACTGACTGGAGCAGCAGTGGGATTCGGCAGCCCCCTGAGCGACTGAGCAGTCCTCTATAGAAACACACTGCTCACCTCCAGAGCATGAGGAAGGGGCTAGAAAAGGTGCCCTGAACATTGTCTGCTCCATCATTAGCTAACTAGCTAGCCGCGGTTGGTGGTACCCTGAACTGCTGTCGGTGCCAACAACTGTTTTCCCTTTTGTCCCAGCTCGCCGTCCACCAAACAGTCAGGCAGTGCAACAGGAGCAAATTCAATCAACATCAAATGGCATGAGTAAGGCTAGCATTTCTTGTCATTCAACTTTTATTTGCATAGACTGTCACGTCAGGAAAAAGGTCACCGTTCCCATGTTGATGGGAGGGCCGGTGCCATGTCAATAAGCATACGCATAATATCATTATCCAATGGCGTGTCCAAATATATATACATTTAATTATCATAATGTCAAGATAATTTTCCGACCGCCTACCGTTACCTAGATTGCATCCCTGCCGATCATCATAACAAGAGCTACTTATGAACAACCCATGTCTGTTGACAACTTTCTAGCACTGAGCCACTCTCTCGAATTTTGGTCTAAATATCCATGGCCGACCTTCCTTCCTGACTCCAAAGTGTGCCTTCCTTACGTCTCTTGCGCGAATGGTTGCTTACTTCTTCAATTTACCTCTTCTGAAGGAATTTACGATAATAATTAACCGCTGTCACTTTAGTACGCCTTTGCATTCATCATCCCCAGACCTAACTGCCGGTTCGTGACATATTACACGGTGACGTTTTTCACACAATGACGTCGCTTAGCATCCTTTGCCATATGTTGCTTCGAGATTAGCTCTTCGGGTCCCTTTTCACTTTAACTTCTGTGTCTCATTCTGAAGTGCTGTTTATTCCTCCTTCTGCTACATGGCAGTCGGCATACAAAAAAAGTAAAAGCAGGTAAAGCTAAAAGAGCAAACCATATTAATTTGACAATCGAAGCTTGGAATGTACGCACGCTACTTGATAGAGACCGCGCATCGGGCACATAGAGACCAAAAGCACTGATTCGGAGATAGCTTGGCAGTTAAAACATTGACATTGCAGCCTTTAGCGAGACAGGACTTGCAGAAGAAGGCCAAATCTGTGAAGTAGTTGCCGGCTACACATTCTTCTGGAGTGGAAGGAAAAGCGAGAAAAGACGCCATTCCAATGTGGGATTTGTTATTACGTCGGCACTGGTTGCAAACTAGCTGACTTTCGAAGTCTATATATGTGATAGGCTTATGGCCATTAAGTTAGCCCTGCTTAAAGGAAAGAAGCATGCAACGATCGTGAGTGTCTACGCACCAACCATGACCAATGAAGATCACGTCAAAACCAAGTTCTATGAGGACCTGTACAACGTATTAACATCTAAACCGAAAGGAAACAAACTTAAACTCCTTGGCGACTTCAATGCCAGAGTAGGCCTCTTGGTGTGGCATCATTGGAAAGTACGGAGTTGGAAATTGTAACAGCAATGGACTCCTCCTCCTTCAGACCTGTGCCGAACACTATCTCTTGACCACCAACATAATTTTCCGTCTTCCCACGAGAAATAGGACATCGTGGGTGCATTCTCCCTCGGAACACTGGCATCTCATTGACTATGTTATCATCAGGAGGAGTGACAGACTAGACGTTCAGATGACAAAATCCGTGTGTGGTCCCGAATATTGGACAGACCATCGTCTCATTATCTCGAAAATAAACATACACATCAAACCACGACGGCATCCTCAAGGGGTATGCATGCAAAAAACAAACCAAAAAAAAAAAATGTCACCCGCCCAAACTGCAAAAATATGCAGCTCTGAAAAATATGCTGGAAGACAGCCTCAAGCCCAATGCTGCAGCTAGACAGGATGCAGAAACAGAGTGGAGAGACGTAAAGGACATAATTTACAACACTGCTATGGAAATCCTGGGTCAAGCTTTCCCCCCCCCCTCCTCCTCTCCCCCCCCCCCCCCACCCCCTAAAGCATAAAAACTGGTTTGATGAAAGTTCCGAAGACATCAACCAATTGCTGGCCGAGAAACATTTTCTCCTCAAGGCATATTTGAATGACCCGAAGCCAACATCAATAAAAGATGCCTTCAATAACATTCGGAGAGTAGTACAGCAGAAACGTCGGCACATGCGGGACTCCTGGCTAGCAACAAAGCTGATGAAATTCAAGGCTTTGCTGACAGACATGACATGAACAATTTCTACGACTCACTGAAAGCGGTCTATGGTCCTACATCAACAGGCATAGTTCCCCTCCTCAGTGCAGATGGGGGAACATTGGTCACCGATAAGAAAGAAATCCTTCAATGCTAGGCCGAGCATTTAAGCAACATCTTAAATGCAACTTCCTTCTTCGATGATGAAACCATCAACTGCCTTCCTCAAGTTAGCACTAATGATACAGTTGATGACCTGCCAACAATAGTGGAAGTAAACAAAGCCATCCAGCAACTTTTCAGTGGCAAGGCACCTGGTCCTAACTCCATACCAGCAGAGATATACAAGGCAGGTGAGCCGGTCCTTATAGAGCGGCTTCACAAAGTCTTTACAAACATTTGGGTGAACGAGACATGCGACAAGATTTCCAGGACGCGTCAATAGTCCATCATTACAAACCTAACGGAAACCGCCAATCCTGTGACAACCACCGAGGCATCTCCTTGCACTCAATTACAGGGAAAATACTCGCCAGGATTCTTCTCAATCGCCTCAAGGCTCATCTCGATCAAGGTCTTCTTCCTGAGGGTCAATGTGGCTTCAGAAAAGAAGGAGTCACTGTTGACATAATTTTCGCTGCAAGGCAGCTGCAAGAGAAATGTCAGGAACAGAACTGCGAAATGTTCTCCACTTTCATTGACCTTACCAAGGCTTTTGATACAGTCAGCAGAAAAGGATTGTGGAATATTATGGCGAAATATGGCTGTCCACGAAAGTGTGTCCAAATAGTGCGGCTATTTCATGATGGTATGCAGGCAAGAGTACAGGAAATTGGTGAACTGTCTGAGCCCTTTCCTGTCACCAATGGAGCGAAGCAAGGATGTGTCCTGGCACCAAGACTGTTCAGCCTCATATTTTCAGCTATGCGACGAATGCCTTCGAGAACAACGACATTGGAATAGACATCAACTACGCATGGATGAAAAGTTGTTCAATCTCAGAAGGCTGAAAGCTAAAATCAAAACTAACAGCGACACCGTCAGAGAGCTGCTGTTTACTGATGATTGCGCTCTATATGCCAACTCAGAGGTAGACATGCAATACTTTGTTTCAGCTTTCTCATATACCTGGGCCGACTTTGGGCTCAATATCAATTTGGAGAAGACTATAGTTATGTACCAACCAGCTCCAGGAAATAATCACACCGTGCCGAATATCAAGGTGAATGGTCATAGACTAAGTGTTGTGGACAAATTCATCTATCTTGGCAGCACTGTGTCACAAGCTGCCACAATTGATGATGAAATGAATGCAAGAATCTCCAAGGCCAGCGTGGCTTTTGGCAGACTGTACAAGAATGTCTGGGACATAAATGGAATAAGCCTGCAAACAAAGCTGAAAGCATATAAAGCTGTTGTATTATCCACACTGCTGTATGCTTGTGAATCCTGGACTGTTTATCAGCAACACATTAGGAAATTAAACCAGTTCCACACAGTCTACCTTGGGAAGCTACTGAAGATTAAATGGCAAGACAAGGTCCCAGACACTGAAGTTCTAGAAAGAGCGTCCATGCCTTGGATTTACACTCTGCTAATGAAGAATCAGATTCGTTGGGCTGGTCACTTAACTCGCATGCCAGATCACAGGCTCCTTAATTAAATGAATTTTTTTTTACAGCGAGTTGCGTTGTGGTAAACACTCCCAAGGCGGCCGAAGGAAACGCTTTAAAGACACTGGAATAAGCCTGCAAACAAAGCAAACAAACTCACTGAAAATATAACTGATATATTTTGGAATTTATCTTTACACCTGGGAGATCGAAATTCGTGGCGTACATCATTACACAAGAGTGCAGTCACTTGTGAAGTAACCAGGACTGCAAGAGCTGTGAAGAGGAGGCTGGACAGAAAAACCACATCAGGAGATCCTCCTCCTGGAAAGTCAAGCATTCTTTGCCCACATTGCCAAGAACATTTCGAGCCTAAATAGGCATTATCAGCCATCTTAGAACTAACGGCTCCATACATTCAAACCCAATGAATGAAATGAATGGTCATCATCATTCTTGATGGACAAACAACAACTCACTCTTAAAAGTCGCTTAAAGGTCGACAGGGTCGACTTCATTGCACCGGGGTTTATCCCATATGGCTCGGTCTATTTCCGCAGCACGGAAAGCATCGCACAAAGCACGAACTCCGTAGCTTTTAGCGACGACCCACAGGAGTCTCCGAAACATTTAACTCGTAAACCGAAGGGCGCGGCCCGGAATCGAACCCACAACCTTCGGAGCACGAGTTAAACGGCTTGACCACTTCGCCACAGAGACTCCCACAACAACAACAACAACAACAATAACAACAACAACAACTCACTCTACAGATCCACAAGCTAATAAGCTATGCTGGCAAGAATGACAAGTCCCACAGGATTTCCAAGACTCAAACGTCATAATACTGTAAAGAACAAAGGCGATCGGAGCGACTGTAACAACTGAAGGGGTATCTCAATTCTGTGTATTGTTGAGAAAGTATTTGTCAGAATTGTTCTGCGCAGACTTCAAGTCCTGGGAGATTAAATCTACCTGTAATCACAGTGCGGCTTCCGACAGAACCGGTCTACCATTGATATGATATTCTCATTGCGACAAATGCAAGAAAGAAATGCCGTGAACAGAATCAGCCATTGTTTATTGCCTTTATCGACCTCACAAAAGCATTTGATTTGGTCAGTCGTGAGGGTCTGTTCAAGGCACTAAAGAAGATTGGCTGTCCCACCAGCGCCTCTGTCCATTGTGGAATCGTTCCACAGAGGCATGAAGGGTATAATCAAGTCTGATGGTGCAACTTCAGAAGTGCTTGAAATCGAGAGTGGAGTTAACCCTTTGTATCCTGAATTATTTTATCGATAACTTGTATTGCGCATGCCCAAAATGTATTGCGCATGCCCAGATCGCTTCCAAACATTCACGCCACCTACCTGGGAAACAAGCAATGCTATTTTAGATAGACCTTTAAGTACCGTCAGGATTCGTGATCAGATTGTAACAATATAGCCATTTGAAGTGAGTGGTACTTAAAAGTACCGTCAGTAAAGAAAGGGTTTAAGCAAGGTTGTGTACTAGCTTCCACCATCTTTGAAATACACCTTTCACTTCTACTGAAATTACTGAAATATGCCTTTCATTAAGACACAGATTATGTCACAAGGTGCAAATGGGAAACCATCAATCTTTATTGACAACGCCGAAGTGGAGATAGTAAACTATTTTATATATCTAGGATCAGAGGTAAATAGCAAATTATCCCTAGATCAGGAAATCAACATTAGGATTGATACGGCAGCAACAACAATGAACAGGTTAACAAAAAGAGTCTGTGCAAACAGGAAACTTACTGTCAAAACAAAAGTCCTTGTCTATCAAGCTTGTGTCCTTAGTACTGTTCTTTATGGCAATGAAACCTGGACAACTTACTCACACCACGAGAAACGTGTAAACAGCTTTCATATTGCGATGTCTGCGAAGAATACTTGGTATTAAGTGGCAAGACAAAATCACAAATACTGAAGTATTGGAAAGATCAGGTTGTGTGACGGTTTGTTCCATGCACAGTCTTCGTAGACTTAGATGGACGGGACACGTTATGAGTAGTGGATGATGGTAGAATACCAAAGGACATCTTTTTGGTGAATTACAGATGGGTAAGATATCTCAGCGTAGGCCTCTACTAGGTTACAGAGATGTGTGTAAGAGGGGCATTGATTGATACAGGCATTAATAATGCACATTGGGAGCAAGTCGCCTCAGAACGTGTTGCATCGAGAGCAAATATCATAAACTGAATGAAGACAATGGAGAAAATGATTGCAGATAAGTCACACACTGAAACAAAATGGTGGAAATGACCATGTGTTCACATGCATCCACTGTGGATGAACATATACAGCGCGAATTGGTCTTAACATGATGTTTGTAAAGTCTCACTACACTTTGTATATAGAACAAATTTGACAAAAAAAATTCTTTCTTTCGTTGATAACACCAACCATTCGCTGCATATTGCTTCACGATGGACTGTGGAGCACATTTTTTTGGATGACATCAAGTATTTCATTTTTCAAATTAGTTCTACATACAAAGTGAAGTGAGACTTTACAATCACCCGGCATATATACGCATACATATCGGCGTGGTTTGTGGTGTATGTATATGTGATGTATGTGTGTGTGTGTTTTGTGTGTGTGTGTGGTGTTGTAGTAGCAGCAGCAGTATTAGTAGAAGTAGTATCAGTAGGAGCATAACGACAGCATAATGCTCTTACAATTAGATGCAAAACCCGTTAACTTGGTCAACCTACAGACACATACGCATTAATGGCAAACCACAATGACTACCCCATAGAACTTAATATGGAATCAGTAAAGAATCAGTTACAGCTATCATGTCTTCTGGTATTTGAACTGTCATTGCTGACAGAAATGCTAAAATAAGAAACAAGAAAACACTAAAACATAAAAAATAAAGAGGTGTGAATTCGAGATGAAAAAGGAAAGATTTGCTATTTGAAACTCAATTTTATAACCAAAGCCAGGAGGCCTATTCCTGGAGAAAGTCCTGGAAGTCTGGAAGCATCAGCAGAAGTCAGATTGGCTTAGAATGGTCAGAGAAAGATGTAGAAGTCGTGTCAAGAGTGTACACTCATGCCCAAGGGCTGACATAAAGTCGATTCCTGTAGCAGCAGCCAAAATAGGTTCCAGACTCTTTAAGACGCACTGAGGAGTACTGGGCATTTAGTGTTGGTCCAGTTACTTTTATAGATCACTCGGAACTCGGTAGATGATGTCACGACGGTCGCCTTTATTTCCTCAGACATTTCCTGGTATCCATTTAGTTTGTTCTACCTAGAGGCCTAACCAATTGTAAAATATCCGCTTTGACAGACACACAATCCTGTAGCAATACAAATTAATATAAAGTTGAAAAGGTTAAAACATAAATAAGGAGTCGCAGATTCGTTTATGTATCAGCACTTCAACAACATAAAAGCAAAGATAATAGTTGCTACAAATACAAATATACATACCACATTAGAGTTGAAAATCACTGAGTAGAACAGGGAAGAAAACCCAGAAAAAAGTCCCTACCGAATGGACCTGTCAACTATTAGTTTACACTGAGCCAATAGAATGTTCCCCAGGAGGAAACAAATAACAAAGCTTGGATGACAAAAGGAATTCTCAGCAAAATGTCAGAACGAAAACCAATGGCAAATACTTCTGAATATAAAGCATAGAGAAAGAACGTAAGAGACACGCTAACATATGCATAGAAATGAAAGCAGATGCATATATTTGTGTATAAGTATAAAATGCAGTCATCGTTCAAGACACCTCTACGAAGAAATAAAGAGAACCACTCACAAAACGAAATTCATATTTTGGAGAATAGATCAGAGATGAAAATAAGAAAGATTCTACTTAATGAGATGTATAAAAATGAATATAGTATGTAAGAGAATTGTTTTACGATAAACGATTTCAATAAATGAAGTCACCAGATTTCCCAAGGTGGAAGTAGAGAAAGCAGTAAACTCAAAGAAGGGTTGAATAGTCTATCGCAGTGATAAAATATCAAATGAAACAATAGCAGCCCTGGAAGATTTTCAAGTAGATACAATCATTGAAACACAAATACGTATCAGTAGATACTACAAGTCGGCTTCGTGGCTTAGAGGTTATGACTTTTCTCCGTAATCTCGTATACTCTCGTCGGTAACGTGATGACGGTGAGAATCAGCAGTGGTTCGAATCGCATCGGTAACATACGGGGTATGTGAGCCGGCCGCTCAGAAAGCAATGGCAAACTACTGAGCGTAATCTTGCCAAGAGATCAACATACAGCTGAAAGATGCTGGTGTTGACAGCGATGTCCTGTAAAGGATATGCAAAAAAAAAAAAAAAAGATACTATAAACGCACTCTACAACACAATATTTCTACCAACTCTTTATAGCCAATGCCGAACCTGCACACTGAAAGAACAAGAGAAAAGAAAAATTACATCAACAAAACGTAGATTTTTAAGAGGAATTCTCAACCTATCAAAATGACCAAAATCACAAATGATGAATAGTAGTTCGGAAGAACGGGTAGATCATCACATATTGGAGAGAACGGTGCTGCAGGGGATCTGGAAGACACTCAAAGAGAGGAAAGGCCAGACGGACAAACACTTAGACTGCTACCGGTACTGCTAGTGGGACTCGGCTGACTGTTCCAGGGAAGAGGGAGCACCTATGTGAATGTAGTGAGCGCTGTGATGTCGGTGTTTGACTTAACTCAACGTCTCTTCTTACCTGTCTTTTATAGACTACGAGAAGGCATTAAATTGAGATTCCCGCGACAAATTAATGCATGTCTGGATGCCAATGTCAAGCACAGAAGTTTAATAACACATTATAACAACACACATATGTGCTGAACAAGACACAATACATTATTCTGCAAAGTGTGTATCAATTCTTGCAGAGATAAATAGAGGCGTGATACAATAGTGTACATTTTCTCCATTTATGTGCAAAACTGATAAAGAGAATATATCTAACAGGCACAGAGTAGACAAGGAATCAACACTAGAGGGAGATGAGGTTTTCTTTGCAACAACATTGCATATAATAAATTAGAGTTGCAGCAGATCAAGTCAGTTATCACCTTCATAACTACATTTGGCGGTATTGTACGAGATGGCATTCTCTCTCTCTCTCTCTCTCTCTCTCTCTCTCTCTCTCTCTCTCTCTCTTTCTTTCTCTCTCTCTCTCTCTCTCGCTCTCTCTTTCTCTTTAAAATAAAGTTCGTTCGTTCGTTCTCTCTCTCTCTCTCTCGAATCGCTCAGTGTTATCTTCACATTTAGACAGTGTCTACCCCCTCCAGGCGAGCCTTCCACTTTCACATTTAGACAGTTGCCTACCCCCTCCAGGCGTGCCTCCCACCTGTCCGCTCAACCAGAGTTTCCTGCAAGGCGTGATGTTGTTCTCTTTGCCCAATATAATTCCCATTGAGGCGGACGTTTTTAATTTGGCCTGGGCACCCTAGACGACCCAGCCTAAACTGAGTGCCAGGAACTATTCTAGAAATTAAACACCCCCGGCATATCACTCGCCGACTGACAATTAATGTATAAATTGTGGATGTAGCACCATATAACCGACAACCCTTTAATTTACTTCATTTTGTTCCCCCAACATACACTATGTTGTTTTTAAAGTAAACTACTGTATTGATTATTGCCATGTTCCAGACTGGGTCAAGAAGCACGTAGTGCAGATAGTCTAGAGCTTTACGCAGTTAGCGTGAAGACCAAGTAAGTTGAGGTTTACGCCTTGCACGAAAACAGCAAGGCAAATCGCTGGGCATCGGACAGCTCTCCCCCAAGCGATCAGATGGGCTAGCGCCATGGGCCGATTCGGACATGGTTCTGTGGTTAACGTAGCACAGCCAGAAATTGAGCCGCTACATTAGTATTTGTGTAGGAAATGTGGTGTTGATTTATGTTGTTAGTTATTGATGTGGAACGATTGCTATTGTGCAACATGTACTGCGTTCCTAGGCAAATAGACTGTATGAAAACCATCATTGAGTCGAGTTGCTAAGTAGGCGTTCTACCTGTGTATGGTTCCGTCTTGTTTAGAGTACAGAGTTTTAGCTGCATATAACCAAGTAGAATACTGAGATGGCCACCATCAGAGAGTCATAGTGTTCAACTATCAGGTTTAATGTTCAGCATACAGTTCCAGGATGGGAGGTGAAGCGAAAGAAGTCACATAGAGTGAAAGTGGATGCTGTCAGCTCCGGCTGGTAGCGGGGCTTCATAAACAACACTTTATCAAACCAGGGAGCGCACAATAATGAAGATTGCCCCACAAAGGCGCCACCTGGCAATTATTGACACTGATAGTGAAGACAGGAAAGAAGTATAGATCCGTGGACTCATTAGACAGTTATCGTTAGTTTCATGACGCCGCAGTCAATCCCAGTATTTTTCGCTGTTTATAATATACTATGCACTTCAGTAATTTGCTTTTGCTTTCTGATCGACCAACGCCTATATTATTGACATCAACGCAAGGTGGTTTGCTTCCATATCGCCTTCAGTTGATTTAGAACCCTCGACTCGGTGTGTCGGGGAATGTCGAACCCTCAACTCGGTGTGTCGGGGAATGTCGAACCCTCGACTCGGTGTGTCAGGGATTTGTGAAATGCATTGCATGGCCCCTAAGCCCCGGTGCCGGCCATTAGACATTATAACACCTAACTATGTAACTGCGCGTCCGTGGACCCGTAAATGAGTAAGTACAGGACCAGGAACCGCGGTAACGTAGTGGCTAGACGCTCGGATGCCGGTCAGATGGCCATGGTTTGAATTTGCATTTTACAATTGGTCAACACAGCCTAAAATGGGTATAAGGATATTTTGGGGGCGAAAGTAAAAGCAGCCCGCGTGATACTGGCCACATAATCCACCGTGTGACGGTTGGTCTATACACATATGTAGCACCATATGCCCAATGCACCTTAAGACGTGTACACATGTCCTTCATCTTTGCTGTGTACAGAGCCCTCTTCCACGCATCGAGGAACATGGAATGAGTGTAATACTACGCCTATATTTGTATAGACCAATGGTCACTGCACGGCTGATGTTGTCAATATAAAGCCAGCCGTCTTTCTTTCCCAGAATATTTCCTAGCACTCAATTTAGACTAGATCGACCTGCGAGCCGAAGTTAATTTTATTGTAAATCTCCGCCTCTAGGAGGATTGAACACACTACCACTGGGCCGGTACGCAGTCGTGCCAGTTATTGCACCACCACGATTCCCTAACTCGTATATGGCATATACACGTATATATATATATATATATATATATATATATATATATATATATATATATATATATATATATATATATATATATATTTCATATTCCCTACAGGACATCGCTGTCAACACCAGCACCTCTCAGCTGTACGTTGATCTCTTGGCAAGATTACGCTCAGTAGTTTGCCATTGCTTTCTGAGCGGCCGGCTCACATACCCCGTAAGTTACCGATGCGATTCTAACCACTGCTGATTCTCACCGTCATCACGTTACAGACGAGAGTATACGAGATTACGGAGAAAAGTCATAACCTCTAAGCCACGAAGCCGGCATATATATATATATATATATATATATATATATATATATATATATATATATATATATATATATATATATATGTGTGTGTGTGTGTGTGTGTTGGGGGGGGGGGGTATGTGGGTGTGTGTGTGGGTGTGTGTGTGTGTGCGTGCGTGCATGCGTGCGTGTGTGCGTGCGAGCGAGACAGGCGCAATTTATAAGGCATGTTTACTTGATTCCATATCCAGATATATGTTAAGTATGTTTCTATTTTCATGTAAAGGCAAATCTGTTTTTATATATCTGCTTACAGAATTTCATTTTTGTGCAACATCATAACTTCTACCTTTTCACTGACAATCTTAAAGTAGAAATTACAAAATCTTGTGAAGCAAAAACAAAATATTGTTGTTGTTGTTTTTTTTTTTTTAATAAACGTATGCAAGAATACAAATCATAAATAATAAAGGAAATCAGTCTGCAGTATGTGTAACCTCGCAGCCTTTCTTCTCAAGACATAAGCCAGGAATAAACAAACATTATCCGTGATTCATATTAGGAGATTGGGTCTATGAATGCGTCTTGGTTGTAAAACACATATGTCCACCTTTTGTGGACAAATGCATTCTGCTGCTCTCGGCATCGAGCCTTTTCTTTTAAGATTTTGTTTGTTTGTTGCGTATCCCTTACGGGACGTTGCAGTCAACACCAGCATTTTTCAGCTGCTGTTGATGTACTAAGCAAGTGTTACGTTCAGTAGTTTGCCATTGCTTTCTGAACGACCGGCTCCCATACCAGCACGTTATAACACAACGCGACACGGTCTGCTGCCCAAATCGTTTGCAGCTGAGCTTCAAACGCCTGGTACCCGGCTCACGAACCGCGTTCGCAAGTCTTTAGCCGTGGAGTCGGTCTTTTAAGGTACATTGCACAAAATAGTAAACATTATTCGAGACAAATTTTATGAGAAGAATCTTGTCTGTCATACAGAATGCAAGTAGTATCACACAATACATCTCACTTCGATATTGGAGTACCTCAAGTCTCTACACTTGGCACTTTGTTATCTGCCATTTCTATTAACGATCTTCCTGTATATCTTTATTCGTCAATCGATCTATTTGCAGACGATTATACAATGTGTACAAACGATGGAAAGTGTAATGTGCTGGAGACATCTTTACAACAAGAATTAAATAATGTTGTTATGTGGAGCTATACAAACCATATGCAAATTAACATTACTAAAACAATATATATGTTATTAACAAGCAGACAAAGACTTCAGACTGAAATTCACACAACTCACGTTATCTTCACATCAATAACAAGTCAGTAGAAAGTGTAATTGGGCTACGCATTGGAATCATCTTTGACAGGAATCTAACCTTTAATTCCTATGTCCAGTGTCTCGTTCAACAAACAGTGAAACGAGTATACCAACTTGTTAAACTTAATAAGTTCCTTGATGAAGTCACAAGAAAGATATTCTATACTTCCCACATGGAAACACATATTGAAAATCGCTATGCAATCTGGGACTGCTGTTCCAATTCAATCACAATGCGACTTACTAACTCCAGAAACTGGCTGTGGGTTTAAATTATAGTAAACATGTAACTGGCAATCCTACCCTTTATTGCCTTCAGTTACAACCATTCCACAAACGCTTACTTTCCAATAAGGACAAACTAATTCACAAAATCCTACATCGGAGTGGCCCACATTACCATTGGCCATTGTTTAAATATACCGCAAGACACAGCAGACTACTAAATATCCTGAAACAAGGAATAGACTTATACAAAATGAGCTTAGTGTAAATACCACATCAATATTAACTAG
The DNA here is from genome assembly GCA_014155875.1 of Cepaea nemoralis. NCBI lineage: Eukaryota > Metazoa > Mollusca > Gastropoda > Stylommatophora > Helicidae > Cepaea > Cepaea nemoralis. The sequence goes on from JACEFZ010006805.1 coordinate 24,211, forward strand.
TAATGATGTTTGCACATTTCCCATGCGTCTATAATGCATATATTGACACTGTTGTTGTTGTTCACTATTATCATGAAAAGTAATGTATGGATGAAATAATGTATGAAAGAGAGAGAGATAAAAGGGGCAGAATGTTAGACGGGCTTGGCCTGAGTGCCCAAAGCTCAACCCGTCCATAATAATGCTCGTTCGTTCGTTCTTCTGTTCCTTCTTAGCACACCTTCAGACGTCAGTGTGATGAAATGCACAGGGGGCAGCAGTCAAGTTTGTTCACATGTCCATAAGTATACCTGTGCGGGTTGTTGGTTTGTCGAGACTCCTGTCGGTTCCACTTGTCACATGGGGCAGTTAGGAGCATTTTGTGTGATATTGACAGGCACAGCATAACGGGGCAACCCTTCGCCGTGAAGTTGAACAGCGACTGACTATCATCTCCATAAAGCCTGTCCTCGAGCCGAGCGGGTTTAGTCCAAAATATTTCTCTCTTATCTGTATATGTTGGACACTTCAGCAGCAAATATTTAACTGTCATTTTACCAGTTCCACAATTACATTCATCAGTATCTCCTATCTTTAGTTTATTAAACTGTTAAAAATGCGGTATATCACCCTGTTGTATCCTGTCCGGTGTCAGACGATTGCTTCTTGGACTTTTCAGTTGAGGCTAGGTCTTATAATTAAGTCTGACTGTTCTCAACAAAATCTTGTCATTAATGAAGGATAAACACATACCAATGTACAGATAAGCGCAGCGCTATCAACTATAACATCTCTACTCCTACAATAAATAATATGTTAATAAACGTACCTGTATTTATTGACACTCATAAAGCGGAGAAGTAAAGTAGCAAAAAGGCGTAGATATAAGCTATTACACTAGCCAACAACAGAATGTGGCAGCTGTTTCCAACAGCGGATATGCTGCTGTATGTTGCATTACAGATCGAACAGAACATTAAACCCGCTTCTAATTATCGCTTCATTACTGACACTTTCATGTTCATATCGATCTGGTATTGAGTGTTTCACGCGTTATTCACCATTAGACGTTGAGCTAAGAATTGTGTGTTTCACGTGTTATTTCACATTGCACGTCTATCTCGCATTAGTGTTTCACTTCTTATCATGAATTATACGTCCATTTAACACGGGTATGTTTCACATGTTACCACTCAATACACTCCGGTTTCATGCTGGAATGTGATACTTGGGTCTAACATTTAAATGTTTCACATGGTATCACACACTACACATCTACCTAGCACTGGCATGGTTTGCATGATATCTCACACTGCTAATTAAGACTAGGATGTTTCACACTACACAACAATTTAACACTGGTATAATTCAGAGGTTACCCCACACTACACTGGTGTGCTAGACATGTTATATTACTCTCTATAAATCTAACACTTGTGTGTTTTATATGTATCACACGTAACACGTGTGTCTAACACTGAAATGTTTCACAAGTTATCTCACACTACACCTCAATCTAAGACTAGTCTGTTTCACGTTTTATCACATATAACAAGTATATCTAGCATGAAAGCTTTCAGTTAGTTATTTCGCAGTACACGTCGATCAAGTAATGGCATGTTGCATGTGATTTCACATTACACGCCAGTGTAGCATTGCTTTTTTCACGTTATTTCACATTACACGTCAGCCTAGAATTACTTGTTTCACATGTTGTTTCACAATATATGTCAGTCTAGAAATATCTGTTTCACATGTTTGTCTCAAATTACATGCCAGTCTAGCATTGCTTGTTTCACATGTTATCTTACAATACACAACGTTGTAGCAGTGAAATGTTTCACGTTGTCTCACATATCACTGAATTTTTCACATTTTGCCTCACATTACACGTGAATGTAGCATTGAATTTTCACATCAAACTATGGACACACTGCGGTAAAATTAAACTATCGTTACAGTGTCATTAAATTAAACTATCGACATTATACCATACAATCAAAATATTGACACGGAGACATAAAATCAAAATATAGACTCTGTGCCATAAACGTAAACTATAGATACAATGCGATAAAATCAAAATATTGACACGGAGAAATAAAATCAAAATATAGACACTGTGCCATAAACGTAAACTATAGATACAATGCGATACAATCAAAATATTTACACGGAGACAGAAAATCAAAGTATAGACATTGTGCCGTAAAATTAAACTACAGACATAGTGCCATAATATCAAATTCTCAACACTGCCATACAATCAAACTGTTGACACTGCCATAAAATAAAACTATATACACAGTACACAAGCTAAACAGTGCATAAATGCATTTGAATATACATGTTATAGACTGGTTCTAAGAATATCTTGGATACAGAAGAGAACAAATGCATCCATACGACAAAGATCTGAATATTGAAGAGGGTTGGCTACTAACGACGATTTAAGAAATAAATAAAATGAAATTGAAATATTTTTGGTCACTTGAAACGTCATGAAAGTTTGGAGAGAACAAACATGGAGGGGTATATGCTCCGGAAGAGAGGAAGACGAAGGCCAAAGAGAAGATGATGGCAGGATATGGCAGATTATTGGCAGATCGGTATATCGGACGCGGACATCTTGCTTAAGACCGAGAGGATTTCCAGAAGGTTGTTATAGGATCAAGGTTCTGCAAAGGATATGCTACTGAATGAATTAATGAGTTGAGTTGAGTTGAGTTAAAAACCGACATCAATGCACTCAGGACATTCCCATACGTGCTCCGTCCCCTCATTCAACAGCCAGCGAAGAGTCACACTACTAATCGTTCCCACCGCTATCTGATTAAAAGTTCTCCTGGTCTTCCCTCTCAGTTTTGAGATTCTTCCAGAACCCCTGCCGATCCCCCGCAATCTCATTTTGTCCACATATGGGTTCTCAATGAATGAATGAATGAACGAATGAATGAATGAATATACACAGTGCTGTAAAATGAAACTATCGACACTGTGCCATAACATCAAACTAAGCACACAGCATCATAAAATCAAGTTACAGACACAGCACGGTAAAATCCTAATATTCACCATGTGCTGTAACGTCCAACTATTGACACCATATCGTAACATCAAGATATGAAAACTGTAACGTAAGTTATAAAAGCAACGGCTGCAGCAGGATATAACAATATAAAATACACACAATCAAGTATTTGTAGCTCCTGCGAAAAGATGAGGCATACTACACACGGACACAATGTACACACCTTACAACGGACTCCATAAAGTTGAACATAAATAACAGAGTGAAAATCCCCAAAATAAGAGACAATTAAAAATATATAATAATCAAAACCAAAAATAACAAGTATTCTAGGACACAACAAAGGACGTTTTCATTAAATAAATCTTCATCGGGTACTTTAGATCTATTTGTGTTGTCCCGTCCCCGATGAACATTTATATAATCGAAACGTCATTACTGATTTATGTTCACCATAATGGAGTTCGTTGTATGTACACTGAGTCTGTATTTGGTATGTCTCATCTTTTCGCGGGAGCTACACAACCTAACTGTTTATATTTCCTATTCCAAAGGAAATGTGGCCTCTTCAATTACGAAATACGAAATTTTGACACCAATATTTTGATAACCTGCACATAATCTTTATGAGGCACAAAACGTATAATTTACACTGTGTTATTCAACTTATATAATCCAAATAAAATTAATGAACATGAAAATACTTGAAAGAGTTCAGTAAGATACCCCTTACAGGCTACATTAGGCAATCTTTGCCATATGATTCAATGTTCATACTTTCGGTGCCCACTCCGCATATGTGGAATTTATGTAGAGATTACTGTATTATTCTATGGAAACGGTGGTAGGGGCTACCACCCTCGCCTGCGAGCCCGGAGACCTCGTGTTCGAACCCCTGTCGCGGCCAGGAAGGTGTATAAACTTGATCTAGGCTCCCAGGGCGACCCAGTCTAAAATAAATGCCAGGAAATGTTCTGTGAAGTAATGATAGTCGGTGTGATACTGACCTATCCAGTACTGATTGATCTATACAGATATGTGGCCAGCACCGTATATACAATATACCTCAACGCATGGACAATAATTGTTCAAGTGAACTTACTATACTAAACTCTGATACGAATGTCACAATGCCGAAACGACCACGGAGCCGTACTGGTCAGAGAGAAAGTCACCAACTACTGAAGTCTAGAGCTAACACAGTATTCTACGGTGAAGAGTAGAGCTAACACAGTATTCTATGGTGAAGAAAAAGAGTAGAGCTAACACAGTATTCTATGGTGAAAATAAAAGAGTAGAGCTAACATAGTATTCTATGGTGAAGAGTAGAGCTAACACAGTATTCTATGGTGAAGAAAAAGAGTAGAGCTAACACAGCATTCTATGGTGAAAAAAAAGAGTAGAGCTAACACAGTATTCTATGGTGAAGAAAAAGAGTAGAGCTAACACAGTATTCTATGGTGAAAATAAAAGTGTAGAGCTAACATAGTATTCTATGGTGAAGAGTAGAGCTAACACAATATTCTATGGTGAAGAAAAAGAGTAGAGCTAACACAGTATTCTATGGTGAAGAAAAATAGTAGAGCTAACACAGTATTCTATGGTGAAGAGTAGAGCTAACACAGCATTCTATGGTGAAAAAAAAAGAGTAGAGCTAACATAGTATTCTACAGTGAAGAGTAGAGCTAACACAGTATTCTATGGTGATAAAAAAAGAGTAGAGCTAACACAGTATTCTATGGTGAAGAGTAGAGCTAACACAGTATTCTATGGTGAAGAAAAAGAGTAGAGCTAACACAGTATTCTATGGTGAAGAAAAAGAGTAGAGCTAACACAGTATTCTATGGTGAAGAAAAAGAGTAGAGCTAACACGGTATTCTACGGTGAAGAGTAGAGCTAACACAGCATTCTATGGTGAAAAAAAAGAGTAGAGCTAACATAGTATTCTATGGTGAAGAGTAGAGCTAACACAGTATTCTATGGTGAAGAAAAAGAGTAGAGCTAACACAGTATTCTATGGTGAAGAAAAAGAGTAGAGCTAACACAGTATTCTATGGTGAAGAGTAGAGCTAACACAGTATTCTATGGTGAAGAAAAAGAGTAGAGCTAACATAGTATTCTATGGTGAAGAAAAAGAGTAGAGCTAACACAGTATTCTATGGTGAAGAAAAAGAGTAGAGCTAACACAGTATTCTATAGTGAAGAGTAGAGCTAACACAGTATTCTATGGTGAAGAAAAAGAGTAGAGCTAACACAGTATTCTATGGTGAAGAGTAGAGCTAACACAGTATTCTATGGTAAAGAAAAAGAGTAGAGCTAACACAGTATTCTATGGTGAAGAAAAAGAGTAGAGCTAACACAGTATTCTATGGTGAAGAAAAAGAGTAGACCTAACACAGTATTCTATGGTGAAGAAAAAGAGTAGAGCTAACACAGTATTCTATGGTGAAGAGTAGAGCTAACACAGTATTCTATGGTGAAGAGTAGAGCTAACACAGTATTCTATGGTGAAGAAAAAGAGTAGAGCTAACATAGTATTCTATGGTGAAGAGTAGAGCTAACACAGTATTCTATGGTGAAGACAAAGAGTAGAGCTAACACAGTATTCTATGGTGAAGAAAAAGAGTAGAGCTAACACAGTATTCTATGGTGAAGAAAAAGAGTAGAGCTAACACAGTATTCTATGGTGAAGAAAAAGAGTAGAGCTAACACAGTATTTTATGGTGAAGAGTAGAGCTAACACAGTATTCTATTGTGAAGAGTAGAGCTAACACAGTATTCTATGGTGAAGAAAAAGAGTAGAGCTAACACAGTATTCTATGGTGAAGAAAAAGAGTAGAGCTAACACAGTATTCTATGGTGAAGAGTAGAGCTAACACAGTATTCTATTGTGAAGAGTAGAGCTAACACAGCATTCTGTGGTGAAGAAAAAGATGTAGCACAAACGATGATATCTTTCACCGACTCACCATCTCTGTATGCATACATGTAAACCCATTTAGGCTCCTGTTACTCAGAAACAACATCTGAAATGAAACTTTATCACGCAGTGCAAGCACTGGCAAGACGAAGAATTATATACGTAGTGTGCAGAAAGGTTACTTTATGTACGCACCAGTATCTGCATCTGGTGTACACCATATCTACTGCTTTAACATCAACATTTCTGCAGCTTCCTGTTGGCAAAAGTGGACGCAAGTAGCGTACTCGTAGAGTTAAACAATCCATTGTTTCTACAAGACCAATCCATCAGGGAAATGAATTCAGTCGCAGCCCGCCCCACGTACTTAGTTCCTGTGGGTGTTATTGAAGGAAGTGGCACGGGAAGCCAGCACCTTCTCTTCATTTCAGATTGCACATTTGGGGATTGTTATTTGAGGAACACAACTGTGAGATGCATGTGCTGTTAAAATGTACTCAAAGGTCTAATATTTCTAGCCTCGATATTTGAGAGAGAAGGGCGTAAAGAGAATTTATTGAAGTTTGTGACAACGCCCAACTAATGAAAAGACGATTATGGAATATTGCAACCGTAAACGAAGTTTAGAAAAGCAAAACGTTGAAGGATGTGAATATTGATGAAGATATAAAATTACAATATGATTTAGGGTGGAGGATATATTAATGGAAATATGAAGGCTGACGTTGATGTATGGGACGTAAATCGAGTGGTTTCGCAAACAATAAATAGTTAATTTTCGATTTTATTTTTGAAATATACCTCCTACCAGAGAAGATTTCAAATGGCGAAAGAATCCAACTTTACAGACTACAGCTTAACCACACCATAGCGAAATAGAGCTAGCGAAGGAGGAAGCCACTTTCGGTTTTAAGCAGTCGGGTGTCGAAATACATACGTCCTTTTAACCTTGCAATTGTGTCATCATCATTTTCAAGTGCGCTGCCACCTGACGTAGGCGTTCATGGCTCTCCACAGATCTCGGACTTTGGTGTTATGAATCAACTCTGCTGATTATATTCGCCTATACAACCGTCTCAATCCATCCAGCATCATCTCTCTTGGTCTGCCTCTGCCTCTCTTCCCCTCGATCTTTCCATTTGTCACGATGTTCTCCAATGCCTCTTCTCATCACATGACCAAAGAAAGATGTTTGTCTCTTTCTTATTGTTGTATATAATGTTCTAGTTTTATTAGCCTGTTTCAGGCAGTCGTTTTTAGTTACTCTGGCAGTCCAAGGAATTCGCAACATTTGTCTCAGGAACCACATCTCTGTTGCTTCTAATTTCTTCTTAATTTGTTCATTTACATTCCAAGACTCAATGCCACACAGCAAAACAATTGTGTCACATACATTTAATAGATTACACGCGTTAAGTCATAAACCTTAGGATATCTCTAACAATTTATCATTCATCCTGGCATGTATGGTTTCCGACACCCGCCCCTGATTCCTGTAACGTAAATTGTGACTATTTTCACTGCTCCATGGATTTCAAAGCTGGTCTCCCTGGTCACGACTTTCTCCCTAATCTCGTATACTCTCATAAGTAACGTGACGTTGCGCGAGAATCGGTAGCGGTTCTCTCCGCATCGGTAACTTAGGGGCTATGTGAGTCGGTCGCTCAGAAATCAATGGCAAACTACTGAGCGTAATCTTGCCAAGAAATCAACAATCATCTGAAAGATGCTGATGTTGACAGCGATGTCCTGTAAAAAAGATATGCGAACAAAAAAAATGGACTTCAAAACACTGCTCCAAACATGTGTTCACGCCCACCTTGCAGACCATGTTTGTAAGTATAATCATGTTCAGTGATATCTAGTTCCATGCTTTCTTCACATTTTTATATCGTCATTCAATTTTGTTTTGTACCTTTGTTCGGTTTTGAATTTTACATATGACCAACATGTCCAGCGTTATGAGAACGATCTGAATCTGCGATACTTCATGGTAGTAACGTCGATAGACATTAATATAATCTTTGTTCATATTCTGCCCCAGATCTTTGTTACTTCTATCTGGAGCGATCATATTCATTAATAGTGTCGTGTCCTCCTTTAAAGTGTCGTCCCTGGAGTGAGGGGAGTCAACACCCACATTATAATATTTTTTTTCCCTATCAATATCCTGGAGAATCCACCAGCTTCCGTCCAACCCACTCCATCAGCCCGTGGACACCTTTTCCTATCACTCTCTCACTGTCGTACTATGCCCCCTCTCATACTTCCCCAACGCAACATACTCAACAACTCTTGCTTCTAAAAATTAATAAAGATTAATTTATTAAAAGAAAAGTGTAACGTATATGAGACGTGTATGCGAAGAAAATGCGTGATGTGTTCTATACTGTGTGTATGATCGGACTTTCAGATAATAGCATAGTTTCTTCATTGCAAGGGCACACCACAGCACATTAAATCATAACCAGTGCACCTCACCCGGTGTCGAAACCCTCTTGCCGGATACTGACTGTCATCTGTAGCCACCTGGTAATCCATCTTCATGATCATCCGAAATAGATACTGTTTGTAAGTACAGATTGATTACGGACTGATTGTCAACTAACTTTGTAAGTTCCTATCGGTCCTAAAGAATGCACAAATCCTTTGTAGTGTATTTAGGTTTTACTGTTAATGTTTCTACACTTGATCCTAACTAGTGTTCATATAGGGTCAAGTATATGTCATATGTAATATTACACGGGAATCTAGCACACGATGTGACTTATCCGTTAATGTTCTCGTTCCTTAAACAATGTTTGTCCGATGTGTGATATATCAACAATTATCACCCATCCTATGTGAACCATACCACGCAGGAGTCGTTATATTGGCTGGCTCTTCTGGGCCATGCCATGGTGAACCCTTCTGAGTATGAGTCCAGCGTAAACATATACCATCTTTCTTCTCGGACGTTATTCCTTTTCCGTAAGAATCATTTTAGAGTCCAACTGGTGGTCGTCCAATTGGAGTGCGCTTCTTCAAAACCAGTGTTGAGTTTCCTAGTAACTGGTGGGGAACCTGTGGGAAAACCAACACATCATGTGAGAGCACTAGTCACTGATCCTACCGGCTGGGTGTAAGCTTATTACCCTGCTCTGTTATTTTACAGCTAACTACTCTGTCCGAGAGCCTTATAGCTTCTCACCTACGTCCGAATCAGGCTATGATAAGGAAAGACCAATAAACAGAGTGCAACCTCAGTATTCTATTCACCCTAGCAGAGCCAATATCACTATTCTACTCTAACTAGTTTTCCACTAACAGTGCTAATCATCACACTATAGTTTTAACAAGGCTACTGTCTATATTAATTAGAACTAATAGACTATATTGACTACCTTATGCAAAACCGCCTCATTCCGGGATGACTACTACACTTTGCCATAACGATACATGCTAGTTAATATTAAATTAATCTAACACTGTAGAGTTCTCCCACAAACACGTCCATCATAATCCACGGTTTTGGTCAACTCCCCATCTCCAATCATGGTTTATGGCAAAACCTAAAATTGGTCACGTGACATGGTTGACGTCCTGCAGGTGTTATTTGGGCATATTATCCATTGTCAAGAATCCCTTTTCCCTGGCTTAGTCACTGTCAAAGTTGTCATCACTTGTTTTGACCTCCCCAACAAACTAACGAGTTACTGTATGATCCCAACAACAGTTTTCCCCAACAAGCTGCCAATCTCCTTGATTTCCGGAAACTATAAATTGACAGACGGACTGTTTTCCTCCGAGCTAAGTACTTCCGCTTCCAATCCGACTTGTTTATAATCTGTCAGAGCGATGTATGATTCAGCTCATTCACTTCATCTACACATTTGCAACTGTTAATTTTGCCCGACATGTGATGGCCGACATCCGATTGCCACCATGATCCCACGGGTTCCATCTGTATTCAAATGTTGACAGACTGTCAAAGCGATGCAGGGACCCGTCTCACTCACCACCGAGTAGTCCCAATCCGTCGACCAGATGTACACGTGCCGCTACAAATATTGTCCTGAGATTTTGACATCCGATTTGTTTTTACTGTTAGTTAAAATAGTTGTCGCTGGCAGATAGTCTGTTTTATCAGAAAGCCTCTATAATAATCAACTGGGTAAACGCAAGGTTCTTTTTTGTGACAAATAGTACAATAGAAAAAACATAAAGACGTAGAAACAGATATCTACGCATACTTTGCACACATCATTAAATCATACCATAGCGCGAAATATGAAATAATTTGCAAGGAAAATAACAGGAAAATAAAACCAACTAAATGGGCTTATCAACAATAACAATTGGTATTGGAACTCTTCGCTGGCTGCTGATGATGGGGACGGAGCGCTTATGGGAATGCCCCAAATGCTGTTATGTCACTTCCTAAATCAATCAATCAATCAATTAATCAACAATAATAAAAGGGAACTTTTCATCAGTGTCACAAAATAGACCACCGTGATTAACCAGTGATGACAATAAAAGGCGTTCGGATTAACGACATGTTCGAGGCCACAGGTTGTTTCAACAAATACAGAAAAAACAGTCTGGGTTGCAGCTGCACGTGTTTACATATGGTGGGCGATATAGGAACATTCGGTGGTGAGTGAGATGAATCTATACACCACTTTGACAGTTCATAAACAGTCAGAGTCAAGCGGAAGTGCCCAGCTTGGGAGAAAACAGTCCGTCTGTCATTGAGAGTTTCCGGACATCAAGCGAAATGGCGGCTGTGATTGTCACCACTCGACAGACGATTGGCTGCTTGTTGTGGAAGCCCGTTGTTGGGAGCATACAGGAACTCGCTAGCTTGTTTTGGGAGTCAAAACAAGTGATGACAACTCTGACATTGATTGAGCCAGGGAAGATAGATTCCTGACAAGGGATGATCTGCCCAAAATAACACCTGTGTGGACATAAAATAACGTCACGTGACCAATTTTAGGCGTTTGCTAAAAACCTGATTTGGGGACAATGAGTGTAGACCAAAATATGGATTAGGATTGACGTGTTTTGTTGGAGAGCTCTACAGTGTTAGATTAATTAAAAATTAACTAGCATGTGTCGTTATGGCAAAGTGTAGCAGCCATCCAGGAATGAGGCGGGTTTGCCTAAGGTAGTTAATATAGTCTATTTAGGCCTAATTAATATAGGCAGTAGTCTTGTTAAAACTAGAGTGTGATGATTAGCACTGTTAGTTGAAAACTAGTTAGAGTAGTGAAGTGATAATTGGCTCTGCTAGGATGAATAGGATAGCGGGGTGATAATTGGAGAGATTTAAGATGGGTTGGGAGATGGGGAAAGTGTCCAATGGGGGGATCTTTCAGTGGCTTGCCCACTGAAGTTTTGCACTCTGTTTATGGGTCTTTCCTTGTCATCGCCTGATTCGGACGTAGGTGAGGAGCTAATATGCTCTATGACAGAGTTTAGTTAGCTGTTAAATAACTGAGCAAGGCAATAGGCTTACACTCAGCCGGTAGGATCAGTGACTAGTACTATCACCAGATGTGTTGTTTCTCTCACAGGTTCCCTACCAGCTACGAGGAAGCTCAACACTGGTTTAGAAAAGGTTCAACTCCCATTTGAAAGAACCTCAGTTGAACGGTATAATGTTTCTTACGGAACTTAAATAACGCTTGAAGGAAGATGGTTCACCTAAGATGGGTGATGATTGTTGATGCATCACACAGCATAAGAACATTGGTAACTAAACAAGAACATTAAAATATAATAGTCACATGGTGTGATATATTCTAGTGAAATAGTACAAAAGACATGATACTTGAAACTAGATAGACACTAGTTAGGATCAAGTATATTAACAATAACAGTGATACCTAAGTACACACAACAAAGGATTCGTACATTTTTTAGGAACGATAGGAACTTATGTGTAGTGTGCAACCGGTCCATGATCAGCTGTAATTTACAAACAGTTTCTATTTCGGATGATCAGGAAGATGGATTACCAGATAGCTACAGATGACAGTCGGTGTCCGGCAGGAGGGATACAGCCCTGGGTGAGATGGACTTGTTCTGACTTAACGTGCTGTGGTGTGTCCTTGCAAGGATGAACTGACTATGCTACTATCTGAAGGTCCGATCCTACACACATTATAGAACACATCACACATTTTCTTCGCATACACGTCTCACGTACATTACACTCTTCTTTTAATAAATTAATCTTTATTAATTTTTAGAAGCAGGAGTTGTTGAATATGTTGCGTTGGGGAAGTATGAGAGGGGGCATAGTACGACAGTGAGTGATAGGAAAAGGTGTCCAGCTGGTGGATTCTCCAGGATATTGATAGGGGAAAAAAATATTATAATGTGGGTGTTGACTCCCCTCACTCCAGGGACGACACTTTAAAAGAAGACACGACAATCAGCGTTAAAGATCGCTGATCACGTGACTTTGAAGAACTTTTCACCAGAACCAGTGGCCAAGGAGACCCCGAATATCCAAATGTATGAGTGGATATCAATTCCATCTGTGAGGCATCATCCGAAAAGGACATTAGAAATGGTATCAAATCTGAAGGATGGAAAGGCGGCATCCAAGCAGAGGATATTCAAACATCAATCGATCAATTAGGTGCTGTCTCCACGGGGAAGGTTGGCTGCAATGGATCTCCAACACTGTCTGTCTCCCTACCTGACTGTACATTCTGTCTATCGCTTGATGTTATCTTTTCACTTTTATCCCGTCTTGCTCGCTTGCCTTCAACCTTACTTTCCAGGTGGTTTTTTATATGAGCGTTATGTCTTTTATAGTGGCCAAATATTTAACTTCTCTCCTTTTTAATTCTTTCATCAACTCTCTTTTCTTTCCTAGATTTTCTAGAGCCTCTGTGTTTGATTATTTTTGTGTCCATGAAATACGACATATTCTTCTATGTATCCACATCTCCATGGCCCCTATTCAAAAGCTAATATAAACACTTCAACTGAATGATTGCACATATGATTTGGCTTAGTCTGAGAAACTAAAGAAATACCAACAGACTGAAAATGAGGATATATGGTGAAGTTACTAAAGAAAGAAAACCAGCAAAAAAAGGAAATGCGTATGTTAATAGTTTAACTGGAATGTCCTCTCTTTAGAACCTACAGGAGAAAAGAAATAGACAGATATGGAGAAGAAAATAAGAGATAAATATAATGATGAATACATAGAATGGTCTTTAGGAAACAGCAAAGGATAACTGGGCTTGGAAAGGGTTGGTTGAGGGGTTAGGTTTCATTGCCAGAAAACACAGCAGAAGAATAAGAGGAACAAAACGACAGAAGAATAAGATGAAAAAGCGGCAGAAGAATAAGAGAAACTTAACATACTAACTATCAAAATTCTCAAAATAATAAATAATGTTTATGTGAAACAAAACGTAACTAATCACACACACACACACACATACGCACGCACGCACGCACGCGCACCACACACACACACACAAACTGAATGATTTACTGATTGATTGACTGAATGGTTAATTAGCCAGCAATTACGTCACACGACCGGGTACACAATCATGCTTCTCTCGCGGTAGATGCCGGACTGGGAATGATATTCCTTCCAGCAAAATGATTGCGTGTGTATGTGTGTGTTGTGTGTGTTGTGTGTAGGTAGGTAGGTAGATGGGTGAGTTGGTTGTGTGGGGAGTGGATAGGTAAGTAGGCAGGCAGGCAGGTAGGTAGGTAGGAAGGTTGGTATGTTTTGATGATGTGTGTAGATGTGTGTGTTTTATGGTGTTTGAAGGTGTGTGGGTGTTCAAGCGTAAGCATGTATTTATGTACGTTTTTGTTAGTGTCTAGATGTGCGTGTGGGTGTGTATGTGTGTATGTAGGTGTTCACATGTAAGCATGTATTTATGTGTGTCTTGGTTATGTGTCTAGATGTGTGTGTGTAATTGTTCACGTGTAAGCATGTATTTATGTGTCTTGGTTATATGTCTCTATGTGTGTGTGTGTGTGTGTGTGTGTGTGTGTGTGTGTGTGTTTGACAGAGAGAGAGAGAGAGAGAGAGAGAGAGAGAGAGAGAGAAAGAGATGCACACACATAGAGAAAGCGTATGCATGAGTGAATAATTTGGAGTGGTTATGACTGTGAGTGGGTATCTGTGTGTGTGTGTGTGTGTGTGTGTGTGTGTGTGTGCGTGTGTGTGTGAGGAGGTGTTATTGTGTGCATGTAAGACAGTGTAGGTATATGTGCGTGTGTGAAAGTTTGTATGTGTCGATTGTGTTTGTGTATGGGAAGGAATGTATGTTTGTGTTTTACTGTATGTACCAATGAAGATATGTCGTCGTGAGAGAGAGAGAGAGAGAGAGAGAGAGAGAGAGAGAGAGAGAGAGAGAGAGAGAGAGAGAGAGAGAGAGAGAGAGAGAGAGAGAGAGAGAAATGGAGAAAAAGAGTCATTATCATGTTCCATGCTGATAAGTGTGGGCGGTTACGTTTCGCCATCTTACACGATCTGCTTCGTGTTCTTGTCTCGACCATACCACATTGCTAAGCCATCAAGATATTTACTTCGTTGCCTTTCCCTTGTTATCCCCCCCCCCCCCCCCAATCTTGCCTGCCATTTGTCACCAAGTATTCCAATTACCCTCTTCTCATAAAGTGTCCACACAATTGTGATTGTTTAATTTCTCTAATCATTTTACGGTTTTCATTTGTTTCTTGTATGACGAAAGTCTTTGGTGGTTTTCTGTCTGTGCATGGTATTCTTGAGTGTGTGTGTGTGTGTGTGTGTGTGTGTGTGCGTGTGTGTGTGAGAGAGAGAGAGAGAGAGAGAGAGAGAGAGAGAGACAGAGAGAGAGAGTATGCATTATGTATAAGTAAATTTTTGTTACTTTGTGTTTGTGAATGAATATATGTGTCGTCAGCGTGGTAGTGTGTATTTTTGTGTTATTTAGTGAGCGCATAGCTGTGAGAGTGTGTAAATGATGTGAGTACGTATGCATTATGTAAGTATGTGTTTATGCATGTATGTGTGTATGTATGTGTATATGTGTGTCTGCCTGTCTAACAACATTCATTTGACAATGTACTTCTTTCATAAACGAATGTAACATGCACAACAGATAATTGATGTACGAAAGATGAGTGATTAGAAGGGCAGAATATGAGGCGGACCTGCGTGCCCAATTTGTGACCCTTTGGAAAATAAAGAGCGTTCGTTCGTTCATTAATAGTGTCAGACTGGACAGCTTGGGAATCTTGCCTCACTGCATATGTCATCAATAGTGTCTCAATGCACAGTTCTTTAATATTGTCTTAATGGATATTTAAGTGTCTTATAGTGTCTTATTGAAGAGCTCGAAAATAGTGTCTCAGTGCATGGTCGAAAGAATAAGAACTCTTACTCTTAAATTACCTGCGTCGATGGCATGGTAGCTGGTTAAATACCTACACCTCTCGGTTGGATAAAATGTTGACTTCTAGTCCTTAATTTGGAGACGTAAATAACAAATACCCAAGACGTAGGTGTAGACTGATCTGCTGACGAGGGGTTTTTAGTAATAGGGAAAGCCAATCGCATGCAAGCATTCGCTTAGTGCAATCAAATGTAATAGCAACTATTATTAGTAGTAGCATATGTATGGACTGAGGTTGAGGGCAAGCGAGCAAGAGGTAGACAACGATACAAGTTGGAAGATATCAATAGATGGACGAACATCAGCCTGACAGAATGTAAAGTCAAGGCGAGAGACAGACAGTGTTGGAGATCCATTGCAGCCAACCTTCATTAGTGGAGACGGCACCTGATTGATTGATGTATGGACTGCGCTCGCTCGTTAATGGTTCTCAATGAACGGCTCTTTAATAGTATCTACACAAGAACGGTTCGTTAATAGTTTTTACTGGGCAGCTCATTAATATACTTCACTGGATATCTTACTAATAATGTCTCATTGAATGGCTCGTTAATGTGGCCTCATTGGATATCCCACGTTTAGTGTCTTAATTCATACTGCTCGTACAAAAACTAAGAAGTATAAACGGACTGACCCAAATTGATATAGACCCGGCAATGTTAAAGGACTACGAGATGCATCATCGATTAAAAAAAGATAGGCACAATGAACGTCTGTGGTTTTAATAGTAAATAAGAAACTTATAGAAACAATGGAAACAAGGAAAATTGGACTGATGGAAATAGAGGACCCAGAATAAACGGGGAAGGATGCAAAGAGATCCACCACAGTTACACGTTTGTCTACTCTGGAGTGGAACAGCAAGAAAGGGCAAGACACGGTGTGGGAATAGTCACTGAATCACGGCTAGCAAGAGGAATACTAGAAATAAAATATACATCAGAAAGAATCATAACAATGAGAATAGAAGAACAAACAATTACAACATACTTACAGATATACGCACCATGTAATACAAACAATAATGAGAAAGTATGCGAGGAATTCTACGAAGACATCCATGATGAGCTAAATAAAACAGATAAGCAGTACAACATCATAGTTATGGGAGACTTCAATGCAAGGCTAGGAGATAACAGTGCGGGCATAGAAAAACATCTTGGAGAATTTGGAGATCAACATAATGAATGAAATGTTAACGGAAGTAGACTGATCTATGCAGCTAACACGACCTCTATATAACAAACAGATTCTATAAACACAAAGACTCACAATTATACACCTGGTATAAATGGAACGATCGAGATACTAAAAGCCAAACTGATTCTATATTAACCAGTAATAACAGAAAGAGAAATATATTAGATTCAAGGTCAGTGCCCAACTTACGTATAAACACAGACCACAAAGCAGTCGTTGCCACAATAAGAACCATCAGTAGAAGAAAGCAAAGACGAGGGAAATACATGCCATGCGAGTCAGTAAATTAAAAAAAAAAAAAAAACCTCAAAGACGAGGTAATGAGGGAAAATTATGAGAAAGAACTAACTGAAATCTTTGTAAAATTACCAATGGAAAGAAATACAGTAAATGAAGAATTGGAAATGTTCCAATCAAGCATTTTAAATACTGCAAAAATAACATGTGGAACTACCCAAAAAAATGCAGTACACGGATAAACAAAATAACAAATTGGTGGAACACCGAAGTAAATTAAGCTGTAAAAGACAAAAAGGAAAAATATTTTTTTTTTTAAAAATAGCTGAAAAGCAAACAGGATCGCATTCGCACTTGCGGAGCGCTATCAAGAACAAGTTACCTGTACAGTTCAAGAAGTCTGATACAGGGGAGGACATTATCACGTGGTAAGAAACATACCAGTAGCAAGAGGAGCAGCGTGGAAGCCAACAAGACCGTAAAGAAGACGAGCGGAAAGAGCCTGCCTGCAAGCTGCAGCAAAGAACTTGAAACTACAATCGCCTCAATTGAAGCTACCATGAGGAAGACCGACGACACCCTACCACAGACAAGAGCCAAGTTTGCTGAGAAGAAGCAGGAGAAAGACACCAGAGTCGGAAACACCGACTCACAGACAATCAGATGGGTTGTCAAACGTATCCACGTGGAGCTGACAGAAGAACAAATCCTGCAGCAGCTACATGAAGAGAATCTCCACATCCGAATCTTGAAGGCGGAGCGGCTGCTCACCTACTGAAAGATTCCTACAACCTTTGCGGTGGTGACGACAGAGGTCAGCGAGATGAGGATCAAAGTGATGATGAACAAGAGAGCTCAACAGCCAGAATGATTCAACCCTAGAATCACACAATGCACAAGATGGCAGAGGGCCGGTCACAGCAGAACAACATGATCTGCCAATAGTGCGCCGATCACCATGTCTTCAAGGAGTGTTCGCTGGCTAAACAGGACACGAAATTCCGAGCACCCAACAACAAGAGAACGTGCGCCAACTGCCTGGGCAAGCATGGAGCAAGATACCTGGGCAGCCCTTACCTCCAAAGACACAGAGACGTCTTAAAGATCTCCATTACCACAAAGACACCATACAAGGAAGCAATGCGGAGGTGCGAGACAGCCACGTGCATCTCACAAAAGGAATAAGCTCAACTGCAAAACCAGAAAGACGAGCTAAAGAAACAAGTCAAGCTACTCCAGACGCCGATACAAACCAGCGACAATGAAAAACTGATGGCTGAAATAAAGGAGATCCAGCAAAATATCAAGCAAGCAGTGGAACATATGATACTGGTAGAGAAGGAGAACGAGGAAGCCCTAAGGGCCATTAAAGCAGAGAGAGAACTGCTAAAAGCTGAAATGGAATTAATTCGAAATAAACCAGCTGAAGCCACGGAAAAGACCACAGAAATGCCGCAAGATGAAACACAACAAAAGACCGAGCCGGAACTGCAAGCTAAAGCCAGCAGTACAACCACAACGCCAGCGAAGCTCAAGGTGAAACCAATATCCCCCCCCCCCCCAAACAAAAAAAAAACATCTGAAGAAAACCGAGATGAGTACCACAACGACGGCATGGAGGACACCTCGTCGCCCCGAGCATTTACTTGTGAGGATCTCGCAGAAATAGACAGGAAAACGGAACTCAAAGGACTCAAGAAAAAGAAGGAAAACAAGGAACTCAAAGGGAAACCAATATCCCGCCAGACCTCTGAAGAAAACCGAGAGGAACACCATGACGACAGCACAGTGTACCCACCACCACCTTCCTTGGAGGAGCTCCTCACAGAGAGAGAAAAATAGGAACTTAGACGTAAAGAATTCATAAGGCGCAAGGAAGCAAAAGAAATTCAAGGGGAAACCAAGGCACCGACAGATCCCTGTAAAATACCCGAATATATACTATGACGAACACGATGAGCCGGACTATATACAAGGCGGAGAGATCATCCCGTGGCTGACAACGGAGGAAAAAATCGAAAGATAACAGAAACTGAAACTCAAAAGAGAAAAAAAAAAAAATACGCAAGGAAGAAAGTGAAAACATCGAAAAGCTTCTACAGACAATACACAAAAGAAGTAGGCAAAAAAGACCAAATAAACAGTCCTTATAAGGACTGAAACCAGTCAAACAAGACGCACCAGGAGCCAACACTGATCATGGAAACCACCGGAGGAAACGAACACAGTGGATCACCGCCGACTAATCCCACAGCTGACGTCACAGACACAAACGCTTATGTAACCAGTCCGAGCTAGGACTCACTCGTACGAGCGCACAAGACAAAAACAGGGTATAAAAACCCACAACAACAACGGATCTCCCCTCTAACCACGGCTGAAAGAAGCAGGTTGAACGAGACGAAATTTGGAATGTTTGTTTACGAATCAAGTCAAGTCAAACAGGAACATGATTACATAGATTATAGAATAGCGAGAAGACATGTGAATATATTAGTAAAGAGAGAAGAACAAAAAAAAAAAAAAAAGAATGGAAGAGTATGGAGAAACTCTAAATAAAAACTACAAGGAGGCAACTAGAAACGTCTACATAAAGATAAGTGCAATGAGAACCAGAGGAGAACCCTTTGACCCAACTGAAATAATTAACAGTGGAAATGGAGAACCAATAAGTGAACAACAAAAAATTCTAATAAGATGGAAACGGTACTTCGAATAACTTCTCAAAATCCCATAAGATGTCACAGGAATTCAAGAAACCAACACAGATGCCACCGAAGAACTAGAACCAGACATACTGAAAGAAGAAATTACAGAAGCCGTCAGATTAGCCCCATTGAACAAATCACCGGGACAAGATGAAATACCAAATGAACTAATTAAAGCAGCAAAAGAAGTAGGAACAGCATGGTTACATAGACTTCAACCATGTTTGGATAGAACAAAAGACACCACAAGACTGGAGCAACGCCATAATTATCCCAATTTTTTTTATTTTTTTTGCTGCCTTTGTTAACAAAGGCAGCAAAAGATACTGCACACAACACAGAGATACAGAGGAATTTCCCTTTTGAGTCATACTTGGAAAATATTTTGCAAATTCCTTGAGAAAAGATTACGAACTATTATAGAACCCCAGCTAAGCGAAACACGACTTGGATTTAGGAATAACAAAGGATGCACAGATGCCATTTTTGCTCTTAGAAAACGTATAGGAAAATCAATTGAATGCAATTGATTGATTGATTGATTGATTGATTTAGGAACCGACATCACAACATGGAAGACAGTGATTTCTGCAGCCATCAGATGTTTTTCAGCTTGACCTCTCATGGTCCAAGTTTCACATCCATACAAAAGTGCAGGCTCGATGTAGCACCTCAACACTCTTTTTCTCGTTTCAACTGACATCTTTTTATTGGTCAGAATGTTTTTCATCTTGCTAAAGGCTACTTTCGCCATGGCGATTCTTGTTCTAATCTCTTCAAGGCATCTCCCATCAGATGATATGACTGTTCCGAGATAATTGTACCGATTCACTTGTTGAAGTAATGGATGGACGCAGGGAATAACATAGTCCCTGGGAATCTCGATACATGAAGATCGTAAGCGGGCACTCTCCCGCTGTTTATACTTCACCTCGACACCGCAAGGCACAAGAATAACACATGATGAGATGAGAGTGTCTCAATGAATGGCTGGCTAACAATGTCTCACCGGAAAGCTCAATATTAACATTAGACGACTGTTGTGGCATTTACTGCCAGGGACAGCGGCATCGTTATAAATATATCTCTGCTATCTTAAAGCTCGACTTTCCGCGTTGCTTCTCTTTAAACCTCAAATATTCTAACTACATTTTAATTGGCACTGTACTCAATAATCTCAATGCCCAAATCACTGTCTTCAATCCAACATTCTATTCTATTTAGGTTTCTGGACCGTTACATATGCGTATCTCAACTCACTGCGCATACATTTACTATTTATGAATTGAAAAACAATCTGACATAAGCTTTAAATTTAACCGGAGATTTATCTCGGCGCAAATAATGAAAAGGGTAATATTTCTATCAAACATTTATGTTGTGTTTAAAGGAGATTGGCAAGGTGGGCACAAACGGAAATTATAACAGCGTGCTGACCTTTCCAAGCTACAAAGTTATCAAGTTAATACTCAGTCGGTGTATTTTGTTTCATAGTTTTATATGTTTACAAAAGTAAACAATTCTTTTGTAAATCATGCTGCATAAATATGCTGCTTTGTTACAATTCATGTTGACACCACCATCCTGTGATGGACAGAGCTTAGTTTCCCATTTCGATACTCTGAACATAACAAAGTAACATATCCCGTTTAGACTACTACTATCATCATCATCATCCTCATCATCATCATCATCTTCCATTTCTGCCGTCAAGCGTCGTGGGGAGGAATAATTTGCGTTCCAGCGCCCGGTGGGCGGTACTGGATAGTCATAGTCATTCCGTGTGGTTGTACAATGTTAGACTACTACTGTAGTAGTGCTAATTTAATCTCTGGTGTGTTGTGACTGCCTTCGTAACAACGCTCCTCTAATTTTTAAGAGCGTTGTGACTGCCTTCGTAACAACGCTCCTCTAATTTGTAGAGTGTTGTGACTGCCACTATAATGCTCCAATAGTCTGTGAAGTGACTGCCACTATTGTAATGCTCCTATAGTCTGTGAAGTGACTGCCACTATTGTAATGCTCCTATAGTCTGTGAAGTGACTGCCACTATTGTAATGCTCCTATAGTCTGTGAAGTGACTGCCACTATTGTAATGCTCCTATAGTCTGTGAAGTGACTGCCACTATTTTAATGCTCCTATAGTCTGTGAAGTGACTGCCACTATTGTAATGCTCCTATAGTTTGTGAAGTGACTGCCACTATTGTAATGCTCCTATAGTTTGTGAAGTGACTGCCACTATTTTAATGCTCCTATAGTCTGTGAATCGACTGCCACTATTGTAAGCTCCTATAGTTTGTGAAGTGACTGCCACTATTGTAATGCTCCTATAGTTTGTGAAGTGACTGCCACTATTTTAATGCTCCTATAGTCTATGAAGTGACTGCCACTATTGTAAGCTCCTATAGTCTATGAAGTGACTGCCACTATAATGCTCCTATAGTCTGTGAAGTGACTGCCACTATTGTAATGCTCCTATAGTCTGTGAAGTGACTGCCACTATTGTAATGCTCCTATAGTTTGTGAAGTGACTGCCACTATTTTAATGCTCCTATAGTCTGTGAAGTGACTGCCACTATTGTAAGCTCCTATAGTCTATGAAGTGACTGCCACTATTGTAAGCTCCTATAGTCTATGAAGTGACTGCCACTATAGCAACGCTCTTCTAATATGTAAAGTGATGTGAATGATACTATAGCAATGTTCTTCTAGTACCACTGTATCATTACTCACCTATTATGTCAAGTGTTGTGACTGCCACTATAGCAATCCTCCTCTAATATGTGAAGTGTTCTGATTGCCACAAGAGCAACGCTCCTCTAATATTTGAAGTGTTCTTGTTGCCACTATAGCAATGCTCATCTAATATGTCAAGTATGGGAGTCTCCGCGGCGAAGTAGTCAAGCAGTCTGACTCGGGCTCCGAAGGTTGTAGGTTCGATTCCTAGCTACGTCCTTCAGGTCACGAGTAAATTTTTTCGGAGACTTTTGGAGGGTCGTCGCTGGAGCTACGGAGTTCGTTCTTTGTGCGACGCCTTCCACGCTGCGGAAAGAGACTGGGCCATATGTTATAAACCCGGTGCAATGAAGTTGACCCTGTCGACTTTTAAGTGACATTTACATATATCAAGTGTTGTGGTGACCACTGTGGCACGCTCCTCTAATCTAACGAGTGTTGCGATTGCCACTGTGACAACACTCCTCTAATCTAACGAGTGTTGCGATTGCCACTGTGACAACACTCCTCTGATCTATGAAATGTTGCTATCACCCGAGACGCCTTCTTTAGCAACAAAAAGTTGTATACAGTTCTACAAATATGACAATCACGTAAATATCTGCTCGTGAGCAGAGCAAGAAATAGTGCAGCTGCAATAGAGCTGTAACAATACAATGAGTAAGTTAAATTTGTTTTTCTGTTAATTAGAAGTCGAATTTGACAGCTTTACAAAGAAACCGATCACATGTGATATACCGGACATGACGGCATCAGCACACACATATAACACACAACAATCTGTGTACGCAAAGTGTATGTTTTAGTGTTTGTGAGATTGACGAAGTCTGCAGCCTCAACGTCCATTCTGCCACTTGTGACTGTGCTCTTGTACAGCTGACCCATTCCACTTCTCGCTTTCTTTGATTCATTCATGTGCAAAAGAGGTTGCGCTGAATGTTAAAAATTATGTATGCAAGAGCATGGAACCATTGCAAAGAGGCAACATTATATTGTTAAATCTTGGAGATAATTTCCTAGATAAATATTATTCTTCGTGTGCCTGGCCTGGAGCAAGTATAGCAATCGTGACTCTACAGATGTCCCTGTCATTTAATGAAATCTTTGGCGTCCACTCGCTTTTAACTCAAGCTTAGTCCATACACGTGCTCCTGTTTCTATTACACTAAACTGATTTTTGAGTGTTGATTAGCTTTTCCTATTACCAGTGCCCTTGGGCATCAGGCTAACCCACTCCGACTTCTGACGTGTTTGTAATTTATTCCCCCAAGTCAATGACGAGAAGTCAACATTTTAGTCCAGTTGACCTGTGTATGGTTTTAACCCGCTACCATGTCATCAGCCCACCGGAAGTTTAAGAGCGAGCGCTCTTACCCATTATTCCATGCTGTCGTCCTTTAATGAAGTTCATGTTGCCTATATTATTATATGTAGCCCTTCTATTTACGCTTGCATGTAGATTTCTCTATGTCTTTATTAGGCTTCCTTAGCTAGCTGTTTTCCTTATAGGGTTCATTCTCTATTACATTTCTTTAGTTTCTAAATACACGACACTAGAATCGGGATGTGTTCAATTTCGCTACAACCACCTTGCCACCCAGGTAATATTCTGATGTAGGAACATGAAATAAAAGGACAAGGAAGGTCCACCTTCAAGGACATTTGAATTTATCACCACCTTGTCGATAGACATTTGCTTAGGCGTTATATTATGGCATCTGTTAAATCCCAGAACAGTTCTAACACAGAACTCGGGATTTGTGCAATGTGATATTCGTTAGTAAGCACCATAATACCAGTCACTTTTATTGTAGTGATGTTTATGCGCACTACCAACTGTGCTTTATCCTGATGCTCCCATCGGGTCTTGGGATCCCACACTAGACACACTTGATTACTGTGTCTTGCTGATAGCGAGAACCACCAGGATATTATTACATAATACACTGGTGTTTGTAAAATCTCACTACACTTTGTATTTAGAACAAATTTGAAAAACAAAAATCTTTCTTCCGCATTCGACGCTCGACGCTCAGAGGAAAGGCGAGACGGACATATAATCAGATTGCTACTGGTACTATTGGTGTTGGAACTCTTCGTTGGCTGCTGAGGATGGGGACGGAGCGCTTATGGGAATGCCCCGAATGCTGTAATGTCGGTTCCTAAATCAATCAATCAATCAATCAATCTTCCGCTGATAACACCATTCTGTTTGGAGTGCAAAGTATTAGTGTAGCAGACGACAGCCATTCGCTGCATATTGCTTCTCGGTGGACATGGAGCACATTTTTTAATGACATCATGTACTTGATTTGTCAAAATTGTTCTACATACAAAGTGTAGTGAGACTTTACAAACACCCAGTAGATAACATGGAGGCAGCTGTCTGTGATCATGTGCTTGGTCTTCCACTACAACGTATCCTAACAAACTATGCCATGACCGCTGCCATCATCAGAATGAAAGAATCAGTTTTAGTCACACACCAGCATTCACAACCTGTATGTTGTCACAGAAATACTGACACTGACGTCTAGCAATCTTCACCAATCACTGGTAAATGGGAATATTTCACATATCGATTTATAAGCACAGTTTCAGTTGAGCAATCCATGCTGGGCTTACACTGTGCTACCTTGACAGTCACAATAAAGAATGAATACAGTAAACAGTACAATTATTCATTGACAACAACTGTACAACATATCATTCTCTCCACGACGAAATAACGCAAAATCTCCCAGCAATCTAAGATTCGAATGTCCAGAATAGCTGGCAATCCATTTCTCACAAGACATTGGGTTTACTTCACACAAAAAGAAATAAAATAAGACTAGTACGTCTTCACCTTTGCCCACGGCGGATTAAAATGCTAGGATAAACTTCTAGTGGGTGCAATTTCTTCAAGTTTCCCATGTTATTATCTTTTAGTCTGGGTCTAAAGAACGGTATCTTGTGTAGATAATGAGCACTGATATCTCTGTTATCCTCATATCTGCTGAGTAGCGTTCATGTGTCTGGTCTAAAACTAATAACATGTAATCTACAGTATGACAGTACTAATTGGCAGTTGCGAACGTTGATACGTTACTTTTAAATGTATCTCAAGAATGCATGTGTTCATTTAGTCACAGACTCGCGGACCGACAAGCGTAAGTATGTGCGTTCATACTTACATGTTCGCGTACTTGTACGCACGTACATTCACATGCACCCACACACGCACATACAAACTTAACTAACTACCTATTTGCATAATACAGAGAAACGGACGGAAGAACATAAGGGCCTGTCTGTCAGCCTGCACGCACGCATACACGCGCCCGCGCACAGACAGACATACAGGTAGGCAAGCAGGCAGACAGTCAGATAGACAGACAGACATTATACATTCATACATACATCTATACAGACAAACAGTCTCAAATCCAATGTGCCTCTTGAAGGCTTCGTTTGCTAGTGACAAGTAAAGTTTAGAAGCAGGGAAGCCTAGCTAAACTGTATATTCTCCCTCAACATATAAAAGTTTTCTTTCAGAAACCGAAGACCTTACGCTGTGATCTTGCGAACTGGATTACTTTTATTACTTAACAAAACTGGTCACTCTATTTGTTTAGAAGAACTATATAAATCATACAATATTCTTCGAAACAATACACCTGTTTACAGAGACATAATGTTTGCTGTATTCTGAAAAGAGTAAAACACATACATATTGTAAGATTAATGGAAATACAAACTTAGAGGAAAGTGGCAAAAGAAGATTCTACACAGTATGCCATGGTCACATATGTGCATATTAATTGATACTGAAAAGCGGGGACTGTGGAACAGCATGATTACCTAGGCCCGCTGACAGGGATTTGAAATAGACAATTATGGTGAGCACCAGTTAAAATGTCCATATAATGTGTGTAAGAAATATTCTGAGCTTGATGCACCAAACACATATGATAGAAGAGAGGAAAGCAAAGCTCTCCACAACGATTAGAGTAAAGAACAAGCAGATCTAAGAGTCTGCCTCAAGTTCATCAGTGGGTAGACAAGTCAACCAGAGCTTGTGCTGTACAGTCTTCTATGGGATGCATGTCCAGAAACAAATTAAAACACGTAAATTCATCTGCGACATTAGTCGTATGCAGTCAATATATTTGTAACACAATATGAGGAGAAATACACTTGAATAGTTATTGACTATGGGAAAATGTTGTGGGATGCGAGCAAGCGGAAGACACACAGAGATAAATACTTGGATTGCTTGGTTAACGGCATAATGGGAACACAAACACAGACCTGATCCTAGACTACAACGGTCGTCTGAGATGGCGAACTCTGACCGCTCATGCCTACAGACATGGCAGATGGTGGTGGATGCACAAGCGATGATGTGTCATATTCCTTGCTCCTACAGACCATCAATCTCTTCACATTCACATGGAGCATTCTAGGCCGACAGAAGTGTGGCTAATAACGGGAGGATCAACCATGGTCCCCAACTGTGTAAGACATACTGAAGACTATATACTTTGTACGATGCGAAACTGCGTGAGAGTATTAACAATTATCCAACAATAAGTAACACAGTGACTTGCACTCGAGCTGGGAGAACTCGCGATCATGCTCGGAATGTGTGTTTGTTGCTGGTCTAACACACATGGCATGCCCTATGCAAGACGTTGCGCTCAACCCTTGGATGATTTTCTAGGCAATTTGTACGTTCAGTAGTTTGCCATTGCTTTCTAAGATAGAAGACACAGCTGAAGTCCAACTAGCAAGTGTGTTAAATGAAGCCACAGCCCCGCCGTCTGCACACAAGAAGTTATGCTTGATTATCGAAATGGAAACAAGTCAACAACATCGTCCAACACTTAATCCGCACAAAAACACTTAATTAGTGTCTGAAACCAGCTGTACAATTATATGAATTATTCAGTTTGTTATATTTTCCGCCATTAATTTTTTTCTAATCAACTATCCTGTGTATGAAAATTAATCGTCGATTGGGTTTTGATTTGAGCGCAGCCTATGGTTTGCTGATGCCGCTGATCGCAAAGCAATGACAGGATCAGAAATCCTGGCTGAAACAATAGAAATATGAAAACCCTTAGTACGGAAATTAACTCAGAAAGAAGAAAAAAAGGTCCAAGCAAATTTGATGCGATGCGAGTCAGTGCTTCACGAACTGTCATGCGTAAACATGAACCTCTTATACACTGCTTCAGACGCAGTGAACCTAATTTTTATGTTTGTTTGTTGTTTGTTTTTTTTTTTTTTTTTTTTTTTTTTTTTTTGGGGGGGGGGGGGGGGGGAGGGTTGCTCGCTTTGAACTCAAGCGTAGTCCATACACGTGCTACCACTTCTAGTGCACTGGACTGATTTTTGAGTGGATTATCTTTCCCTATTACCAGTGTCCCTCACGATCTGGCGAACCAACTTCCACTTCTGAGGTATTTGGCAATGCTGTTAGACCCATAATGGAAAACCACTTGATGAATTAGCCTTTACTTAGCAAGACATTACCTGAGACCAATGTTAGGCTCCGGCCACCTGGGAGCCCAGGACAATTTAAAACATCTGCCCCGAATGACCGATAATATGCAACTGAAAATTATAGTTGGTTCTGTTTAGCTAAAGGTGCCATTAGGTGGCAGCATGGTTTAGTGTTTGTGAAGAATCGACACCACAGCCCATATGGCTCACACGCTCTCCTCCCTGTTGCTGGAATCACGATAAAATACAATCTCATAAACTTTACATGTGTTGTTTTCTTTATTATTTCATCTTAAATTAACAGTCCTGCATAGATAGTCTGAAACAATATATCCCTTCTACAAGACGGTTGTTCAGGCAATTGGTCATCTTAAATTCAACAGATCCGCTCACTCAATGACTCCCACTCCAGCTTGACCAAGCTCTATTATCCATTGTGTTCTAGTAAGATATAAGTGTATGTGCTCGGCACTCACACATCCCACATCTGTTAGTTCTGAACTTTACCCAATGCGAACTGAATATCGGAAACTATTATTGCTCTGGTGACACAAACACCCGCTAGCCACTTCCATGGTGAAGTTATCGCAGCCACACTCATCTACATGCGTGAGGTTGTAGATGTGCATGCTCCATTCTGATCAGCGGTGACATATTCTCTGAATCCAGATAAGAATTCCCAGATGTCTGTTCATAATGCACAGAACCGACGGTGTAATCAATCACGTCATCTCTGTGGGTATTTTCATGTTTCAGTCGCCCATGCATACCGTCGGTCTAACATCAACAAGCACGCATTTGGGTACTATGGGATTTTGCTTTTTATGTATCTGATAAAGTGCCGAAGGATAATATATCACCAAATGTGATCTCCCAGTCGGATAGAAGGATGATATATTGTCATTATTAGGGTCATCGTATTATTTGTTTTGTTTCCTAGTATCTTCCGACATTTCAATGCTCAATCAACGGAGATTTACTTGATAAAACTGTCATTTAATGCCAATATGTACATTGTGGTGTATAGGCAGTGGGGTCTTGAGCCTGAGAAATTAAGGCCGCCTGGCTAGTGTAGTCGCCGCGGACTGTGCAGGTTAGAGTTATCTTTTTGCCTCCGACAGAAAAAATTTCAACACCTTACTGAGGAGTCGAACCCGAGTCTCCCGAATAAGAATCCGACATTCTAGCCACTCGGTCAGCCGCTCCTCGTTTACTGTATAATACTTGTTAATGTGAATGTGTACCATGTTTGGTCCAAACTTACATTCTTTTGGCACCGAAACTGTTAACTTGTTTAAAAGGTGAAGTGGGGATAGGAAGTCTCCACAGCGAAGTGGTCAGACCGTTTGCAATTCACTCAGAAGGTCGTGAGTTTGTGTACGGACACTGTCATTTGTTGGTGAATGCATGCATGTTTGTGTCAATGGCATGATTACTGGGCAGACTTACAACAGTACATTGCCTCTAGCAGACAACGACTGCGAGCACAAGCAGTTATGTCATGGCTATGCCATCAGTCAAGCCACACACTCAGGCATCGCCAGATTGTGGTTCTCATACATATGTTGCTGAAGGAATATTGTGTTTGGGATTCATTTGCCAATGCATCTGTTTACAAACTAAAGGGCACCGCAAGGAGGAAAGCACGAGAGGCGCGAACATCATGGCACACCATGCTGAATGCTCAAAAGCGTCATACTAGCCGGTACGTCGTGCTCACTATATCTACGCCTCATAGAATGGCATTTTAAAACTTGACTTGTGCTCCCAGGACAACCCAGCCCAATAATGACCACCAGGTAATGTCTTGGGAAGAAGGCGTGAGACTAACTGCATCTCTCGCCGAGTGCCGATTGGTCTATGACAATGTGAGTCTAGCACCATACGCTCAATCAGCCTTCAGGTCTGTAAACGGGTTCTTTACTTTACTGACTATATACATACAGAATACACTATCTATACATTTTAATAATGAGCAATGGGAAACGCCAAGCCACTCCATTCATCAAGCAAGCAAAGTAATATTACTGGAGAGAAAGACATCAAGCTAAGAAGAAATTGTTGACTGAAGAAATCTTACAATTGATGGATAAAAGAAACCAAAGTAAAACTTACATAGCAGAATATGACATGGTAAAGTAAATTGGTTATGGTAGCACTGTAACCACACAAAAAAATCTTAATTCTCTTATACACAAAATATGCACAAACAAATCACTCAGATCAAAGGAAGAAAAACAAGAGTAAACACATGCTGTTTGACAAAAACAAACAGGAAAGGTTTTATTGGAAAAAAGATGACCTAATAAAGAAGTGGAATAAATACATAGACAGAGCAGGACGGATCAACCTCAATATTTCCTTATATTTGAGAAATACGATTCCTAGCGTGCACATGGACTCCCCAGCTTCTTGGCACGCACATTGTTTCTCTTCAACCCAATCTTGATCTGATAGAGCCAGAGCAGAATTAAGAAAAGGAGGTAACTTAGAAGGTCTAACTATACTAAAGAAGAAGTCACTGACACCATCAGACTTATGAAGAAAGGAAACACAGCCGGACCGTATGGAATCGCTTTAGAAAGATTAGAAGTACAGGGAAAATATGGAACTGAAATATTTATAAGGATATACACACCAGTTATTAACAGGCTATTAAAGATGATAAAACAAAGAAAATTGAACTATTTTCGTCACTTGAAACGTCACGAAAGTTTAAAGAGAACAATAATGGAGGGGTACATGCCTGGGAAGAGAGGAAGAGGAAGGCCAAAGAGAAAATGGGTGCAAGATGTGATGGATGATCTCCAGATGGGTGTATGGGACGTGGGACATCTTGCTTGTGGTCGAGAGGTTTTCCGTAAGGTTGTTATGGGAGCGAGGTTCTGCAAAGGACATGCTACTGAATGAATGAATGAATGAATGAATGAATGAATGAATGAATGAATACGCAACATTGGATATAAACCTAGTGATGTTTTGAAACCTGAAATTATACAAGTAAAGATTTCTGTTACACGCCTAAGGTGCAGTGGACATATGGAGCCAGACTCACATTTATGTAGACCACACGGCACTCAGTGGCTGATGTGGTCGGTATCGCGCCGGCCGCCTTGACTTCCCAAAGTATTTCCTGGTACCCATTTTCTGCTGGGTCGACCTGAAGGCCCAGGACAATTTTAAAAATTCGAAACCATCCCTGGATTAATAACAAAACAGGCCAAGAAAAAAGCCTGCATGACTATTACTGAAAATCAGAAAGAGAGCATTGAAATTATATATACATATAGAACCTGCTCTGGTCTTGTCCAGTCATGTCATTATCCAAATTTAATCTTGTTCGATTTTGTTATTCTCCAAGTTTGATCCCCTCCAGTCATGTTAATCTCCAAGTTTGATCTCCTCCAGTCATGTTATTCTCCACGTTTGATCTCCTCCAGTCATGTTAGCTCCAAGTTTGATCCTGACCGGTCATGTTAATCTCCAAGTTTGATCTACTCCAGTTATGTTATTCTCGATGTTAAATCTTCCCCAGTTATGTTATTCTCCAAGTTTGATCCCCTCCAGTCATGTTATTCTCCAAGTTTGATCCCCTCCAGTCATGTTAATCTCCAAGTTTGATCCCCTCCAGTCATGTTATTCTCCAAGTTTGATCCCCTCCAGTCATGTTAATCTCCAAGTTTGATCTCCTCCAGTCATGTTAGCTCCAAGTTTGATCCTGACCGGGCATGTTAATCTCCAAGTTTGATCAACTCCAGTTATGTTATTCTCGATGTTAAATCTTCCCCAGTTGTTATTCTCCAAGTTTGTTCTCCCCCAGTAATGTTATTGTTGAAATGTGATCTCTTCCAATCATGTTAGTGGTCACATTTGATCACGTCCAGCTATTCCCATTACGTTCCCAGTTTGAAACACCTAATCTGTCCATTCTATTTAGCCATGTTTCCTTCTATTCGAGAAATACGATTCCTAGCGTGCACATGGACTAGCCAGCTCCTGAGCACGCACACTGTTTCTCTTCAACCTAAAACGTGTCGTTGTTAATGCAGTGGCCGGCACACTTGTCTCCAGGCCCCCGTGGGGCTGATAATGTGTTCGAATCCCCACTGAGGCGAATGATTTTTTTAATTATTTAATTGACTAAAGCACATACGTAGATCAAGCCTACACCTGGTACCTGGAAATACCCTTAGAAGTAAAGGCAACCGTGGAGATACTGCAAACGTCGCCCATAGAGTGCTTGCTGGCTGGTATATCAGATAAGGGAGTAGCATCATACACCAAATATCTACTAGACCTGTGAAAGGTCATGTGTACAGACAGACTCCACCGTGTTGATCGTCTCCTGTCTCTTCTCGCGGAAAACATCGTCCAGCCACAATGATGTTTAATGTGGTCACATGGTAGGAATGCACTAGCAAATGTTGTATTGATAGTTTGAGCTCTGTATTGACACATGCAGAGGGAGTCTTGGCGGGAAAGTTAGGAAGATGCGTTGACAATGGCATTAGCGCGGTGAGACGACGGTTCGATACCTGGGCTCGCCACTCGCTACGGGAAGGGAAAGTCTCGTCACCTATTGCTCCATGCATCCAGGCCGAAAACATGTGATAGTCCTAGCACATTACAGAACTACAACATGTGATGGTTCTAGCACATTACAGACCTACAACATGTGATGGTTCTAGCACAGTACAGACCTACAATATGTGATGGTTCTAGCACATTACAGACCTACAACATGTGACGGTGATTGCACATCAGACCTACAACATGTGATGGTTCTAGTACACCACAGACCTACATCATGTGATGGTTCTAGCACATCACAAACCTACAACATGTGGTGGTGCTATCATTTGTGAAAATGTACCAATGCACAGTAATAGACATGCTGAGGTAAAGATAGTTCCATATATGATGCCATCCTTTGAGTGTGAAGTGGTAGCTTTTAACATATGAGGGGTCTGAGTGGTCTCAAGGTATGGTATCCGCCTCGAATGCTGGTGGTCCCGGGTTCAAACCCCGGTGATAACCGGGATTTTTTCACATGGACTTCTAGTAATAAAATTTTCCCTGGTCTCTGGGTAGTGAAATCGGACGCCGGTGTGTATTGTTGCGCAGGTAAAACATCTGTTGGCAGTTAGAAATTGAAAAAGAGTAGCCTAACAGCGCTGCCCGGGCAAAAATTTCGAGTTAAAGATCAACCCAAAGTATTTCAGGAGCCTCGCCAGTGCTACCGAGTTCGTGCACTGAGCTGAGATTCTCCGAACTCAGGCTTGAGTTAGGAGTAGAACGGAGCACTTATGGGTTACACTAGTGTGCGGTGATGTTGATCCTCGACTAAACTAAACTAAACTAAACTAAACTAAACTATTGTACATCCAAGCATAATGTGCTAGCTTCGTTCTGTATCTTTCCATTCTTTCTATCTGCTTATGGCTGAGAGTCAGGATCGCCATCGCATACTCCAAAACAGGATCGACCAAACCCTCATAGAGAAGACATAAACGGCGCTGCTCACAGTTTATCGCGACCATCACCCGCATCGCAGCGAGACCCCACTTGGCCTTTGTTATCACCTGGTCTACGTGCTCAGTATAAGCTAGACTTCTATGAAATCGTATCCTTAGCTAATTCATTGCCAGCGTTCTTTCCACCGTCTCTGAACCCAGATTTACAGTTGGCGTTGTGGTGTTGACAATATAGTTATTCAAAGAGGGCCATGTCACTGTTGCCTTTGATGGGTTGACCACTGCCCCAGCTTCATCATACCAAGTGCTTATGCGATTGAGTTCGGACTGTAGTTCCCCAGCAACTTGATCTCTATCCTTACCCTGACGATACACTAAAACATCATCTGCATACGACAATGTCCTGCCAGGTCCAGTGATCTGCTCACTGGTGATTCTCACAGTGTAGGCGTTGAACAGCACCGGAGATAATGGTGATCCCTGTGGTAGGCCAGGATATATTGTTGTTGGTTCCGAAGTCCAACTGCCACATCTAAAAGCTACTTTCCGTTGGAAGAGGGCTGCAGAGATCCAACTAAGGAGGAACGGACTTATTTTGAGTTCAAGAAGCTGAAGCATTAAAAAATCCAATGGTACTCTGTTGTACGCGTCCTTAAGAGCAATCGCTGCAGCAAAGGTTTCAAAATGCCTGAGTGGAAACCTTCATAGACATCATGGGCAAAAACTGCTGCATTGGTCCAGGTTTCTCTGTTTGGACGGTACCCTCCCAGGGTAGGTGGGAAAACATCTTGCCTCTCTAGCTGGCTTGATATTTTTCTAGCAATTAACTTCTTCAGCAGCTTGTCTATTGTATTCTGCATGGTTATTACTCGATATCCCTGAATTTGTATGTGGTCTTTGCCAGGCTTCGATAAGGGAATTAGCTGTGTAACCACTCCTCCTTGATGCTAGCACTCCCTATACTGTTGTTGTACATGTCTGCTAGTTTCTCTACCTCGTTGTCGGTACACCTATTGGTGTTGTCATATCTTATGCCATCTGGCCCTGGAGCGCTGTTTTTTTTTTTTTCATCGAAGCACAGTCTTGATTTCTTTCACTGTCACTGGGTCTCCATCCGAAATGTTCTGGGCCTTGCACCTATCTGAGGTGATCTCCTTTGCAAGATTTCGGCCTCTCATGTCTGTCTGGTTGCACTACAAACTCGATGCTACCAATGCCAAACCTGGACAGTTGAGTTGAGTTGAGTTAAGAACCGACATCACTGCACTCAGGACATTCCCATACGTGGTCCGTCCCCTCGTTCAACAGCCAGCGAAGAGTCACACTACTAATCGTTCCCACCGCTATCTGATTAAAAGTTCTCCTGGTCTTCCCTCTCAGTTTTGCGATTCTTCCAGAACCCCTGCCGATCCCCTGCAATCTCATTTTTTCCACATATGGGTTCTCAATCTGTTCCTCCGCCTTCTCCACCTGTTCCCACAAGCGCACGACCACCTCCCCCTTGTCCATAGGCAAAATTCCACCAAGAGGTGCCTCCCCTGCTAGCCTATCAGCCTGTTCATTCCCCCGTACACCCGCACGGCCAGGGCCCAAACCTGGACAATGACAGGACAAGAGAAAAGAAAAATCACATCAACAGAAATGAGGTTCCTGAGAAGAATACTCAATGTATCAAGAAGAGATAAGATCAGGAATGAAGAATTCAGGACTACAGTGGGGGTTATAGCAGCACTAGATTTTATTAGAAGGCATCAAATAAAATGGTTTGGCCATGCATGTAGATTACCAACTAACATTACACCACAACGAGCAATGATGTACAGACTAAATGGAAGCAGAGGAAGAGGCCGACCATTTAAACGATGGACTGAGGGAATAGCAGAGCGCATGGGAATATCGTTACAAGAAGCCCATAAGCCGGCACTCTCCCGCTGTTTATACTTCACCTCGACACCGCAAAGTGATTAGATGAGATGAGATGAGATACCAACAAATTTTTAAATGCAGTGTTTTCATGAATATTCATCCCCGAGTGTTACCGTGTTTCTACTCTTGTGGTCGTCCTGAGTTTGATCTCCAGTGTGAAGTCTCGGACTGGGCACGATGGATCGGCACTACACTATTCACTATCCTAAGGCTGGTAGTGTTTATTGCCCGTGTCCATAGAGCTGACATTGTTGAGAGATTGGAGGCAACGACCACTTGCCAAGACAGTCGCCAGCAGTGCAACTAATAGATTTGTTGTCGACTCCCGATAAATTAACTATGGTTTACTGGCAAACAGAACTCGTAATTTGAAGACTAGAATAGCAGTCTGTCACCGCCAATGCACTTGACAGAATTGTTGTTGATTCCCGATAAATGAACACTGTTTCACAGGCGAACAGAACCCGTAAAGTTGAGATGGTATGCCAGATAGAATAACATGGACAGACAAAAGATGTATGGCACAGATTTGCAGCAGAAAAATGAGAACCGCAAACTGATTAGGGAAGTTAGACTTAGTCAATACGTTCTGGGCACGTTATATGAAGAATTTGGAGCGGCTGACCGAGTGGCTAGAATGCTGGGCTCTCCTTCGGGAGACCCGGGTTCGAATTCTCGGTAAGGTGTGGTGTTTTTTTCTGTCGGGGGTAAAAAGAAAACTCTGCTGTAAAAAGAAAAACCTGCACAGTTCGCGGCGACTGCACTAGCCAGGCGGCCTTCATCCCTCAGGCTCAAGACCCTCCTATCCTACACTAAAAGTACTAAAGGCAGTACATGACAGTTTTTTTATGACAGTATATGAAGAATTAAACATGACATTTTTGTGACAACTGCCAAAACTTGTTGGAAAAGAGCAAAGGGAGAGCAATTAAATAAATAACTACATTGACGGCTTCGTCTCATGGCATAATCGGGACAAGAACTGAGACCTTATCCGAGGCTCTGGTGATCGCAGGAGATAACGAACAATGACCGTCCATGTCTGCCCGCATGACATATGACGGTAACAACACCAGGCTATCGCCAACAGTGTCCAAGCTAGACTTGTTGGATCCTAATAAATGAACAGTGTTTTAGTGACGAACAGAACCAATGATGTGCAGAGGTACGCCAGTCATTTGTCGGCACTGTGCAGGCTGGATGTGTTGGTGACTTCCAATACATGGACACAGTTTTATTGACCTACAGCGATGTGGAGTCTAGTATACTACAGACTAGGCCACAAGCTTCTTGGTGCTTTGGTAATTGGGGTCAACACCATTATACATCATGATAGACGGATAAGGATAATAAATAGGTGGATGCATGAATTAATAAACATATGGATGAACTCCGTGGCCGAGGGGTTAGCAGCTTTCTCCGCTAACCCCGAATACTCTCGTCACGTGACGCGACGAGAATTAGCAGTGATTCGAATCGCAAAAGTGACTTATGAGAGTATGGAGCCGGTCGCTCAGAAAGTCGTGGCGTGCTGATGAGCGTAATCTAGCCTAGGAATCAACATACAGCTGAAAGATGCTGGTGTTGACCGCAATATCCTGAAACAGGATGGAAACGTGGAAAAAAAATATAAATGGATGAACTTACCGATGAGTGAGTGAGTATTCATTGATAGAGTGGATGGGTGGATGGAGGGATGGATGGATGGATGGATGGATGGATGGATAGATGGATGGATGGATGGATGGATGGATGAATCAATCAATCAATCAATCAATCAATGAATCAATCAATCAATCAATCAATGAATCAATGAATGAGTGTTGATGAGAAGGATGTGAGTAAGTGTTAAAGATAGAGTGGATGGATAAATAAATGAACAAATGAAAAAACAAAATTATATATCATCACACAGCCTAATCGATGAGTCGTGGCGATACTATAATATATGCATTCATAGTCAAGGTCACGAATTGTTCTAATTCTATATCAACAAAATAATAATGGTGGCAACTGATCTCTATATCCACTCCTTAGTGTTATCAGCCAGGGATTAGATCTGTCTGCCACTTCACCGTTGGCAACACTGGTTACTTGGGGATGCTTTTTGCAAAGAATAATGACGCTTTAAATAGTTACACCAAGTAAGCTGCCTACATTTGATTTCTAACAAGACTCCTGGTAATCTGAGGATGTTCTCAAGAACGTTATTTGCTGTTTATATTTAACATTGAACACGCATAAAAGTTGTCAACAACATGTGCATTCGGAGGTCTGCACATCTGCAGCGTGTGCCCACATCTCACGTTAGCAAGTTGCTAGAGAACAGGCAACATCATGAACGTGAACAGCTCGATTTTTACAGACGGCAAAGGAGCCATTGGTTTTCCAGATAACATTCAATCTTGCAGACGAGGCTTTGTTGACTCTTGGCTTTATCTCTTTACCTGAACAGCCATCTGTACATGTGGCTGACTTGAGACAAGTACAGACATTCACCTACTTAACTGTTTGATCGTTGGCATGATGTTGGTTGGCCGATGTTATATCTATTTAGATGGATTTGCCTTTTTATAAGCTAATTTCAAGCTGTACGACGGGTTGGTCCTTTCTGTTTGGGGCTATGCCATAGTGATCCTGACTATCAGCCGTAAGCAGATGGAAAGGATGGAAAGGAAACATAACTAAGCTATGCTTGGATGTACAAGAGATACGGCATGCATGGCGATGCGATATATTCTTACTATTCCAACCATTGGGGACAGAATACAAATTTGCAGAGCACGTGCCTAACTCAGAGTCAACGCAAACACACAACACCCACTGCACAGTGAAATTAAGAAGGTAAAGGGCAGCAGGTTAAAAAGAGGAAGTCGTGGATAAAAACTGCATTCTATCAAATGAAGAACATTTTGTGCAATAGGTGAAAATCCTTGAAAGTTAGAAAAATAATTGTTGCTGCGAATTCTGGACATTTAGAAAACAGGCAAACAAAAACTATCCGGAATCCTTGGAGATGTTAGTTTTATAGACGAATGCTGAAAATTAATTGGACAGCCAAAATGAGCCATCTGGACATTTTGAGGGAAGCTGAGTCGCAAAGACATCTGTTCACAAACATCAGAAAGAAGCAGTCAATGTGTTTTGGCCATATTGTGAGAAGACGAAACAAAACTGGAACATGTTGTGACAACCGGAAAGATTTGCGGAAAGAGAGATAGAGGAAGACAGCGTGAGAAGATTCTTGTCAGTCTAGTGTTATGGCACTGAAGTGAGTCAACACAAGAAATGATCGAATACGTCGGAGATCGCAATTTGTGGAGAGGCATGATCGCTCACACCAGCCGGCGAATCATTTGATGATGATGATGATGATCGGAAGTAAATTCCGTGACCTACTGGCTAGAGGGGTACAGCTACATCATGACATTATCAATGAATCAGTCAGCGCGATTAAATCGATGAGAAAATTGAAAAGTTAAGGTGGTTAATTCTTCAAGATCGGACCTAGAGTCCCAAATTAGCCGCGAGTTAATTTTACCTGCACGGTCCACTGAAAGCTTGCCTTGCCGTAAATGTTTGGCAGGTCATGTGTAAAGTGTGAGTCTAATTGAGACAGTGCACTTCTGTGCTGTTTAGGAGCACTAATTCAGCTATGCAACAATTTTTTTTTCCCAATATTTGTAGAGATTTTGTCGAAAATAGAGTTTGTTAGTTGCATATCCTCTACAGAACGTAGCAGTCAACACCTGCGCTTCTTGGTTGTCTGTGGTTTCTTGTTAAGTTACGTTTAGTAGTTTGTCATTGCTTTCTGAACGATTCAATTCCAAATCGCCTCCAGCTGTGTTTCTGCACTCATACCTGTATACAACCAGCGAAAGGTCCTCTGCTGCCAAATCGCCCGTAGCTGTGTTTCGAACATGGTATGCGGGATTGTGTTTTGTGCCCGTAACCGATTCGCCACAGCGCCGACGAAAACTAGTTAGTTAGTTGCATATCCTTTACAGGACGTCGCAGTCAACTCCAGTATTTTTTGGCATGTTTGTATTTCCTTGGCATGTTTATGTTCAGTAGTTTGCCTCTGCTTTCTGAACGATCGGCACTCATATCATTGTATCCCCTGGAAGGTTAACCCGGTCAACAAATGCCCGCAGAAGTCGGATGTGTCGGCCTAACGGCGCAAGAACGCAGCTCTGCTGTAAACAATCACGTCCGAAAACAAAAACTCCGGATGAACGCAGCAGAAGAAGAAGATATCATTGTATGGAAACCAGCGCAAGGTAATATGCTTCCAAATTGCCCGTAGCTGTGTTTCGAACGCAATGTGCCGGATTACGAATTGCGTAGTAAACCCTTGGCCACAGAGCCGAAAATGAGAGTGGACATTAAAACTCAATAATAAATAGTGTTTAAGTTAATATCTCACGTGCTTTCTAGTGTTTGTCAACATATTCACGTGCATAATACTCACTGACACCCCCCCCCCCCCCTTTTCCTAATCATGCTGACTAACTTGATGAAGACAACAGAATGAAGTACGAACATATGTCAGTTCAAGTACGTTGAGTAAATATGATCAGGTACTCTCCACAAAGAATTTAGGCTTTCGGTTATATTCACAAAGATCAGATGGGGGGAAAAGAACACAACGAACTATATTTAGTATCACATCCTATATACGACGTCGCAATTAACCCCAGCATATTCTAGCTGCTTGTGATTTCTAGGCAAGTTTACGTTCAGTAGTTTGCCACTGATTTCTGAACGGCCGGGACTCATGCCATTGTATGAAAACCTGCGCAAGACGGTCTGTGTCCAAATCGTACTCAACTGTGTTAACACTTATGCGGGATTGTAAATTACGCCACTCTGTGTTAGCATTACTCTGACGACAGTTATCAATGCAAATTGTATATATTGAAACTGCAAGTGCCTAGACGCATAGAAGTAATATATAATAAACCTAAAATATTTCCATGTAACAAATTCAAAAGCATATAAACTAATCATCTAAATCTTAATCAATACAACTGAAGTTAAAGATACAAACGAAAAAAAAAAACGTAAAACAATACAGCACTTTATGAATTACCAAAACGGAATTCACTGTTTGCGAGCACACAAAGTGGAAATATTTATCCAGTCGCGAACTATTAGTGGTCCCTGTGGGCAGGTCAACAACATTGAACAGTTCACACTCGGGACACCAACATGAACAAATCCAACCTGATTCGGGCTGGTGTCACGTGATCACGAGCATACAGCAAGGCACGCGCGTGGCTAGGTGAACGAACATGTGAGGCCTGGCTTGTTCTCTTAAATCGTGCTTCGATAACACGGAGTTGGCGTTAATTGTCAGGTTTCTTCTTTTAAGTGCCGAGTTGACTGGCGATGGAGATGTGTCCCTCCGCACTACATCTGGCTTTCCTCTCTCGTGCTGTTTACCAATTGTGTTGTGAATGAGTTCCTGTCTGCATTATCAGAACATATGTTTATCAACAGCATTGTCAGCTTCATTCCAAGCCGTTATTGCTAAACATATGTGCATATACAATATCAGGTATCTGGAATCAACCAGTGCTGGACGTTTCGACCCAGTGTCTCCGTCAGAGAACAACAAACAATATCAACGAAACTATAAAGTTATGATCAATATGATGTAACCAGAAACACGTTTACAATTAATAATGAATGAACGTGTAAACATAGAACAATATTCAGCGGTACGGTTCGTGTGTGCGGAACTAATTTTAAATCCCCCCCCCCCCCCCCCACACACACACACACACGCACGCACACACACACACACATACACACACACACACACACACACACACCAATACGTAAATAAAACAAAACCACCAATACATAAACATAAAACCACCAATCCATAAACATAAATCCAGCAATAAATAAACATAAAACGGCGCTAACTAAATTTAATAGGGGACTGCGTTGGTGATGCATGATCATTGTTGGAGGAGAGTCCAACGACAGGGTTCGTCACCTGCTTAGTGAGCGGGGAGATGGCCACCTATTTATGCGTGCATTTAGAAATACAAAATATAATGGTACATTGTAATTTGAGAAAGTATGACCTATTCAGCACAAACAATAAAATAACTCTCACGTGGAATGAGAGCTACAAGTTTTAAAAAAAAAATAATGAATACGACAAAAATCTAGGAGCTTACAGCTGATTGAAGTAATAAATATAATATCTATCTTGATTACTCTATATCTATATCATTTATACACTTCACAAGTTAACCGTATCACTTTCACCTACACCGAGAATTGGCTATTACATTCCTAGCTGTATTCTTCTTCCCCTCCCCCTCCTCCTCTACGTCTTTATCCTCCCCAACGTGGTCACTGAAAAAGAACACCTGTTAATAAAAAGCAATGTTTTTACCGAGCAAGAAGGAGATGACACTATGATATAGCAAATCTGTGACCGAAACAGAGCACGTCATTGGAACAGAACACCATTTTTGATGAAACCGAACAACATTGTGAATCACACATAACAACTTTGTGAATGAAACAAAACACAATGTGAACGAACAAGAACACGTCATTGAAACAGAACAACATTGTGAATGAAAAAGAACAACATTGTGAATGACACAGAACAATTTTGTGAATGAAACAGAACAACATTAGGAATGAAACATAATAACATTGTGAATTAAACAGATTACCATTCTTAATTACATAGAACAACATTGTGAATGAAACAGAACACATAGTCAATTAAACTGAGCAGCATTGTGAATGAAACAGACCAATATTGTGAATGAAACAGAACACAGCATTGAAACAGACGAAAATTGTCATTAGAACGTAACACTTTGTCACTAAACCAAGACAAACTTATGAATGAAATAAAACACGTTGTCACTGAAAAATACAAACAGCATTGTGAGTGTTACAGAACGACATTGTGGATGAAACAGAAAACGCTCTCACTGAAACAGACAAAGTTGTCATTGAACCATTAATACGTCAAACAAAACTGAAATAGTTAATGAAACGGCATGCCCATCTTCAAGACGACATTGCAGTTTTAAACAACAAGGCAACAGAAGAAAGACAACAACCACTTCTTCCAAAATTTCGAAGCGAAGAAAACAACTAAATGAAACCAAGACAGGAAAATCAAGGTGCTTTGAGCATATAATAAGGCACCAATCCTTGTTACTGAATATGCTGGATGTCAACCCAAAAATAGCAAGGCAATGTGAGTTAACAAACAACAAGAAATGAACTAGGAGAAGCCTGTTAGATTGTCGTGTGAAGGACAGGCAAAGAAAGTGTTGGTGAATCACCTTAACCCTTAAATATGTTGATGGTGATTACAGTTGTATACATCGTTACCTCTGTGCAACCTTCTCATCTACACCGTCGCTATGGTCATCGCCTGATTACTTTAACCAAATTCTTTCTCCATCAAAGGTTAACGCTTCAGGGGAACAGGCCAGAAATATCCCGATTCCAATTACAATACCCGCTAACGCTACTGTACATAATGAACAGTGAAGCATGTTCTTATTTTCGTTGTGTGGCTCCTCACGAATTCTTTTCGAAAAAGCGTTTTCATTGATTCAGTTGAGGGCAAGAGGCCTCGAGGTAATCATCATCATCATCATCATCATCATCATCATCATCATCATCATCATCATCATCATCATCATCATCAAGTGTCATGCCAGTTGGTGTAAGTTCATGTCTCTCCTCGTATCTCAGTCTTTGGTGTTCTGGACCAACTCTGCGAATGATAAACCTCCATGCCATCGTCTCAATCCATCCAGCATAATTTCTCTTGCTCGACATCTTCCTCTCTTCCCGTTGATCTTTCCAGTTGTCACGATGTTCTCCAACGCCTCTTCTCATAACATGACCAAATAAAGCTGTTTATCTCTTTCTTATTGTTGTATGTACTGATCTGGTTTCATTAGCCTTTTTCAGGCAATAGTAGTACGGGATGTTGTATTTGACTCTAACATAGGGAGCCGCTCCATTTAGGTAACGTCATATTTTACTATATAAAAAGTCTAGATCCAGCGGTGCTACAGCAAAAAGCGGCGCCAGATTTGACCTAATTATTTGAATCTGGCGCTGCTGTTGGTACTTCCGGTCATTAGTAATTCCGGGGTGACTCCGGGGACGACCGGGCACACTTCCGGGTTTGTGAGTTTTAAAAAATCAAACTTTAATTATTAAAAATTAAATTTATACAAAAATTTTCTTCAATAATCATGCGTGTGTGTGATTGTGTGTGTGTGTGTGTGTGTGTGTGTGTGTGTGTGTGTGTGTAAGGAGTGTTTGTGTGTGTAAGGAGTATGCCGATGTGAGGGGTGGGGACGCAGGGTAGTGGGCCTTAGTCCTACTATTAGCCTTTGCCCACAGTCGGCTACCAGACCCACACCTACTGTGAGGCGGTGTTAAGATTGATGATCAGCTCAGCATCTGGCCAGACCAAGTGCAGTAAAGGCAATACTACACTTTGATATTAGGCAAAAGGTCGGCAGACAACAATATGTCAATGAGTAAATCGGGCATTATTCAACCTCATTAAATAAAGTGAGGACATATTTTGGGGTAAAATAGTATAGAAGGAATAGATTAGCATAAATAAAAAGGCTAGTTAACATAGAAAATGTTCTTATTCCTAGAGAATCTAACATAAATTACTAGTTTAATAATTAAATAGTCAATTGAATTAACACTCAGTGACCTTTTTTTTTTAAATAATCAATGAAATATACAAAATAGAATAGTAAGGTGAATTATTTCCCTTGGCAAATATTTTTCAAAATTACATCAAGGGATGTAACTCACTAATAACTAATCGACTGGATTATTGTGGGTTCTTCCCCTTGTCTAACGAATATTTTCTAATAACCGTACGTGCGCATGCGTGTGTGTACGTCCATAGTCATGTGTGTGTGTTTGTGTGGTGTGGTGGTGGTGGTGGTGGTGGTGTGTGTGTGTGTGTGTGTGTGTGTGTGTGTGTGTGTGTGTGTGTGTGTGTGTGTGTGTGTGACTGATGGCTATACTGACCTACAATGATATCACAACAAGGGTCAACTTGTAATAGTAACGTGATCCGACCCAAGCCTAATTATATGTTCGTGATTTCATTCCGAGACTTTGACATAAATATCACATATGTGTGAATGTTAGTAGTATGGGAGGTGTTATCCAATCGTATTACGGTTTTGCATCCTAGCCCGAAATACTTTCTTATATCGCTTATGTGTCTGTACAACAAGCATTAAGAAGCTGAATTTTCACATCTCTTGCGGTAGGATACATAACTACTTCCGGTTTTGTATATGCATCATAATAATAATCATCATCATCATCATCTTCCACTTCTGCCGTCAAGCGTCGTGGGGAGGAATAATTTGCGTCCCAGCGCCCGGTGGACGGCACTGGATAGTGTCATTCCGTGTGGTTGTACAATGTCTCTGATGTCGTCAATCCATTTTCTTCTTGGACGTCCTCGTGGTCTCGTCGCAGATGATCTTTGATGTAAAGCCAGTGCTGGTAGTTGCTGATGTTGCATTCTAACGACATGGCCAAACCACTTGATCTTCTGTTTTTCAATAAATGTGGCACAAG
Organism: Cepaea nemoralis; assembly: GCA_014155875.1. Lineage (NCBI taxonomy): Eukaryota > Metazoa > Mollusca > Gastropoda > Stylommatophora > Helicidae > Cepaea > Cepaea nemoralis. The sequence continues at coordinate 68,953 of JACEFZ010006805.1, forward strand.
TGTTGATCCCACAGTCTGTCTGATAGTAGCATTTCTTACTCGGTCTCGGATTGTTAAGTTGGCAGCTCTCCTCAGGCATCTCATGCAAAAACGTAATATTTAATCATTAAAAGTAATATTTAAAATCAATACAATTTTTGATGTGTAAAATTAAAAGTAAATATGACGGCATGGGTTAGGAGGTCTACCATTAACAATTTATATGCATATTTACTGATCTGATCGTCAGAAGCCTTGGATTTCCCCAGATATATCTATTGTAAAGTAATCGATTATATAGTATAATGGCGGTTATTACTGTCTGTAGTTAATGGGACTTAAACACTGTCATCATACCAATGGCGAGGTGGTAGCGACACAAGAATCGTCCTTGGACTGTGAGATGGTGAACAACCAGTCACAATTGCACGTGTCTAAGAAATAGATCTGAAAATGTGGATAATTACTACAACCACTTGGGGGCGATACATACACTGTATCGCATGCACACGGGTACGTCCGTTACACATGGGTAATGGTTACATCCAGTCAAAGATGGCGGTATTTCCGATCACATGTGTAAGGGGTAGATCAAGTACACGTGCTCACTGGCTAAAGCCGGTCAAAGATGGCGGTGCATTCGGTGACATGCGTAAAGATACATGAGGAAAACGTGGGTAATGGTTACCTACAGTCAAAGATGGCGTCGCATCTGGTCACATGTGTAAGGGTACAGATGAGACCCGTAGTTAAGAGGGATACTACAGAAAAAGGGTGTCATGTCGGGTGTCGAATCACGGGACCTAAATCGGGATGATAAGAAGTAAATATAAAATGTGTGTTTCTGTGTGTGTGTGTGTGTGTGTTTGTGTGTGTGTGGCTGATCGCCATTTTATCTTGCATACTGGCCTGTGCGTTATTGTAACAATGAACCTAAAGAGTAACGCGTACTCAGAAGACCGGATACCGTGATCGAGCCGATCCTGAGGTGACCTCGAAACAGTTCCACAAGCGACTATATCGCGTTAATAGGCCACGACCTTAGCACGCGATTGTATCAAGTTCAGATATGTTCAGACAGTGCACAATATTCTGCTGAGTCATGATACTATGTCAGCAAACAGCGTCTATAAAACGTCCAGTATTCGCCTTATAGGACTTCCGTTCTCTATGAACAGCAACCAGATCAACTTGTGGCAAGTTACTAATAATATGTTGGCTGTTGATAAATCTTTCACATTTCCTTTGTGGTTCTCCAAGTTGGCATTCGGTTAACGTAAAAATACTAGTCTAATACAGTGGATATATGGTGCTATACACATGTAACTGAAGAGACAAGTCATTTCGTAATATATCATGGTAAACTGGAATGACCTGGATTACAGCTGGCACTCGAACTTTTTAACACAGTGCCATGGTGATACCGTAATAATATATTTAGTAGAGTGTATTAGTTGGGGAAGGTGAAAGTATCTTGTGGCGTCTGCATACTCATTATCGATAGTAATATATGGACTGTATAACCGGGGCGCATGTCAGATACAGAGCTATTATTTAGAATATGTATTTCTATAACGCTGTTATAATACCCTATATGTATATGCCATGAGCGATATTGTCTGTCTTATTTCCATATAATAGATTGGCAGTACTTGCCAGTGCTGGACGCTGGTATCTGTCAGGAAGTTATTCTCACATACTGGTTAACATTCATCTGGCAAAGAGCACCTTGTCCTAAAGGAGTGATTCTTAATGGGCTTATTGTAGTATCAGCCTTTATACCTTCTATGAATCTTCACAGACACATTATGTAACAGTCAACACCACTATAACGATACATTCTTCATAACACGACAGCTGCATACGTTTCACATGATGTATTATGTCTTTCTTTAAAACAATGTCAAATCAGTGTCACTAAAACAACAATACTTGCAGTCGATCTCTGCAGCCAACATCTGTCGCTCGAACTCTCAACTGACATCGACATTTGATCACATCTTCACAACTACTGTATCTACACAAAAGTGGCGGCTAGATAGACGTCAGCCTGTCACCGCCTCACTTGTACATATAATAAAGGGCTGCAATTCCAGCCCAAGGGAACCATTGAGTCGAGCAGGACCCGAGTAATCTAGAACCTTCTCCAAAGAGATGGTCACCAAGTCCATGATTCCGTGGACACTGATGTGGCCCGCCTAATGCGGGGTCCACGAGGAACTCGGACAGAGTTACCGCCCGTGTCGAGTTAGGACACGCGGAGACGGGCAGAGGACAAACGGACTGGAGAGAGACAACAGGGCCTGCCTGAGAGGGACTCATAGATATTCATAGATATACTTAGGCTAGATAGTGTGCTAGATTGTTGTATGACAACTATATGTTGGATGTTTAACTATCTGTGATATGTAATATAAGAGAGCGCGGGTCTGTTTACCCACTGCGCCAACTGTACACTTTATACAATAAATGTTCTATATCCTAGCGAACAGTGTATTGTTGCCTGTATGAACCCGAACCATTATTTAGATAAGAGTAAGACCATGACAGGCTTTTTGGGGGCTAGTTTTCCGGTTTTGGCATAGAATGTTTTCTTAAAAACCTGTTAAATGCCATGTAAAATTAATTATTTAAGCATATCACGTTGATTTTTGATAACACATTGATTTGTTTAAATCAAAGAAATTATTACCGTTACAAGTTTACATAAAACTAGTAGCTATCTAGCAATAAAATAGACATAATCTGAGTCCCTCGGCAATGTCTCACCATTGCCTCCGTAGCGCCTCTTTATTTTGATTCTGTAAACTATTTTTTTGTTGTTGACATGTTACTATTTTGACATTTCTTTTTGTGTGACAGTGACTAATGTTTTCTCGCTCCACGAGCAGATTGTTCCGCAACAAGTGCCGCGTCCAACCGATGAAACCTTTCCAACAGTAACGAGAGTACAAGACAACATCGAGGAGCTTCAAAATTCAGAGCTAAGTTTCACCTCATACTCATTGTACTTCTAAGCTGTACTTCTCATGTTTCATCAATGTATTATTTTGTATCATATTGATTTCTTTGCATATTCAGAAACTTGTCACCAACATAACCTTGCATTTTGATTTACACATTAATAATTAGGGGAGTAAACCAAATTTTCGACCACATAAGATATTTTTTCTAAGGAATTTAACTCTATAAACTTAACAAACAAATAAAACACAAAATGTCTAGTTTAGATCAATGCATTGAGCAAGGAATAAAGTTAGGGTATAAAGAAGAAAAACTGTCAGAATGGGCACAGAAAACACACGCAGAAAACATTGCCCGTGAAGAAAGAGCGATAGAACGAGAAGAAAGGAAACTGCAAATGGAGGCCGAAGAAAAGAAATTGCAAATGCAAGCAGATGAAAAGAAATTACAAATGGAGGCCGATGAAAAGAAATTGCAAATGCAAATGCAAGCAGATGAAAAGAAATTACAAATGGAGGCCGATGAAAAGAAATTGCAAATGCAGATTGAAGCAGAAGAGAAAAAGATACAATTGCAGGCTCAAGAAAAACAGATGGAGCTTGAGGCCGCCGCCAAACAGGCCCAACTAAATGCCGAGACACAGATTAAACTAAAACAGATTGAAATGGAGGCCAACGCAGAAATATCAATAAACAAGTTAAGAAGCAAAGAAGAAGAACAAAAATATAATAAATATAAAGGTCTCGTGAAGGCTTTCTGTTCTGGAGATTCCATCTCCGCCTACTTAGAAAATTTTGAGTGTCTCATGTCTCATCATAAAATCAGTACATCAGATTGGGCATTTATTCTAATGAGAAATTTGGCTCTTGAACCACTGAAAGTAATAGAGACAATACCACAGGAAATGCGAAAAGACTATGAGTACCTAAAACAACGCATTCTCCAACATTTTTCTTTAGACACTGCAGGTTACCAACAACAATTTGCCAAATTATCTCCACAACCAAACCAAACCTTTATAGATTATGTCAGTACAGTCCAAGACATATGCACAAAATGGATTAACTCGGCTAAAACCAACAATAGCCATGATAAACTTAAGGAACTGATTATAATAGATAAAATAGTTAGCACCATCCCCACACCTTTTGCCAAGTTCTTAAAACAAATGGACTGTAAGAGCATTCAGGAAATCGAGGCGAAAGGGAATGCATTTTTCACAGCAAATAGGGATATTTTTCAACATAACATAAGTCACAATGATACAGCAGCTGCAGTAGTGAACACCAAATACTCCAAACAATCACAGAGTAGATTTAAACCACGATCCAATGTCGGTAAAGTAGTAAGATGCCAATATTGCAATTTTCATCACGACAGTTACGGGATGTGTGACAAATCACCCACCTACCCTGAACACCTCAAAAAGATGGTGGAGAAGCAAACAGCTAAACGCATGGCTTACCACAGAGCAATTAAATGTTATTTCTGCAATAGCTGGGGTCACTATAATAGGGATTGTGAAGGCCGAAAGTTATTCAAACAAGCCAATGCGGCATTAGTAGAAACGTCGTCTGACGAAGAGCTTGAGTCACTAAATGAATGTGACAATCAACACGACAATGAAAGCGAGCTTGGGAATGCTGTACACATCATAAACACCATAACAGACAGTAAGTGCAACATCTGTACGAAGTTCCAACTTGACACAACACTACATTGTGGTCACATAGTCCCAATTGCAAATGAAACAGCTAACGCTGCCTTATCATCTACAGGCAAGCTAGTTTTTTATACAGGGTTTGTTAACAACAAAAAGTGCACGTTAATTCGTGATTCCGGCGCAACTCTCTGTGGGGTTAGGAAAACATTAATAGACGCTAAAGACTACACAGACAAACATGTGACGTGTCGCACATTCTCAGGTACGATAGAGAAATACCCCCTTGCTTTGGTAGAAATTCAAACACCCTTCATATCGGGGCGAGTATTGTGTGCTATCCTTGAAAATCCCGTCGCGGATATTATACTTGGTAATTTACCCAACATACATCCATGCTCTGAAACAGAGATCAAAAGGTGGGAGCAAAAACACGGTATCCACCACAGAAATAGCGACACAAAAGAGAAACACCATTCTTGCTTGTCTCAAACTGCCAAAATACCAAGGGAGACAACCACTGAGGTAATTCAAGAAGAATTTACCGAGGTGTACAATGCAGGGGCGGTCGAATCAAGAAACGATACGACCGAATTAACACCTCGAATTGAGGATGCTACCAAACTACCAAGTACCGAACCTGTAAATGTGCAACATAACACACAACACACAAACGCAATAACACGACAGACAACCCACAAAACCAACACCGACCAACTGCAGGAATCATTAGAAATAGTAGCGCCAAACTCAACTAACATCACTTTTGGTAATGAACAAAAAGCAGATAAAACACTTGCACCATACTTTAAATTACTTGGACTTAAACCAAAAGTCACTAAACATGCATCGTGGACATTTAGGCTACACAATAACATCTTAACGAGACTTTACACAACAAAGCAGACCACGACACAGCAAATAATGTTACCACAAGCACATCGAAACAAAGTGCTAAAAATAGCCCATGACTCCCCTTTTGGAGGTCATATGGGATACGAAATGACCAAGGCTATTGTCCTAACTCATTTTTATTGGCCAAAATTTGAGCAAGAGATTAAATCATTTTGTACATCTTGTGATATATGTCATAAACTGGTCAAGGGGAATAGCCCTACTACATTCTCTGTAAATGGAAAATTGAAATTATTACATGTAAATATGTTGAAACCATACTATGCTAGACAGGACAATGAGACAAATGAACAGACGCAACAAACTGTTGACGGAGACGAAACGACAATTTCCCAACAGAATAACACCTCGACAAACGAAGCATCGTTAACGACACACGCTTACGACGACAGAAACGACGAAGACAGATGGACATTACCGACAATCTGTGATATTGACAATGACGACAAATTTGACGACATATTGACGATCGATCTCGACGACGACGACAATGACATTGAAGACAATTTACAAACTGTAGCATCTGTGATAAATCAGACAGACATGGACAACACTGAAATCCCTGTGCCAATTATGACTGATGACGGAAGTATAAAGGACATACATATCTCTCACAATTTGACACAACAACAGCGACAGGACATTTTGACGCTCCTAGACGACTATAAGACGATCTTTTCCAACAAACCTGGACGCACTGATAGAATAACACATTCAATTGTGCTAACAGATCTGAGACCGGTCAAATGTAGACCATATTCTATTCCTCTCCATTACAGATCTAAGTTAGATAAAGAAATTTTAGATTTAGAGAAGAATGGCATTATTCAAAAATCTATGTCTCAATATTCTTCACCGATTGTCTTGGTGAAAAAGAAAGACCAGACAATCCGCTTGTGCATCGACTATAGAATATTGAATACCAGAACAACAACGGATGCAGAGCCTATGAACAGTTGTGAAGATCTTATTTTAGATATGGCCCAATCATCCTTATTTTCTAAGACAGATTTAGCGAAAGGATATTGGCAAGTTCCTCTACACCCTTCTTGTAGACATATAACGGCATTCGCAACGCCTCTAGGGTTATACGAATGGCTATATCTTCCTTTTGGCCTGAAGAACGCACCGGCCACATTTGTGAGACTAACAAGATTGTTATTACACGGAATTAATGATGTAGTTGCTTATATTGATGATATATGCGTCCATTCTTCTGATATGACTTCTCACTTACTCACCCTTAAACAAGTCTTCCACCAAATCTCTCTTTTTGGACTTACTATCAAACCTTCCAAGGTTGAAATAGGCTATACACAAATAGACTTCCTTGGTCATAGAATTTCTGAAGGAAAATTGTTGACTGATGATAAAATTGTTTCCAAGATCCTTAATCTAGAAGTACCTACCACAAAAAGCAGGTTAGAAGTTTACTAGGTCTGATTAACTATTATTCTAAATTTATTCCACATTGGGCAGAACTCACCTCAGTCTTTTCTGATATGTTAACTAAAGATTATCCATCAAAAATTTGTAAAAGTACCAGCTTAGATGATGCAATGTGTAAGTTGAAACGTATTTTTTCTAAATCCACCAGTCTTGCGATTACCCAACATAAATTTACCCTTTATTTTGACCACAGATGCGAGCGCTATCGCAATAGGAGGATGTTTGATGCAGGAAGAGGATGGCGTTCGACACCCGATCCTCTACGTAAGCCACAAACTGAAGAAGGCTGAGACTCGTTATGCCACAGTTGAATTGGAGTGTTTGAGCCTTTTGTTCTGTATATTGAGACTATCTAAGTTCCTCTTGGGAAGCCATTTTGTGGTCCTCACAGACAGTTCACCATTATTAGTACTGAACCATGGGTCGCCCAAAAACAACAGGTTACAAAGATGGTGTCTTCTACTTCAAGACTTTGACTTCGAAATTCGCCATATTAAGGGCACCGAGAACATAGTGGCTGACCTTTTATCACGGCAGACAAATGCGCCAGTAGAATGACTCTAATCACATTGGCCAGTAGCCACACTATAAACTGTGATACTTTTATTCCGTTACATATAACAGTGTGACTCTACACCTGCTAGAGTACTCTCAGTGATTAGGTTAATTACGTCACCCTTAAACATACGTTAAGAGCTATATTGTAAGAACTATACCATCATATGCCTAAGCTCTACAACGATTCCAGCAAGAAACATTAACTGTGCGGTCATTTCAACCAATTATATCAACCAGTGAACTATCTCTGAACAATGTTATATTTCATACGGGACAGTGAGAACAATCCATACTTGCTGTTGCTACAAAACTTTGCAAACAGCCGAAACAGAACAACATCGACGACAACACTCAAGAGACAGCCATACTAACTTTAACATTCATGGCATAACACACGAACGAAGGAACGTCAACGCGCACATCATCGTTGGAGTTATTTAATTAATTAGTTTACTATTAAATATGTATTATATTTCCATTAATGATGTATATAAACTGTGTTAACCTGTAACTTGTACATATTCAACTTTAATATTACAGACGGTACCATTCTTTTGCTAAATAACCGTCCTATACAAGTGTCTCTAGTTAAATTATAACCTATTTTTCATTTATCGTACAAAAAGTACGTATTTTCTTAAAAGGCAAATATCGCCTAGCCCATTTTTTCTAAGGGCAATAACGCTTACCTCAACTTTAAATATATATTTTAGCCAATTACTATTTTGAATGACAGATGAGTGAATGACTGCGTGAAAGGATTAAATGAGAGAACGATACCCTTGGCGGACAAATTGTACGCAAAACGTATTCATTGTAATTTGTCTGCGTCTTCCATGTAAAAGTGCATGACTTGTCTAATTTGTCAATACATGTGTAGAACTTAGTTTAGTAGGGAGTTAATTTAGTAGTTATGTTAATATACTTAGATTAGCAGTTAGGATACATCTAAGCACCACTACTTGGAATACCTAGTCAGGTATTGCACACAGTGCAGTATTACATGATTGAGGTTATCCCAACTCGTGACGCTTGGAATTACACCACACATTCAGCACGCACGTTACACAAACCTCAAAACTCAACACTATCAATTTAAAATACAGTCACTTTATTAGAAACATCAACTTATTAGTTAACACACTAACAAGCCAACAAGGACACATGTAGTCTGAGGGGGACAAAAGAACAAGGTAACTACATATTTAGCATTATATAACATACGGGAGTAAAAGTGTATAGAAATACACACACAGATCAAGATTTGAAGGTGTACTTATTTAGCCAAGACTTCGGTCTTGTTAACCCTCTATTATATAGGGGTTATTTGTCTGGGTACCATTTCGGGTACTATGAGAAGGGCAAGTTGTAAATACAACTACTAAAATGCCACGTAACTTCGGTCTGATAAGCATATTTAAGCACACGAGAGACAGGGATCTCTGCACCAAATCAGACAAGTGTTGTATGGTAGAATACATGAGTTTTTAGTGCTAATAGGTAAGTTACCAGGTTACTATCCACCAAACTACAAACACCAACTTTATGTGATTCGGTGACAGAATTAGAACGGATCTAATTCCCAACAACAAATCATGTCACGGGGAAGGAGGGATCCTGTCACCGCCTCACTTGTACATATAATAAAGGGCTGCAATTCCAGCCCAAGGGAAACCATTGAGTCGAGCAGGACCCGAGTAATCTAGAACCTTCTCCAAAGAGATGGTCACCAAGTCCATGATTCCGTGGACACTGATGTGGCCCGCCTAATGCGGGGTCCACGAGGAACTCGGACAGAGTTACCGCCCGTGTCGAGTTAGGACACGCGGAGACGGGCAGAGGACAAACGGACTGGAGAGAGACAACAGGGCCTGCCTGAGAGGGACTCATAGATATTCATAGATATACTTAGGCTAGATAGTGTGCTAGATTGTTGTATGACAACTATATGTTGGATGTTTAACTATCTGTGATATGTAATATAAGAGAGCGCGGGTCTGTTTACCCACTGCGCCAACTGTACACTTTATACAATAAATGTTCTATATCCTAGCGAACAGTGTATTGTTGCCTGTATGAACCCGAACCATTATTTAGATAAGAGTAAGACCATGACAGGGCCATTTGCCATCTTCCGTCCGACCTCGAACGCGGTCTAGACGTGAATGAGCTCTTAAGGACCTGTAGTCCATGCTTGAACCATCACCCTGCTTATTTCCGGTCAAGCGTGGTTCACAATCCATTCAATCTTCACGTCTTGTCACTGATCTGTGCAGGACTCTAAACTACCTGTATTCATTAGACTATGACCTAATTCAGGTCATGGAATTCCCCCTTGTTGGGCTTAAAAAATGTGTGTAACAATCTCACAATCCTCTCACAAAAAAATTTACAACAAATTATTAATGTCTAATTAAATTAATATATTTTGTCTGTATCTTGAAGTTCATTCTGGGATCTGAAAAATAGGAAATCTGTGAATATTTTGTTTCAACTGACCATTACATGCATATCATGTTAACTTAATCTATCAAGACCTCTGTTCATTAGAACTTTCTTCAATTTGTATATATTCTTATTCTAACTTCATTACCTTGAAATCTATTAACTGAGTTTCAAAATCTGTTTTCGAATTAACCATTAATTTCACACATATGGTATACAGCTAAATTAACTCACCTCAGCACATTGTCGACTGTCAGTGTTCATCATGGTCACATCAAATTGACCATTGCTTAATTTCCTTTGCCACTCTTCGTAACCATTTTTCCATAACTCTTCGTATGTGTACCAGGGATTTGTAAGGTGCATTAAATTTTCACAAATGCGACCTGGTCATAATAGGTATCATGTAGCTGATATGTTAGGCATACTCATCCATACCCTTTGCCTTGAACTGTCGGATGTAAACTATTTCATAAATATACTCCATATACATCCATTCCTACATCCATATTCTATCCTTTCTGATAATATGATGGTATGGTCTTATATTAAAAACTACACAAAATCATTAGGGAAAAAAGTATTATTTTTTATGTCAGACACGTACTTGTATCGGCTACCCTTGTAGACGTCGTGTAGCCACAGCCTATGGGAGGACTGGGATAACTAAGCTAAGAGTTTCAAAAGGTCCCGCGGCCTCCTCCTAGTAGTTCCCCATTTGCCGTTCCAGCAAGCATCCCAAATCTACCAAGACCATTATGCCCGAATAAGGGTACGTGTGTGATTAACAGGTACCATTACCCTCTCCAGTTACAATCCCCCATGTTGCCATGAGCGAGATTGTCTGTCTTATTTCCATATAATAGATTGGCAGTATTTGCCAGTGCTGGACGCTGGTATCTGTCAGGAAGTTATTCTCACATACTGGTTAACTTTCATCTGACAAAGAGCACCCTGTCCTACAGGAGTGATTCTTAATAGGCTTATTGTAGTATCAGCCTTTATACCTTCTAGAAATCTTCACAGACACATTATGTAACAGTCAACGCCACTTTAACGATACATTCTTCATAACACGACAGCTGTGTAAGTTTCACACGATGTATTATGTCTTTCTTTAAAACAATGTCAAATCAGTGTCACTAAAACAACAATACTTGCACTCGACCTCTGCAGTCAATATCTGTCGCTCGAACTTTCAACTGACGTCGACATTTGATCACAACTTCACAACTACTGTATCTACACAAATGTGGCGGGTAGATAGACGTCTGCTATTTGCCATCTTCCGCTCGACTTCGAACGCGGACTAGACGTGAATGAGTCTCACGGACCTGTAGTCCTTGCTTGAACCTTCACTCTGCTTACTTCCGGTCAAGCGTGGTTCACAATCCAATCAATCTTCACGTCGTGTCACTGAATTGTGCAGGACTCTAAACTACCTGTACTCATTAGCCTATGAATTAATTCAGGTCATGGTAGTATATGTGTATAGCTCTTCATGTCAAAATAACATGCCGTAATCATACTATGTATACCAGCTCATACCTGATCAACCTTTTCGTATAACGACATTATGCTTTCTTATCATGGTCAAAATGTACTGAAATACTGTAAATAAACAATGATATATCATAACTACGTCTTGGTTGTTGAATGTTTAATGTGACGGTATATGTAGTTGTCACGTGGTGAAAGAATGTTACATATCAATGACTATGTCAAGAAATATGTCAACAAATCTAAGGAAACGGGCTAACCAAAAGTAGGACAAATGTTGGTCAAATAAGAAAAAATGTCAACCAAAGTAGGAAAATTTGTTAGCAAAATCGGGAAAAATATTGGCCAAGCAAAGACATATATCTCTTTCAAACTTATGAAAAGTAGGAAACCTTGTCAACCAATTGGGGGAAAATAACGACAGCCAAATGCAGAAATATCTCGACCAAAATTATGAAAATTAGGAAGATTTGTTAATCAAATGGGAAAAAATATTGGCCAAGTAAAAACATATTTCAAACAAACTTGTAAATATCTCGGCCAAACTAATTTTTAAAAAATAAGATAATGTCCTCGTTGGTGAAGTTCTATTGTGTACATCCTGAAATCGAACCTGTTACTGGGTCCGCACAACTACCACCATTACCACAAGAATGAATGGATGGATTCTCAGCTTCTTAATTAGGTGGGACATTAAGACAGGCTATGCAATAGCTGTATGGTTCCTCTCTTAATATGATCCACTGTTTTTTAATTAGTTTTTCATGAGCGTCGGTATCTGTGAAACATAAATAAGAATAATGTACTGTAACAGCGCTATAGAAATACATATTATAAATAATAGCTCTGTATCTGACATGCACTCCTGGTAAAACGGTCCATATATTACTATCGACATGTAGACCCCGCAAGACTCTTTCTCTTTCCCCTACGACTACACACTACTACCTATATTATTACGGTACCACCATGGAGCTGTGTTCAAAAGTTCGAAAGCCAGATCTATTCCACTTCGACCCAGTCTACCATGATTTATAAAGAAATGTCTTGTCTCTTCAGTTACATGCGTCTAGCACCAAATATCCTCTGTATTATACTAGTATTGTCAGGTTAACCGTACGCCTACTTGGAGAAAAAAAACGAAAATGTCAAATACTTATCAAAAGCCAACTTACCATTTGCTACTTGCCACCTGGTGATCTGGTTGCTGCTCAAAGAGAACCATACTTCTATATGACGAATGCAGGATGTTATATACACACTATCTGTTGAAGTAGAATCATGACTCAGAATATTATGCACTGTCTGGGCATGTCTGAACGTGACACAATCACGTGCTAAGATCATGACCTATCAACGCGATAAAGTCGCTTGTGGAATTGTTTTGAGGTCACCTCAGGGTCGCCTCGATCATTGTTTCCGGTCTTCTGAGTACGTGTTACTCTTTAAATTCATTGTTACAATAACGCATATGCCAGTATGCAATAGAAAATGACAATCAGTCACACACACAAACACACACACACGCCCGCGCGCGCAGACACACAAACACACACCCCCGACACACACATTTTTAATGTTTACTTCTGTTCATATCTATTTAGTCCCCCTGGGGGCTGTGTGGTCTCGAGGTATGGTGTCCGCCTCGAGTGCTGGAGGTCCCGTTTTCAAGCCCCGGTGATGACCGGGTTTTTTTACGTGGACTTCTAATAATAAAATGTCCACTGGTCTCTGGGTAGAGAGATTGGACGCCCGTGTGTATTGATGCGACCTTAAAAAATCCCTTGGCAGTTGAAAATCGAAAAGATTAGCCTAACGGCGCTGCCCGTGCAAAATTTCGAGTTAAAATTCTACCCAAGTATTTTCAGGATCCTCGCCGGTGCTACGAGTTCGTGCAATGAGCTGAGTTTCTCCAGACTTAGATTTGAGTTAGGAGGGAAACGGAGCACTTATGAGTTGCACACGTGTGCCGTGTTGTTGATCCATCGACTAAAACTAAACTAAACACCTAGTTAGTCCCCGTAATTCGACACCCGACATGACACTTTTGTCTGTATTATTTCTCTTAACCGCGTGTGTCAGCTGTACCCTTACACATGTGACCGGAAACGACGCCGTCTTTGACTGGCGTTAACCATTATCGACATGTTCCGCATGTATCATTATGCATGTCACCGGTTGCACCGCCAACTTTGACCAGTTTTAGCCAGTGAGCACGTGTACTGGATGTACCCATTACGCATTTGATCGAATAATATGCCATTTTTGACAGGAGCTAACCATTATGCACGTGTTCCGAATGTATCGATATGCTTGTCATTGGATGCACCGCCATTATTGATCGTCATTACTCAATGAGCATCTTATTGGATGTACTCCTTACACATGTGATCGGAAGCAAAGCACCGCCATCTTTGACCTGAGGTAACCATTATCCACGTGTTCTGCTTGTACTGTTATGCATGTTACGGGATGTTCCGCCATCTTTGACAGCTTTAGTCAGTGTGCAAGTGTACTGGATATACTCTTTATACATGTGATCGGAAGCACCACCATCTTTGACTGGATTTAACTATTACCCATTTGTACCGGATGTACCCTTATGCATGTGATCCGGTGTATGTAACTCCCCACTTGGTCTGGTTATAGACATTAGCCAAATGTCCGGGTGTATTCCATAGACACGTGCCCGTGTGACTGGTTGTACACCATCGCATAGCCCATGGACGAGTCTTGTGTCTCTACAACTTCGTCATTTTTATGATAACAGTGTTGAAGTCCCATCCACTACAGACAGTAATTACCGCCACTATAATATATAATTGGTTACTTTACAATAGATATATCTGGAGAAATTCAAGGGCTTCTGACGATCGGATCCGTAAATATGCATCAAAATTGTTCATAGCAGGCCCCCCTAACCCATGCCACAATCTTTTCTTTTCACTTTACACATAAAGTTTCCGGTTTCAAGATGGCAACGGACGGTCGTATTGTTTTGTGTTCGTTAACTTTTTCGCGTAGGGGATGGATTTATTCATCTCTTGCGTGTAATTGGTGTGCCAGGATGTAAAACCAGGAGTTTCTATTATAGATCTGCGCGGGTGCTACGGAGTTCGTGCATCGAGCGAAGCCATCCTTGAGTGAATTTTCAGCAGCGTGTGTGGTTTCTCTGTCTGTGTTTACGTTTTTTCAACATGGCGGAACAACGTGTGTTCTTCGAGCGGTCAGCAGTCAACATAATGAAGCGGCGTGGTAGCCGCGCAGGGAGAAAGAAGCAAGGTAAGCAAGGTGGTTTGAGGCGTTTTAGACTCATGTGTCACCGTCTAGGACTCAGGAATATCCGTATTCTATATTGGAACTGTGCCAGTGTAAAACAACGGGGCTCTATTTTAGAAACCCTAGTTTACAGGAACAACATTGTAGCACTCCAGGAGACGAGACTGGGCGATCAGCTACTCCAAATTGCCGGCTTCAAATGTTTCTACAACAGACGACATCTGGGAATGGCGATTCTCGTTCGCGACAGCATGGTGGCGTCAGAGCTAGACATGTCCAGTTGGGACAGTGACGATATACAAATACAGGCGTTGAGAGTTCATTCCAGTATACCATTCGTGTTGGTTAATGTTTATGCCCGCAATGCGAGTGTGGACGCCCAGAAGTGGCAGTGCTTAAGTGGCATATTAGGCCACGAGAGAAATGTTATTTTCTGTGGTGACTTCAACGCTAAAGGCAGATCATGGGGAAACACTTCCTCCAATACACAGGGGGAGGAGCTCGAGACTGCACTGGAAACCATCGACCTGGTTTGTATCAACAGTGGCTGTGTCACCAGGACAGCAAGCCGTCCAGGCGATGAGGACAGTGCTATTGATCTGGCGCTAGTTTCACCTTCACTCACTACAGTGTGTAGATGGGGTGTCCTAGGACACCATGGCAGCGACCACCACCCTTGCAGCATATTGGTGGAGAAAGGAAGAACCAGGCAGCACAAGCTAAAGGTAAAGACGTTCCAGTATGACAGTACAGGGCAAGATGTGGTGAGTAAAATAAGACGTGACAAGCGCAGAACGTTTCAGGGCAGGAAAAAAAAGCTGGGAGCAGCCACCGTGGTGGAGTTTCGAGGTGGAGAAGGCTTGGTGGATAAGCGTAGTGCTGTAAGGAGATGGCAAAATGCCAAGAAGAACAGAGCTGGTCATCCTAGTCCCTGCTTGCACTTAGAAAGAGAGATGCACACAAAAGTAAGCTATTTAAAAAAACTGGTCAAGGTGGTTAAAGCGAAAAATGGGCAGAGGTGTGTCAAAGAGTAAGCACAGACAAGTCACTGAAATTGTTCTGGCGACTACATAAAAGCATGAGTGGTGTAGTCAAGAATAAGAGCATTTCTGACTTCCAAGGTGCTGACCTCATCTGGCAGAGGACTGACGAGGACAAGGGCAAAGCCCTCTTTGAACGCTACCTTGAGCAGAGCAACCAGACAGACATGGGAGGCCGAAATCTGGCCAAGGAGGTCACCTCAGACAGATGCAAGGCCCAGAACACTTCGGATGAAGACACAGTGACAGTGAAAGAAATCAAGGCTGTGCTTCGACGATCAAAAAACAGTGCTCCAGGTCCTGATGGCATAAGATACGACGACATAAATAGGTGTACCGCAATGAGCTAGAGAAACTAGCAGACATGTACAACAACAGCATAGGGAGTGCTAACATCAAGGAGGAATGGTTACACAGCTATCTGATTCCCTTGCCGAAGCCTGACAAAGACCACAAAATAATTCAGGGATATCGAATTATAACCATGCAGAATACAATAGGCAAGCTGCTGGAGAAGGTAATTGCCAGGAAAATATCAAGCCAACTAGAGAGGCAAGGTGTTTTCCCACCTACCCTGGGTGGGTACCGTCCAAAAAGAGAAACCTGGACCAATGCAGCAGTCTTTGCCCAGGATGTCTATGAAGGTTTCCACTCAGGCACTGAAACCGTTGCTGCAGCGATTGATCTTGAGGACGCATACAACAGAGTACCACTGGATTTTTTAATGTTTCAGCTTCTTGAACTAAACGTAAGTCCATTCCTCCTTAGTTGGATCGCTGCAGCCCTCTTCCAACGGAAAGTAGTTTTTAGATGTGGCAGTTGGACTTCGGAACCAACAACAATATATCCTGGCCTACCACAGGGATCACCATTATCTCCGGTACTGTTCAACGCCTACACAGTGAGAATCACCAGTGAGCAGATCACTGGACCTGGCAGGACATTGTCATATGCCGATGATGTTTTAGTGTATCGTCAGGGTAAGGATAGAGAGGAGGTTGCTGTGGAACTACAAACCGAACTCAATCGCATAAGTACTTGGTGTGATGAAGCTGGGGCAATGGTCAACCCAACAAAGGCAACAGTGACTTGGTTCTCGTTGAATAATCATATTGTCAACACTCCAACACCAACTGTAATGCTGTGTTCAGAGACGGTGGAAAGAACGCAGGCAATGAATTACCTGGGGATACGGTTTGATCGAAGCCTTGCTTATAATGTGCACATAGACCAGGTGATAACAAAGGCCAAGCGGGGTTTGGCAGCGATGCGGGTAATGGCGGCAGCAAACTGTGAGCAGCGCCATCTATGTCTTCTGTACGACGGGCTGGTCATGTCTGTTTTGGAGTATGCAATGGCAATCCTGACTCTCAGCCATAAGCAGATAGAAAGGATGGAAAGGATACAGAATGAAGCTATGCGCATTATTCTTGGATGTACAAGAGATACAGCATGCAGGGCGATGCGCTACCTTCTTGATTTTCCAACCATTGAAGAGAGAATACAAGTTTGCAGGGCACGCGCCTACCTCAGAATTAACGCAAACACACAACATCCACTGCATAGTGAAATTAGGAAGGTGAAGGGCAGCAGGTTAAAAAGAGGACGGTCGTGGATGGGTCAAGCCGAAGACATTCTTCAACAGGTGTGTTCACTTGAGGACTTAGAACCTGGCGAGGAGTGGGTGCAAGTGCCAACAGACTTCTGCACATCCTTTTCAGTTTGCATCCAACTAGATAGAAAATGCAGACAAGAAAATCCGGCTGCTGTTGAGGCTGAAGTACAAGCGTTGATTTTCGAGAATTCGCTAGACGGTGACGCGGTCATCTACACAGATGGGTCGGTCGTCCGACATGTGAGAAGCTCATGGGCCTTTACAGCTCGGGCCGGAGGGAGAATTGTGAAGGAGGACTCTGGTGCTTTCACTGAAACCACAAGTAGCCTGACCATGGAAGTCATGGCAGTAAGTAAAGCAATAACATGGCTCGAGACACAGACATTCACTAGGGCTTGTTTCCTTAGCGACTCAATGAACATGATCAAGAGGATAGAGGAGGGGTCGATCCGAAGAGAATGGTTGCTGCCTCTGGAGCGGTCTCGGCTGGCAAAGATTAGTTTCATCTTCGTGCCAGGGCATGCGGGAGTACAAGGAAATGAGCGGGCTGACAAGCTCGCAGGTGAGGCTACTGTGGAGGGCGGACGCGCCATGGACCAGGCTGACATTCTGAATGCTCTACGAGAAGTAAGACTTTTGCGAGAACCAAGTGATGACTGTGAATCTACAACAATGGCCAGACTGCGAGAGCAGCAAATTAAAAGAGGGGTGGCCAAACAAGAACACTACGCAGGAAGCCAAAGAAGATTGATAAACCAACACAGAACTGGCGTCGTTAGCCGCTACACGTTGCGGGATTTGCTGAGGAGGGGATCCGAGCACTTATGGACTGAATGGTTCGATGTGCAATGAGGATGATCTGTCGACTAACTAACTAACTAACTTACACATAAACAATACAATTTTTTAAAATATTAATTGTAATAATTAAAGTTTATCTTTTTACATTTACACAACCGGAAGTAGTTATGTATCCTACTGCATGCTATTTAAAAATTTAAGCTTATTAGTTGTTGTTGTGCCGATAAATAAGTGATACAAGAAAGTATTTCGGGTTCAGAGGTGAACCCGAAATACGAATGGATAACACCTCCCCAAGTACTAACATTGACATAGTTGTGATATTTATGTCAAACTCTCGGATTGGAAACACACACATGTAATTAGGATTTGGTCGGGTCTAGTTTACTTTTACAAGTTGACCCGTTGTTGTGATACCATTGTAGGTCTTTATAGCGATCAGTCACACACACACACACACACACACACACACACACACACACACACACACACACATACACACGCACACACACATACACACGCACGCGCATGCCTACTCACACATATACACGCAGACATGGTTATTTAAAAAAAAAAAACATTATTGTTTAGACAAAGGGAAGTATCCGCAATAATCCAGTCGATTTGTTATTCATGAGTTACATCCCTTGATGTTACTTTGAGAAAGCTTGCCAAGGGAAATAATTCACCTTAGTATAATTTTTGTATATGTTAATGATTATTTTACAAAAATCACAGAGTTTTATATTTTAATTGACTATTTAATTATTAGACTATAATTTTATGTTAGATTCTCTGTGAAAAGACAATTTTCCAAGTTAATTAGCTTATTTATTTATGCTGGTCTATTCCTTCTACAATATTTTACCCCAAAATGTGTTCTCACTTTATTTAATGAGGTTGAATAATGCCTGATTAACTGATTGACATATTACTGTCTACCGACCTTTCGGCTAAGATCAAAAAGTAGTATTGCCTATACTGCACTTGGTCTGACCCGGGGCCGAGATATCATCAAACTTCACATCTCCTCACAGTAGGTATGTGTCTGGTGGCCCACTGTGGGCAAAGGCTAATAGTAGGACGATGGGCCCGTTCCCCTGCGTCCCCACCCCTCACTTCACATACCCAGTACACACACGCACGCGCACGCACACACACACACACACACACACACACACACACACACACACACACACACACACATACACATGATTAATTTAAAAATATTCTGTATATATTTACTTTTTTAATAATTAGTTTGAATTTTTTAAACTCCTAAACCGGAAGCGTTCCCGGTCGTCCTGGGAGACACACTGGAAGTACTAAAGACCGCGCCAGATTTAAATAAGTAGGTCAAATCGTGAGCCACTTTTTGCTGGAGCACCGCTGGGGCTAGACTTTTTGTATAGTAAATTATGACGTCATATAGATGGAGTGGCTCCAGGTGTCAGGGTCAAATACATCATCCCGTATTACTGTCAATCGTCGTGTGTTATTCTGTCAGTTCAAGCACATTTGCAACATTCGTCATAGTAGCCACATCTCTGTTACTTCATGTTATTCCTAATTTGTTCATTTACATTCCAAGATTCACTGTCGGCCTAGAGGTACTCACAAGAACTGCAAGGCTGATGTTCAAGTACACACAGGTTAAGGCAAAGCCACATTCGCATATTATGCTAAAGAGTTATGAAAGATTACTATAAAGGTATTCATCGTTACACGCTGACCCACAAATGAGGAAAGGACATAGAAACAGAAGAAGTGACTATGTTTTTGAATGAAGATTATATGTGATACTTACAACTTTTTTGCACGATTATATGCGATAACTTTTTTGGACCACTATATGTTATACTTATAACGATTCTTTTTCATTGACGACTATATGTAATAAAAAGTCGCTTAACATTCGCTTAAAAGTCGACAGGTCGACTTCATTGCACCAGGTTTTTATCCCATATGGCGCATTCTCTTTCCGCAGCGAACTGCCGAAAGCGTCGGACAAAGCACGAACTCCGTAGCTGTAGCGACGACCCTCAGGAATATCCGAAATAATTCACTCATGAACCGAAGTATGTAATACTAATAATTACTTCATTTATTCATAGACAATTACATTTAATAGTTATAATTAATATGTTTGATTGACGATTACAAGCGATACTTACTAGGACATTGTTTTCGATTGACAATTTTAACGTCATCAGGATGCATATAGGAACGCAGACAATAATGAATTTTATCATAAGACAATAATCGAGACGACCTAACACGCCGATGCACCACAAAAAGAGCAAGGGAAAGGCCACTTAAGAGAAGGAACATAAGAATAGATAGAACAGCCATACCATCTTGTACACAACTAGCACTGCGGCTTGTTATGATATCTTTCCTGCATGAAGCTGTATGGCATGCAAGCAAAGGGTGAAAGTAGAAAGAGAGCAAAGCAAGACGAAGACAAAATAATGAAGATATATTACACTAGAGTACATTCTAGACATGCACATTTCTATAGTGCGAATACCACAAATGAAAGCAATTGAGTGAGCTCACATGGCATCTCGAATTGATGTCGATATTGAAACGATCAAACTGTAGTGTATGCTGAAGGAATATATATATATATATATATATATATATATATATATATATATATATATATATATATATATATATATATATATATATATATATATATAGTGTACCAAATGCATCAATAAAGGCGATGAAACGTAAATGAACGCAGAGGACACTGTAGCAAAGAAAATTGAAAGCACACGGGGATTCGTACACGCCACTTCTAAGCCACACACCAGCTTCCGTAGAGGAGTGAGTTTACTTTGACGTATGAGTAGCTGACATGCTAAAGAGGTGTCCCCTACATCTTGAGGATATTGTTACAATGGTTAATCGTATCTGAAAAGTGTGAAATTAATATTAACATGTGCAAATAATAGCAGGGATGCCGTGTATGTCCTGATAACAGTTAAGAAACTTCGAAAATAGTAGAGTTTGTCGTAATTTACTCCTCCGTGGCAAAATGCTGATAAGTCGAAAAAACAAAACGCGTGCATGTTATTATGTGTATACACTAAGCCTCTTAACTTGTAATGAAATGCAGGAACAAATCACCAGCTCAGCCGTTCATGGGTGTGTGTGTATGAGAGGTTACAGAGCCACATGAAACGAACTGTGTTGAAAGAAATAGAAACGAAATGTCGCGACACAAATATGTTGAAAACATGCTTGAAAGCTGCAACACTGGAGCCACACCTCCGACACCAACAACCGACACATACACTCCTACTTGATTTTCAGTGCACGTTTCTCATCATTATCATGTGCCCTGCTGATAAGCATAGGCTGTCATAGCTCGGCAACTCACAAGTTTACTATAGTTATTGGATCAGATGTGTGTTCTAATCCCGACCTTGCCATGTGGCGAAGTCAATAGCTTTAACATGTGAGTTTTGACACACAGTTTTGCAATTGTGTTTGTAGTAACGCCTTTTGAAAATGTCATTCCAGGTCTGAATTGTAGAACCAGAATGCATTTTCCGTTGCTCCGGTCACCCGAATGCTCGCCTTATCTGAGTCCGTGTGAATTCTTATTTTTGTCTTTGCTTACATCGCAAACAAAAAAGTGCTTGTTCTGGAACTATGGAGGACATCTGGAAGATCGTAACGGACATGCTGAAGGTAGAAACAACTCCAAGCAGTTGCCAGAAGAGAAGGCAAAACTTTCAACGATGTTTGTTTGAGTGCAAAGTTGAAGGAAATAAAGTGTGTTGGTAGTTTAGCTGCTAATACAACATGTTATAGACCCAGGTTCATTACATTTTAGATACATCATGAATGACGGAGTGACATATGCCTGCTAGTTCTGGAAAATCAGTAAGCAAGGATAACAATCTAATAAAGGCAAACAAATGTGGCTTAACAGCATATTAATACTATGGCCATTCCAGTTGGGCAATCTAATTTTCTAACATCTGTTTAACAAAAGAACAATATATCACACATATCAAAAGAATGACGGTGAAACAATTTGTATTGTACAAATACAAAGTTCTAACTTTCCTGAACCAAGAGTTGTACTGACCAAATTTAAGTTCACTTTACACCTTGACAATCTAGGAAACATGCAACGGGCTGGTCAACAACTGACCATCGTCTGCAGTGTAGTAAACATAGGACTGCAAACGGCAGGCTAAGAATCTGCAAGAGAGTCACAGCTAGCATGGTGGAGACAGACACTCAACATCCAGGATGTTCTCGCATAGCTTGAATAGCTCACGAATATGCTGCTATCATAGCTTGGACAGCTCACTAACATGTTGCTCTCATAGCTTGGATAGCTCACGAATATGCTGCTATCATAGCTTGAACAGCTCACTAACATGTTGCTCTCATAGCTTGGACAGCTCATGGACAGCTACTCTCATAGCTTGGACAGCTCACGGACAGCTGCTCTCATAGCTTGGACAGCTCACTAACATGTTGCTCTCATAGCTTGGACAGCTCACGGACAGCTGCTCTCATAGCTTGGACAGCTCACTAACATGTTGCTCTCATAGCTTGGAAAGCTCTACTAACATGTTGCTCTCATAGCTTGGACAGCTCACTAACATGTTGCTCTGATAGCTTGGACAGCTCACTAACATGTTGCTCTCATAGCTTGGACAGCTCACTAACATGTTGCTCTCATAGCTTAAACAGCTCACTAACATATTGCTCTCATAGCTTAAACAGCTCACTAACATATTGCTCTCATAGCTTAAACAGCTCACTAACATATTGCTCTCATAGCTTAAACAGCTCACTAACATATTCCTCTCATAGCTTAAACAGCTCACTAACATATTCCTCTCATAGCTTAAACAGCTCACTAACATGTTACTCTCATAGCTTGGACAGCTCACTAACATGTTGCTCTCATAGCTTGGACAGCTCACTAACATGTTGCTCTCATAGCTTGGACAGCTCACTAACATGTTGCTCTCATAGCTTGGACAGCTCACTAACATGTTGCTCTCATAGCTTAAACAGCTCACTAACATATTGCTCTCATAGCTTAAACAGCTCACTAACATATTGCTCTCATAGCTTAAACAGCTCACTAACATATTGCTCTCATAGCTTAAACAGCTCACTAACATATTCCTCTCATAGCTTAAACAGCTCACTAACATATTCCTCTCATAGCTTGGACAGCTCACTAACATGTTGCTCTCATAGCTTTAACAGCTCACTAACATGTTGCTCTCATAGCTTGGACAGCTCACTAACATGTTGCTCTCATAGCTTTAACAGCTCACTAACATGATGCTCTCATAGCTTGGACAGCTCACTAACATGTTGCTCTCATAGCTTGGACAGCTCACTAACATGTTGCTCTCATAGCTTGGACAGCTCACTAACATGTTACTCTCATAGCTTGGACAGCTCACTAACATGTTGCTCTCATAGCTTGGACAGCTCACTAACATGTTGCTCTCATAGCTTGGACAGCTCACTAACATGTTGCTCTCATAGCTTGGACAGCTCACGGACAGCTGCTCTCATAGCTTGGACAGCTCACTAACATGTTGCTCTCATAGCTTGGAAAGCTCTACTAACATGTTGCTCTCATAGCTTGGACAGCTCACTAACATGTTGCTCTCATAGCTTAAACAGCTCACTAACATGTTGCTCTCATAGCTTAAACAGCTCACTAACATATTGCTCTCATAGCTTAAACAGCTCACTAACATATTGCTCTCATAGCTTAAACAGCTCACTAACATATTCCTCTCATAGCTTAAACAGCTCACTAACATATTCCTCTCATAGCTTAAACAGCTCACTAACATGTTACTCTCATAGCTTGGACAGCTCACTAACATGTTGCTCTCATAGCTTGGACAGCTCACTAACATGTTGCTCTCATAGCTTGGACAGCTCACGGACAGCTGCTCTCATAGCTTGGACAGCTCACTAACATGTTGCTCTCATAGCTTGGACAGCTCACTAACATGTTGCTCTCATAGCTTGGACAGCTCACTAACATGTTGCTCTCATAGCTTGGACAGCTCACGGACAGCTGCTCTCATAGCTTGGACAGCTCACTAACATGATGCTCTCATAGCTTGGACAGATCACTAACATGTTGCTCTCATAGCTTGGTTAGCTCACTAACATGTTCCTCTCATAGCTTTAACAGCTCACTAACATGTTGCTCTCATAGCTTTAACAGCTCACTAACATGTTGCTCTCATAGCTTGAACAGCTCACTAACATGTTGCTCTCATAGCTTGAACAGCTCACTAACATGTTGCTCTCATAGCTTGAACAGCTCACTAACATGTTGCTCTCATAGCTTAAACAGCTCACTAACATGTTGCTCTCATAGCTTGAACAGCTCACTAACATGTTGCTCTCATAGCTTAAACAGCTCACTAACATGTTGCTCTCATAGCTTGAACAGCTCACTAACATGTTGCTCTCATAGCTTAAACAGCTCACTAACATGTTGCTCTCATAGCTTAAACAGCTCACTAACATGTTGCTCTCATAGCTTGGACAGCTCACTAACATGTTACTCTCATAGCTTTAACAGCTCACTAACATGTTGCTCTCATAGCTTGGACAGCTCACTAACATGTTGCTCTCATAGCTTGGACAGCTCACTAACATGTTGCTCTCATAGCTTGGACAGCTCACTAACATGTTGCTCTCATAGCTTGGACAGTTCACTAACATGTTGCTCTCATAGCTTGGACAGCTCACTAACATGTTGCTCTCATAGCTTGGACAGTTCACTAACATGTTGCTATCATAGCTTGGACAGCTCACTAATATGTTGCTCTCATAGCTTGGACAGCTCACTAACATGTTGCTCTCATAGCTTTAACAGCTCACTAACATATTCCTCTCATAGCTTAAACAGCTCACTAACATGTTGCTCTCATAGCTTGGACAGCTCACTAACATGTTACTCTCATAGCTTTAACAGCTCACTAACATGTTGCTCTCATAGCTTGGACAACTCACTAACATGTTGCTCTCATAGCTTGGACAGCTCACTAACATGATGCTCTCATAGCTTAAACAGCTCACTAACATGTTGCTCTCATAGCTTGGACAGCTCACTAACATGTTACTCTCATAGCTTTAACAGCTCACTAACATGTTGCTCTCATAGCTTGAACAGCTCACTAACATGTTGCTCTCATAGCTTAAACAGCTCACTAACATGATGCTCTCATAGCTTAAACAGCTCACTAACATGTTGCTCTCATAGCTTGGACAGCTCACTAACATGTTGCTCTCATAGCTTGGACAGCTCACTAACATGTTGCTCTCATAGCTTGGACAGCTCACTAACATGTTGCTCTCATAGCTTGGAAAGCTCTACTAACATGTTGCTCTCATAGCTTGGACAGCTCACTAACATGTTGCTCTCATAGCTTGGACAGCTCACTAACATGTTGCTCTCATAGCTTGGACAGCTCACTAACATGTTACTCACATAGCTTGGACAGCTCACTAACATATTCCTCTCATAGCTTTAACAGCTCACTAACATGTTGCTCTCATAGCTTGGACAGCTCACTAACATGTTGCTCTCATAGCTTGGACAGCTCACTAACATGTTGCTCTCATAGCTTAAACAGCTCACTAACATATTCCTCTCATAGCTTGGACAGTTCACTAACATGTTGCTCTCATAGCTTGGACAGCTCACTAACATGTTGCTCTCATAGCTTTAACAGCTCACTAACATATTCCTCTCATAGCTTTAACAGCTCACTAACATATTCCTCTCATAGCTTTAACAGCTCACTAACATGTTGCTCTCATAGCTTGGACAGCTCACTAACATGTTGCTCTCATAGCTTGGACAGCTCACTAACATGTTGCTCTCATAGCTTGGACAGCTCACTAACATGTTGCTCTCATAGATTGGACAGCTCACTAACATGTTGCTCTCATAGCTTTAACAGCTCACTAACATGTTGCTCTCATAGCTTTAACAGCTCACTAACATATTACTCTCATAGCTTTAACAGCTCACTAACATGTTGCTCTCATAGCTTGGTTAGCTCACTAACATGTTGCTCTCATAGCTTTAACAGCTCACTAACATGTTGCTCTCATAGCTTGGACAGCTCACTAACATGTTACTCTCATAGCTTTAACAGCTCACTAACATGTTGCTCTCATAGCTTAAACAGCTCACTAACATATTACTCTCATAGCTTAAACAGCTCACTAACATATTCCTCTCATAGCTTAAACAGCTCACTAACATGATGCTCTCATAGTCTGGACAGCTCACTAACATGTTGCTCTCATAGCTTTAACAGCTCACTAACATGATGCTCTCATAGCTTGGACAGTTCACTAACATGTTGCTCTCATAGCTTGGACAGCTCACTAACATGTTGCTCTCATAGCTTTAACAGCTCACTAACATGTTGCTCTCATAGCTTGGACAGTTCACTAACATGTTGCTCTCATAGCTTGGACAGCTCACTAACATGTTGCTCTCATAGCTTGAACAGCTCACTAACATGTTGCTCTCATAGCTTGGACAGTTCACTAACATGTTGCTCTCATAGCTTGGACAGTTCACTAACATGTTGCTCTCATAGCTTGGACAGTTCACTAACATGTTGCTCTCATAGCTTGGACAGTTCACTAACATGTTGCTCTCATAGCTTGGACAGCTCACTAACATGTTGCTCTCATAGCTTTAACAGCTCACTAACATGTTGCTCTCATAGCTTTAACAGCTCACTAACATGTTGCTCTCATAGCTTGGACAGTTCACTAACATGTTGCTCTCATAGCTTGGACAGCTCACTAACATGTTGCTCTCATAGCTTTAACAGCTCACTAACATGTTGCTCTCATAGCTTGGACAGCTCACTAACATGTTGCTCTCATAGCTTAAACAGCTCACTAACATGTTACTCACATAGCTTGGACAGCTCACTAACATATTACTCTCATAGCTTTAACAGCTCACTAACATGTTGCTCTCATAGCTTTAACAGCTCACTAACATGTTGCTCTCATAGCTTGGACAGCTCACTAACATGTTGCTCTCATAGCTTTAACAGCTCACTAACATGTTACTCTCATAGCTTGGACAGCTCACTAACATGTTACTCTCATAGCTTGGACAGCTCACTAACATGTTGCTCTCATAGCTTTAACAGCTCACTAACATATTACTCTCATAGCTTTAACAGCTCACTAACATGTTGCTCTCATAGCTTTAACAGCTCACTAACATGTTGCTCTCATAGCTTGGACAGCTCACTAACATGTTGCTCTCATAGCTTGGTTAGCTCACTAACATGTTGCTCTCATAGCTTTAACAGCTCACTAACATGTTGCTCTCATAGCTTGGACAGCTCACTAACATGTTACTCTCATAGCTTTAACAGCTCACTAACATGTTGCTCTCATAGCTTAAACAGCTCACTAACATATTACTCTCATAGCTTAAACAGCTCACTAACATATTCCTCTCATAGCTTAAACAGCTCACTAACATGATGCTCTCATAGTCTGGACAGCTCACTAACATGTTGCTCTCATAGCTTTAACAGCTCACTAACATGATGCTCTCATAGCTTGGACAGCTCACTAACATGTTACTCTCATAGCTTGGACAGCTCACTAACATGTTGCTCTCATAGCTTGGACAGCTCACTAACATGTTGCTCTCATAGCTTTAACAGCTCACTAACATATTCCTCTCATAGCTTTAACAGCTCACTAACATATTCCTCTCATAGCTTTAACAGCTCACTAACATGTTGCTCTCATAGCTTTAACAGCTCACTAACATGTTGCTCTCATAGCTTGAACAGCTCACTAACATGTTGCTCTCATAGCTTGGACAGATCACTAACATGTTGCTCTCATAGCTTGGTTAGCTCACTAACATGTTGCTCTCATAGCTTTAACAGCTCACTAACATGTTGCTCTCATAGCTTGGACAGCTCACTAACATGTTACTCTCATAGCTTTAACAGCTCACTAACATGTTGCTCTCATAGCTTAAACAGCTCACTAACATATTACTCTCATAGCTTAAACAGCTCACTAACATATTCCTCTCATAGCTTAAACAGCTCACTAACATGATGCTCTCATAGTCTGGACAGCTCACTAACATGTTGCTCTCATAGCTTTAACAGCTCACTAACATGATGCTCTCATAGCTTGGACAGCTCACTAACATGTTACTCTCATAGCTTGGACAGCTCACTAACATGTTGCTCTCATAGCTTGGACAGCTCACTAACATGTTGCTCTCATAGCTTGGACAGCTCACTAACATGTTGCTCTCATAGCTTAAACAGCTCACTAACATATTCCTCTCATAGCTTAAACAGCTCACTAACATGTTGCTCTCATAGCTTCGACAGCTCACTAACATGTTACTCTCATAGCTTGGACAGCTCACTAACATGTTACTCTCATAGCTTGGACAGCTCACTAACATGTTACTCTCATAGCTTGGACAGCTCACTAATATGTTGCTCTCATAGCTTGGACAGCTCACTAACATGTTGCTCTCATAGCTTAGACAGCCCACGGACATATGGCTCTCATAGCTTGCACAGCTCACTAACATGTTGCTTTCATAGCTTACACTGCTCACTAACATGTTGCTCTCATAGCTTGGACAGCTCACTAACATGTTGCTCTCATAGCTTGGACAGCTCACTAACATGTTGCTCTCATAGCTTGGACAGCTCACTAACATGTTGCTCTCATAGCTTGGACAGCTCACTAACATGTTGCTCTCATAGCTTGGACAGCTCACTAACATGTTGCTCTCATAGCTTGGACAGCTCACTAACATGTTACTCTCATAGCTTGGACAGCTCACTAATATGTTGCTCTCATAGCTTGGACAGCTCACTAACATGTTGCTCTCATAGCTTAGACAGCCCACGGACATATGGCTCTCATAGCTTGCACAGCTCACTAACATGTTGCTTTCATAGCTTACACTGCTCACTAACATGTTGCTCTCATAGCTTGGACAGCTCACTAACATGTTGCTCTCATAGCTTGGACAGCTCACTAACATGTTGCTCTCATAGCTTGAACAGCTCACTAACATGTTGCTCTCATAGCTTGGACAGCTCACTAACATGTTGCTCTCATAGCTTGGACAGCTCACTAACATGTTGCTCTCATAGCTTGGACAGCTCACTAACATGTTGCTCTCATAGCTTGGACAGCTCACTAACATGTTGCTCTCATAGCTTGGACAGCTCACTAACATGTTGCTCTCATAGCTTAGACAGCCCACGGACATATGGCTCTCATAGCTTGCACAGCTCACTAACATGTTGCTTTCATAGCTTATACTGCTCACTAACATGTTGCTCTCATAGCTTGGACAGCTCACTAACATGTTGCTCTCATAGCTTGGACAGCTCACTAACATGTTGCTCTCATAGCTTGAACAGCTCACTAACATGTTGCTCTCATAGCTTGGACAGCTCACTAAACATGTTGCTCTCATAGCTTGGACAGCTCACTAACATGTTGCTCTCATAGCTTGGACAGCTCACTAACATGTTGCTCTCATAGCTTGGACAGCTCACTAACATGTTGCTCTCATAGCTTGGACAGCTCACTAACATGTTGCTCTCATAGCTTGGAAAGCTCACTAAAATGTGGCTCTCATAGCTTGGACAGCTCAATAACATGTTGCTCTCATAGCTTGGACAGCTCACTAACATGTTGCTCTCATAGCTTGGACAGCTCACTAACATGTTGCTCTCATAGCTTGGACAGCTCACTAACATGTTACTCTCATAGCTTGGACAGTTCACTAACATGTTGCTCTCATAGCTTGGACAGCTCACTAACATGTTGCTCTCATAGCTTGGACAGCTCACTAACATGTTGCTATCATAGCTTGGACAGTTCACTAACATGTTGCTCTCATAGCTTGGACAGCTCACTAACATGTTGCTCTCATAGCTTGGACAGCTCACTAACATGTTGCTCTCATAGCTTGGACAGCTGACGGATATGCTGCTCTCATAGCTTTGACAACTCACGGACATGTTGCTCAATTCAAGTGTGCTTCTTAATAGCGAACTAATGAAACAGAAGTAATTGCATGTCCATTATACGTTAGAAAACATACTGGAAACAACAATAGATCACAACAATTGATATTGATATAATTAATACCAGGTAATCAAAAGAGGTGTGCGACAAGGATGAGTAATGTTCCCATATTCTCAGCCCCCCCCCCCCTCTCCCCCGTCCCCGCCATTCTCGTGGTATTTCATGGGAAATACTGAAGATATGATAGAAGTCACCATCAGAAGATATGCCATCAGCAGTATAAGATATGTAAATGTTGCAGCATTGATTGCTGACAACAAACATGATCTGCAGCATTGATTGCTGACAACAAACATGATCTGCAGCATTTAGTGAATGTTGTTATTCTACACACAGTGTGCAGCTAGGGTTAGAATTACACTGTAATAAAACAGAAATTACTGTCATCTCCAACAAGAACGCAATACCCCAATGTATCATCCAAGTAAATATTATAATTTTAAAACAGGTGAATCGGTTCAACGAAATCAACTATATTGGAGCAGTATTATTATAAATATCTTGTAGAGATTAGAACAAAAACAACGCTGAAAAAAGTAGATGTTTGCAAGATTGAAAACATACCGATAAACATCTGTCGGGTGCACTGATTAAAGGAAGCGTTGACATGATATTAGAATCAACACTGTAGTAAGTGAAACATGGACAAAAGTCGCCTTAAAGTCGACAGGGTCGACTTCATTGCACCGGGGTTTTATCCCATATGGCTCAGTCTCTTTCGGCAGCGAACTGCCGAAAGCGTCGCACAAAGCACGAAGACCGTAACTCCAGCGACGATCGCCGGGAGTCTCAGAATAAAATGCTGTCCTGAACCGAAGGACGCGACCGGAATCGAACCAACAACCTTCCAAGCCAGAGTCAGACGGCTTGACTACTTCGCCACGGAGACTCCCGAAACATGGACAATAAGGACACAAGGTTAAAAAAAACAAAAAAACTAATGGTTTCTGGAAAAATACAAAGGATTCTAGAAATACACATGAGATAGACCTTAAAGAAACAAATAAAAACGGTAAACTTAGTAGAAATCCTATATGTATACAGTCAAGGCTTTTTGGGCAAGCAGATTATGAGCAGTGGATTTTAAAAATTGACCAGGGGTTCCCGGTCCATCTAGCGTAAAACAGGTACTGTGGATGTTTTGGGGAGTAGAGACGGTTGTCGTAATACAAAACACAACGCCAACTGAGTGCCTATTGGTCTATAGAAATATGGGTCTAACACCGTAAGCCCCATGCGCCTTAAGGATAGCAATAGGCTCCTGTATATACCTACTTACATCGTGAGGAGATATATACTTGAAGACTTACTGACTATTGGCAAAAACAATGGGATAAGAGCCAAAAGAAAAAAAGAGTTAAATACCTGACTGGCTTGGCCACATGACATAATCGAGAAATACCTGATGCACAAACCCGGTGATCATGCGAGATGACCAACCATGACAGCCCTAGCTTATCAGCATGGCACATGATAGTGATTATAAGTACAAAATGCTTGAGATTTGGGTGAACAGCTCATATCTACAGGATTCTAACAGCTAAAGCACTAATAACAATAACAACAGTCATAACAACAACAGTAAGAATAACATTTGTTGGCCACACTGTTAAATTAGAACTAAAATATACGGTAACATGAAAAGATTGCTAGAAAAAGAGAAATAAGAAAGAAAGGAGAAATAATTCCCGACAGCCTTGATTATATATATACTGCTTGAGAAAAGTAAAAACTCATTATTCCTCCAAGCCAATTGGCAAGATATTTGATTATGATTATTCCCCTCCATAAAACTGTTTATGAGTGTTGGGAGTTACTTATCCTTTATAAACTATATAAACAGAAAACATCTTTTCAACATTAATCAACAATAGAAATTAGGCAGATAAAAAAAAAAAAAACACGGAGCCCAACAACAATACTAGACTTGCTAGATTTAACAGCACAGATTGTCAATCACGTCGTTTTAGTAATATTCCCATATTCACTTACCATACCTAACCGGCCATGACGAATACAACCTGAAAGTTCCTGCTACTAGCCACTCCAGAAAACCGGCTTACATTGGACAATCTTGCCTCGCTCACTCCCAATACAAACTTAATGAACCCGAGGATCGACATATACACATGCATACAAACAAGAAGCTGAGGAACTTATTCGTCCCGATGTTGTGTTACTAATGTCAGAGAAGGACAGCCCTAGAACACACCGGCGCAAAATCACATCATCTGTGCTGAGATGCATAAGACCTGCGGCTGGAAATACACGAAGAAAACGAGAGACAAAGGAAGAACTATGAACAGATGTAGGGATACTTCCGATTACTGACTTTATAGTACTCAGCAGAATTAAATCTACGTAGCATGTTTGTATTTGCTATAACCACCATGCAGGTCTCTCTGGCCGAGGGGTTACACCACTTTCTCCGTACTCCCGTTTATCACGCAGAGTCTCGTAGCGGGCGAGAACTGGGAGCGGTTTGTCCCCCGCTGGTGACTTGCGGGATAACTGAGCCGGCCGCTCAGAAAGCAATGGCAAACTACTGAGCGTAATCTTGCCACGAAATCAACAGACAGATGAAAGATGCTGCTGTTGACAGCGATGTCCTGTAAAAGGATATGCGAATTTAAAAAAAAAAATGACCACCATATCATTCACAAACGCTCCTCGTTAGACATAGAGGTGTTCAGCCATAAAGGGAGAGTTAATGTGTTCTGCAATTCACATGAATTCTTAAATCTAACGGTGTCAAAGACTCAGGAGATAGCTCTAAAGCTATAAGCTCTAAGAAGAGCTGAAATAGAGCATAAGAATAGAGCAAGTGACGTAATAGGATAGGAGACCAGACAGGAGAGACACTATCGCTATAAATAGCGATAACGAGACACCCTTGTGTCAACAAGAAGGGCAACCAGTGCAGATGAGCGGAGTTGCCCAAATAGACTGGGAACCCGGGTACACGAGGAAGGACCGAGTACCTCTGGTCAGCACAACCCAGGGCCCAGAACGTACGCTGAACCAAAGAACGTACGCTGAGCTAATTGCTGGTGGCTGAACACACCACGCTCAGCGAGCTCAGACGGACATCAGACGGCGTAGAGATCAGACGTGTATCCGCTAGGGATACTTTGTGGTTTAAAGGACAGTATTATAGTTATAATAGTCTAGCTTAGCTTCAATAGTTATAATGTGTACATCATCTCCTCATTCCATCTTATCATCATTGCATTCTATGTTCAATACCGTTATGGTATTCCGCTCAAGGAGCTATTGTTGATCAGCTCCGAATAAACACGTACCCTTTTGCAAACGATACGAGTTGTCACTTCGTGTAGTGTAAAAGAAGGGAATCCTTGTACGCCTGTCGCAAGTAAGTTGCTGACAGGCAGGATACCAATTGGTGTCAGAAGTGCTTGAATCACCGCGCATTACCAGGGTGGACACCATCTGACACCAGAATATCAATTGGTGTCAGAAGTACCTGAACCACCACTCATTACCAGTTGGACACCATCTGACACCAGGATACAATTTGTGTCAGAAGTCCCTGAACTACCACTCACTACCAATTATCATTAGGATACCATTTTGTGAACCACCTCAAAATGTGTGCTATTAATTAAAATAACCAAGTAATGTGCTAATTTCGGAAATTCTACAGCATATTATGAAGATATTACCTATGTAAACTATTTGTATGAAAATTCATGAAACATTAACAGTGATTGTGTACGAATTGTAAAATTAATCATGTTGTTTATCACTATCAGAATGTCAACATCCATCATAATCACGTTAGTATCTGTGCAAAAACAAAATTTTTCGCACAGCAGTAGGAGATTAGAGGCTAAGCTAAAGTTATACAGCGTAGCTCATTCAGGGGAGTTAGAAAGTGAAGACAAGACGACATTGACATTCATTGACGTTCATTTAGACTATCATACATTCATATCATCTACATTAATCATTATCATTTATATCACATTTGATGTTTACCGTCCTTCGAAACTATGATATGTCAATTAACACCATGTATTGCACATTACATGCTTGTTGCTAAAATGTTGATGCTCCATTAAACAGAAACATCAGATATAAAATCAAGTCAAGCAAGCGTGTGTACGAAAGACGGCGGCAGAACATCCTGAGTGCCGTATTTTGCTCCAAGATTAGATGAGTATATTTTTCTCTAATTTTGATATGCACCTTTAACAAACGCATCCTTTTTTTCAGCAAAAGGTTGTAAATATTTAATACATAACAACTGTGAAATTGCATTGAAAAATATTTTACTATCAATTATCAGAAAACGTAAAGCCTTACAATGTCATCATTACATGACTTCATCCAGGCTGGTAAAGAACTAGAATATACTGGAGAAAAACTGGAGAAATGGGCAAACGAAAGATACAGAGAAGAGATGGAGAGAAAAGCTGCTCTAGAGAGAGACCAAAGAGCATTAGAAAGACAACATCAGAAAGAGATGAAGGAGTTGGAAGAAAGCCACTAAACAAAGGAAGTGGAACTAAAACAGAAGCAGTTAGATGTAGACCAAGCCATAAGACAGAAGCAGATAGAAATGGACGATGCCACCAAGCAGAAACAGATAGAGGTGGAGTCACAAACGAAGTTAAAGATGAAAGAAATGGAGATTGACTCTAACACCCAGATAGCCTCTACTAAATTGAAAAGCCAGGAAGAACAAAATAAATTCTCCAAATATAAAGGGTTAATCAAGCCCTTCAGTCAAGGCGATTCAATATCAGCTTGGACTGAGAATATAGAGTTCCAGCTTAGAACTCAGAAAGTACCATTAAATGATTGGGCGATGATCTATATGAGAAATCTCAGTGGGGAGCCATTAAAGGTCATAGAATCTATACCATCAGAACTAAGAAGTAACTATCAGTACATTCATGATAGGATAATGCAGCATTTTCTTCTCGATGCTGCTGGATATCAGATCCAGTTCTCACAGATAAAGCCAAAAGCTACTGAAACGTTCCTAGATTACGTATCAAATGTCCAGAGTATATTTAAATAAATGGCTTAGAGCAGCGAAAGTGGGAAAGAACTTTGACAGATTGGAAGACTTAATGGAGATGGATAAAGTCATATCCACCGTTCCTACTCCTTTTGCTAAGTTCCTCCAGCAAGCAGACATTGAATCCATTGAACAACTCGAAAAACGAGGGTCTGCTTATTTTTCCTCAAACAGGGACGTATTTAAAACATCCATGCATGATACTGAAATTACTGCCTTTGTCAAAAACATACCAAGCAGGTCTTACAAGCAAAAAGACTATCAAAAGAAAGATAAACCGTATCAGAAGCCACCACAGTGCGGTTACTGTAAATTATTTCATCCAAGTTACGCCATGTGTGATAAGAGTCCCTCTTATCCTGCTCATCTAGAAATGATGATGAAGAAGCAGGAAAACAAACGAAATTCTTACAAACGTGCTGTTAAATGCTTCTTTTGTTCTAGTTATGGCCATTATAGTTCTAAGTGTTTGGGCAGGCAAAGAATGAAGGCAAGCAATGCCGTGCTCATCGATACGTCATCTGACGATGAGAGTATAATCGATTCTGAACTTGAAAATGTATTACCAACCAGTGAGTGTGAAAGTGTGAGTGCAGCTATTGATATATTAGACTTCAATAAGTGTGACACATGCCACCAGTTTCAGACAGACGGCAAACTTAAATGTGGGCATTGTATACCATGTTCCAACGAAGATGCCAATGCAGCTTTAGCCTCCAGAGGCAATTTAAAGTTCCACGATGCACTGGTAAACGAACAACCATGCCAATGTTTACTGGATAGCGGAAGTACTCTACTTGGCGTTAAAAGAGACCTAGTTAAGCCAGAAGATTACACGGGTGAGTTTGTCAAATGCCGCACTTTCTCAGGAAACATAGAGAAATACCCGCTGGCTAAAGTACGCATAAACACCCCGTTCCTTTCAGGCACATTTACATGCGCAATCCTGCAAAATCCCTGTACGGATTTGATTTTAGGTTGTTTGCCATCATTAAAACAGTGTACTGATGAAGAAATATTAGCCTGGAAACAATCAAACACGGCTAATGCTGTAACAAGGTCAGATACTCAAACACATTACACTGACCTACAAAACGAAATGTTACAGTTGTTAACACCCACCGGTGCTAATAACAGTGCTACTCGACAAGAATTTATCGAGGCACAACGCAACGATCAAACTATCACACCTTATTTTAAATTGTTAGGTGAGCGAGCGAAAGTTACTAAGAATGCAAAATGGTATTTTAAAGTACATAACGGAATTCTCATGCGTTATTATACAACAAATAACCATGAAATTCAGCAAACGGTGTTACCTGTAAAACACCGACAAACTGTGCTAAACATTGCACATGAGTCACCGTTTGCTTGACATTTAGCCTACGACAAAACGAGAGCCAGAATTTTGGCACACTTTTACTGGCCTAAATTTTGTAACGACATTAAAATGTTCTGTAGATCATGTACTATATGTCAACATTTAGTAAGAAAGGGAAAGCATGCGACAGCCGAGGTTCAGCGTTCTATTTTGGCTTCTAGACCATTCAAAAGTGTAGCGGTAGATATTGTTGGACCCCTGAATCAGGTGTCGAACAAAGGAAACCGTTTTATACTAACACTCGTGGATCTCTGTACAAGGTGGATCGAAGCAGTACCACTAAAATACATTACCTCCAAAGATGTGGCAAATGTGTTTCTACATCTATTTTGTCGATTTGGTTTTCCTCGAACCATTTTGAGCGACCGAGGAACCCAATTTATTTCGGCTGCTATGCAAGCCCTAACAAAATTGCTAGGAATAGAGCAGCACTTCTGTAGCCCGTATCACCCTGCGAGTAACGGGATTATAGAAAAAATTAACGGGGATCTAAAACACATGCTGGCTAAAGTAACAGCAGAGAACCCATCTGATTGGGACACTCTACTACCAGCAGTGCTATTTGCCAATCGAGAAATTCCGCACTCGAGTACGGGTTTCTCACCTTTCGAGTTAGTTTATGGGGCGAACCCTCGTGGACCCCTAACAATCTACCATCAGCTAATCACTGGCTCAGTAGAGAATCCAACAGCAGTAACACCATATGAGATGGTAACAGAGACACGCGATAAGATCATGAAAGCGTGTCTAATAGCAAAATCATCTTTGGAGAGTAAAGGTCAGATGTACCGCGAATATGCAAACAAGGGTGCCAAAACCCTCCACCTTGAACCCAATCAAAAAGTACTGCTTTTACTACCAGATAAACGTAATTTGTTACTAACATCATGGCAAGGGCCATTCAACGTCGAACGAAAGATATCAGATGTCGACTATGAAATATCGATAAAGGGAAAATTAAAGATATTTCATATCAACATGCTGAAGCCTTATTTCTCACGACACGAACTGAGGACAGACGAACAGAGTGCACCTACACCAATTAACCGGACGACAGACGTACATAACACAACTACACTAGGTAGGGCGACAGATCATGACGACATCGCAAACACACTTAGCCAGGAAACAGTATACACAGCTAGTACAACAACAGTGCTTAATCAGACGGATGACGACGGAATAGAATTACCTGTCCCGACAGTCGACACGACAGGGACAATCGATAGCATACGTATAGAACCGAAACTGACAGACGAGCAACGACAACAACTGATAGAATTAGTAACTGAGTACAAGGACATCTTCTCCGACATCCCAGGTAAGACAGACAGAATAGAACACTCTATAATTCTGACTGATAACACACCTATCAAATGTAGACCTTATTCCATCCCATTGAGTTACAGGGAAAATCTCGATAAGGAATTGTTAAATCTAGAGTCGAGTGGAATAATTCAGAAATCTCAGTCAG
Source organism: Cepaea nemoralis (assembly GCA_014155875.1). Lineage (NCBI taxonomy): Eukaryota > Metazoa > Mollusca > Gastropoda > Stylommatophora > Helicidae > Cepaea > Cepaea nemoralis. The sequence continues at coordinate 107,222 of JACEFZ010006805.1, forward strand.
AGTATTCTTTTCCAATAGTTCTGGTCAGAAAAAAGGACTCGACCATCCGCCTCTGCGTCGATTATAGGCGCTTAAACAACGTGACCAGGGTCGACGCTGAGCCTATCCCATCATGTGACGACCTAATCCTTGATATGTCAACATCACGTATCTTCTCAAAACTAGATCTCACAAAAGGTTATTGGCAGGTCCCGATGGAATCTTCTTCTTTTCCTTTGACAGCTTTCTCCACACCTCTAGGCCTGTACGAGTGGCGCTTTCTTCCTTTTGGCCTTCGTAATGCACCAGCCACTTTTGTCCGTCTCACTAGGGATCTTCTCCACGGAGTGACCAATACTTCTACCTATATTGATGACATTTGCATCCATACAGCAGACTGGACAACACACCTACTGAAACTGCGACATGTCTTCGACAGATTGCGATTATTTGGTCTGACAGTGAAACCCACCAAAGTGGAATTGGGAATGAAAGAAATTGATTTTTTGGGCCATACAATCACCAGAGGCCAATTAAGAACTGATGATAAAATCGTGACCAAGATTCTCAATCTAACTATGCCTACGACCAAGAAACAGGTCCGTAGCTTACTTGGTCTTGTCAACTATTACAGCAAATTTATATCCAATTTGGCTGAAATTACCAGTGTGTTTTCTAATGTGTTAAAAGCATCTGTAAAACTTAATGTACAGGATGCAGAGTTAATCGGTGCGTTATCAAAATTGAAACATTTATTTAGCGTTCCACCTATCTTGCGTTTGCCTAATGTCAATCTTACGTATTATCTCCGTACAGACGCAAGCTCCATTTCCATTTCTGGAGTCCTAGGCCAATTTTATGAAGGCAAGTTCCACCCAATAATGTTCGTGAGTCGTAAAATCAGCCCAGCTGAAAGAAGATATTCAACATCTGAATTAGAAGCTTTAAGCGTGATATATTGTGTAAGAAAGCTTCATCGATTCCTGGCGGGTACAGAGTTTGTTATCGAGACCGATAATTCGCCTCTGACGGTCATGCAAACAGGTGTTCATAAGAACAATAGGATCTACAGATGGTCCTTGATTTTGCAAAATTATGCCTTCACTATTATACATTTGAAGGGAAGTTTGAACTCTCTAGCTGACACTTTGAGCAGACCTTCTCCCATTGAAATACCTGAAATACGAGAAGAGAGCGACCTTACATCACCAGAGAAAATGACACTGTAATTACTTAGTGCCCTATGTGGTGATTGTGAAACACTAAAGTGCGTTACCATCGCCAGTCGCTCACATATATGTAATATAAACTGTGTCAGCATTAGTGGAATGAACAGACGCATTTGTGAATTGTCTACACCACTACCACTTATACCACCCTTGAGTGGATCGAAATTTGAGACTTGAACCTACACCAACCAGTAGCATACCCTTAGTATGAACTTTACCCAGGACAAGAGCGTAAATCAGACTTTGTCTACCTGAACGTTGTTTTCGAGGACATTCTACAGAGGACACGGCTCGAACATCACACCTGGATGTAATTAGTTAGTGTAGTTAGTTAACAATTATTTGTGATATGTATATAACATGTTTTTATAAACAGTCGCGTATAACTTCATATTTTGTGAAAATATTAGAATTATTTATATAGATTTACCATATAACTTTATTTAGGACATTTCATAGTTATAATTTACCTATAGTTAGTTAAGAACTTAGTTAAGTTAACATCCACATCATATTACTTTAATTTATCACCATTTAAACTTATTTAGTTAGATAAGTTAATTAAAACATCACTTACAAATTAACCCGATCATTTAATAATTTATATCATTTTAGGCATTAATACACTTTAAGGTAAATAACCCATTTTTCTTAAATTAAATTAATTAGTTAGATTATTTCCCTTAGATAAATTTAGAACAGTGCACCAACTCATAATAGATTAGTTAGAGCAGTCATTACTATAGGATTGGTAGCGAACAATCCGTGTCAATCATGTATATTTTTGTATATATTGACAAGTGCATAAACATAGCACAGTCATGTGGCTTGAATACCCATGTAAATTCAGCCAGCTGTTTAATGTACATAATTTTGGTTCGACCATGCAATATTTCTTGAACCATATTCTAATGACGGCCTATATTTTAAAACCACTTTTTGAATGAAAGGTGAATGAAAAATGTGTGAATGGTAGAGAGAGAAGAACGAAAGATGCGTGAATGATAGAGACAGAACGGATGAAATTAAGAGAGTGAGAGAGATATTGCGGTATTTTGTCACCGCACAAAACGACTTGTTGTGACTTGTCTGCGTCAACCTGTGTAATCAATGTGTTGTCAATTTTTATAAGTGTGTAGTCGCCATACTTTAGTGGAAAACATAGGGAACATATTTTGAGCATCATAAAACGGCACTGTAGACATAAATTAGCATAACACACTCATTTGTGACTACAGTAAACCACTTTACGGCGCTCGAAATAATACATACACTTATATTAGAAACGCATACACATGTCAGTAAGTTAAATACACTTTAATTTAGTAGAGAACACACAACCAACCAGAAAAACAAACACATAAACTTGCATACATCATTGCTTTCAAAGAACCATAACTACTCCAACAGGGGAAACAATAATATCTCTAAAGCCTTAGTGTAACACTTAAATATTTCTTCACAAGCGGGAGCTAAAAGGTGAAGAGTGGCACATTAAACATGCATACAAGTTGGGGATTATTATATGGGAGCATGAATATTTATTGTCTATGTTTGGCACTCATAATGGGAGGCAAGTTGTTAGGGATTGTTAATTTTGGACAATCTGAGGACAGGCCATTTAGGCATCGGTTCCAGACCTCACAATTCTCATAATAGTATAGCCAACTGTACTAGTGTATTGAGCTACTCAATTAGCCGAGTGAAGTGATACAACAGTGTGACAAAGGAGAGGAGAGATCTTGTCCTATCCCCATAAAAGAAGTACAGTACTCGCAAAGTCTTTGACAAAATTAGACAGCCAATTTTTGTAAGATTACTTGTGTTACCCCCACAACTTAAAAGTTTGTAACACAACAGGGGAGGATGGAGAGCCTGTCAAAGACTTAGGAGATAGCTCTAAGCTAATAAGAGCTGAAATAGAGCATAGGAATAGGGCAAGTGACGTAATAGGATAGGAGACCAGACAGGAGAGACACTATCGCTATAAATAGCGATAACGGGACACCCTTGTGTCAACAAGAAGGGCAACCAGTGCAGATGAGCGGAGTTGCCCAAGAGACTGGGAAACCGGGTACACGAGGAAGGACCGAGTAACTCTGGTCAGCACAACCCAGGGCCCAGCACGTAAACCAAAGAACGCACGCTGAGCTAATTGCTGGTGGCTGAACACACCACGCTCAGCGAGCTCAGACGGACATCAGACGGCGTAGAGATCAGACGTGTATCCGCTAGGGATACTTTGTGGTTATTAAAGGACAGTATTATAGTTATAATAGTCTAGCTTAGCTTCAATAGTTATAATGTGTACATCATCTCCTCATTCCATCTTATCGTCATTACATTCTATGTTCAATACCGTTATGGTATTCCGCTCATGGAGCTATTGTTGATCAGCTCCGAATAAACATGTACCCTTTTGCAAACGATACGAGATGTCACTTCGTGTAGTGTAAAAGAAGGGAATCCTTGTACGCCTGTCGCAAGTAAGTTGCTGACAAACAGGTAATCTCGTCGGACCTAGGGAGGTGTATCCGCTAATACAGATTATATATTACACGTCAGCGCTATATTTGTCACTTCAGTTAACAGCGTATTTCGATTGATGAGTATGAGTTCCATCTTGCAAATATCTTCCATCTCTGCCATGGCGATTCTTATTATAATTTCTACAAGGGATTTGCCATAAAAGTGTATCTCGTTGGATTGCAACACCATCAGTTTCCAAAGAAGTTCTCATACGAGAGCAAGAGAGTAGGTACCCAAGAAGACCATAGATTGACAACATCAGACATTGTACAATCACATGAAATTACACTATTCAAGGTCACCCATCGGAAATTAAACTAATCCCGCTGAGCTAGACGAAGCTTGACGGCACGAGTAGAAAATGATTACGACGATGAGGTTGATGATGTATGCTATTTCTGTCAATATTATGATTCTTATGACTGCCTCTTCTAGTGAATATACAACTTTCCTATGTTTTTACATGTGATGTGTCATGAGTTTCCCAACGTCCCTTGACGGTACAATTAGAAGATGACGATGGTGATGGCGTATGATATTTCCAATGCCATAAATTCTATGTCTGTCTCTTCCAGTGAAGACACAGATTTCCTAAATCGTTAAATTGTATCTGTAAGGAAAATGTTCCGTGGCGAAGTGGTTACGGACGCAGTTCGTAATCCCGCATATCAGCTTTCGAAACATATCTGCGGGCGATTTGGCAGCAGACCGCCTTGTGTTAGTTTATTACGAAATAATATGGGTGCCGGTCGTTCAGAAAGCAATGGCACACTACTGGTAAATTTTCAAAGAGATCACAACAGCCAAAAAGTACTGGTATTGACTGCGACATATTGTAAAGGATGTGCAACCAAGTAACTAGGAGTTTCCTCGCTTGTGATAGATAAATTAATAAAGATTGACCAAAGTAAGAACAATCACAAGGCAGAAGAATGAAGACAGTATCAAACATGAAAGCATAACTAAGAAGAGGCAAAGATAAATTGTCATTAACAGGACTAACACTTTTAAGAAAAGACTTCAGTCGTTCTCTTGGTTCAGACTTCCATCTTTTTCAGCTCAGTTAAGTCACGTACACAAGTAGTCGATTCCCTGTGGTCATCTTCTGAATACAGCCTGCTTATAGTATCTAGACTAACAGTGTTTTATTATATGATAAAGAAGATCATCCAGGAAAGGTACTGACGTAATGGGTGGTGGTAGCAAAAATATTTATAAAGCTAAAATAATATTCCCAGAGGGTAATTCAAGCGTGACATCAAAAGAGTGGTCACAAAATGGTGTGAAATGAGATAACACACAAATAAGGAATAAAGAAGTTAAGGGTTTGTACACGATAGGAATTATTCTTTAGAAAAAGACGAGAACGACTTTCCAAAGATTTCTTTCAAATGAAGGTCATTTAACAGTTTTATCGATTAAAATAGCGTCGTATACCATCTCATTGGTGCTTTTTATAGATGTGGTACATTACCAAAACTCGTATACCATCTGGTTGGTACGTTTTATATATGTGGCATATTATCAACACTCGTATGCCATATCACTAATGCTTTATTATATATATCTGACATATTACCAAAACTCGTATACCATGTCACGGGTGCCTTGTATATATTTGTTATACTAGTTAAATATACAAATATAGTTAAGAGATGTAATAGAAAATGGTTGAACCTGTCATGGGTCAAAGGTTAATGCACGCTAATGCTGTTTCTTTAGTTAGTTCTGGCTCGAACTGTTATTAAATCATTTAGCTCTGTCTAGTATTACTGTTTCATCAGTTAGCTCGGTCTCACATTGTTATTTCATCAGTTAGTTATGTCTTGCCTTTTTGTTTCGTCAGTTAGTTCTGTATTGCATTGTTATTTCATCAGTTAATTATGTCTTGCTTTTTTGTTTCGTCAGTTAATTCGTATTTGCGGCTGTTCCGTTACTTAGCTCTGTCTAGTACAGCTGTTTCATTAGTTAGTTCTGTTTAGTAATGCTACTTCATCAGTTAGTTATGTTTAGTGCTGTTGCCGTCATTACTCAGCTATCTCTCTATTAGGCCTACTGCTGGTTCATCCGTTAGATGTGTTCAGTACTGCTTTTGCAACAGTTAGATGTGTTTAGTACTGCTTTTGCAACAGTTAGATGTGTTTAGTACTGCTTTTGCACTAGATGTGTTTAGTATTGCTTTTGCAACAGATGTGTTTAGTGCTGCTTTTGCAACAGATGTGTTTAGTGCTGCTGTTACAACAATTAGTTGTGTTGTTTAGTACTACTGTTGCAACAGTTAGATGTGTTTAGTACTACAGTTGCACCAGTTAGGTGTGTTTAGTACTGCTGTTGCAATAGTTAGTTGTGGTTAGTACTGCTGTTGCAACAGCTATTTGTGCCATGTGCCGCTGTTTCATCTCTTAGTTATACTTAGTACAACTGTTTCATCAGTTAGTTCTGGTTCTGACAATCTATCGGCTAGCGGATCTTACTGTCGGCATCCCAGCCTGAAAGGATATAACGTTTGCGGAATAAGGTGATGCCAATAAGTCCTGTATTTGACAGGGAAGTTTGCCATTGCGATGTAGGTGCATGTCGTGATTTCAAATACGACAATACCGCACCTAGGCTACATACCATCTGCTTTCACAGCCAGCACTTGTGATGTTGGTTTTGCAGTTACGATAAATTTGTAGCGTGGCGTCACTGCCCTATACTCTTCTCACTACCAGGGGCTATAATTACTTGTACTTCAAATAAGAGTTACTGATATATCACAGAAAATGATGACAATGAAATAACATACAGGAAGGCACCAGCTTCCCAATATTCAAATTATGTTCGCAACAACTAACTTTTTCAAATGTCAGCGCACCCAAAGCTTGAGACACTTTCTTCACATTGACGACGATGTGGTGAATTGTAATCATCGGTGACGCTAACTCCCGCAAGTCGTTGCTAATTTACACAAACCTTTCCCGTTGTACTCGTACATCATGGTGTGACGTTCTGTATGTGAGGGATGGTGCTGGGTAAGGACTTTATATACGTCAACTGTGTACGTGGAAAAGGGCGCACTCCGGTACCTACATAGATTACTCAACCATTCGATGATGCCATTGATTGGTGGACCGGTGACTTGGAGCTTAGTGCGTTTGCAGGATTATTTGTTTCTGATAAGAACGCCTCCGGGATAGACCCAGACTCGTGGTAATGGATACCAGGTAATATCCACAATTTGTCTGGAAATTATTTTAATAGGAAAAGCAACGAGGAAGGGAACTGTCCGTCCACCTCATTGTGTCGTGGTCTAGAACATATGAATGTCTAACACTTCCCACCCAAACGGCTAGGCCTGCGATAGAACGGGATTTACCATGTTCTCGATGTAAAATTAACTCCCAACATTGTGTGTATGAGGGGTATGCTTGCATTTGTTTCCGTCAATAAGACCTGAACACACAATAACCAAAGAAAATCGAATATGCATGTTACAATAGATTTTCACTACACTGCTGTGAGATGATATAAATAATACGACTAACGAAACGGGGAATATCGCGGCTTACATTGGCATGCTAAACAATTTGTCTTGAGCACGTCTATGGTGGGAAGAAAGAACGATAATCAATGAAGCAGAAGCTAAATCTAATCAAGCCATTGTCGCCTTGTGAGACGGAGTAGATATTGATCCCAAGGTATTGCAGATCTGAAAACTGAATACATACATGTTTGATGGAATGTTGGGGGAAAAACACTACAATAGTCTACATTAAATGACACATAGTGTGTTAATACATCAGGTGTGAATTCTCTGTCGAGATAAAAGACAAAACATGCATAAGCAGTTCAGGGCATTCAATAAATTACTGCCAAAAACACAAAAAGGGACGTCGCTTTATTACTGCTGTAGTTTTCGAAATTATTTCATTAAGATAATGCACTGTATTTGAATATGCGCGTATGCTTGTGGAAGTTCATAGGCATAAAATAGTTCCAACATTGAAGATTTAGGTAAGTTACTTGTCCTCATTATGATGCTGTAGAGCTTGACGAGCCGGGTCAAATATACTGCCCAATATTACTACTCTCTTTACCTCGGCACATCCTAGAAACAGGCAGCAGTAAGGCTAACACAGTGATAATAGCCCATGACCTCTACTATGATGACCCCCACACGGGAATAAATATCTTCCCCTCCACAGGATAGCACGGCAGACAATTCAAAGGTGCTACACTATTTACCACATTCATCCTGCACGCTTAGTGTGATGCATATGCTCTCAATACGTGTGCTGTTTGTCTACTGCCTGGAACTAAGTTACTACTATTTTCCCATGTCCATAAACTAGTGAAAACTATTCTAGAGGTCAGAGCATTAATAGCTACAGCAGCAGAAGGCTACAGCAGCAGAAGTAGCAATAAAATAAACAAGAATATCAATTGTCCCCTTCTCGCGGGAGTTCGTTAAAATGGCATGATACCTAAAGTAGCCAGGAGTTCGTTAAAATGGCATGGTACCTAAAGTAGCCACGACGTCTACTTAAATGTGCAGTCATTACATTGATACTGCCATACTTTGCTGCAGTCTCCACACATATGCGCAGTTGGGCTATTTGTAAAAGTTATCTATAAGTAAGCAACCATCCAAGTGAGAAACAAATCATGTTAAACCAAAGAATCGAAGACAATAGAAGACAAATTGGAAGAGGAGCGAGCAGCAGTAGCAGCAACAACAGCAGAAGAAGAAGAAGAAGAAGAAGAAGAAGAAGAAGAAGAAGAAGAAGAAGAAGAAGAAGAAGAAGAAGAAGAAGAAGAAGAAGAAGAAGAAGAAGAAGAAGAATAAGAAGAAGAAGCAGAAGAAGAAGAAGAAGAAGAAGAAGAAGAAGAAGAAGAAGAAGAAGAAGAAGAAGAAGAAGAAGAAGAAGAAGAAGAAGAAGAAGAAGAAGAAGAAGAAGAAGAAGAAAAAGAAGGAGGAGGAGGAGGAGGAGGAGGAAATAAAACGGAGTAAAACGTCATAATTAAAAGAGGAACGCCAGGTAACAATCAGATTTGCAAATGATGCACAAGAGTACAGTTCATGAGACAGTTTAACGCAAAATGAAAGGCGTCAGTGATCACGCAGAATTGCTACCTACCATGACAGCAGACATCGGATGTAAGCATTGTGAGGAGGAAATGAAATCGTTGCCTGGCAACGTTGAAAACATAAATATATAGTGGTTGACAACCCACTGGTGGGGGAGACGAGAAGATTATAAGCACAACAACGGAGTATAGCATCAATCAGAATCGAATGACAAATATAAAGAAATAAAAGAAAAATTGAGAACACAAGGGGAATGAATTCACATAGTAAGATACAGGGTGTATTTTTAATGACTGTGGGGGATTTTGAAAATATTGCCGTTCCAAGTTTTGTAATTACCTTTTATGTTGCATGAGGTCACAGAGGGTGATTACAAAACTTGGAACGGAAATATTTATTTTCAAATAACCATAGTCATTAAAAATTCACCCTCTATGATTGCCTTGCATATTCATGAGTACCCTGTTTAATGCACTGAATGTTGTCAAGAAAGTTAGTAACATTTAATATTTTTACACTAGTAAATCGAATTTACTATAATGAATATTCACAATCTTAAATTATAACATAATTTCAAAAGTATGAAATTATGCACATTTAAAATTATAATACTACATGTCAACCACATATCCTCTTTGGTATTAAATGGTCTATAAAATACGGGTCTAGCACATTATACCCAGTATAACTAAGGCGTGTAAACGTTTATATGTGACACACACTGTGATAGACAGTTGTTCAACATACATTTCTTGGTGAATATCCTCCCCTGTGCATGTGCATCCAATATCGCAGCCTTCTGACATCGCTAATCATAAATCTGGATGATGATGCCACCGGCTGGCATCTTTAGAAACCACCAGCCACCATTTTAGAAATGTTCCGTGTCAGTTTACATTTTATTGACTTCCTCTCGGATAATCAGCCTTTTGCTAAACACTTCTTTGAAGACAGGCCGTTGATCTGTGGTGCACTGAGTTGGTAATGGGGTGTACTCTTAGCCCCCCCCCCCCCCCAAACACACACACGCACGCACACACACACACACACACACAATTACGTTGAACACGTGTTTTTAGGAATGAAACTAGGGGCAGTGAACAGCTGCTGCTATCTCAACGACTAACGCACAATCACAATGTAATAACTAACATCCTACAACTATGCTGCATAGGTCGAACAGACAGTAACAGGAATAAACCTTGCAACAGGAAATACAAAGTATCACGAAGGATATAAAGTACTGCGTTGCTTCGTGGGTACTCGGGAGTGCGTGTAACAAGTAGCTAGCATAATAATGTTGCTATTAGAAGGCAATTATTTCTGGTTTATAGTTCCGTCACCGTGCTACTGAGTTAGTGCGTGGCGTGACAATGTGAGCTCTAAATTTGGTGTGACATGATTTTACATCTGTCCGCGCTTGTGTGTAGCGTGAACTGCATGTTCGGAACGATGGCGACCGGCTGTTGATGAATTGACTGCTTTGCCTTTTCGGTTCACGGGTGCACTTTCCATGAGACTCCTGGAAGTCGTCACTGGAGCTTCGGAGTTCGTGCTTTGTGCGGCGCTTTCGGTGGGTCACCCTGCGGAAGGAGACCGAGCCATATGGGATAAAATCCGTGTCAAAGTATTTCTAGTGACTGCTGATTCCATCGACGATGAACTGTATTTTTCATGGAGGACTTTTGTGTTGGCATTCTAGCGACGGCATTATGCACAGTGTACCTGTGCGGGCTGTTGGCTTGTCGAGATTCCTGTCTATTCCACTTTTCACATTGGGCAGTGAGGAGCATTTTGTGTGATATTTACTGGCACAGGAACAGAACATAATGGGGATGATCCATTACCGTGAAGTTGGAACCGCGACTAATTAACTAACTATTTCTGGTTTACTTCTTCCAAAGACCCTTGTATTTGACTACTAGATATCTAAGTATTCCTCTCGTCTAGCCTGTCTATCATCTATATTTCTTTCTATTGTCTAATGCGTCTTTTAAAGAATTACTTTTTAATTTTGTCTAGTGTCTTTTTATCCCCCCCCCCCCCACCCCCCCCCCCCCCCCCCACCCCTTTACTTTGCTTTTTTTTTATATATATATATATATATGGTGTTTGTTAGTTATAAAATTCCTCTACACTTTCTCCCCTGAATTCACTTGTTGGAGCATTTACCTGAATGACATTTATTTTAAACGTTCTTCCGTTTAACTTTACTAAATGATCTCTGTGTGACATAGCCCAGTATCTTTTAACATAAAACAGTTAATGGAGATCGAAAACTGATTAGAGACATTAAACGTAGAAAGTCAAAAAAAATGTTGATATGTTATGAGAAGAAATGAATTGGAGAACTTGGTGACAACTGACTAGATCGAAAGGAAGAGGCCAGGGGAAGACCGAGAAGTAAATACCTGGATGGCGTGGCCACGTGGCATAGTCAAGACATAAACACGGAGCTGATCCAGGACTCTGGTGATCGAGTAAGATGGCAAAACATGACCGCCCACGCTTACAGGCATGGCACACGATGGATGGTTAGTTAGTTAGTTAGTTAGTTAGTTAGTTAGTTGGTTGGTTGGTTGGTTGGTTGGTTGGATGGTTGGTTGGTTGGTTGGTTGGTTGGTTAGTCAGTCGCAGTTCCAACTTCACGGCAACGGGTCGTCCCCATAATGCTCCGTTCCTGTTTTAGTAAAAATCACACAAAATGCTCCTCACTGCCCAATGTGAAAAGTGGAACAGACAGGAGTCTCGGAGAGCCAACACACCGCACAGGTACACTGTGCATAATGCCGTCGCTAGAATTCCAACACAAAAGTCCTCCACGAAAAATACTGTTCATCGTCGATGGAATCGGCAGTCACTAGAAAGACTTCATTGACCCGTATTTTATGCCACATGTCTCGGTCTCTTTCCGCAGGGTGACCCTCCGAAAGCGCCGCACAAAGTACCTACTCCGTAGCTCCAGCGACGACAGTAGTAGGAGAGGCGCAAAACGGTTCTAATTTGCCGGATTAATCCGGCAATTGACCTTGACCTCGGCTGATTTTCACTTCCCCTCGGTCATGAAGTTGGGTGGGGTAAGGGGTGATATCTAGGTCATATCTAAGGGCGATAATTCTAAGATTTTATGTTTCTAAGGGCAGATAACTATTGAGTGGGTGTATAAAAATTTTAATTAATTATTAAAAAATAAAATAAAATAAATAAAAATAAAAATAAATAACGACGGGGTGCGGGGTGGTGGCGAGGGGGTGGGCGCGTGGGGTGACGCTAGGTGATTTGGGTTTAAACGCTATCATCACAGGGTTACAAATGAAAACCTTAAAATGTACAGATGGTCGATATTATTGATTTTAGCGGGTATAGCTTAGTGAAATTCGTTGGTGAGGGGTGGGTAGCGGCTATTAGTGCTTTGTAGAGTGTCGTAGTGGCCTATACACTATCATCATACGGGTTACAAATGAAAACCTTAAAAAGTAAAAATGGCCGATAATATTGATTTTAGCGAGTATAGCTTAGTGAAATTCGTTGGTGAGGGGTGGGTAGCGGCTATTAGTGATTTTTAGAGTGTCGTAGCTGCCTATACACTATCATCATACGGGGTACAAATGAAAACCTTAAAAAGTAAAGATGGCCGATTTTAATGATTTTAGCGGGTATAGCTTACTTAAATTTATTAAGGGGTGGGTAGCGGCTAGTAGTGCTATGTAGAGGGTCGTAGTGACTTATTCACTAACATAACACGTGTTACAAATGAAACCGTGAAAGCTAAAGATCGCTGATTGTAATGGATATAGTGTAGTATCATTCGACGGTAAGGGGTGGGTACCAGGTATTAGTGGTCAAGCAGTGGTCAAGCAGTGGTCAAGTAAGGAAAATTTTAGGGAAAAGTGATTGTAATTGTCAACAACTCATCTGACTGGCATCATCGGATACTTCTCCCACACCAATACAAGAAAACTTGCAAGTCGTGTGCGAGGAAAATAGATGGTACATTTTATTGCCGTTGGCTCGCTACACGCAGGTAACAGTCGCTAGTAAACACACAACATAAAGTCACAATATTCTCTATCACTAGTTTTTCCTAAACCCTATAGCTAATCTCTATCTACTAGGCTATATGAAAACACATATCTATTCTATACGATGTGAACACTACAAAGTCAGTCCCCCGTCTGACGTTTTCTCCTTCCGTGGTCACACACCACGCGGATCGACCTTGACCTTGGTGCGTGTTGCCTCACATGGCACGCTGATCGCAGACGTGGTATGTTGAGTGGATACTCAACTTCTCCGTGGCTACCACGAGGCGTGATGCTATCGTGATTAGAGTGCTAACTCTCTGAACAACGCCTGCGTGTCTCATGAGGGAATGGATAACCATCTCCCATTACCTCATCTCCCCTGCCCTTACCTCGGGCACCGTATCACCTCCTGGCCTCTTCAAGATTGACTGCTCTTCCTGGCGGAGGGGATGCGGTTGAGTCTTTGACACACACCCACCCCTCCTGTGTTGCGTCATCAACTTTCACTGATTGGTTGTGACGCAAGAGGTTTCTAAAAAAAAATTTAATGTCTAATTTTTTTGTCAAAGACTCTAGATAACCTGGCTTTGGGCACTCTAATAGACTTCTACTGACTATTGTCACAATGTAGCAGAACTTTACTTGGCTACTGGCAATCGCCACAAACTTGACTGGTTGGCGTGAGCCCTCTTCTCACATGCTATATTATATTTATTAGAGGTATGTCTGAACCGGACCGTTGTCTTATAAGACCTGCCCTCACATAGTAAATTAACTTACTACCCATACAAAGTTGACTTTCTTAGGGTCAACACATGAATTGCTTCATGTCCCCCATATAATATTTACCAACCATTACACAAGGTGTGTGCGACAGGCTTTACCTACTTCGCTTCCGCGTGTAAAGTACTATTTCACTGTTAAGTTAGTGTTTCGTTGTCTATTATGTCCCCTGACCCGCAGTTATCTCCCTTTGATCTACAAAATGTGTATGTAATTTATATGTTTGTTTTTCTGGTTGTTTGCGTGTTTGGATGTAATCAATCTACTAATCTACCTTCTAATCTATGTTTCTAACTCCTATGTGTATATATGTTAGTTTTTTAAGTGTCATAATTTGGTTAAATGCGGCCACAAACAGGTGTATAACACTAATTCGTGACTACATTCCCTTGTTATGAAACCCAAAATACTGTAATCTAAGTTCTAAATTATATTACAGACAACACATTCACACTAGCACATTTTTACTACCGAAAACCAACATTAACACAGACAAACATCAAAATTCGCGCCAGGCAGCAGAAGAATTCGCTGACTGATCTCACTCTCTGCCGTCTATTTTACATTCGCTCTCACATTCACACTTCTGTCACACTCCTTTCACCCTTAATTCTGTCACACCTCTTTTATCCTTCCACACTAATCCTTCTGATTATTTAAAAACCTTGGAGTGACACTGTACAGGTTTGGCTCAGTTTTAGATAGTTGAGCCCAATGACTGTGCGAAAATCGCTGCACGAGTCATGTATTTACAATATATTTATATGGACGAGAAAGGGTTGGTGGTTTGTCCCCTTGATCTTACTATCCACTATATTATACTCAACTAAAACTCTAAATCCTAACATACTAATTCTAATTCTATAAATATGTATCTAATGTGTTAACTAATTTATTAACTTTTGTCATGTTAATTATATGATATACTTATATTAATACTTATGTTTATCTAATCTAAGGGATGTAATCTAACTATTTAAATGTAATTAATGTGACGTGAGTTATGTACCTTAATTACATGGATGATGTGAACACAAATTATGTAATTTTCTAACACTCTACTAACTAATGTTTTTAAATGCATAAAGGAATTATATGAGTGATATTCTTATTCTAAATGGTGTAAATGATGTATGTTCACTTATCTAATCTTTTTATCCTATTCTGATGTAAAATGATGATATTACTAAATGGTAATATTTGATAGGTGGTATGGTTTTATTAAGATGGAATGAACTGAACCGAACTGAAGCTAAGTGAAATATAACAACCTAAATGGTACTATTCCTATCAAAATTTTAATTTGGCTTGTAATTAACTATTTTTACGTCTAAATTAATATTCTAATTTACTCATAATGGGTTAATTACTGTACTACCTACACTATTAAAATAAATGAGAACTATTATATTTCCTAACCTACATCTAATTTATCACTATCTTAAAATATTATATTACATATCACAATAAGTTTATATACATGGTATTCAGCTACCTCAGGTTAGTTGTTGCCTTCATGTTTGTACATTGGTTGTATAGGCATAATATATCTATACACTTTGCCTGGGTATCTGAAATACATTGCACAGTCATACTAGTGTTCTATCGGTAGTGCACGTGTAGAGTTCGTTGGTGTCGTAGCTCAGTCTTTTCGTGTCTGTAATTAAGCATTGTTCTGACACTGTTTTCTGCGCTTCACAGAAATGATACACTGGAATGGAGCTTAGTTGGTAATGAGCTGTCCTATTTCACACGGTGATATCTACGTTTTGCAGCACAGTTCTTCACTTGATGTCTACGGACACATGATAGTTCACTGTTCTTGGTACATGATTAAGCTCATAATGTCGATGTATATGTAACCTATTTTACATAGAATAATATAATATATTCATGTACTAACTATCACTCTACATTTATATGTGGGATTTCAGGTATTTCTACCCCAGATGGTAAACTTAGTGACCACCTGTATATCCGGTCATTTCGATGCACACCACTCTGTATGACCGTGATCGGGGAGTTGTCGGTCTGGACAATGCAGTGAACATCCGTCAGAATTAGATGGAGCTTTCTCACCGCATAGATGACGCTTAGGGTTGCAACTGTGATATGGAATCTCTGGACTCAGCAGGTGTGATCTTACGGCTCACGTAGCAACTCGGGTGGAAGATGCCCTCAAAAAATTGGCCTAGTACTGCTGGCATCTGTCCTAGAATAATAAACGAGCCTAGGATTAGGCAAGCGGAGGATTGGAATATTACAAAAAAAGGATTTTCATTTTTGACAATGCAGAAATTAATAATGCATCTTTCACATCCAATTTTACAGATGCTTTTAAAACATTGGAATATAGAATTGTAATTTCTGAGTACTTTACTAATCCCAAAAGGCTTCTGACCTGCTTCTTTCTAGTAGACATGGTCAGATTCATAATTTTGGTACTAATTTTCTGGTCAGTCTTTAGTTGATCTTGAGAAATGACATGACCCAAAAATGAATTTCTTTTAGGCCTAATTCGACTTTGCTCGGTTTGACAGTGAGACCGAAGAGTCGCACCCTATGAAAGACATGTCTTAGTTTCAGTCAGTGTGTTGTCCAGTCATCAGTCTTCTGATATATTCATGCGTATTCTATAAGTTCACTAAATGTATGTACATTGTCGGATTTGCCAGTCTCGCTACCTAGTGTAGTTGCGTTGTGTATGTCTGTCGTCTGATTACTAGGTGTGGATGCACTATGTTCGTCTGTCCCTACTTATGTGGCTTGTTGTGAAAAGTAAAGTTTTAACATGTTGACATGGAACATCTTTAAGTGTCTGTTTATCGATATTCCATAGTCAACATTGGAAATGTCACGTAACACCTTGAATGGTCCTTGCCATTTTGCTTGTCTGGAAGTCACCGACGCCTGTTTTGCTCTGGTTTACCATCGATTGTTCAAGCACCCTTGTTTGTGTATTGGTAACTTTGACCCTCCCTCTTACAGGTCTAGAAGTCAGAGTAGAAGGTAGTACTTCAGCTGTAGGATGTCTACCCTTAAACTTATGTACTAATTGTTTACAGACATTACAAGAAAATACATTACGACAAACTAATTTAATCTCATTCCAAACCTCTGGCCAATGAACATGAGCCTGGAATCTAGGCCTGGTTTTGTCTTTTGCCAGGTGACCAGCAAGCGGTGACTCCTGTGCAGGTTTTTGCACAGTTAAGCGGTGTTGTACAGGTTGCACCGTTTGCAGATTCTCATGGTTCTCAGATGTAAAATGTCTCGTAAGAAAGCCATTATTAGGTTTAAGGAACCATGAGGCATTTTTGGTCACTTTAGATCTTTCTTTCATTAATTTCAAATATGGAGACACACTAGGATCAGCTTTCTGCTGTTCTATAAATTTCTGTCTGTTGGTATCATCTGTGCCAGTTGGAGAAAGCACCAGTAGTCTCTCATCTTGTAGTGTGTCTTGATGTTTTACAGTGTCTGCTCTAGTAGTTGTATTAGCTGCATTTAATTTCTCCCATGCAACTATTTCATCATTAGTACAGTGTTTCAGTTGGGGTAAAGAACCCAAAATTAAATCAGTACAAGGGTTGTCAAGTATTGCACAAGTAAAGGTACCCGAAAGGAAAGGAGTGTTAATACGGGCTTTGGCCAAAGGGTAAATTTCAATGTTACCCGAAAAGGTTCGGCATTTGACAGAGTCGCCTGTATAATCACCTGTACTCACTAGATCCTTTCTAAGACCAATAAGGGTACTGCCGCTGTCCAGCAAACATTGGCATGGTTTGTCGTTGACCATTGCATTGTGGAACACTAACTTGCCTCTGGAGGCTATTGCTGCATTTACACTCTCAGTTGAGCATGGTACTGTATGTCCACATTCCAGTCTTCCGTCTGCATGAAATTGCTGACAATGTCCACAATTGTCAAAGCTTAACACATCGTTCACACAACAGACATCTTCAGACTCCTTGAAAGGTAATACATTTTCAACTTCACACTCAGTCTCACTACCACTATCTGAAGAGGTGTCAATCAAAATAGCATTGTTAGCTTTCATACGTTGGCGGCCAAGGCACTTATTAGAATAATGGCCATAGCTGGAACAAAAAAAAACATTTGATTGCACGCCTGTATGCTGATCTTTTATTTTGTTGCTTCTTGATAACATTTTCAAGATGCGCCGGGTAGTTTGGCGATTTGTCACACATAGAATAAGTGTCATGCAAAAGTTGACAGTAAATACATTTTGACACTTTTCTATCTTTGATGTCGTGTTTCTGAAAGGGTTGTCTGTTATTCTGATAGTTTTTTGGTTGGTCTTTCACAAAGGAAACTATCTCAGAGTCATTTGAAGTCTTAAAAATATCTCTGTTGGAAGAAAAATATGCTGAGCCTTTTTTTCAAACTGCTCGATGTTCTCAATGTCTGACTGCTGCAAAAATTTAGCAAAAGGAGAAGGTATAGTGGATATAACCTTATCCATAGCTATTAAGTTTTTTAATCTATCAAAGTCTTTTCCTATGTTAGCTGCTTTAAGCCACCTGTTTAGTACACTCTGCACATTTGAAACATAATCAATAAAGTTTCACTAGGTTTAGGTTTTAAATTTGAGAACTGAACCTGATACCCAGGGGCATCAAGTAAAAAGTGCTGCATAATTCCTATCATGGATGTATTGATAGCTAGATCTAAGCTCAATTGGTATAGATTCTATTACTTTAAGGGGCTCACCACGCAGACTCTTCATATAAATTGGAGCCCACATATCTAATGGAACTTGGTGATATTTAAATTGATACTCTACATTCTCTGTCCAGGCTGATATGGAATCTTCTTTACAATATGGTTTGATAATATTTTTGTATTTATTGAACTTATTTTCCTCTTGTTGACTTTTTAATTTAGTGGCAGAGATCTCTGCGTGTGAGTCTACATCCATACCTTTCATCTTTAATTGTGTCTCTGATTCTACTTGTATTTGTTTTTCCTTTAGCTCTAATTCTCTTTGTTTTAATTCTTCCTCCTGATCTAATTGCTTTTGCTTTAATTCTAGTTCTTTCTGTTTATTTTCCTTATCCTGTTCTAACTGTTGTTGCTTAATCTGTTTATCATGTTCTAGCTGCTTTTGTTTTGTTATCTCAGCTAGTTCTGCAATCTCCTTTTGATGTTGTCTATCTCGTTCTTCTTTTTCCTTTTGTTGTTGTCTATCTCGTTCTTCTTTTTCCTTTTGTTGTTGTCCATCTCGTTCTTCTTTTTCCTTTTGTTGTTGTCTATCTAGTGCACGTTCGTCTCTCTTCGCATCCTTTATTTCTTTAAATCTCTTATCAGCATATTCTTCTAGCTCTTTACCTGTATATTGTAATTGCTTACCAGCTTTTATAAAGTCCTCTAATGTTGCCATGCTGTTGAGTAATTAGCTACACTGACCTCTTTATCAATTATTTATATTTGTGTGTTATGTTAGTTACTCGCTGATCACTATCAGTTGTATTCTCAATTTATATGCTGGAAAACATTTTTATCCTGGAAAACCAGTGCACAAAATATGCTAGTGTATCACAAGCTAAAAAAGAGATGCACTATTAATCACATTGCATGCCAAAAATATAGGTATACTCAACTTAATGTTCCCGAGAATCAGGGAACGGAACTCCGTTGACACAGGTCACCTTGTTAGGTACTTTGGGATGGAGGCACGTTTCGTAATGAGGACCCTTTATTTGGCACAATGGCATACGTCTTCAGCTGTTGTTTGCCCTCTGATATGCAGGGCAGCAGTAATTACACTTACTGCACGATATGATTTTCCCGACAACTAAGGACAATGACTTTGACAATGACAGACTCACGAACAACTAGAATATGTGTTAATTAAATTTAATGTCAATGTCCTGTCTTCGTTTTATCAGTAATTGCCTTTCGTTACTAACCTAGTTAATTTCTGTAAGTGTTGTGCAGCCAAGTCTCATCTGCGTGGCCGAAAATAGTTCCATCGTGACGGTAAACAAAGAGAAAGTAGGACCCAAAATATCAATAACTGCTTTTAAATAAATAAAAATACCATAATAATGTTTAAATAAATAAATATATTCATTTAATAACTCAAATAAACAAATAATAAATAATATAAAGCACAGATTCAGGCGAGACGCCGCTTGGCGATTTTGTAAACACTCGATTGCTGTATGCAAATGACCTAGGACAACTGTTTGTCAATCATTCTACGTCAGAGGCGCAGCGCTATTTTTAGTTTTCAAAAATCGATATTGCCGGCTGGCTGTGTATCGCTCCGCCATGAATCATGTTTGGTGCTTATTCATAAATAACTTGGTAAATACATAAATGAATATGAGAAAATAAGAATATTACTACTTACAGCTTTGAAGGATACATGATTTCATTAAATAAACATTTCATAAGCACAATTAAACAATCTATTTCGTCACGATAGGCACATTTCTAGCTCGCAAATTGCTCTCGTCTGCACAGATTACCGTCACTGACAAAAATTAGATCATAGTCTAGAGCCGTGGCTGAGTGGATTTGCTTGGCTCTTTCGTCCAAGCACCACTTCTGACACCACAATTATCCTTGCCTGTCAACAACTCATCTGACAGGCATCATCGGATACTTCTCCCACACCAATACAAGAAAACTTGCAAGTCGTGTGCGAGGAAAATAGATGGTACATTTTATTGCCGTTGGCTCGCTACACGCAGGTAACAGTCGCTAGTAAACACACAACATAAAGTCACAATATTCTCTATCACTAGTTTTTCCTAAACCCTATAGCTAATCTCTATCTACTAGGCTATATGAAAACACATATCTATTCTATACGATGTGAACACTACAAAGTCAGTCCCCCGTCTGACGTTTTCTCCTTCCGTGGTCACACACCACGCGGATCGACCTTGACCTTGGTGCGTGTTGCCTCACATGGCACGCTGATCGCAGACGTGGTATGTTGAGTGGATACTCAACTTCTCCGTGGCTACCACGAGGCGTGATGCTATCGTGATTAGAGTGCTAACTCTCTGAACAACGCCTGCGTGTCTCATGAGGGAATGGATAACCATCTCCCATTACCTCATCTCCCCTGCCCTTACCTCGGGCACCGTATCACCTCCTGGCCTCTTCAAGATTGACTGCTCTTCCTGGCGGAGGGGATGCGGTTGAGTCTTTGACAGTAATGATATGATGATGCTTAAAGGGTGGTAAATTAGTGGTCAAGTAGTGGTCAAGTAGTGGTCAAGTATTGGTTAAGTGACGAAAATTTTAGGGAAATTTTAGAGAACAGTGATTGTAATGATATGGTGATGATTAAAGGATGGTAAATTAGTGGTCACGCAGTGGTCAAGTAGTGGTCAAGTGAGGAAATTTTAGGGAAAAGTGGTTATAATGATATGGTGATGATTAAAGGGTGGTAAATTAGTGGTCAAGTAGTGGTCAACCAATGGTCAAGTAGTGGTCAAGTGGTCGAGTGACCAATTAGATTGTAGAGGACGATGTCCCTAAGATTATGGTAGTGGTTAAAGTGATCGATGACATGGTCAAGTAGCGGTCAACCAGTGGTCAAGTGGTCGAATGAACACTTAAAAAGTAGAGAAAAGTACGTATATTGAAACGGTGATGGTAAAATGGTCGACAACGGGGTCAAGCAGTGGTCAAGTAGTGCTCAACCAGTGGTCAACCGCTCAAGTGAGAAAATTGTAGTGTATGGTACGTGTAGTGAAACAGAGATGGATAAATTAAGTAGTGACGTTGTCAAGTAGTGATCAAGTAGCGGGCAAGTACTGGTCAAATGGTCGAGTGACCACTTAAATTGTAAGGGAAAGTACGTGTAGTGAACCTGTGTTGGTTAAAGTGATCGATGACGTTCTCAAGTAGTGGCCAAGTAGTGGTAAATGGTCGAGTGACTACTTAAATTGTCGGTGAAAGTAGATATAGTGACATGGTGATGATCAAGAGTTGGTCAAGTGGTACTCAAATTGTGGTCAAGTAGTGGTCAAGTAGTCGAATGACCACTTAAATTATAGGGTATGGTACGTGTAGTGAAACGGTGATGGTAAAATAAGTAAGGACATAGTCAAATAGTGGTCAAGTACTGGTGAAGAAGTGATCAAGTGGTCGAAGGATCACTTAAATTGTAGGGTATGGTATGTGTAGTGACATGATGATGGTTAAAGTGATCGATGAAATGATCAAGACGTTCAGAAAGTAATGTCCTTACTATCGGCAATTTCCCTGACAGGAGCGCCTCGAGCACTGATTTTGTATTGATCAATAGCACCTAGTGGTACAGTCGACACACATGGACAATAGTTACAGCCGGTCAAAGATGGTGTCGCACCCTATCACACATGGGTAATTGCTACAACCAGACTACGTCTCATTCGCTAAAACTGGTCAAATATGGACTTGCAGTCGATCCCATGTGTAATGGTACATCCAAGAAAAGGCTCACTGACTAAAACAATCAAAGAATTCCCTGCTTCCGATAACATGTATAATGGTATAGCCAGAACACGGGGATAATGATTCAACCGGTCAAAGATGGCAATGGATCCAGTGACACGCATAACGATACACGTGGAACACGTCGCTAATAAACGAAATGTTCAAAGACGGCGGCGAATCCGGTCACAGGGGTAATGGTACATCTTAGACACGTGGTTAAGAGGGAAACTATAGAAAAAGGGTGTCCTATCGGTTGTCGAGTCAAGGAACCTAACGTATGATGATAACTGTGTATAGGAGTGAATACACTGCATCATCAACATTGCAGCCGAAGGCTAAAAGGGTCACCCTTCTCTCTCTCTCTCCTTTCTATAACCGTGTAGTCCTAGTGTTATCCGGTTACACCAAAGGACACTCGGGCATCAATACAACATAAACTGGTCTCGAAAACCCCATACGCGCATGTAAACAAATCACCACAGTGTCCGATTAAGCCTTTCTCATATTCATAGTACAGAGCTGTGATCACAGAGGCTAGTCGGGGAAATCGTATCTGTACGTAACAACTATCGGGTCATACAGCGACGAGTGGGTAGTGGGTGTTAACAGATGCACACAAACACAACAAACTGCCCCGATTCAACCTTAGGCAATGCACGTAACATGACAGGTCACATGTCCGCCGTCATAATCAGCGACGTTATCACGTATCAAATTAGATAGCCACACTTTCATTTCCTTTCTATGTGTCCATAGTGTCTTTACATCTTTCTCCAGAAAACAATTTCCAAGACCAATATATGGTTTTTGTCAGTGTACCTGCTCAGTGCCACACTTCACAACCAGACAAAAGTACACGTTCTATGTACCACTTCAACCGTCAAATAAGAAAATATGTTAGACAAAATATTAAAATTATTGGTCAAATACAGAAATATATCACCCAAACTTATAAAAAGTAGGAACATATGTTAACCAAATGGAAAATATCTTAGCCAAATAGGAAAATTTGTTAGCCAAATAGAAAAAATATTGACCACGTAACGATATATCTTGTCCACACTTATGAAAAGTAGGGACATTTGTTAGTCAAATGAGAAAAAAGATTGACCAAGTAACGAAATACCCAAACCAAACTTATGAAAAGTACGAAACTTTGTTAAGCAAGTATGAAAATGTATCGACCAAACAGAGAAATATATCACCAAAACTTATAAAAAGTAGGAACATATTTTAACCAAAGGGAAAATACCTTGGCCAAATAGGAAAATTTGTTAGCCAAAGGAGAAAAAAGATTGACCAAGTAACGAAATTCCCCAACCAAACTTATGAAAAGTACGAAACTTTGTTAAGCAAGTATAAAAAGGTATCGTCCAAACAGAGAAATAAATCACCTAAACTTTTAAAAAAGTAGTAACATATGTTAACCAAATGGAAAATATCCTGGGCAAATAGGAAAACTTGTTAGCCAAATGGGGAATATATTGTCCAAGTAACGAAATATCCCCCAACAAACTTAGGAAAAGTACGAAACTTTGTTAAGCAAGTATGAAAAGGTATCGACCAAGTAGAGAAATATATCACCCAAACTTATAAAAAGTAGGAACATATGTTAACCACAGAGAAAATACCTTGGCCAAATAGGAAAATTTGTTACCCAAATGAGAAAAAATATTGGCCAAGTGACGAAATACCCCCCAACAAACTTATGAAAAGTACGAAACTTTGTTAAGCAAGTATGAAAAGGTATCGTCCAAACAGAGAAATATAGCACCCAAACTTATAAAAAGTAGGAACATATGTTAATCAAATGGAAAATATCTTGGCCAAATAGGAAAATTTGTTAGCCAAATGGGGAAAATATTGTCCAAGTAACGAAATATCCCCCAACAAACTTAGGAAAAGTACGAAACTTTGTTAAGCAAGTATGAAAAGGGATCGACCAAACAGAGAAATATATCACCCAAACTTATAAAAAGTAGGAACATATGTTAACCAAATGGAAAATATCTTGGCCAAATAATAAAATTTGTTAGCCAAATAGAAAAAAATATTGACCACGTAACGATATATCTTGTCCACACTTATGAAAAGTAGGAAAATTTGTTAGCCAAATGGGGAAATATTGACCACGTAACGAAATACCCAAACCAAACTTAGGAAAAGTACGAAACTTTGTTAAGCAAGTAAGAAAAGGTATCGACCAAGTAAAGAAATATATCACCCAAACTTATAAAATGTAGGAACATATGTTAACCAAATGGAAAATACCTTGGCCAAATAGGAAAATTTGTTAGCCAAATGAGAAAAAATATTGGCCAGATCAGAAAAAAAAGAAAAAAAAAAGGAAATAAAAATATAACTTCTGTAGTCTTGGTCGACTTACTTTTCCATACCTATTTCTTAGACTGGCTGACAGCCTTTCTTTGTTTTTTATCACTTTGGACGACAAGTTTATAAGTTTGATTGATATATGTCTGTACTTGGTCAATATGTTTTCCTATTTGGTTATTTTTATAAGTTTGGATTTATAACTTTAGTCAGCCTTTTAGTTGTGTTGGGTACTATTTTTTCCTAGATTTTTATAAGTTTGGTCGAGATATTTCTGTATTTGCTCTAACTTTTTCCCCTTTGGCCGACAATTTTCCTACTTTTTGTACGTTGGGGCGAGCTATTTCTCTCTTTGAGTGATATTTTTCACATTTGGTTATCAAGGCTTCCTACTTTTCATAAGTTTGAATGATATATTTCATTACTTGTTCAATATTATTCTTCTTTGACTATTACATTTTCCTAGTTGTTCAATAGCTTTCCCGTTTGAATAACAATTTTCCTACGTTTTATAAGTTTGGTTGAGCAATTTCTGTATTTGGCCAACACTTTTCACATTTGGCTATCAGAATTTTCTTACTTGACCTGGGTTTTTTCACTTTGGCTAATAAAGTTTCCTACTTTTCATAAGTTTGGGTGTTATATTTCTCTGTTTGGCCGTTACCTTTTCATACTTGCTTAACAAAGTTTCGTACTTTTCCTAAGTTTGTTGGGGGGTATTTCGTTACGTGGTCAATATTTTCCCCATTTGACTAACAAATTTCCCTACTTTTCATAAGTGTGGACAAGCTATATCGTTACGTGGTCAATTTTTTTTCTATTTGGCTAACAAATTTTCCTATTTGGCCAAGCTATTTTCCATTTGGTTAACATATGTTCCTACTTTTTATAAGTTTGGGTGATATATTTCTCTGTTTGGCCGATACCTTTTCATACTTGCTTATCAAAGTTTCGTACTTTTCCTAAGTTTTTTATTTTTTTTTTTTTTGGGGGGGGGGGGGGGGGTATTTCGTTACGTGGTCAATATTTTCCCCATTTGACTAACAAATTTCCCTACTTTTCATAAGTGTGGACAAGATATATCGTTACGTGGTCAATATTGTTTCTATTTGGCTAACAATATTTCCTATTTGGCCAAGATATTTTCCATTTGGTTAACATATGTTCCTACTTTTTATAAGTTTGGGTGATATATTTCTCTGTTTGGTCGATACCTTTTCATACTTGCTTAACAAAGTTTTCGTACTTTTCCTAAGTTTGGTTTGGGTATTTCGTTACGTGGTCAATATGTTCCCCATTTGGCTAACAAATTTTCCTACTTTTCATAAGTGTGGACAAGATATATCGTTATGTCAGAGTCTAAAGTATTGCAGAGATGCAGTGACATCGTTACGCCCGCCAGGCGACTTAGTCCCCAGCCGGGATGCCGTAACTTTGTTACGCCCGCCAGGCGAGTAGTAGTTACCTGCCTGCGAGGTTGCTGGCTGACGAGACGACCAGCGGTCAGGCAAGGACAACGCAAGACGCACGCAGGCCTCGTGAAGCCACTTCAGGTGGGGAGGCACGTTGCGAGCTATAGACAGACAGCTCTGGGACATGGACTCGACTGGACGTATGATGAGAGAAAGGCGTTGTGTGGTTTCTGTGCCTGAAAGTCGAGTGAGAGTACATCTTGAGAGATAGACTGTGAGCTGTACTGTGTCTGTAAGTGTATTGTATAAAGTATGTATTGTAATGATCATCGTATTGCATTGTGATCTGTAAATAAATCCATTGAACGTTGTGTCGTTGAGTCTCAAGTCAAATCACGTTGTACTTGTACTGTCTCACATGTGTTAGGTAAAACGAGCCAGGTTTAAGACCCTGACATGTGTGGACGTGGTGGCATTCGTCCGGCTTTGAAATGAACGTAGTTTAAGTGATTAACATTTAAACCTAGAGTTGTGAACTTAGAATTTTTGTCCAACTTTAGATGTACATGTAAATGTGA
The DNA here is from genome assembly GCA_014155875.1 of Cepaea nemoralis. NCBI lineage: Eukaryota > Metazoa > Mollusca > Gastropoda > Stylommatophora > Helicidae > Cepaea > Cepaea nemoralis. The sequence continues at coordinate 133,622 of JACEFZ010006805.1, forward strand.
TCGTTGAAGGCTCATTTTTGGTATATATTACTACATTGTTTAAACATGGAGACTAGTTGTGAACGTAAAGTACATACATATTGTTTGATCTTGTAAACGTGTAAAACATCAGTGATTGTTGAACTTGTCACCGTTTTGACCTTGTCGACATTGTGAAGTTGTCGCCATTCTGACCTTGTCGCCATCTTGTAAACTTGATGTCTATGTCCTTACTGAATGTCATCTTAATGTAAGTGATGTGTCATCAATGTTGTAGAGTGTTGAGATATATTTAGAGTGTCTTTGTGAATTGAGTTGTGGAAAGCAGAAAGTTTTGGAAAGAAAGTGACTTGTGTTTTGAAAAAAAAAATTGTTGACCGACAAAATTACGACCTACAATTACACTCAACGCCATACAAACCTAATCAAAACTTAGTGACAAGCAGGCACACCACATCAAATAGACGTTAATTTATTTCCTCCAAAAACAAAGCAGGTTTTCTGTGCCATCTGAAACCCTTGCCCGTAGTGGTCATTTGTGTTTGAGGTAGCGACCCTACAGTTCCTAGCCCGATTTCCAACCGTTCTTCACCGCATCCAGTACACTTGAGTATATTTTTTTCTTTCATATACTTTCGGATGCAAATTTAGGCACATATTGTCAATAGAACACAATTGTAAATTGTTCCCTTTACTAACAACGTGTAACAAATTGTGTGGCTAGTATTTGTATTTCATTTGCATTTTCCATCATGTCTTCATTAAATGATTTCATCGATATGGGGTTAAAGTTAAAGTTAACAGGAGACGAATTGACAAAGTGGAGTGAAACTAAATACTCTGAACACCTTCGTGAGAAAGCTAATGAACGCGATGAAAGAGCAGCTGAAAGAGCTGCCAAACAAGCAGAAGCAGAACTATCTGCCAAAGCAAAACAAGCAGTGTAAGATAGTGAACTGAAGAAAGCAGAGATTGAAAGAGAAACAGAATTAAAGAAGGCAGAAATAGCAGCTCAGAGTAAGAGAGAAGAACTGGAGGTACAGCTACAGATTAAACAACTTGATACTGAGACTGCCATTAACAAAGAGTCTAAGAAATCTGAGAGACTGGAGAAAGAAAACCAGTACAAGAAATATCAAGGTATCGTACGTAATTATACCTCGGGTGACTGCATTGCAGCCTTTACCCAAAATTTTGAGACGTTAATGGACCATTACCAGGTTCCACTGTCTGAATGGAATATTATTTATATGAGGAGTTTATCAGGGGAGCCTCTTAAAGTCATTGAGACTATCCCCAAAGACCACAGAAAATATTACCATTATCTAAAATCAAAGATTATGGCACATTTTATGTTAGATGAGGCAGGTACAGAGAACAATTCAGCAAGTTGAGCCCAAAACCGACTCAAACGTTCTCTGACTACCTCTGCTTAGTCCGAGATATATTTACCAAATGGACTTCAGCAGCTAAAATTGATAAAAACTATCAAAAGTTAGAAGATCTGATCATCAGAAATAAAGTCATTTCATCCATTCCATCAGCATTTTCAAAATGTTTGCAGGAGAATGAATGCACAAGTGTAGATGAGATTGAGAGACGTGGTTCGGCTTATTACACAGCCAACAAACATTGTTTTGCCAGTGAAGCTACTGATATAAATTTTGTAGCATCGGCTAACTATGACAAACCCTATAGTAGGCAAAAACCTCATAAGCCTACATCTGAGAAGTACAATCACTGTAGATATTGTAAAATTTCACACCATCAAGGTGAGATGTGTGACAAGAACCCCGCATATCTTACTTATCTACAAAACATTGTAAACAGACAAGATAAGGAGCGTAGATCCTTTAGAAATTTGCGTAAATGTTTCCTCTGTAAGGCGTATGGACATTATCGCCATGATTGTAAAGGTAGGCAAATAACCAACAAAGCAAATGCCGCCTTATTTGATAGTTCATCATCAGATGAAGAACAATCAGAGAAACATCCTGTGAACTCAGCACAGGCTTTTGATATGTTTAACGCAAATAAATGTACTGTTTGTAATACCTTTTATGAAGATGGCATTTTAACATGCGGCCACTCCATTCCTATTGCCAATGAAGAAGCTAATTTGGTAGTAGATTCCAAAGGCAGAATATACATCCATCACGGATATGTGAATGGCAAGTCTGCTACAGTCCTTCGGGACACGGGAAGTTCACTTATTGGTCTAAAGAGAACGTTCATAATGCCTACAGACTGTACAGGCAGGCACGTAACATGCAGAACATTCTCTGGCAATATTGAAAAGTACCCACTAGCATGGGCATATATTCAAACACCTTTCCTCACTGGGAAAGTAAAATGCGCTGCATTAACAAACCCGGTGTGTGATATTATAATTGGAAATTTACCAGAGATGAATGATATGCCTCATGACATAACATCTCTTTGCATTGATGATACCATAACAACATCACCATCAAATGTCATCATTGATAATGTTGTACCACCTAATGAATGTATGGTAGCTAATGTAGCACTAAGATCTCATGACATTATTGATAACACTATTTCATCACCATCTGATATCATTGAATGTGTGAACGCAGTAGCCAGATCTACTGTTAGAGTGCAAGATGAAAGTAATCAAACTGAGGCTATACAAATGCTTAGCCCAGTATCACTACCTCCTAAAACCATGAAGGAGACTTTTGTAACAGCTCAAAAGGCTGATCCTTCATTGTCGAAATATTTTAATCTGATCGGCCAAAAGCCAAAGGTAACCAAAAATGCAAAATGGCATTTTGCTTTGAAAAATTGTATCCTCACTAGGTATTATACCAGACGTGACAGCACAACAGAGCAAACTGTTTTGCCAACTGATTATCGTAAGCAAGCCTTACATCTTGCCCATGATATACCTCTTGCAGGGCATATGGCATACGCTAAGACCAGATCAAGATTATTATTACAGTTTTATTGGCCCAAATTCTGCAATGATATTAAGCAATATTGCAGGAGTTGTGACATCTGCCAAAAACTTGTAAAGAAAGGTAAACACCCACAGGCAAAGTTACAAATTACTGACTTAGCCAGTCGTCCTTTCGAGAAAATATCTGTCGACATAGTGGGCCCTCTTAATCAGATAACAACTAGAGGGAATAGATATATTCTAACTGTCATTGATCAATGTAGCCGCTGGCCGGAAGCAATTCCGCTAAAGAACATAACTGCCAATGATATAATGGAAGTTTTCTTCCATATATTTTCACGGATAGGATTTCCAGACACTATCCAATCAGATAGGGGAACTCAGTTTATCGCCGCATCTACTCAAGCTTTCACTAAAATGTTAGGAGTGAAGCAATGTTTCAATTCCCCGTACCATCCTCACTCGAGTGGGATAATAGAAAAATTTAACGGCGATTTAAAGCACATGCTTGCTAAAGTCACGCAAGAGCATCCCAATAACTGGGACATATATTTACCTGCTATTCTCTTTGTTAATCGCGAGGTGCCACATTCTAGTACAGGTTTCTCTCCTTTTGAACTTATCTATGGTGAAAAACCACGTGGCCCATTAAGTATCTATCATCAAATGTTAACTGACTCCACTCCAGTACTTAAACCCATATCATCATACGTATACGTTACATCATTGCGTGAAAGAATCAGCAAATCTTGTATAATTGCAAAGAATGCACTAAAATTATCTGGTGCTACTTATAGACAATATGCTGACAAAGGTAACAGGACAATAACGTTGACACCTGGACAGGACGTTCTTCTTCTTCTACCTAGTGACAGACACTTATTGACTGATTCTTGGCAAGGGCCATTTAAAGTGACGAGACAGATTTAACCTGTAGACTATGAGATCCAAATAAAAGACAAACACAAAATATTCCACGTCAATATGCTAAGACCATATTACAACAGAGACAACGGACAAGACGATACAACAGCCTGTACAGTGATAATAGACCATGAAGATGACGAGGCTAGTGACGAAATTCCAACACCTGCATTAGACACGACAAACTGCTTGAAGGAAATTGAAATCAACCCAAAGTTAACTCAAGCAGAAACAGACAGTTGCAAGCATCTCATACAACAGTACAACACCATCTTCTCCAACAACCCAGGACAAACAGAATTAGTACAACATCACATCACACTTACGTCAAATACACCCATAAAATGCAGACCATACACCATTCCATTGCATTACAAAGAACACTTACATCAAGAGATCATCTACTTAGAGAAAAACAACATCATAAGACGATCCCAATCAGAGTTCTCATCTCCAATGGTCATAGTACGCAAAAAGGACAACACGATAAGACACTATGTCGACTATAGAAAACTAAATAAGATAACTCTTCTAGATCTAGAGCCAATGGCAAACTCTGAAGATCTTCTGACAGAACTGACAGACGCTAGGTTCTTTAGAAGGTAGACATGACTAAAGGTTACTGGCAAATAGCGGTAGACGAACAGAGCAGACATCTGACAGCATTTGCCACACCTTGGAGACTGTACGAATGGTGCAAACTTCCATTTGGGCTGGTCAATGCCCCAGCGACATTCGTACGTATGACACGACTGTTACTAGTAGATATACCTAACATAATTTGTTATATAGACGACATTTGTGTTCACACAAAGACGATGACAGACCACATAAAGACATTAGAACAGACATTTGAACGCATTAGACAGCACGGACTGACGGTAAAGCCTGCAAAAGTAGACATAGCCTATCAGGAAATATCCTTCTTGGGGTACAAAATATCCAATGGTTTGATCACGACAGACGATAACATTGTGTCCAAAATACTAAAACTCTCACTTCCGACTACGAAAAAGCAAGTCAGAAGTTTGTTGGGACTTATAAATTATTATAGGCAGTTCATACCTGATTTTTCTGAACTGACCGAAGTATTTACTAACCTACTAACAAAAGATCAACCTGAGAAAATTGTAAACAATGAATGCCTAAAATTTGCATTCCAGAAGGTACTATCTTATTTTTCTGATAATAGCTTAAATAATCCTATTCTGAAATTGCCCGATTTACAAATCATTTTCAGATTGCGCACAGACGCGAGCTCCGTGGCGATTGGAGCAGTCTTGTTACAGGAGCATAATAACATCCTACATCCTGTGTACTTTGTCTCCAGGAAATTAAAACCGAGAGAACGGGCTTGGTCAATACCTCAGTTGGAAGCCCTAGCTCTAGTGGTGGGTATAATTAAATTGTCCAGATTCCTCCTAGGACGCCATTTTATTGTGGAGTCTGACAGTAGTCCATTGCGATTTATCTATTCAGGTGTACCTTCAAACCAAATGGTAGCGCGCTGGTCTCTTAAGCTCCAAGATTACAGCTTCGAGGTTCGACATATCCCAGGCAGAACCAACACGATTGCCGATCTTTTGTCCCGTTGTCCGACCGACCCAGTAAGCACTAATGTCTGAGTGCAGTGCGTAAAATACACTCAGATCAACACAGCCATCCATCAGTGAATATTTTGTTTTCATTCACAAAAGCTGTGTAATGTCTACGATGTGATGTGATAGGGTTTATTCCCAATATATATAGCTTTCTTATTTTACTAATTAATGTAGTTATTGTCGTGAATAATTGTGTAGTGTGTGGTAGAAAGCGAATTTTATTAATTGTATATATATTACGAAACAAGAACAGTGCCACATTCGCTCAAAACTTACCGTAAGCGAACTATCCAATTTAACAGTGGTATCTGCGTTTGGAACATTCCAGTGATATTTTAAATCCGTGTGTGAATGTGTGACCTGAACATTGACATCTACACCACTGCAGTCAATCGAAATCCAGAAGTTTTCCAGTGAAACAACCAACACATGAACGATCAGAACATTATACATTCCGTAACTACATCAGACCGGAACAAGTGTGTTCTACAAGTTTCAACATCAGCTGTTCGTGTGTACTTCCGGATTAGTTAGAAATTTAGTTCAAAATTAGCAGACGACAAACAAAAGTTTAAAAAGCTATGACGATCCTAAAATCTTTAGGAATCAACAATTTTGAATACACAAATTGTGTATTTATATTTTTCATTAGGTGTAATCTTAGAATCATATCTTGATTAATTTATTCATACTATCGAAATTTTTTCGCTAGTATGGAGAAACATCAAGCTATGACGCTGAGAAATAGAATAGTTATTGTAAAATATTATATTTCATAAAGTTTGAAGTTATTCCCCTTTCATTTAATTGTTATTACATCATTACACCAAGGGCGATAAATTGAAATGTATACGATTATGTATTTTGTATAAATAACCATGTTGTTGCCAGATTGTTAACACACCAAGAAGCCATCTACTGGGCATGGTAGAGTGTTACCGACATTGCAGACCAACACAAGAGCTCCTGGCCAAGTAAGGTCAGGGTTTGAGCGTTTAATGCGACTTATATAAAGCCGTATTTCGGTCTAGCCAGATGGTTTTTGTTTCAAAAAGCATATTATTACTTTTTCTTTGGAGGCTGCGAGGTAGTTGCTTGGGAAGCTGTTACAACCGATCTGACTGGGTCAATAATGCAATTAAGGTAATCAGCCATCGAGAGGATGAAACTTGACAAGTGTTAAAGGTTGAAAACCACATGTCGTTGAATACAACTTCCATTTCTTATGTGTTTCTATGCCAAGATGTGTATTCCTATGTATTTCTATATCAATGTATATAACAACAGAAGGGTCGACTCTGACAAGGTTAAAAGATTAACCCAGTATGTACATATAGTATACATGAAAGATGACATCTTTCATGAAGATGCCCCGGGGGAGCATGTCAGAGTCTAAAGTATTGCAGAGATGCAGTGACATCGTTACGCCCGCCAGGCGACTTAGTCCCCAGCCGGGATGCCGTAACTTCGTTACGCCCGCCAGGCGAGTAGTAGTTACCTGCCTGCGAGGTTGCTGGCTGACGAGACGACCAGCGGTCAGGCAAGGACAACGCAAGACGCACGCAGGCCTCGTGAAGCCACTTCAGGTGGGGAGGCACGTTGCGAGCTATAGACAGACAGCTCTGGGACGTGGACTCGACTGGACGTATGATGAGAGAAAGGCGTTGTGTGGTTTCTGTGCCTGAAAGTCGAGTGCTAGTACATCTTGAGAGATAGACTGTGAGCTGTACTGTGTCTGTAAGTGTATTGTATAAAGTATGTATTGTAATGATCATCGTATTGCATTGTGATCTGTAAATAAATCCATTGAACGTTGTGTCGTTGAGTCTCAAGTCAAATCACGTTGTACTTGTACTGTCTCACATGTGTTAGGTAAAACGAGCCAGGTTTAAGACCCTGACAGTTACGTGGTCAATATTTTTTTTCTATTTGGCTAACAAATTTTATTATTTGGCCAAGATATTTTCCATTTGGTTAACATATGTTCCTACTTTTTATAAGTTTTGGTGATAAATTTCTCTGTTTGGTCGATCCCTTTTCATACTTGCTTAACAAAGTTTCGTACTTTTCCTAAGTTTGTTGGGGGATATTTCGTTACTTGGACAATATTTTCCCCATTTGGCTAACAAATTTTCCTATTTGGCCAAGATATTTTCCATTTGATTAACATATGTTCCTACTTTTTATAAGTTTGGGTGCTATATTTCTCTGTTTGGACGATACCTTTTCATACTTGCTTAACAAAGTTTCGTACTTTTCATAAGTTTGTTGGGGGGTATTTCGTCACTTGGCCAATATTTTTTCTCATTTGGCTAACAAATTTTCCTATTTGGCCAAGGTATTTTCTCTGTGGGTAACATATGTTCCTACTTTTTATAAGTTTGGGTGATATATTTCTCTACTTGGTCGATACCTTTTCATACTTGCTTAACAAAGTTTCGTACTTTTCCTAAGTTTGTTGGGGGATACTTCGTTACTTGGACAATATTTTCCCCATTTGGCTAACAAGTTTTCCTATTTGCCCAAGATATTTTCCATTTGGTTAACATATGTTCCTACTTTTTATAAGTTTAGGTGATATATTTCTCTGTTTGGTCGATCCGTTTTCATACTTGCTTAACAAAGTTTCGTACTTTTCCTAAGTTTGTTGGGGGATATTTCGTTACTTGGACAATATTTTCCCCATTTGGCTAACAAATTTTCCTATTTGGCCAAGATATTTTCCATTTGATTAACATATGTTCCTACTTTTTATAAGTTTGGTTGCTATATTTCTCTACTTGGTCGATACCTTTTCATACTTGCTTAACAAAGTTTCGTTCTTTTCCTAAGTTTGGTTTGGGTATTTCGTTACGTGGTCAATATTTCCCCATTTGGCTAACAAATTTTCCTACTTTTCATAAGTGTGGACAAGATATATCGTTACGTGGTCAATATTTTTTTCTATTTGGCTAACAAATTTTATTATTTGGCCAAGATATTTTCCATTTGGTTAACATATGTTCCTACTTTTAAAAAGTTTGGGTGATATATTTCTCTGTTTGGTCGATCCCTTTTCATACTTGCTTAACAAAGTTTCGTACTTTTCATAAGTTTGTTGGGGGGTATTTCGTCACTTGGCCAATATTTTTTCTCATCATCATTGGCACCTTGCCGTCTTGACAGACGATAGTTTGTGCTTTAAAAAGGCATAATAACTTTTAACTATGGCGGTAGCGAGTGTGACTGATAAGGCCAATTTGCGCTGTAAATGTCCGTTCACAGTGGGTGCATCTGAACACGTGGTCATTTCCACCATCATGCACCATCTTACGTCTCAAACGCTTGGTGTGTGACTTTTCTGCAATAATTTTCTCCTTTGACTTTATTCCATTTCTGATATTTGCCCTCCATGCAACACGTTCAGCGGCGACTTGCTCCCAATGTGCATTATCAATGCCTGTATCAATCATGTCCCGCTTACACACATCTTTGTATCGTAGTAGAGGCCGACCCTGAGATCTCTTACCCATCTGTAATTCACCAAAAAAGATATCCTTTGGTATTCTACCATCATCCATCCTCCTAAGATGTCCTATCCATCTAAGTCTACGAAGACTGAGCATGGAATAAACTGTCACACAACCTGATCTTTCCAATACTTCAGTATTTGTGATTTTGTCTTGCCACTTAATACCAAGAATTCTTCGCAGACACCGCATATGAAAGCTGTTTAAGTTGTTCTCTTGGTGTGAGTAAGTTGTCCAGGTTTCACTGCCATAGAGAAGAGTACTAAGGACACAGGCTTGATAGACAAGGACTTTTGTTTTGGCAGTAAGCTTCCTGTTCTCCCAGACTCTTTTTCTTAACCTGTTCATTGTTGTTGCTGCCTTACCAATCCGGATGTTGATTTCCTGATCTAGGGATAATTTGCTATTTACCACTGATCCTAGATATGTAAAATGGTCTACTATCTCTAGTTCGGCGTCGTCAATAAAGATTGATGGTACCCCATGTGCACCTTGTGACATAATCTGTGTCTTCTTTTTGCTAATTGTTAAACCAAATTCAGAACAAGCATTGGAGAATGCAGATAGTAGACATTGCAATTCTTCCTCAGAGTGGGTCGTAACTGCAGCATCATCTGCAAAAAGCAACTCTCTGATCAGTACCCTCCTAATTTTGGTCTTAGCCTTCAATCTCTGAGCATTGTAGAGGCCGCCATCTGAGCGTGAGTGAATGTATATACCACCATCCTGATCATGAAATGCATATTTCAGTAGAAGTGAAAAGTATATTCCAAAGAGGGTGGGAGCTAGTACACAACCTTGCTTAACTCCACTCTTGATTTCAAATTCTTCAGAAGTTGCACCATCAAACTTGATTATACCCTTCATGCCTGTGTGGAACGATTCCACAATGGACAGAAGAGTTGGTGGGCAGCCAATCTTCTTTAGTGCCTTGAACAGACCCTCACGACTGACCAAATCAAATGCCTTTGTGAGGTCGATGAAGGCAATAAACAGTGGTTGATTCTGTTCACGGCATTTTTCTTGCATTTGTCGCAATGAGAATATCATATCAGTGGTAGACCGGTTCTGTCGAAAGCCACACTGTGAATCGGGGTAGACTTGATCTCCTAGGACTTGAAGTCTGCGCAGAACAATTCTGGCAAATACTTTTCCAACAATACACAGAAGTGAGATACCCCTATAGTTGTTGCAGTCGCTCCGATCGCCCTTGTTCTTGTGCAGTGTTATGATGCTTGAATCTTTGAAATCCTGTGGGACTTGTCCTTCACGCCAGCATAGCTCTATTAGCTGGTGGATCTGTATAGTGAGTGTGTCTTGCCCACTCCTGATAACCTCTATTGGAATCCCATCCTTACCTGGAGCCTTGCCAGATGCAAGTTCATTTATAGCACACTTAACTTCTGTTATGGTGGGAAGTGTGTCCAGGTGGTCAAGAGTTGGTAGAGCCTCTATGGCGTTGAGGGCATCATCCGCTAGTTTGGTCTCACTTGAGTAAAGCTCCAAATAGTGCTCTACCCATCTGTCCATCTGCTGTTTCTTATCAGTGATGATTTCTCCAGTCAAGGTTTTCAATGGTGCACTTCTTTTGATCACTGGACCGCAGGCTTTCTTTATTCCTTCATACATGCTTCTTATGTCTATTTTTTTTTTCCTCATTTGGCTAACAAATTTTCCTATTTGGCCAAGGTATTTTCTCTGTGGTTAACATATGTTCCTACTTTTTATAAGTTTGGGTGATATATTTCTCTACTTGGTCGATACCTTTTCATACTTGCTTAACAAAGTTTCGTACTTTTCCTAAGTTTGTTGGGGGATACTTCGTTACTTGGACAATATCTTCCCCATTTGGCTAACAAATTTTCCTATTTGCCCAAGATATTTTCCATTTGGTTAACATATGTTCCTACTTTTTATAAGTTTAGGTGATATATTTCTCTGTTTGGACGATACCTTTTCATACTTGCTTAACAAAGTTTCGTACTTTTCATAAGTTTGGTTGGGGAATTTCGTTACTTGGTCAATCTTTTTTCTCCTTTGGCTAACAAATTTTCCTATTTGGCCAAGGTATTTTCCCTTTGGTTAAAATATGTTTCTACTTTTTATAAGTTTGGGTGATATATTTCTCTGTTTGGTCGATACATTTTCATACTTGCTTAACAAAGTTTCGTACTTTTCATAAGTTTGGTTTGGGTATTTCGTTACTTGGTCAATCTTTTTTCTAATTTGACTAACAAATGTCCCTACTTTTCATAAGTGTGGACAAGATATATCGTTACGTGGTCAATATTTTTTCTATTTGGCTAACAAATTTTCCTATTTGGCTAAGATATTTTCCATTTGGTTAACATATGTTCCTACTTTTTATAAGTTTGGGTGATATATTTCTGTATTTGACCAATAATTTTAATATTTTGTCTAACATATTTTCTTATTTGACGGTTGAAGTGGTACATAGAACGTGTACTTTTGTCTGGTTGTGAAGTGTGGCACTGAGCAGGTACACTGACAAAAAACATATATTGGTCTTGGAAATGGTTGTCTGGAGAAAGATGTAAAGACACTATGGACACATAGAAAGGAAATGAAAGTGTGGCTATCTAATTTGATACGTGATAACGTCGCTGATTATGACGGCGGACATGTGACCTGTCATGTTACGTGCATTGCCTAAGGTTGAATCGGGGCAGTTTGTTGTGTTTGTGTGCATCTGTTAACACCCACTACCCACTCGTCGCTGTATGACCCGATAGTTGTTACGTACAGATACGATTTCCCCGACTAGCCTCTGTGATCACAGCTCTGTACTATGAATATGAGAAAGGCTTAGTCGGACACTGTGGTGAGTTGTTTACATGCGCGTATGGGGTTTTCGAGACCAGTTTATGTTGTATTGATGCCCGAGTGTCCTTTGGTGTAACCGGATAACACTAGGACTACACGGTTATAGAAAGAAGAGAGAGAGAGAAGGGTGACCCTTTTAGCCTTCGGCTGCAATGTTGATGATGCAGTGTATTCACTCCTATACACAGTGATCATCATAAGTTAGGTTCCTTGACTCGACAACCGATAGGACACCCTTTTTCTATAGTTTCCCTCTTAACCACGTGTCTAAGATGTACCATTACCCCTGTGACCGGATTCGCCACCGTCTTTGAACATTTCGTTTATTAGCGACGTGTTCCACGTGTATCGTTATGCGTGTCACTGGATCCATTGCCATCTTTGACCGGTTGAATCATTAACCCCGTGTTCTGGCTATACCATTATACATGTTATCGGAAGCAGGGAATTCTTTGATTGTTTTAGTCAGTGAGCCTTCTCTTGGATGTACCATTACACATGGGATCGACTGCAAGTCCATATTTGACCAGTTTTAGCGAATGAGACGTAGTCTGGTTGTAGCAATTACCCATGTGTGATAGGGTGCGACACCATCTTTGACCGGCTGTAACTATTGTCCATGTGTGTCGACTGTACCACTAGGTGCTATTGATCAATACAAAATCAGTGCTTGAGGCGCTCCTGTCAGGGAAATTGCCGATAGTAAGGACATTACTTTCTGAACTTAGCAGTCGGCATAACGTCTTGATCATTTCATCGATCACTTTAACCATCATCATGTCACTACACATACCATACCCTACAATTTAAGTGATCCTTCGACCACTTGATCACTACTTCACCAGTACTTGACCACTATTTGACTATGTCCTTACTTATTTTACCATCACCGTTTCACTACACGTACCATACCCTATAATTTAGGTGGTCATTCGACTACTTGACCACTACTTGACCACAATTTGAGCACCACTTGACCAACTCTTGATCATCACCATGTCACTATACCTACTTTCACCGACAATTTAAGTAGTCACTCGACCATTTACCACTACTTGGCCACTACTTGAGCACGTCATCGATCACTTTAACCAACACAGGTTCACTACACGTACTTTCCCTTACAATTTAAGTGGTCACTCGACCATTTGACCAGTACTTGCCCGCTACTTGATCACTACTTGACAACGTCACTACTTAATTTATCCATCTCTGTTTCACTACACGTACCATACCCTACAATTTTCTCACTTGAGCGGTTGACCACTGGTTGAGCACTACTTGACCACTGCTTGACCCCGTTGTCGACCATTTTACCATCACCGTTTCAATATACGTACTTTTCTCTACCTTTTAAGTGTTCATTCGACCACTTGACCACTGGTTGACCGCTACTTGACCATGTCATCGATCACTTTAACCACTACCATAATCTTAGGGACATCGTCCTCTACAATTTAATTGGTCACTCGACCACTTGACCACTACTTGACCATTGGTTGACCACTACTTGACCACTAATTTACCACCCTTTAATCATCACCATATCATTATAACCACTTTTCCCTAAAATTTCCTCACTTGACCACTACTTGATCACTACTTGACCACTGCGTGACCACTAATTTACCATCCTTTAATCATCACCATATCATTACAATCACTGTTCCCTAAAATTTTCGTCACTTAACCAACACTTGACCACTACTTGACCACTACTTGACCACTAATTTACCACCCTTTAAGCATCATCATATCATTACAATCACTTTTCCCTAAACTTTTCCTTACTTGACCACCACTTGACCACTGCTTGACCACTAATACCTGGTACCCACCCCTTACCGCCGAATGATACTACACTATATCCATTACAATCAGCGATCTTTAGCTTTCAAGGTTTCATTTGTAACACGTGTTATGTTAGTGAATAAGTCACTACGACCCTCTACATAGCACTACTAGCCACTACCCACCCCTTAATAAATTTAAGTAAGCTATACCCGCTAAAATCATTAAAATCGGCCATCTTTACTTTTTAAGGTTTTCATTTGTACCCCGTATGATGATAGTGTATAGGCAGCTACGACACTCTAAAAATCACTAATAGCCGCTACCCACCCCTCACCAACGAATTTCACTAAGCTATACCCGCTAAAATCAATATTATCGGCCATTTTTACTTTTTAAGGTTTTCATTTGTAACCCGTATGATGATAGTGTATAGGCCACTACGACACTCTACAAAGCACTAATAGCCGCTACCCACCCCTCACCAACGAATTTCACTAAGCTATACCCGCTAAAATCAATAATATCGACCATCTGTACATTTTAAGGTTTTCATTTGTAACCCTGTGATTATAGTGTTTAAACCCAAATCACCTAGCGTCACCCCACGCGCCCACCCCCTCGCCACCACCCCGCACCCCGTCGTTATTTATTTTTATTTTTATTTATTTTATTTTATTTTTTAATAATTAATTAAAATTTTTATACACCCACTCAATAGTTATCTGCCCTTAGAAACATAAAATCTTAGAATTATCGCCCTTAGATATGACCTAGATATCACCCCTTACCCCACCCAACTTCATGACCGAGGGGGAGTGAAAATCAGCCGAGGTCAAGGTCAATTGCCGGATTAATCCGGCAAATTAGAACCGTTTTGCGCCTCTCCTACTACTACTGACGACTCCCGGGAGTCTCCTGAAAAATGCACCCGTAAACCGAAAAGGCAAACCAGTCAATTCAGCGACAGCCGGCCATTGTTCCGAACATGCAGTTCACTGAGCAATCAACAGCGGTCAGATGTAAAAGCATTCCACACAAATTTCACAGCTCACAGTGTCGCGCCATGCACTCACTCAGTAGCAGGGCGACAGAACCATGTACTACCAGACGAACATGAGGAAAATGCGAATGCAAATCGTAGCCACAAGTGTAAACACTCTAGGGGGCTTATCGGTTCAGCATTAGTAGATAGACATATTATATGGTGTGCTCCATCGAGTCTATCTACTAATGCTATGCAGTGTGTACAGACCAAATGAAAGCAGAAGAAGAGGCCAGCAACATAAAAGATGGACAGAGAGAATAATAGAGTCCATGGGAATCTCCATACTTGAAGTCCATAAACGGGCACTCTTCCGCTGTTTTGCTACACCTCAACATCGCAAGGTACATGAGAAACAATATGAGATGAGATGAGATTAATATGTTCTCTGATAGCCGCATCTTTCTACTGTCTGAAATTTAGTTTTATCTGATATGCAATGTGTTCTCAGATTATTCACTTTTCTCTTGTCTACTGTGTCCTCTCATTTATATTTCTTTATGTTGTCTACTGTGTCCTCTCATATCTGCTTATGTCTGTTGTCTACTGTGTCCTCTCATATCTACTGTCTTGTCTGTTGTGGCTGTGATATCTACGTGTTTGTATTGTCTAGCATGTCCCCTAAAATACACTTTATTTTGCATAACATGTTTTCTATTACGTTGTTTTATTTCTTGTACAGTGTGTCCTCTTATTTTTTGTTGTTGTCCTGGTGGTATATGAGCACGAATGAGCACACAATAAAGTAAATGGCTCGTGTACACGCCTTAAGTGGCACTGGGCAATGGTGCTAGATGGACATTGTTAAGACCAGTGGGCTCTGAGTTTGATGTGGTCAATGTCAAACATGCGCCTTCACTTCCCAAGCCATGTCCCTATACCCAGTTAGGGACGATCTAGCAGCTCGGGTCAATCATACAATCCGTCCAGATGTGAATTCGAACCTATTGCCACAGAGCCAATCGTCTAACGCGAAGATGAGTCACAACACACACATTCTGATCTATTAATCTTGTATGAGCTAATATTAGCACATGTAACCTGAACGGACGGAGTTGTCCTTCTGGTGCGGTATCTAACCACGCGACCACACACCTGGGGTACGTAGTGATTCTGTGCTTAATGCTGCCGACACGTGTCTTTGTGAAGACAACATAATTCATATAGACACACCGCAAGAGACAACAAGCACGTGACAAATATGACGACAACACAAACACGCAGACTGTTCGAGAGCAAATATGACTGGGTTAATACAAAGACATTCACATGACAATATTGGCTAGGATACAAGCAAACGGGTCGATGGATTCCGCCAGTGTTCTCTTCAAAGGAATGTAGAAAAAAGCAGCTAGGCCATACATTTGAATACATTTGAATTCCCGGAGAGACTTCTGCCATCGAAGTGCAGAGGTGGGACATTCACAAGATTTGGTCGGCTCTCATAATTAAAGTTAATTGCATGTCAACTACACGACGTCACATGTGTGATTTACTAGGCAATGTTATTTGCTTTCAGTAGTTTGCCATGGTTTCTGAACGACCGATGATCATACCATCGATAACAACACCACGTGGCCTGCTTCCAGATGGCTCTCAACTGACGTCGAACCGTGGACTCGGTGTGTCTGGCACTCACAGACATAGAGAAACACACTTGAGAATAATAGATGACACACTGGACAATATAAACATTGAAAGTTATAGCGCATGCGCATGCGTTCGGACCTGCCGTCTCCACATGAGGATAGTGTTTGGCTGAAGAAACACACAGCCATTTCTACACCTTCTTATCTCTACTTCTTTCCTCTGTTTCTGTGTACAAGAAAATGTTAAGCACCCCTTTACAACAACTGTCACGTTTCTCTCTTGACAATACCACTCAAAGTGGAACCAAAATGTAACGACTGTCTTGATCCAATGGCTTTTAAAGTTACCCCCTGCAATCCTCGATTATAATTGGCCTTCTTAGTCGTTCATGGAATTCTAAGAGACCAAATCTTAAAGATCTATTTTCTGACAAGTCTCGCTACAGAAATGTCCAGAATGACGTTTCCAAGAAAGTTAAAGTTTATGCCGTGTGGCACATTTTAAATTTGGTGTCAGACCCTATATTTCTACACTAGTCGGCCCTCAATGGGTAATATAATCAGTATCACCACGATACCACTTAAGAAATTTCCCGGTACCAGCTGTTTGAGGCTGGATCGACCCCGGGAACTTGTGTTCCCGTTAACACTATTCTCGTCTCGGTAAGGGTTTGAATCTAAGACCTTCTGGTCTGCTGACGACAAGCGTGTGCACTAGCGCGGATTGTCAGTGAGACTTTCTCAGGTTAACGCTTAGAGGTAAGGTCTGTCAACATCAGGCTGAATCTAATGAGGAACTGTTGGGGGTCGTGGTGTTGCCGGTGTTTTTTTTAAATTTCGAACAATACCACAGATTTAAACCAGATATATTACAAATAGATATCAGAACAGATGAGAATCGTAAACAGAAGGGAGATTTTCTAGGATTCAGTAGAATGATCTCGGATTTCCCGTCTTTACAGGCGCCTCAAGGCCAAGGAAGGCTGATATTTACAAGTTGTCTTCTGAAATTGCAATACTCCCGGTCTAAGATTGTAAATGTCCTTGGGAATTTTAACTAATGTAACGTTGTCATCCCTGCACCATCGCACTGGCGAGGTTGAAAGGGTACAGTGCTGATAATGTCATGATGATTCTAACAATTGACAACCCTACATCAGGATCCTATTATGAGATGTGTTTCCTTCTGTGTGCGCATGCATGTTAGCTTTGTAACAATTCTTTGTTACAAGCTATTGTATCTTGTTAGTTGTCCTTGCTGATGTTTTTTTAAAAATATAATTATTGTTACTCTTTTTCTTTTAACTATTCTAAAGTATTCTGGGCTCTCTCTCTCTCTCTCTCTCTCTCTCTCTCTCTCTCTCTCTCTCTCTCTCTCTCTCTCTCTCTCTCTCTCTCTCTCTCTCTCTCTCTCTTCTCTCTCTCTTTATTCTATATGGCTGATTAGCGTACCTTCTATACTCTTCTCTTTTCCAAATGAAGAACAATTGTTTATAAAGCCAACAATTTTCTAACCCAGCTGATGTCAACATGCCTCTCTCTAGATCGTAATGAAAGTTCATATCGGCTTTAATTATCTGGCCTTTGTAAGACAGGAGTCGGCGGTTAAAGCGAGACAGTTCTCTGACAGATTCTATTTCCACGAAATCGGGCTTCAATAACATAGAATATAAATAGAAAATCGTTATGTCTCCAAGAACACAACAGTTCTTAATGCCGATATCCTCCTAAAGCTGTATTTTCTAACGGACGGAGGGGGTGGATGATGGAAAGGAAGAAACAAACCAAAATAGAAGGAGATTTGTAGTGTTATCACTGGGAAACAGATAGGCTCCCTGTTGTTCGTAATACTCTACACAAACCAGACGATTGGGAAGATTGTTAACGACTACGCGTGTTTTATGGTTTCGAAATGTTCTGTATTAACACAGTGTAAATTATACTATTTTGTTGATGCTTATAAACTCCCTTGAACTCTTAAACTTGTTAGTAAAGTGCACAGAAGAATGTGTATAAACTATAAAAACATAAGATATTTCATAATATTATGAAACGGCAAACTCATTATAGCTTCTTTCAGGACACAATGGATAAAAGACCACGAAAAAAGGTGTCGTAATATTATAAAAATAGTATATAGAACTGTAACAAAAATAATAACGGTGTTGTTTGGTCGTATAGTGAGAAGAGATCCGTTGAAGAAAATAGTGGCGACTAGAAAGATCAGCAGTTGACGAAGCCGAGACAGATCCAGAGAAATGTTTGATGGTCTAAGAGGATGACATGGAGAAACATTATCCTTAGAATGTATCCCAAACATCACGGGCCGAAATATGTGAGACACGTGAATGTTTACGCCACTATGAAGGCAAGTGATAATCAGGGTGATAATGATAATGATGATGATTATATCGACGATGGTGATGATGATATCAAAATAAGAATATAAAAGGCTAGAGCAGCATTTATAACACTAGGAAATGTATGGAAGTCAAAAGAAATTAAACTTGGCACCAATCTTAGAACATTCAATTTTAATATTAAATTAGTACTACAATGGATCTTTGAAAACATTGAAGAATCGATTGCAAATAAAGTACAAACATTCATTAATTGGCGCCTATGGAAAACAGAAGCAGAATAAAGTAGGACAAAATAATATGGCAAGGCAGAATCCAACGTGGAGCTTATGTAGAGAACTACACAAATGCTGGAGAGGTGAAGAAAACACGCTAACGCTGGATAGGATATTCATTGATAAAACCTGACAACAGCATAACCTGAAATACCGTTGTCTGGAATCCACACGACAACAGAAATCTTCTTCTTCTTCTTCAGCTTTCCGAGCCATTGAGGTTCTTTGCTGCAGATACAATCCGTCTCCATTCGTCTCTCTGGTGGACCTTCTCTTGCCAGTCGTTGATTCCAAGTGCTTGTAGGTCTGTATGTATATTATCTCTCCACCGCCTTCTTGGTCTACCTCGGGGTCTACGGTCATTTATTTCCTGAGTGTAAGCGAGTTTTGTTTCCCTATTATCTTCCATTCTTTCTATATGCCCCAGCCATTGTAGTCTATTAGCCTTCATGATACCAGTGATTAGCGGGGACTTAAACAGATCATAAATGTCTTTGTTACTTCTTCTTTTCCACTCTCCACTTTGTGTATCACTAATGGGTCCAAAGATGCGTCTTAAAATTTTGTTCTCAACGGTTTGTAACAAGGCTTCGTCTCCTTTCGTTGTACTCCAGGTTTTAGAGCCATACAGCACAACTGGTCTGATCAGTGTTTTGTATATTGTGATTTTGGTGTTACGAGATAGCGCCTTTGATTTTAGTAGATGTTGTAGTGCATAGTATATCTTATTTCCAGAGTTGATTCTAGTGTGTATTTCTTCCCTTATGATGTTGGAGCAGTTGAAGATTGTACCCAGGTATTTGTATGTTTCCGTTCTTTTAATGGTCATATTATCTATTTGTATGTGGCCAGAGTTTTTAGCCATTCCATCTCTTTAAATTACCATATATTCTGTCTTATCTTGGTTGATAACCAGCCCCATCTGTTGGGCTTTTTCCTTTAAGTGAGTCAATATTTCCAATGTCTTTTGTTCACTTTGCCCTATAATATCTACATCATCTGCATAACCAAGCAGCTTGGATGTTCCTCCAATATCACATTCCTCCTTTACCTTCCTTACAACTTTCTCTAGAGCCAGATTAAAGAGTAGCGGCGATAGTGCATCACCCTGTTTCAAGCCAGATGTTATTTGGAAGGGGTCAGATTTCCTGCCTTTATATGTTACTATATTATAAGTATCTTCCATGCATAGTCTGGTAATGTTGATTAACTTCCTTGGTATTCCAAATTCCTGCATAGCATTCCATAGACTATTCCTATGGACACTATCATAAGCCTTTTTAAAATCCACAAAAATGTTATGGAGATCTCTTTTATATTCCCAATATTTCTCGGCTATTTGTCGTAAGATAAATATCTGATCTATTGTTGATCTGTTTTGTCTAAAACCCGCCTGGTAGTCACCTAATATGTCTTCTGAATATGATTTTAGTCTATTTAGTAATACTGTGGATAGTATCTTATAGCTTGTGGACAGTAGTGATATTCCTCTATAATTTCCACATTGGAACTTGTCTCCTTTCTTAAAGATAGGTATCAATAATGACTCTTTTCAGTCATGGGGTAATTCTTCTGTCCTACAGATTTTTATTATTAGTTCGTATAGCTTTAGATGTAATGCATGGCCACCTGCCTTTATAAATTCAGCAGCAATTCCATCAGTCCCAGTTGCCTTATTGTTTTTAAGTCGTGTGATTACATAAAGGATTTCTTCAAATGTAGGTTCTTCAATTTGTGGTTCGCATGTTAGAACCTCTTCCTGTGGGGAAAATGTTACTTGGAGCTTCACAATTTAGTAATTCAATAAAATATTCTTTCCATGTGTTGCACATTTCCTCATTGGTATTTATCATATTCCCATTTTTGTCTTTTAAACCATATGTGTTTTGTTGGTGCCCTCGTTTCATTGACTTCAGTTCTTTAAAAAATTTTCTGGATTCATTTTTCTGGTGATTAGAAAGAGGGCAAAAAAAAAAACAACAAAAAACACGGAGGCGGGAATAAGGGACAAACAGATATTATGGGGAGAATATGGACGACGCTGCGGGGATAGCTCAGGATAGGACAGTTGGCAGTGAGGTGGCTGTGTGATGTGGGTAAAGGTTGAAAAAAAAAATGGTACATTTTCTTAACATGGCACTCATACATTCCTGATTCATGTTCTCCTCGAGCACAATACACACTTAATTTTGGGAGGAAAGTGTGGTGACTTCTTATTGATTCCACATCGACATGAGTGGTTTGTGACCTACACCTTTAAACAACGTCTCCTGTCCTTAGAACAAATAAAACTACTCTGAATAGGTGAGGCGCGATACATATAATATGAAGACTACTCAATTCCCTAAACTTCGTTTGCCTCGTACTTTTACATTACCTGTCCCTCTAACACCTGGAGAAGTGTAACCTTAAAGAAGTTGACTAGATACGAGGCATTATGGATTTTTGCATCTATTCTTTATAGGACAGTATCGTCGCCAGGGTCCCCAGCATGGCGGTTAGGCATTGAACCGCTACGGCCTCTGGAGTATTTATCTTTGTGGCTGCGGTTTGCATTTCGCATTTTCCTCATGTTGGACTGGTATTCCGTCGCCTTGCTACTGAGTGAATGCGTGGCACGACTCTGTGAGCTGTGATATTCACGTGGAATGCTTTTACATGTCCGCTTTTGTTTGTACAGTGACCTGCAAGTTCGAAACAATGGCCACTGGCTGTTCCTGAATTGACTGAATTGCCTTTTCGGTTCACGAGTGCTTTTTTTCAGGAGACTCCTGGGAGTCGGTGCTAGAGCTACGGAGTTCGTGCTTTATGCGATACTTTCGGCGGGTCGCCCTGCGGATAGAGACAGAGCCATGTGAGAAAACCTGGGTCAATGATGTCTTTCTGGTGACTGCCGATTCCATCGACGATGAACTGGTTTTCGTGGATGATTTTTGTGTTGGCATTCTGGCGGCGGCATCGTGCACAGGGTACCTGTGCGGGCAGTTGAATTGCCGAGACTCCTGTCTGTTCCACTTTTCACATTGGACAGTGGGGAGCATTTTGGGTGATATTCACTGGCACAGGAACGGAGCATAATGGGGACGACCCGTTGCCATGAAATTGGAACCTCGACTAACCAACTAACTAACTAACTAACTAACTAACTAACTAACTATCGTCACCAAACCCCCCCCCCCCCCGACCCCAAATCAATCGTGGATTTTTGGTCAGATTACGGTATTATAAGGACATTAGCAGGGGGGAAAATGAAGCAATTGTTGCTGGGAAGTGTTCGCGGCGCGGTGTAACAATCATGGTTTCCTATATGTGCTAACTTCAATGGCTCATCAATCATAGTCGCATGATAATAGGACAGATCGTATTATTGTTTGGGAATACACTGCAATCATCAGTTTTAACTCTTAATTTCGATGTGTTTGCGTTGAGTTCACCGGAGCCCTGAAAAGACTTTTGAGAAACTGTTCTCTTGAAGAAGTACTAAAGTTCTCACTATGTCTACATATGTGCTGCAGAACTCCCCTTCCCTTCTCCCTGAAACAAGACCGGTACTGGCACTTAACGCCTGCGGGGCGGCACAACCGGATATAAATATTTTATGGTTTACCACAGCCAAACGGGTTGGCTGGGATTAGGTAATAGGTATTTCATTGTCAATAGACTCCAAATCAATGCCAAGGGGCAAGGAAACCTCGTAAACAAAGCTGGACTGAAATTAACATGGGTGGTGGGTACGAACAGATGCAGCGTGAAATCTAGTTGCTAT
The DNA here is from genome assembly GCA_014155875.1 of Cepaea nemoralis. Taxonomy (NCBI): domain Eukaryota; kingdom Metazoa; phylum Mollusca; class Gastropoda; order Stylommatophora; family Helicidae; genus Cepaea; species Cepaea nemoralis. The sequence goes on from JACEFZ010006805.1 coordinate 156,228, forward strand.
TGGGATAGACGCACAATTCAGCGGTGCATACCAAAGCAACAGATATGCAGTCACGGGAAAAAACGTCAAATTTGATGCGACAACGCTGATCAGAAAAACAACAACCACACACGCCCAATTTCAAGCCCCACAATAACGTTTTTATGCCCTTTTCAGCAGTGAAATTCTGCTTCAGTTCCCTCGGTTTCCAGTGCCACAATGGACCGCATTGCCGCCATATTGTCTTCTTCCCACGCCGTCCACAGCATAAGAACAGTCACTACTCACGAGCCCAAAGGAAACCAGCTCTTACTATTTCCGGACTTGGCCCTTCCTCTCCTTGACTTTGTCTGCTGTGGAAAGCGACCCCATACAAACTAGCTTCTGCCGTTGCCACTAGGCACAGTTGTTACGACTTCTGTCGGACATTTCTTCACCCTTGTGTCCCCTGCGTTGCTGTGTATTGACCACATGTCAATGTTCACGTCTCTAGTGTATCGTTCATACTTGTTAGGTTGCCTGGTCGGATCGACACGACATAGTAAAATGATATACAGTGGTACTTCGAGTTACGAACGCCTCAGGTCACGAACAATTCAGGTTTCGAACAACTTCGAAAATGTTATGTCTCGGGTAACGAACAGTGCCTCGGGTTGCGAGAGAGAGAGAGAGAAAGAGAGAGAGAGAGAGAGAGAGAGAGAGAGAGAGAGAGAGAGAGAGAGAGAGAGAGAGAGAGAGAGAGAGAGAGAGAGAGAGAGAGAGAGAGGTGTGTAACGTTGAAGACAAAAGATCTCGTACAGTACAAACAGTACTACAGATGAGCTTGTGGATTGTCAGAATGAACAGCTAAAGACATTAAAGGAGGAGCAGTTGTCCGATAATGAGGAGGCAGTGATTGTTTCAACTGCCAGGATTAAAGAAATTTGCAGCAAGTGGGCAGACGTCGAAGATTTCATTGTGAACCATCATCCAAACAAACATGTTGCTAACAGGGCAGTAAACCTGATGAATTATAACACGATGGTCCACTTCAGAAAGATTCTCCAGCAAAGGAAGCGACAAATTTCCCTTGATAGTTTCTTGGTGCACAAAGATTCCCAGTCTGCTGCCAAGAAACAGCAACAAGACACTCCTGAAACTAATGATTCAGAATAACAAAGAAAGTGACAAATTTCCCATGATCTTTTTCTTGGGAATAAAGATAGACTAGATTTTTTTTTAATTTTTTTATGTTACATTTAATTCATTTGGTTGTTTTCTTTCTCTTTATTTAATGCGTGAAGTACACGTATTCTTTGCGTTTTGTCAGGTAAACGACCGGATGTTAATAAAACAGAACGAGTCTTTCATCTTGAACGGATGGTCTTTATTTCATTGATTTCAATGTTTCGGGTTACGAACGTTTCGGGTTACGAACCGAGTTCTGGAACGAATTAAGTTCGTAACCCGAGGTACCACTGTACTGCGCTGCAAAGACAGAGCAGTTGACCATTTTACAGTGTCGATTTGTTTCATTCGTCTTTCCAGTTATTCAATGGCCGATACAGAGGGAATCTATCACTGTCCATATCCACACATATATTTTATTAGCGCTCGTTTGCCTTGAACTCAAGCGTTATGCTTGCACGTGCTACTACTAGTGAGTGCACTGGACTCATTGTTGCGAGTGGATTACTTTCCTTATTACCAGTGTCCCTTGCCATCAGGTAAGGTACTTGTAATTTATGTTCCAACGTCAAGGATGAGAAGTCAACATTTTAGTCCAAATGATCAGTGTCGGGGTTGAACCCGCAACCTCGACATCAGCATGCTGGAAGTTAAAGAGAGAGGGCTCTTATCCATTCGACCACGCTGCCATTGTAACTTTTCTTCTTCGCCAATGTGGCGTGGGTGCTGATCTATAATTGATAGAGATGTTAAAACTGGTAGATCCACTCTGCCGTGGAACGATCCATTTGGAACCCAGAAATACTCATAGAAATGGGATATGGTAGAAACAACATCATTAGTCGAGACAGTTTTTGTAGCAGATTTTCTACATGTGAAAATAATATCTACGATTCATCAATTAGACAGAGGCGTCAAAACAACTCTCACCATTATTTATTTCATTTCTGGAAAGCCACCACACACGGGAAAACAGAACTAGTAGATGACGTTTGTGAAGGCAGAATATCCACAACAGGGGGAGAGATGGTCGAAAATTATGTTATGTTATATTGTGTTATGTTATGTTATGTTATATTATGTTATGTTATGTTATGTTATCACGTTCGACTCTCCGAAGATCTTGTATTGCCATGAATGCTCAGACCTCCTATGCAGCAGCCATCTTAAAGCAGTTATACTCAATATTCCCGTAAGCTGGTTGAAATGTCTCTTCTCTCACCCTGGAAGAAGGAATGGGGTTGTTTGGCCAGTGTTTACTCTCAACTAAATGTATTACATGTTGTTGGTAAATTACAGTTGACATATACCAGGCAAAACCTATCATTGTGAATGTAACAGACTGTCTAGAGCAGTGTTTCCCAACCTTTTTTGTGCTATACCCCACCTAAGCCTTTCTAAAATTCTTATGCCCCCCCCCCCCCCGCCCCAACATATGCATAATTTTTAATATTCAAAAATTGAAATGTTCGCTAAAGAAACTTGAATTTATTTTTTGTTTAGAAGGGCTCACGGTTCCCAGAGGGGCCAGAGCCCCCCCCCCCCCCCCCCAGGTCCCGCGTCCCTGTGTGTTGGTTGTGTTGGGTGAATTTTTCCCCCCCCCCCCCAGTCAAGCTGGTTCCCCCGACTCCCCCTCTTTTTATGTGGACCCTTGGTCTCACTGTGAGCTATTTCTCACAGTGGTCCACCAGGCCCACATCTAAGGTGAAGATATGTGATGGGTTTTTATTTGATCATCCCGGCCCCCCGACCAGACCAGGCGCACTACTGGGGGAGGGGGGGGGAGCAGCAAATGTACCCGATCCTAGCCAAAGGACCGATAGGTTTTAGGAAGAAATTACTAGGAAATTATTGAGCATACACAGTAAGTAAATTTTCAAAACATATAATGGAGAACTGAAATTCAAGTACAAAATAATTTTAATGAAAGATTTTTCTATATTATTTTAATTATTAGTAATTATTTAAATTTAGTGAGATCCTTGCGCTTGATGCTAGCTGCAAAGAGATTTTATGTCAGGTTCCAATTTAGTTAACTTCAGTCTCAAGTCTCCCCGTTTTGTTATATCCAGCCGATTTCTTCCATTTTCGAATTGCCCCCCTTAACAATCGAATTGCCCCCCTGTGGGGCGTGGGCCCCACGTTGGGAAACACTGGTCTAGAGGCTCTAATTACAGTAATAATGTAATAAATAAATCACCACAAATAAACGAGAAGCAGCAGACAGTGAGTTTTACTAGAATATAGTTACAAGTTTAAAACAAAATGTGGACGGCAGCACAGAATAAACAAACAAGTATATAAAAACTAAATATAAAAGATACTTATCTCTATCATTTTTGTGAGCTGGACACGTCTTTCAAATGATCAGCGTGTATGATTACAATGAAACTAATTAACCGCTTGTGCGGTTACGGGGGGGGGGGGGGGGGGGGGGGGTGTCAATGGACTAAAGGTCAATAACGTCACAAGTCCTGAGATTGGCCTCGCCACCCGAGGAGAGAACAACGGCTAGGGGGAAGGGAAGGTGACCATGTGAGCGAACGGTAAATTAGGAAAGAATAGTAATGGATTATACTGTGGAGAGTTGAGTTGAGTTGAGTTAAGAACCGACATCACTGCACTCGTGACATTCCCATACGTGCTCAGTCCCCTCGTTCAACAGCCAGCGAAGAGTCATACTACTAATCGTTCCCACCGCTATCTGATTAAAAGTTCTCCTGATCTTCACTCTCAGTTTTGAGATTCTTCCAGAACCCCTGCCGATCCCCCGCAATCTCATTCTTTCCACATATGGGTTCTCAATCTGTTCCTCCGCCTTCTCCACCTGGTCCCACAAGCGCACGACCACCTTCTCGTTGTCCATAGGAGAGTAACTGTGGAGAGTAACAATGTAGGCGTACAAGTTCTTAATGTGATCATATCAATCTACAAGTACAGATCTTTGGATTAGTGACAGTTTGCTTATTCAATTAGGCCCAGTTCTATTCCTAAGTCGTCCTCTACAGATGCAGGGAAGAACATACCGCAGTGAATGTCATTTTCATCCTGTCTAACATCCCATGCTTCTGTATAAATAATATCGTATGTGCTAATTTACTTCTATGTTTCTATTTTAATGGAACAATTACGAGTCTGGGCACTGACGAAATTCGAAACCAATAATCTCCTTACATGCAAGCTAAAGTTTCATGTCATTCACCTCAACTATCAGCAATATGCCTTGATAATAATGTCGAGGCGGTTTGTGTATGTAGACAGTGGACTGAATCGCTTCGAAGGTCTGTTGTCCGTAAGGTCACCTTCATTTTCGTTCTGGGGCGTGCGGGAGTTAAGGGAAATGAACGAGCTGATAAACTTGTTGGCTCAGCATCCCTTGCAGATGGCCAGACATGGATCGCGCCGATGTTATGTTATTAACGAATTAACGTAAGAATTCGCACGGCCACATACGACAGAATAGTTTTTTTTTTTTAAACTAATAACCAGAAACATTTGCTAGGGTATGATCAAAGATCAACAGCCAGCAACTGATTCAACGAGAAGACATCATCGGGGAAAAAAAATTACAGTATATAGTGCGAAAAACTGGACAGGAGCAGACAAAGAAAACTATATGTTTTCATGAGAGGATCAAATGTAATAGAAGCCATGTGTGCTTTTAACATACACGCAAATTAGTGGCATTATTAACTCCTTCAGTCCCCAGCAAATGTTGTGTTAACATCTTCAATCCCAAAGATTGCGCAATTTTCATTAAGTGTATGTAATGAATTAAAATATAACATATAACAATGTAACAGAACGAGATTAAGTAACAAGTGGGATACAGTGGATTAAAAGAACAGAAGAGTGAGATAGAAGAAGTTTATGAATGTAGTCCTACTGCAGAGTCACCGGCAAACGCACGGTTTCTTGTCTAATTATGAAAGAGTTAAAGTAACATGTTTGCATAATTATAGTAACATAAGTTATCATCTCATTAGTGCAAAAAAGGGCACCGTCATTTAGCTCTGGCTGTTACGGGCAGCTATTATTTAACCCTGTCTGTCCCAAGAAATTTGCTTCATAGTGATAAATATTTACAGCCGAAAAAGTTCAAATGACAACAACATGAAAGTTGCATTGGCAGTTGGGATATGGAGTGGGTTAATTACTGTAACACTGCTTTGGACACAAGGTGTGAAGAATAGTATATAGTGTGGTTAATAACAAAGTTTGTTTACACGCCTTAAGGAACACTGGGCATATGGTGCGAGGCCCGTACTGTATAGACCAAACGGTAATTAGGTAATGTAGTGAGCAACAGACCGGCCGCTTTCACTTCTTCAAACATTTCCTGGTGCCCATTTTAGGCTACGTCGTCCAGGGAGCCCAGGTCCATTTTAATAATTCAAATCCGCTCCAATGCAGATCGAACCCATGACCACCAGGCTGGCAAGCGAGTGCCTAGCCGCTACTGTACCTAGCCACTACTGTACCTAGCCACTACTGTACCTAGCAACTACTGTACCTAGCCACTACTGTACCTAGCAACTACTGTACCTAGCCACTACTTTACCTAGCCACTACTTTATCTAGCCTCTACTGTACCTAGCCACTACTGTATATAGCCACTACTGTATATAGCCACTAATGTATTTAGCCATTACTGTATCTAGCCACTACTGTATATAGCCACGACTGTATCTAGACACTACTCCACCAAGCCACTACTCCACCAAGCCACTACTGTACCTAGCCACTACTCTACCTAGCCTCTACTCTACCTAACCAATTCTCTACCTAACCACTACTTTACCTAACCACTACTCTACCTAGCTACTACTCTACCTAGCCACTACTCTACCTAACCAGTACTCTACCTAGCCACTACTCTACCTAACCAGTACTCTACGTAGCCACTACTCTACCTAGCCACTACTATACCTAACCAGTACTCTACGTAGCCACTACTCTACCTAGCCGCTACTCTACCTAACTAGTACTCTACATAGCCACTACTCTACCTAGCCACTACTCTACCTAACTAGTACTCTACGTAGCCACTACTCTACCTAGCCGCTACTCTACCTAACTAGTACTCTACATAGCCACTACTCTACCTAGCCACTACTCTACCTAACCAGTACTCTACGTAGCCACTACTCTACCTAGCCAGTGCTCTACCTAACTAGTACTCTACCTAGCCACTACTCTGTCTAACCAGTACACTACATAGCCACTACTCTACCTAGCCACTACTCTACCTAACTAGTACTCTACGTAGCCACTACTCTACCTAGCCGCTACTCTACCTAATTAGTACTCTACGTAGCCACTACTATACCTAGCCGCTACTCTACCTAGCCGCTACTCTACCTAGCCGTTACTCTACCTAACTAGTACTCCACGTAGCCACTAATGTACATAGCCGCTACTCTACCTAGCCATTATTGTACCTAGCCACTACTCTACCAAACCACTACTCTACCAAACCACTACTCTACCTAGCCACTATTCTACCATAGCTCTAATATGTGTAATATGTTCAATAATTAGAAACAAGTTGCTGGGCACATTGTAGGATAAGGAAGATAATTCTAGAGTCGTTAATTTAAAATAATTAACACCAATATCAAGATGGCGGGTAATTCGTTAGTCTCAGGCTACTTCATCTCTGCCCAAAATAAAAATAAGAGAGATCTTGACTGACAATAATCAATTAAACAAACAAGTATGCAGAGCTTCTGCAGAGAACCAACAAGCACAAACACACGGACTAACTTAACAAGGTGTTTAGGCCAGGTGAGCAGAAATCACAGTGGGGAAATGAACACATTTACGACTAACAACAGTCGTGGGTTAGACCATGACACAGTTGTCTGATATTTCGATTATAACAACCTGTATCAATACAAACACACATATGTCTATACCATACATAATGTATTGCAAAGATTAGTTTAATTTTCGTACCAGGGCATGCGGGTGTGCAAGGAAATTAGCACGCTGACAGCCATTCTAGTAAGGCTACTGTGGAGGGCTGATGAGCCATGGACCAGGGTGATATACTGAATGCTCTACGGCAGTGGTTCTTTCCGGTGGGGAATCCGCCCCCCCCCCCCCCGCCAGGGGGGGGGGGGGATTTTATGGTTTCCAGGAGGGGGTGGGGGGTGGAATTAAGATTATTTCAAGATCGCGTTAATAAAAGAATCGATTGCTTGATATTGTTTTTTCCTTCATACTTTACGGTTCTGTACATCTCACCCTTCTAAAATTCATTTTATAAAGTAAGTAGACCCACAAATCACGTTTTATGTGGATGTCTAGACTTGTTTAAGTATGTACTATTAAATTTAGCTTCCATTATTACGTATACTGTGTAAAAGGGGGGGGGGGAGGGGGAGGATTTTTAGGTTGGAATTACGAAAAGGGGGGGGGGGGAATGACGTTCTGAAAATATGGTGAAGGGGGGCACGGACCAAAAAAGGTTGAGAACCACTGCTCTACGAGAAGTAAGTCGTTTGGGAGAACCAAGTGATGACTGTGAATCTACACCATGGTCAGACTGCGAGAACAGCAAATTAAAAGAGGGGTGGCCAAACAAGAACACTTGCAGGAAGCCAAAGAAGATTAATAAACGAACACAGAACTGGTGTCGTTAGCCGCTACACGCTGCGGGATTTGCTGAGGAGGGGATCCGAGCACTTATGGACTGAATGGTTTGATGTGCAATGAGGATGATCTGTCGACTAACTAACTGAATGACTGACGGACTGACTGACTGACTGACTGACTGACTGACTGATTAACTATAATGTATTATAAATTGTAATCACGTGTAAATTATATGCTTTAACGTTCACTAGCCATATAGTGTTATGTCCACATATTTATAAACCAATCAGCCCTCAGTCGGTGATACATGGTCTCTGCACGCCAATGGCCTGTACATTCCCACCGATTCCAATACCCATGTTAGGTCCGACCCATATGGCTGCCCATGTCAAGTCCCCCCCCCCCCTAATAATTCGCCTCTGTGCGGATTCGAACCCCTAGCCAGCGGGCAGATAGTCAAGCGTCCAGACATCAAGCTACCGGGAGATCCCTTATGAAGAGAGATACAACAGTCGATTCATTGCATTCATTTATCGAAAACTATATATTAGGTAAGGCGCCCACACCGGGCACATTTTCTCAATAAACCATGTTCGGATTCAGGGGGCTGAGTGGCTTAGAGTTGACTGTTTCCGTCTCCAATTCCAGCAGACATATGCCAATTCACGGTGTGGAGTATGTGGATTTGTACAACATAAGAATAGGATGGCGTGGTCACGACATTATTCTGGGGTAGCCTGTATACCACAAGTGATACCCTTAAATCGTCTCTCCAATACAGGAAAGTAACGATGGCTGGTATGATACCGATCGCATCACCCATCATGTGCCGATTGGTCTATAAAAATATAGCACCATAAACCAAGTACTCCTCGAGGAGTGTAAAATAGTCCTTTACCCTTTATTAAAATACACATATAGAAAAAAACATGTATCGCATTCGAGTAGGTAGCAGTGTGTGAAACAGTCCATCGTCACAACAATTGGACAACACCTTATAGAGGTAGAATGACAGGTTTCTTTGTGAGTTTTGCCATCCCAGGGTTAACTCTGGTATCCTCGTGACGAGGCTGAGTCGCGGATACCATTGTTACTAAATCATGAGGCTGAGTGGGAGTTACCATAGTTACCAAAACATGAGGCTGAATTGGGGATATCGTTGTTACCAAAACATGAGGCTGACTCGGGGATAAAATTGTACCACGTGACGAGGCTGAGTAGGGGATTTGATTGTTACACTGGACGAGGCTGAGTAGGGGGTATTTCCTTTATCGGTGACACGAGGGTGGGTATACGTTGGATCATACTGGTCTATAATATCCACTTCCGCTACTACTGGAGGTTGAATCCTTGTGTTGGTGAGCCAGAGCAATGGCTATAACGACCATTATATGTAAGTGTCAAGATCTCCAATAAGACCTTACAGAGGTAAGGAGAGTAAACACAAGTCTAGTAGGGAGACACCAGACAGGAGAGACACCAAGCACTATTAATAGCCTCACAAGGAGACACATTTGTGTCAGACCAGGGGCCAATGCGTACAGCTGAGCGAGGGCTTTCCCCAAGCCATTGGGAAGCTTGTCCTTGCGAGTAACCGTGAAGTGCCCGGTTACTCGAGCTCACAAGCCAGCGTGCTTGCGGGACCATGCACGCAATAATAGCTACTGCACGGAGAGGACAGTGTCCGTGCTTGTCCACGCAATGTGTAGCGTGGGGACAGACCACGACTGGAGACGGTAGAGAGCAGACGTATCCTTAACAAATGCTATAGTTTCTAGGCAATAGGCAAACATTAGGCTATTCATGTAGATTGTGATTTCGAGCATCATTTCTCACCACTTCATTTCATTCATCTATATCTATAAAACAAAGTGTATGTATGTAAATATGTATGTAAATATATATGTATGTCCTTTATTTGTTCGCGAACGGCCCATCCGATTGAGATGAAATTTTCTACACGCCTTCCTTTCATTCCAGAGCTGTCAACTGTCGTATTTTTTTTTCTTCTTCCTCCTCCTCCCTCCTCCCATTCCCAAAATACGTACGTAAATATATGATGATGATGATGAAAGAATCCCCGAGCCAAAACGCTTGGGAAAGGGAAGAAAATGACGTGACTACACATTAGCTAAGGGACTTAACTCTAGAAAAAGTTATTTCAAGGGGCATAACTTTTAATAACATTGTTGTATAACTTATAGTCATATTGTTGTATCGTTTTCAATGATTTATAAACTCTTTGTCTATAGTTATGTACCGGCATATGAGTTATAATAAATAATGATACAATCTTTTAGACATTTTCAAAGTTTACATAAAAATAATGCATAATGCATAACATTGTAACTCATCTTTCTATACTTAAGAAGTTATCTAAAAGATGTTGAACAATATCATCGCATCTTTAGTGTTTTCCGCCATCATATCGACACGATTCGCTTGACAGCACTTCTCAGCGCTATCAAGCCAAGACGCCTTACACATTTCAAGCAGTCTGATACGGGGGGAAAATGGCACGTCGTAATAGCACAAAGAAACAAGCAGCTTCCAAGATGCATAGTGAGAAAACCGACCAGACTATCAAGAAGACGAACCTGCCTTTGGAGAGTCTGCATGCAAGCTGTAATAAAGTATCTGAAACCTACAGTCAATGAACTACCAATAAGAAGAGCGACGACTACCCACAGACGAACACAAAAACTTGTGAGAGGAAGGAGGACCAAGACACCAGAATCAGAAACACTGATTCAAACACAGTCAGATGGGTGGTCAAGCGGCACATGCATGAATACGCACAAGATGCAATGACATATGTTCGCGCATATGGCCGCCCAGATTTGTTTATTACCTTCACATGCAATCCTACATGGGATGAAATAACAGAACTGTTGTTAACTGGACAATCATCATCAGATCGCCCTGATATTTCCGCACGTGTGTTCAAACAAAAATTGAAATCTTTAATGGATTTAATTGTCAAGCATCACGTTTTTGGAGAGACACGCTGTTGGATGTATTCCATCGAATGGCAAAAAAGAGGATTGCCACATGCACACATTTTGATTTGGTTGATGGAAAAAATCACACCAGATCAAATTGATCAAGTCATCTCAGCAGAAATACCAGATGTCGACATTGATCCAGAGTTACTTGAAGTCGTCACCAAAACATGATTCATGGTCCATGTGGCTTCCTCAATAACAATTCACCTTGCATGTCTGATGGAAAATGCACAAAACGGTACCAAGACATTTACATGCAGAGACAATCACTTGCAATGACGGATATCCACTATATCGTCGACGCTCAACTGAAGATGGGCGGCAAATCTATCACTTTAAAAGTACGAAACAATGATCTTCAAGTCGATAATCGTTGGGTTGTACCGTATTCACCGTTACTCTCGAAAACGTACAAGCACACATCAATGTCGAGTATTGCAATTCGGTTAAATCGATCAAGTACATTTGCAAATATGTCAACAAAGGAAGCGATATGGCAGTTTTTGGAGTGGGAAATGCAACTGCGTCTATCGATGAAATAGACCAATATCAAGTGGGACGCTACATTAATAGCAATGAAGCAGTATGGCGTATTTTATCATTTCCAATCCATGAACGTCATCCAACAGTTGTTCATTTGGCAGTGCACCTTGAAAATGGACAGCGCGTGTACTTCACAACAGAAAATGCAAGTGAACGAGCATTGTCACCACCACCAACAACGTTAACTGCATTTTTTTCATTGTGTGGGAATGATATGTTTGCAAAGACACTACTTTACTCTGAAGTGCCAACATACTACACATGGAATGCATCAGCGAAAAAGTTTCAACGTCGCAAACAAGGTAAAGCAGTTGAAGGACATACCAATTTATATTCGACCGACGCGTTAGGCCGTCTGTACACTGTTCACCCAAACAATGCAGAATGCTTTTACTTGCGATTACTGTTAATCAACGTACGTGGACCGACATCCTTTCAAGAATTAAGAACAGTAAACGGTCAAGTATGTGCCACTTATCGTGAAACTTGCCAAGAATTACATCTTCTTGAAAACGATGCACACTGGGACACTTCACTCGCTGATGCATCAAATACTGCTCAACCACAGCAAATACGCACATTATTTGCCATCATATTGACAACTTGCTTCCCATCCAATCCAAAAGATCTTTGGGAAAAATACAAAGACTGTATGAGTGAAGACATCCTACATCGTTTGCGTGCAATGAATCAAAATCCGGACATTCAATTCACACAAAATGTGTATAATGAAGCATTGGTTTCGACGGAGGACATATGTTTGGCAATCGCTAACAAACCACTGGTACAATTGGGAATGACTGCGCCAGATCGATCTGCAAACGATCTTTTCGATCGTGATTTGCAACGAGAATCACTCTTTGATGTCGACGAATTGTGTGCATTTGTTCAAACGAATCTTCTGAAATTGGTTCCAGAACAACGTATAGTGTATGACATAATTATGCATGCAATTAAAAGCCAAACCGGCGGATTGTATTTCCTAGATGCGCCGGGGGCACAGGGAAAACTTTTCTCATTTCACTTATATTGGCAACCATACGATCACGACAAAATATTGCGCTGGCTATCGCATCATCTGGAATTGCGGCAACTCTTTTGGATGGTGGCCGAACAGCACATTCAGCACTAAAATTGCCCTTGAATATTCACATCACTGAGACACCAACATGCAATATCCGAAAAAATTCTGGAATGGGTAAAGTACTCCAATCATGTCAACTCATTGTATGGGACGAATGTACTATGGCACACAAAAAAGCATTGGAGGCGCTTCATCGTACACTACAAGATTTCAGAGGAAATGAACAGCTCTTCGGTGGCGCACTTATTTTATTGTCTGGTGATTTTCGACAAACTCTACCAGTTATACCACGTTCAACACCCGCTGATGAACTTAATGCATGTCTGAAATCATCAGTTTTGTGGCGACACGTTCAGAAATTGACTTTGAAGACCAACATGCGTGTACAACTACAACATGATGCATCCGCAGAAGTTTTCGCAAAACAATTGTTGGATATTGGGAATGGAAAAATGCCAATCGATGAATCCACACATAGTATCACGTTGCCAACAAACTTCTGTAACATCACAGCAACTATAGACGAATTAATTGACAAAGTTTTCCCAAATATGGCACGGAATCACAAAAATCATCAATGGCTCAGTGCACGTGCTATATTAGCAGCTAAAAACAACGATGTCAATGCCATCAATTGCGCCATTCAAAACGAAATACCAGGCGAAGCGACAACGTATAAGTCCATCGATTCTATGATGAATCAAGACGAAGTTGTCAATTATCCAACTGAATTCTTGAATTCCCTTGATTTGCCAGGCATACCGCCGCACGTTTTAACATTGAAAATTGGTGTGCCTATCATTCTTCTCCGAAACATCAATCCACCTCGACTTTGCAACGGTACCAGGCTTGCAGTCAAAAAGATGATGAACAATATCATCGAAGCTACAATTTTGAATGGGAAATTTAAAGGAGAAGATGTACTGTTGCCTCGCATCCCAATGATTCCAACAGACATGCCATTCGAATTCAAACGCCTGCAGTTTCCGGTGCGAGTTGCATTTGCCATGACGATCAACAAAGCACAGGGACAATCGCTACAAGTGTGTGGACTAAATTTGGAAAATCCGTGCTTCACACACGGACAGCTATATGTGGCCTGTTCACGCGTTGGAAAATCTTCGGATTTATTCGTCTACGCACCAGACAGAAAAACAAAAAATATTGTTTATCAAAAAGCACTACGTTAGACATCATATTTGGTGTTTCGGCCATAACTTGAAATTTATACAAGATTTAAAAAAAAATAATCCTAGCATTAAGCAAACTTTTCTCCTCTAGATAGACAGACAGACAGGCAGGCATGCAGGCAGGCAGGCAGGCAGGCAAGCAGGAGAGGAGGCAAAGAAGAGAAGAAGGATGGGAATATGAGAAGAAGTAGAATTTGGGGATGAAAAAGAGGGGAAGAAGAAAAAGAGGTTGAGAAGAAGAAGGCGAAAAGGATGAGAAAGATAAAAAAAAAAAAGGAGGATGAGGAGAATAGAATGAGAAATAGTAGAAAAGTACAAATGTCTTCATGCTTTTTAAATGCATTATGTTCTGGTGTTTCTTAACACATTTGATCCTGGGGGAAATTTTTGGCTTTATGTCATAGTCGTAATCTAACACCTTTAGTTTTGGGGTATATTTGACAAAGCTGCCCTCGTGTAACTTTAACCCATTCTGCCTTGATTATTGCTTTAGACTCCTGCCTCTGAACCACTTGGATCCAACATTGATTATCCTCTAAACATGATTGTCAGAAGATGTTGATTTAAGTGCCGGGGTCCATGTGGTACTTCCAGCATGCCAGCACAATAATAACAACATCAAGTGCAGTTGTGTTTAGAAAATAGGTGCATAACATCGTATATTCACAGCAAATGCCCGGTATCAGTTGCAAGTTTATTTGTTGCTTTCACTTTCTGTATTTCAAACTGCTATAATAATAACTCTTTCTGTTCCAGGAGTTTATTACTTTAAAATAACACATTTGTATGATATTCTTCATGTCAAGGTTTCTCAAATACAAAGTTAGTTTATCTATTTGCAAATTATTTAAAGTAGTCTCAGCAAGTGTTACATAAAAACTGCACGTCATTACGAGTGCAAATGACTCAAGAGTCTCATTGTTGATGTTAACCTAATGAAGAAATAAATCACTATTACTGCCTCTAAAATTGTCTTATTTAAAACGAAATCAGCCACAGGCAAGTGAGGACTACATTATTGTTTTACTTTAGGCTGACCGTACATACTTCACGAAATCATGCTCATTATGTGAACGATCCTGCAAGATTCTCGACTCTACAGCAGACAATATAACTATAGTGAATATTTCTTGAATTCAATAATTCAGTTTTCCATTTCATGTTTTCAACTTGGCATTGCTTGTCAGACAGATAGTGGGGAACGGGATCTTATATGACTACTTATATAATTTAAATGAGATGCTCTCCACCATGGTCTGGGCCGGGTCAGACAGACAGACAGATAGATAGATAGACAGACAGACAGACAGACAGACAGACAGACAGACAGACAGACAGTCAGTCGGGAACGGGAACTTATATGACTACTTATATGAATTAAATGAGATGCTCCCCACCAGGAGTTGGGCGATGCCGGGCCGGGTCAGACAGACAGACAGATAGATAGTCGGAACGGGAACTTATATGACTACTTATATGAATTAAATGAGATGCTCCCCATCAGGGTCTGGGCGAAGACGGGCCGGGTCAGACAGACAGACAGACAGACAGACAGATAGACAGACAGACAGACAGACAGATAGTCGGTAACGGGAACGAGAACTTATATGACTACTTATATGAATTAAATGAGATGCTCCCCACCAGAGTCTGGGCGAAGCCGGGCCGGGTCAGCTAGTGTTGTATAATGATGATGAAGTATAACGCTCGCAGAGCCATTCAAATGTCGGCTCTAAATAAATTGCATTCCTTTCGCAAATGTCACGAGTTGTTATTTCGTGCGGTGCGAAAGTAGGGGAGTCCTGAGAATCTGCAGCGAACAAGTCGCTGACAGTATGCCTGTTTGCGTCAGTCATATTCTAGTTAGTAGAAGTGATCAGTGTAAAACACAACACACAGATGTACATGTCTATCTTCTACTGTTAGTCATTCCTCTGCTGCACTAGTTAAAACGGAATTATTGACCACATATCAAACTAATGCATCACAATGTACAATGTAAGTACTCGTATATACGAAAAATGGTGAATGTAGAAGAATGCGGCCATGCAAAATAGAACAAATAGTGTATGTTAAAAACCTAGAATAAGCCATTCGTCGTTTAAGTTACGCCGACCAGAAAGGAAATATTGTCTTTATGAGTACAGAACATTCGTCGCTCGTATGTTGGATGTCATGATACCGTGTGCTAAATTTTAGTTCCACACAGTGTGTCCGCTGTCTGCAACAGGTAACACGCATGACTAAATAACAAATACAAGGAAACAAACATGGTTTGATTCAATTATTTCAACGGCTGACACTAGAATCACATCTCGCTTCATTCATACAACGAACTCACCTCTAACGCAACTGGACGCCAATCCAGCAGCCACATCATCATTCTCTGAACCAGGGTCCGTGGAGGCGTCGGCATCGTCCACGACCACGAGGACGTAGTAATTGTTGCCTCTCCCGAATGATCCACTGTAATTAAAACTGTATCTGTCCTCATATAATCCCAGGTCACATGTGGAATACTCTGATTCACTGTTGTCATCTACAGACGGTTTACCGGTACCATCTTTATGTTTCAGTTTGACCGCAGCTTCATGTCTTGTTACTTCAGAATCTGAGTTGCAACTCTCCTCAGACAGCCATCTCAGCTGCGATCTACGACTGTCAGTTGCTGACTGACATGACAAAGCTGGTGCCGAGAAGGAACGCTCTGAAGACGACCTCTGCAACTCTGTCGAAGACATAGTGCGCTTTTGTGAAGACAATGTACTTTCATACGCGAACGAAGGTCGCAGTCGATTCCACGATGGTCGTTGCTCCGACCCGAGGCAGGTGTTGGTGTCATGGTCACACGGGGAACATCCATCTACGCTATGTGACCTGGTGTCACGCTTGCTTTGCTGAGATTCAACATTCAGTGCGGGCTGGTGTGGATGAACATTAGCTAGATAATGACCATGATGATAGTAATGATAGTATATATGACAACGAGCGCACTGGAGGCGATGTTTGAGATTAGTTGAAAAGCTTGCAGAATTGCCAGCTTTTCCCCTGGAGATATAAAATGTTTCATCATTGTCAGCTCCCAGATCAGAATCATCCCAGTCATCAGTACTGCTCATCTCCGTCATGGAGTCACTCTCTTCGCTTTTCATCTCTCTCTTTCTCTCCGCTCCTTTCAGAAAGTGTGCCTCTAGCGGTGCTTCAACCATGTGCATAAGAGCGCTTTTGCTGTCTTCTTCGGTGTCAGAAATAGTGCTGATCTGCCCACGTATCCATGCTTCATGGCGTTTGTACTGACACTTGGTGCCTGTCTCATCTATTGTATAGTTACTAAGCTGTTTCTCGGCGAGACGTTGTTTCTTCCTCAGTAAGCGACGATGAAGCTTTCGCTTCTGTAGACGCCACTGTCGTTGGTGATGCTGGAGCTGGGTTTGCTGTTCTGAATATCTGTCCTTCTTTTCCTGGAATTGTTGTCTGTCTTTGATAGGATCAAATCCTAGATCCTCTGACCGAACTCTTATCAGATCTCTGGATATAGGACGAAGATCAAGCTCACGTTTCATTGACTCCATGACTATTATACGGTGGTCATTACAACATACGAACATGCGTTGCTTTGACCTCTAGTGTAAATATCTAAACTATCTCATTAAATGTGTAGAGACATTGCTAATTACATCAGTCAGATTATAAAACACTGTGCTTCACCCCCAAATATCTGTTGATCCCAACTCCTTCAAGTCCATATTTCATGAAATATTTCACAATTCCAAATGTTTAACAGTTACTTGTCACAGACTCAAACTTTGCATATTTAAGCATAGAATGCAGTGTAACAGAAGTAAATATTGTCTTTTCTACAGCACAACTACATTATATCTTTTGTTTAAGTCACTTTCAGTGTCCATTCTATTCAAGCAAACATCACATAAACATTCTGTTTACACACAGGGCAGAAATTCGCTTACGTAAAAATTAAAATGTACGATAGTCTAGACAGAAAAAATTATACAGTTCCTGAATGAGCGTTCTTTAACAAACAGACAACTAATCTGCTACCCGACTACAAGAAGAACGGGGGACTGGATTTGTTTGCCACTTGTTGTGTTAGTTTATCGTTAATGAGTTAGCATTCGCACGTACAATTACACTGTTTGGATAGTATTACTGTAACTCAATCTGTGGGGCTAAATTAAACTGACAAAGAACAATGCTTAAATATGTGGATAAAGACAAGAATATCGGCTTCACGGCACAGGGATTTATCTCGTATGACTCGGTGTCTTTCCGTTGAGTGGCCCGTCCAAAGCGTCGCACCGACCACCAACTCCGTAGTTCCAGCGACGACCTCGAGCACTAATTTACCAGCACCGTCACGGTCAACTGTTATGTACTGCCAATAGAGTACCTGGTGGTGTATGGCAGGGGGGTCTTGAGCCTGAGGAACTAAAACCGCCTGGCTATTGCCCCCGACAGAAAAAAAAACAACTCCACACCTTACCGAAGATTCGAACCGGGTCTCCCGAAGGAGAATCCGGCATACTAGCCACTCGGCCAGCCGCTCCTCTTTACCAGCACTCTGGTTTGCATTTCAATGCCAGTCATCATCATCATCACCATCATCATCATCATCATCATCATCATCATCATCATCATCATCATTAGCATCGTTAAGTTCGTGTTTTCTTCTTTGGTCCGGACTCAGTTTATTGCCATTGTTGTGTGAAGTGATATATCCATTACATGTTGTAGGGCTGAATCCACGGAGGAATACGTGACCAAGTCAGAATTCATGTAGTGGTTATGATACTGATGCGGTGGGGGATGCTTGTTTACACAAATAATAGCGCCGACTACGAAAACATATAAAATTGTAGATCATCTCCAGAGCAGATGATGGCGTTGGATTGTAAAGTGTTTGGCCTTGGTTATTGTTTTGATAATGGGCTCTGCCTCCCAGGTCGACTGTGCCTAAAATGGGTACCAAGAAATATCTTGAGAAGCAAGGCCAGTCAGTGTGGTACTGATCACATCACCCACTGAGTGCCGACTGGTCCATAAAATATGGGCTTAGCTCTATATGCCCATTGTGCCTGAAAGTGTGTAAGAGGGCTCTTTGCTTTCTTTATCTCAAGAATGTATAGCTTGCCACTAGTGGCGACAGTGACACGAGTTATCGGTATAACTGGTGCTCAGTGTCAGAAAGGGCATATAAGCACAATCAGAATTGAGGATCTAGTTTGGGAAACTGAGTGGTCAGACTTGGGGTATTTTATGATTCGATACATAAGTTTGCATTTTCTTATACGTATTCTGTGTGTGTTATTCTTTCTGTGCATGTACAGTGTATTCCCTTTGTATGTGTTTTATCAAAAGATGACCTCTTTCGAAATGTGTTGTATTCTTTCTTCGATATATTGTGTCGTCAATCTTCGACATGCTTTGTCTTCATCTTAGACATATTGTGTATTCATTGTCTAACATGTTTTGTCCTTATTTTTCTACATGTTTTGAGTAGAGTTGAAAGCAGCAGAACACCACTGTGGCTTCAACGACTATGGTTTTATGCTCAGCGGGGAGATGCGGATGTTTTTATCTTGCTGGTAATGATCAGCGAAGCTAATTATTGGGGCTACCGCTCGAACAAGCACACATTCTTCATGCTATTGATTTCACGTGCCGGCAACAATATGCTATGATGTATGATAGGTAGTGTCAGGAGAGTCAATAACTGCACCCTTAATCCCCCACGCGCAATTACGGGAAAGAAAACGATCGTTAACATTAATAAGCAGCGCGAAATTCGCCAATTTCATCTAGTATATTAATACGGTGGGACAGTAGTGGCGTGGTAGTTATTACACAAGTTTACCAACACACTGCTTCACATTTCAATGCCAGCTTTCATCACCATTATCATCCTTAAGTTCGTATTGTCTCCGGTACCAAACTATTTCCCTCAGCTCACCTAACGACATGTCCTCGGTTGCTTGTGCGATGAAGCTCTTCAGCGGAAGTACTACTCTTTGCCATTTAGAATTTATTAAAGTTATTATCTCTCTCTCTCTCTCTCTCTCTCTCTCTCTCTCTCTCTCTCTCTCTCTCTTCTCTCTCTCTCTCTCTCTCTCTCTCTCTCTCTCTCTCTCTCTCTTTCTCTCTCTCTTTCTCTCTCTCTCTCTCTCTCTCTCTCTCTCTCTCTCTCTGTGCGGGACGTTGCAGTCAACACCAGTATATTTCAGCTGCTGTTGATGTACTAGGTAAGTGTTACGTTCAGTAGTTTGCCATTGCTTTCTGAACGACCGGCTCCTTTAAGACCGGCTCCTTTTACCAGCACGTTATAACACAACGCGACACGGTTTGCTGCACAAATCGGTGGTAGCTGAGCTTCGAACGCCTGGAACCCGCTCACGAACCGCGTTCGCAAGCCTTTGGCCACGGAGACCGGTTATATATATACATACTGATGTATTAACACTCAACGGTGATCCTTAAGGAACCGCTATGTTTACCGATCTTTGACTGATGGTGTTTTGTATGTCGTCGGGTCCCATTTAATAGAACTGAATAAATACGAGCCGACTAATCCCTATATCCTGACAGTATGGTTTTGAGGTATGACATCCGCGTCCATCTGGAGCAGACTGGATAAGGTTCACTGTGTGTACGGTGTAATGGATTTTACACAATAACAAGTGGATGGTGTTCTCCGCGGTGATCTTTGGATAGTAGATAGGACAAATGGTTTCCCCGGACAAAGACGAAATACTATAAGAAACAGTTTGCACATCGCGCGGGGATTTAGTGGTGCAGTTATTGACTCGCTACAGATTATGGCAGTCACTCGGAAGAACGAAATAACACAATGTAATATACAAGTAAATGGGAATATTCTTCAACAAGTGAATCGGTACAATTATCTAGGAACAGTCATAACATCATTAAAAAATGGCCGGTATGGAAAGCTTACATACAACTTCAAATGATAATGGATGGAGAGTCATCAACCTGGCAGAAGCCAAAGGACTGCAGATTAGCAGTACCAAACTACAAAGAAAGGATATACACAAACAAACTTGGAAATCATGTGACAAGAGAACCTATAATCAAATAGATCACATTTTAATTAACAACAGAAATGCATCAAACATACAACAAGTTAGAAGTTATAGAGGAGCTGAGTGCCACAGCGATCACTTCCTCGTTGGAGCAAAATTTAAAATAAAACTTAAGAGAGCTTTCTATACTAAATTACAAAGATTACACCCAACATATAACAGAGAAAAACTACAAGAAATTGCAGTCAAAGAGAAATTTACAGATGAAATAAAATGTAAACTTGAAACTCTGCAAAACCCTTTGAAGGAAAGCGTTGACCAAATTTGGTTGAACATCAAGAATACAATTCAATCTACCGCAGAAGAATGTCTCGGTGTTTTAACCACGCATAGAAAGAACAGATGGTTCAATCAAAAATGTGAAGAAGCAGTCATTAGGATAAAAAATGCCAGACATTTATGGTTAAATTACATCAACAATATCCAAAAGGAAGAGCAATATAGAAATGAATGTAAAGAGGCTACAAAAATAGTTCAACAGCAGAAGCGAGGATATATGAGTAATATAATCAAAGATATGGAAACTAATCACCAGAAAATCGAATCCAGAAAGTTTTTTAAAGAACTGAAGTCAATGAAACGAGGGCACCAACAAAACACATATGGTTTAAAAGACAAAAATGGGAATATGATAAATACCAATGAGGAAATGTGCAACACATGGAAAGAACATTTTCTTGAATTACTAAATTGTAAAGCCCCAAGTAACACTTTCCCACAGGAAGAGGTTCTAACGTGTGAACCACAAATTGAAGAACCTGCATTTGAAGAAATCCTCACACGACTTAAAAACAATAAGGCAACTGGGGCTGATGTAATTGCTGCTGAATTTATAAAGGCAGGTGGCCATGCATTACATCTAAAGCTATACGAACTAATAATAAAAATCTGGAGGACAGAAGAATTACCCCATGACTGATACCTATTTTTAAGAAAGGAGACAAGTTCCAATGTGAAAATTATAGAGGAATATCACTACTGGCCACAAGCTATAAGATATTATCCGCAGTATTACTAAATAGACTAAAACCATATTCAGAAGACATATTAGGTGACTACCAGGCGGGTTTTAGACAAAACAGATCAACAATAGATCAGATATTTATCTTACGACAAATAGCAAAAGGAAAAATTGGGAATATAAAAGAGATCTCCATAACATTTTTGTGGATTTTAAAAAGGTTTATGATAGTGTCCATAGGAATAGTCTATGAAATGCTATGCAGGAATTTGGAATACCAAGGAAGTTAATCAACATGACCAGACTATGCATGGAAGATACTTATAATATAGTAACATATAAAGGCAGGAAATCAGACCCTTTCGAAATAACATCTGGCTTGAAACAAAGTGATGCACTATCTTCAATCTGGTTCTAGAGAACGTTGTAAGGAAGGTAAGGGAGGAATGCGATATTGGCGTAAAATCCAAGCTGCTTGGTTATGCAGATGATGTAGATATTATAGGGGAAAATGAAAAAAAGACATTGGAAATATTGACTCACTTAAAGGAAAAAGCCCAACAGATGGGGCTGGTTATCAACCAAGATATGATAAAACAGAATATATGGTAATTTCGAGAGAACGAATGGCTAAAAACTCTGGCCACATACAAATAGATAATATGACCATTAAAAGAACCGAAACATACAAATACCTGGGTACAATCTTCAACTGCTCCAACATCATAAGGGAAGAAATACAAACTATAATCAATTCTGGAAATAAAATATACTATGCATTACAACATCTACTAAAATCAAATGCGCTATCTCGTAATACCAAAATCACAATATACAAAACACTGATCAGACCAGTTGTGCTGTGTGGCTCTGAAACCTGGAGTACAACGAAAGGAGACTCAAGCCTTGTTACACACCTTTTGAGAACAAAGTTTTAGACGCATCTTTGGACCCATTAGGGATACATAAAGTGGAGAGTAGAAAAGAAGACGTAACAAAGACATTCATGATCTGTTTAAGTCCCCGCTAATCACTGGTATCATGAAGGCTAATAGACTACAATGGCTGGGGCATATAGAAAGAATGGAAGACAATGTGGAAACAAAACTCGCTTCCACTCAGGAAATAAATGCCGTAGACCCCGAGGTAGACCAAGAAGACGGTGGAGAGATAATATATATATATATATATATATATATATATATATATATATATATACAGACCTACAAGCACTTGGAATCAACGACTGGCAAGAGAAGGTCAACCAGAGAGACGAATGGAGACGGATTGTATCAGCAGCAAAGAACCTCAATGGCTCGGAACGCTGAAGAAGAAGAAGAAGAGGAAGGAGTCATAACATCTGATGGGAGATTCCTTGAAGAGATTAGAACAAGAATCGCCATGGCGAAAGTAGCATTTAGCAAGATGAAAAACATTCTCACCAATAAAAAAAAATGTAAATTGAAACGAGAAAATGAGTGTTGAGGGGATACATAGAGCCTGTTCTTTTGTATGGATGTGAAGCTTGGTCAATGAGCAGTCAAGCTGAAAAACATCTGATGGCTACAGAAATGTGGTTTCTAAGGAAAATGCAAAGAATACCATGGACAGACAGAAAAATCAATGACCAGATACTACAGTAGACAAATGACAATCGTAAAATGATTAGAGAAATTAGACGTAGACAGTCAAAATTGTTTGGACATGTTATGAGAAGAAATGGATTGGAGAACTTAGTGACAACTGGCAAGATCGAAGGGAATATACCAAGAGGAAGACCGAGAGGAAATACCTGGATGGCTTGGCCACATGGCATGGACGAGACAGGAACACTGAGCTGATCCACGACTCTGGTGATCGAGTGAAATGGCGAGTCATGACCGCCCACGTTTTCCGGCATGGCACATGATTGATTGATTATTGACTCTGGTCAGGTGGACATCCGTAGGAGCAGGAGGGACAGGCTGCTGCCAGGGCTAAATTTTAAAATGAGAAAACCCACCAAAACATGAGTATTTATGGCAGTCGTGAGTTGCATGTGCACATTGCTTTTTTTTTTTTACATTCTCGGCGGTGTTTACAGAGTTAATGACTTGTAATGAGATATTTTATTCTCGGTAATATTTGCAGAGTTTAGTGACCAGTAATGATATATTTTATTCTCGGTGGTGTTTACACAGTTTAGTAACCTTAATGAGATGATGGTGTATTCTCGGTGGTGTTTACACAGTTTAGTAACCTTAATGAGATGATGGTTTATTCTCGGTGGTGTTTACACATTTTAGTAACCTTAACGAGATGATGGTTTATTCTCGGTGGTGTTTACACAGTTTAGTAACCTTAATGAGATGATGGTTTATTCTCGGTGGTGTTTACACAGTTTAGTAACCTTAATGAGATGATGGTTTATTCTCGGTGGTGTTTACACAGTTTAGTAACCTTAATGAGATGATGGTTTATTCTCGGCGGTATTTACACAATTTAGTAACCTTAATGAGATGATGGTTTATTCTCGGCGGTATTTACAGAGTTTATTGCCCTGTAATAAGATGATGTTTTATTCTCGGTGGTGTTTACACAGTTTAGTAACCTTAATGAGATGATGGTTTATTCTCGGTGGTGTTTACACATTTTAGTAACCTTAACGAGATGATGGTTTATTCTCGGTGGTGTTTACACAGTTTAGTAACCTTAATGAGATGATGGTTTATTCTCGGTGGTGTTTACACAGTTTAGTAACCTTAATGAGATGATGGTTTATTCTCGGTGGTGTTTACACAGTTTAGTAACCTTAATGAGATGATGGTTTATTCTCGGCGGTATTTACACAATTTAGTAACCTTAATGAGATGATGGTTTATTCTCGGTGGTGTTTACACAGTTTAGTAACCTGTGATGAGACGATGTGTCATTCTCGGTGGTGTTTACAAAGTTTAGTGACCTGTGATGAGATATTTATATAGAGATATTTTTATTCTCGGCGGTGTTTACACAGTTTAGTAACCTTAATTTTTATTATCGGTGGTGTTTGCACAGTTTATTGACCTATAATGTGATGTTTTATTCTAGGTCATATTTACAGAGTTTAGTGACCTGTAATGAGATGGTGTGTTATTCTCAGCGGTGTTTACAAAGTTTAGTGACTTATAATAAGATGGTGTGTTATTCTCGGCGGTGTTTACAGAGTTTATTGCCCTGTAATAAGATGATGTTTTATTCTCGGTGGTGTTTACACAGTTTAGTAATCTGTGATGAGACGATGTGTCATTCTCGGTGGTGTTTACAAAGTTTAGTGACCTGTGATGAGATATTTATATAGAGATATTTTTATTCTCGGCGGTGTTTACACAGTTTAGTAACCTTAAAGAGATATTTTTTATTATCGGTGGTGTTTGCACGGTTTATTGACCTATAATGTGATGTTTTATTCTCGGTCATATTTACAGAGTTTAGTGACCTGTAATGAGATGGTGTGTTATTCTCAGCGGTGTTTACAAAGTTTAGTGACTTATAATAAGATGGTGTGTTATTCTCGGCGGTGTTTACAGAGTTTATTAACCTGTAATGAGAGCATCACTATGCGATCTCAGGGATGAGCCTGGAGCACGCATTATAGGATCGGTGTGCAATAGAACTGATTCTTCACAAGCCAGCAGAAAGTATAATAGTTACAGTATTATATAATATAATGCTGGTCTCCCTGGCCAAGTGGTTAACGACGTTGTTCGTAATCCCGTATATCCACGTGGGGCAAACAGTTGCGCGAGATTCGGTAGCGGATCGCGCCACGCTGGTAACTTACGGGGGGGGGGGGGGGGGTGAGCTGGTCGTTCAGAAAGTAATGGCAAACTACTGAATGTAAAACTTGCCTAGTACATTAACAGCAGTTGAAAATGCTGGTGTTGACTGCAACGTCCTGTAAGTGATATGTAACATAAGAATATATAAATAGGATTATCATTCATGCCATATTAGGGGCATTATGTGAGGTTCATATTTTAGTGACCATGCACAGTACGACTGGTAATCTATCAATGTCTCTCATTAATGTGTACGATCGAACTGATCCTTGCAAACCAGTACAACAGTAACAATAATAAATGTTACAGCAACAACAACTTCCACGTCATCCTATCACATTGGGCACGTGTTGCTAGTCATATATTTCAGTGACAAGACAGCACTCGATTGGTCACATGGTCAGTATCTGTCAGGCCTTCTTGCACCCCAGAACATATCTGGGTACGAATTTTCTTAGACAGGGTCATCTCCTAAACCATATAATCATATTTTTTTTAAAATGCTCGAGGTGGTTCTGAACCCAGACCTACCATACGACATGTAAATGCAGTATCAACTATGCTACTCGGCCTCGGTTAACCTGACTGGTATCAAAGACGGGGTTTTGATAGATAAAAAGCTTAAAGTCTAAGGGTGTATTGATCTTTTTTCATTTAAACGTGAGGATTATACATTAGTGAAATAATAGTTCCCTTTTCTAGCTAAGGCGTATGTTTATTTCGCTGATAATGACTTTGATGGGGACGTTCTCTAATACCCATGTTTTACTTTCATTTCGCAGAATCTCCTAGTTATATTTTGTGTTAATTCGTTTTCAAATTAATCTAAAGTATCGTTAAATATACAGGTCAACTAATATTCACGACCAACAATGAAGGACTTTAAAATGTCACAAACTCTGAATATATTGACTTCAATTAGCATTAACAGTTAAATAAACACTATTCAAAGAAGTTTCACGTAGCCTGAACATAACAATACAGATATTGCACGGAATTAAGAGAAGATGATACAACACTAGCAAAAAAAAAAATAAACTAACACATTGGAGAACATCCATCATGTATGTGGCAACATGCAGATGTGAGTCATGGCATATTTCGCAATCATCGAAGAAGAAGTCGGTGCTTGTAACGCTTACAATAACGGGAACCAAAACGGAGAAGAAGTATACTGGCATTCTACAAGCTCTAAACATGCAGGAAGACTGGCCCATATCAAATATCTTTGTTTGTAACTCTGTGTGTTTGATTATCGTCCAGATACCGAGAGTGTTTATTTAGAAGCTATAAACTCGCTGTGTATTTATTTATCGGCTATAATCTTTCTGTGTTTTTGTTTATCGGCTATACATGTAGTGTATTTATTTAAAGGCTAAGTATAAACTCTCCATGTGCATGTTTATCGGCTATAAACTCGGTGTGTTTATTCAAGGCTATAAACTCTGTGTGTATTTGTGTATCGTCAGTATACTCAGAGTTTTTAAGAGGCCACATACTCTGTGTGTTTGTGTATCGTCAGTATACTCAGAGTGTTTAAGAGGCCATATACTCTGTGTGTTTGTGTATCGTCAGTATACTCAGAGTGTTTAAGAGGCTATATACTCTGTGTGTTTGTTTATCGGCTATAAACTCTGTGTGTGTTTGTGTATCGTCAGTATACTCAGAGTGTTTAAGAGGCTATATACTCTGTGTGTTTGTTTATCGGCTATAAACTCTCTGCGTGTTTTTATGGTCCAGATATGCTGTATGTATGAAACCAGAAAGGGAAATGTTTTCCTCCTTTCATAATGCAGTACCTAGTTTGGGTGGCTTCCATGACAGGTCATAATAATGACGTGATTAGGCAAGTGAGGGATTCAAGCTAGTGGTTTAACAGACATCCGTTATCGTGGTGAACGGGACAGACGGACAAAAGAAATTAAACACAAACGTGGTTCACCTTTCTGAATTAATCTTCCCGTCCTTGACTTGTGGATGGGAATTACAAGTACCCTTGAAGTCAGAGTGGGTTTGCCTGATGGCCAGGAATACTGGTAACAGCGAAAGCTAATCCCCACGCAAAAATCAGCCCACTGCACTAGAAGTAGTAGCACGTGTATGGACTACATCATCATCATCAAGTACCATGACGGCTGGCGTAGGCGTTCATGACTCTCCACAAATCTCGGTCTTTGGTTTTCTGGATCAACTCCGCTGTTGATATTCCTTCATGCCACTGTCTTAATACATTCAACATAATTTCTCTTGGTCTGCCTCTGCCTCTCTTCCCCTCGATGTTTCCAGTTGTCACGGTGTTCTACAAAGCCTCTCTTCTCATCACATTTCCATAAAAATGATGTTTGCCTCTTTCTTGTTGTTGTATATACAGTTCTAGTTCCATTAGCCTCTCTCAGTTAGTCGTTGTTAGTTACTTTGGGAGTCCAAGAATTCGCAACATTCGTCTCACGAACCACATCTCTGTTGCTTCCAATCTCTTCCTAATTTGCTCATTTACATTCCAAGGTTCACACCCATACAACAAAGCAGGTTCTATATAGCACTTCAGCACTCTCTTTCTTACATTTAATGATAGTGACTTATTGCATAAGATTTTCTTCATTTTATGAAATGCAGCCTTTGCTTGCCCCTATTCTACTCTTAATCTCTGTTGTTCATCTTCCATCTGATGTTATAAATGCCCCTAGGTATTTAAAACTATCTGCTTGTTGAAGAATTTTCCCTTCTATCTCTATTTCACATTTGGGTGTCACCATTTTCTGTGGTAACACCATTTTCTGGATATAACACTGCTTTCTGGATATTCAAGGAAGTCCTTTCTTTGCACTCTCTGTTATTACAATATAAAACAATAGTTGCAGATCTTTTGCATTATCCGCCATCAATACTGTGTCATCTGCATAGCGTATATTGTTTATATTATAACCTTTGAATATTATTCCTGGCTTCCCTTTGATCTCTCACATTATTACTTCGCTGTAGAGGTAGAATAGATCCGGTGACAAAACACATCGCTGTCGTACTCCTAGCCATATTTGTTCTTTATTTCCCATTTTAATTTCTGCTATTTGGTCCCAGTAAATATTATTTTATCATTCTGAGATCTTTTCCATCAATATCAATATCTTCCACAATTTAATCATTTCATCATGTTACACTATCAAATGCTTTAGTATAATATATAAAGTACACACATATATGTGTTTCTGTATCTCTATGGACTACGCTTGAGTTCAAAGCGAGTGAGCGTTAAAACAGAAGCAACCCCTGCTGTATTTGTCTGTATCAATAAACAAGTAGGAATATCTGGGCTTGTTGTATTAAGCTATCGTGTTGCAAATTTGATCAAAATATCCAGATTTAACAGTCACATCAAATAAACAACCTCATCATGTTTCCGCCAGTTGGTTCGCCTTTCCGCGGAGCGTAATGTTTACCTACGTCTGGAACAAACAGGTCATTGCTGGATTAACTTGGCACACACAGCGTGACCTAATCACAGCTGTGAAATATTTCTTCTTCTTCTGTATTCTTCTCCCTTCTTGTTCTGACTTCGTTTTTTTTTTTTGTTGTTGCTTTAATTACATTCATCCTTGTTCGTTTTCCGTTTCTTTCTTTCTTTCTTTCTTTCTTTCTTTCTTTCTTTCTTTCTTTCTTTCTTTCTTTCTTTCTTTCGTTCTTTCTTTCTTTCTTTCTTTCTTTCTGTCTTTCTTTCTTTTTTTTCTTTCTTTCTTTCCCTTCTTCGTCATCGTTGTCTTCTCCTTTTCTTCTTCTTGGTCTACTTCTTCTTCTCCTTTTCGGGATATATATATATATATATATATATATATATATATATATATATATATATATATATATATATATATATATATATATATCCTTTATAAAGTTGACATTTGTTTCAATTTCTTTCGCTCCTATACTAACCTATGCCCGCGGGCGATGTAGGATAATTTAGCTATTTAGAGCCAGTCATTTAACCGGGAAGTAGCCAACACTTTTCCCGGAAGCGAATGCGCAGAGGTCATCGGTGGCTTGTATAGAAGATAAGTCTAAACCCGAGCAGTGTTAAACCCTCAGGCATGGATGAAAGCAAGAATAACGGGTCGTATTTCCCAGCTCAGGACTATCCATGACCATACCATGTGTCTACAGAAATAGAAGCCAAAAACTGGGTTGCCAGGCGTTTCTAGGTGTTTGTTGGTGCATCTCTTACCTTGTCTTAATGTTTGTTGGTGCATATCTTACCTTGTCTTAATGTTTGTTGGTGCATATCTTACCATGTCTTAATGTTTGTTGGTTCATCCCTTACCATGTCTTAATGTTTGTTGATGCATCTCTTACCTTGTCTTAATGTTTGTTGGTGCATATCTTACCATGTCTGAATGTTTGTTGGTGCATATCTTACCATGTCTTAATGTTTGTTGGTGCATATCTTACCTTGTCTTAATGTTTGTTGGTGCATATCTTACCTTGTCTTAATGTTTGTTGGTGCATATCTTACCTTGTCTTAATGTTTGTTGGTGCATATCTTACCATGTCTTAATGTTTGTTGGTGCATATCTTACCTTGTCTTAATGTTTGTTGGTGCATATCTTACCATGTCTTAATGTTTGTTGGTGCATATCTTACCTTGTCTTAATGTTTGTTGGTGCATATCTTACCTTGTCTTAATGTTTGTTGGTGCATATCTTACCTTGTCTTAATGTTTGTTGGTGCATATCTTACCTTGTCTTAATGTTTGTTGGTGCATATCTTACCATGTCTTAATGTTTGTTGGTGCATATCTTACCTTGTCTGAATGTTTGTTGGTGCATATCTTACCTTGTCTTAATGTTTGTTGGTGCATATCTTACCATGTCTTAATGTTTGTTGGTTCATCCCTTACCATGTCTTAATGTTTGTTGATGCATCTCTTACCATGTCTTAATGTTTGTTGGTGCATCTCTTACCTTGTCTTAATGTTTGTTGGTGCATATCTTACCATGTCTTAATGTTTGTTGGTGCATATCTTACCATGTCTTAATGTTTGTTGGTGCATATCTTACCATGTCTGAATGTTTGTTGGTGCATATCTTACCATGTCTTAATGTTTGTTGGTGCATATCTTACCATGTCTTAATGTTTGTTGGTGCAACTCTTCGTCATCCAGTGCCTTGCCGGATGGAATGGGCGAACATGCCTCTCCACAAATTACGATCTCCGACGTCATGGATCAATTCGTGTGTTGACTCCCTTGACACAAGACTGTCAATAATCTTTTCACGTTGTCTTCTTCTATCTCTCTTTCCGCAAATCTTTACCGGTTGTCACAACATGTTCCAGTTTTTGTCTTCTCATAGACGTGTCCATAAAATGAGGACTGCCTCTTTCTGATGTTTGTGATAAGTTGTCTTTGCGACTCGGCTTCCCTTACAACATCTTGATTGTTAATTTTGGCTATCCAACTAATTTTCAGCATTCTTCTATAAAACCAAATCTCCAAGGCCTCCAGGGATTTTTTCGCTGTGTAATAATTGTCCAGGATCTGCAGCCGTATGTTAAAACTAGTTCTATGTAACATGCAAGAATTTTTTTTCCTGACTTTGAAGGACAATGACTTACTGCACAAAACGTTTTTCATTTGATAGAATGCAGTTTTTGCTTGTCCTATTATGCTCTTTATCTCAGTCATGCACTTTCCATCTGATGTTATCCATGTGCCTAGATATCTTAATTTCTGCACTTGCCCCAAAACAACGTCTTGTACTGTGATTGCACATTTAGGTCAAATCTGTTTCTTTGATGTCACCAAAACTGATGTCTTTCTATTATTCAAACTAACTCCCATTCTTTCACTTTCTACAGTCACTGTATCTATTATTTCCTGTAGATTGTTCTGACTTGTTGCTATCAAGAAGGTGTCATCAGCATAACGTAAGTTGTTTAAATTATGTCCACCAACCAGGATCCCTGGCATATTTTCTGTAGATCTCATTATATATTCACTGTACAATGAGAACAAATCAGAAGACAATACACAACCTTGTCTGACCCCATTCTTTATATACTGAAATGGTCCTACAAAGTTTTTGATTCTTATGGCTGCTGTTTGCTGCTAATATATGTTCTTTATTATTCGCAGATCTTTGCCGTCGATGTTCAGTTTCTCTAGTAATTGTATTCTATCTTCATGCTTCACATTGTCAAATGTGTTTGTGTAGACTATGAAGCATAAGTACAGTTCTGTTTTTACTTCTATAGTTCTTTTTCTAATAGTGTCCTGAGAATATATATAGCGTTGTTTGTGCCCTTTCCCTCCAAAAATCCACATTGTTCATCCATCACTAATTTCTAGTTTAATCTTGTTTCTTCTTATGTTCATAACTGTTCTGAGTAAAAGCTTTGTCATGTGACTGATAAGACATATTGTGCGACGCTCTTCACATTCTAAAGCTCCTGGTTTCTACGGCAGAGCTATAAACATGGATTTTAATAGGTCACTAGGTATGGCAAAGACCTTAGACTTTTAAAACACATATACTGGAAACAACAAACTGCAATCAGAATTGATAACTATGTAGGTCAATATCAGCCTATTAAAAGAGGTGTGAGACAGAGATGTGTAATGTCTCCAGACATTTTTCCCTATACAGTGAAAATATTTTCAGAAATATAGACGATATGGAAGGAATCAACATTGGGGGAAGATACATCAATAATATTTGATATGCAGATGATACAGTCTTGATTGCAGACAATGACCAGGACCTGAGACATTTAGTAGATGCGGTTGTTGCACACAGTGAGCAACTAGGGGTAAATTGAATAGTAAGAAGACACAGATTATGGTCGTCACTGGGAAGAAGGTAATACCACAATGTGATATACGAGTGAATGGGCAAATTCTTAAGCAAGCTAATCGGTACAGTTATCTCGGAACAGTCATAACATCTGATGGGAGATGTCTTGAAGAGATTAGAACAAGAACTGCCATTGCCAAGGTAGCCTTTAGCAAGATGAAAAACATACTGACCAATAAAAATATATCAACTGAAACGAGAAGAAGAGTGTTGAGGTTCTACATAGAACCTGTGCTTTTGTATGGATGTGAAACGTGGACAATGAGCAGACAAGCTGAAAAACGTCTGATGGCTTTGGAAATGTGGTTTCTGAGGAAAATGCAAAGAATACCATGGACAGACAGAAAAACCAATGAACAAGTCCTTCAAGAAACAAATGAAGATCGTAAATTGATTAGAGTCATTAGATGTAGATAGTCAACATGTTTTAGACGTGTTATGAGAAAAAATGACTTGGAGAACTTGGTTACAACTGGCAAGATCGAAGGGAAGAGACCAAATGGAAGACCGAGAAGTAAATACCTGGATGACTTGGCCACATGGCATGGTCGAGACAGGAACTCGGAACTGATTCACGACTTTGGTGATCGAGTGAGATGGCAAAACATAACCGCTCACGCTTATCGGCATGGCACATGATGGATGGATATCTTTTACCATGTGTTAATGTTTGTTGGTCTCTTACTGTGTCTTAACGTTTGTTAGTATATCTCTTACAATGTACTGGAAGGCCCTAGTTAACGTCGGGGTTACCTTCTTGGACAACGCGACTTTAAGCGAAACGATATATACTATACAGGTGTATACACAGGTGACGACGTTATGACGGAACGTAGCGGCGTAAAGTGAAGTTATGTCACATTGTGCGAAAACATTGTCACATAGCGAAACGACGTAGGAGACTTCGTGGCGAAGTTATCAAGCCGTTTAACTCGGGCTCCGAAGGTTGTGGGTTCGATTCCGGGCCGCGTCCGGGCCGCGAGTTAAATTTTTCGGAGACTCCTGTGGGTTGTCGCTAGACCTACGGAGTTCGTGCTTTATGCGACGCTTTCCGCGCTGCAGAAAGAGACCGAGCCAAATTTGATAAAATCCCGGTGCAATGAATTCCACCCTGTCGACTTTTAAGCGACTTTCTTTAAAGCGAAACGACGTAAACCGAAGCGACGCATTGCGGGCCTTCAGTAATGTGTGTTTGTGCATCTCTTACAATGTCTTAATGTTTCCTGGTATATCTCCTATCATGTCTTAATATTTGTTGGTGCACTCTTTCCATGTCTTAATGTTTGTTGGTACACCTCTTACCATGTCTTAATGTTTGTTGGTGCATCTCTTACCATGTCTTAAGGCAGATTGCAGATACATCTCTAGGTATTCTAGAGAATATAGTGAATCTCTCACAAAGTATTAATTTTATTTGATGCATGCTATTCCTGTGTGTATCTCTTAGTCTTTCTTAATGTTTGTTGGCACATAATTGCTAGGTGAAGAATTTGATTATTTTTGCCTGGGATAACTCCTTATTACGTGTGGCTTTTATGCAGTGTGCAATTTTATTAAGGGATTTTCTTTTTATGGCCAACTTTTTATTAGTACTTTGAATAACGATTTTTATCTCGTGGTCTCCTACATGAAAATTTGTAGTTTGTGTAGGATGCACCCTTAGTCTACCGGCTGCCTGCCTTCTGCTCACTGCCTGGCTTGTAAATAATACTTTCACAGTCTTTGCCTACAGATCATAATATTTTTCCTCCTATTTATTTCTTGTGCACTAAGGTGTGGGTTAACCACTCAGCACAGAGTTTATTGTGCACTTTGGTGTGGGTAGCCACAGCGAAACGGTGTTTCTTCTGCACTAAGGTGTGGGCGAGCCACAGCAGCACGGTTTTTCTTGTGCACTAAGGTGTGGGTGAGCCACAGCAGTGCGGTGTTTCTTGTGCACTAAGGTGTGAGTGAGCCACAGCAGTACGGTTTTTCTTGTGCACTAAGGTGTGGGTGAGCCACAGCAGTACGGTGTGTCTTGTGCACTAAGATGTTGGTGAGCCATAGCAGCACGGTGTTTCTTGTGCACTAAGATGCCATATAGCAGCGTAGCCACAGTGGCACCGTGTTTCATGTTCACTAAAGTGTGGGTAGCCACAGTGGCACGATGTTTCTTGTTTACCTAGGTGTGGGTAGCCACAGTGGCGCCGTGTTTCTTGTGCACCTAGTTATTTGTAGCCACAGCAGCACGGTGTTTCTTGTTACCTAGGTGTGGGTAGCCACAGCGGCACCGTGTTTCATGTTCACTAAAGTGTGGGTAGCCACAGTAGCACGGTGGTTAGCCTGCCCACCCAGCGGTCATGTGGTCAAATTCCCATGGTGTTTGTTGGACACTGACCTAGGCTTCCCGACAGACCCCGCCTAGCATGAGAACCAGCAAATGACTGAGGTCGTGAAGGCGGTCGGTGAGATGTTAACCACATGACCCATAGAGTGTCTACTAGTCTATAAAATATAGGACGATCAACATATTCGCAACTCGCCTCAAGACGTACAAAAAGGTCCCTGTCTGCATTTTTACTTTACCATGTTGTGTTGTGAGCTTTCCACTTTCCACGACTTTCTGTTTCTCTCTGCTTGTATCATCCCCTGTCAGCTATGTGACTCCGTAGATAAGATATCTCTATACCCTGCTTCCATTCTCCTCTGCTCCTCCCTCCCCTCTCATCATCCTCTCTGTTACAGTTCATCCATAGTTTGGCTTGGGTTTTAACATAGTACCTCTACAGGGGCGGACAATCTTAAAGAATACCTTCCACCGCCTGGCTGCTTTCTTCTCAAGGACTAATAGTGAGTACTCCTGTTGCTAAATACCGGTAGTTGTGCTTGCATCAACCTAGTGTTTGTGTTAACGCTGTAGTTTAGTCTTCTCTAGAAAATATGTAGTAGGGATATCAAATTTTGTCATAAATGTATTGAAATTCCATAATGAGATGTTAACATCTGTACATCCGTTCACTTGCTCTTGTGTATTAATTGTTCCATACAAAGAAACTTCAACTTTCGGTCTCCTGGTGACAGAACCGCTTATCCTGCCGAGGTAAAGAGAGCTAGTGTATAGCGCTGAAAAACCAGAAAGCTCCAAGTAGGTGACAGTCATCAGCTGCTGAAAGCATCCAGGACAAGACCTATCTGCGAGATGTGAACATCGATAAAACTGGCTCATACACATCGTCATCTGGGAAACTGAATATCGTGGCCACACGAAACACCGCGGTGGTTTGTAAATAACAGTGTTGGAAGGCACGATTACAGGAAGAGGAAGACGTGGTCGACCAGCAAGTAAATGGGCACTGGATATTGAAAACAGGGTCGGCATGAATATTCATGAAGCTGAGAACTGGCAATGGAAAAAGAATGTTTCGGCTAACTGTGACCAGAGCCTCATTCTGCACAGATTGGCAACATCATGATGACCTTGATTACTGTCTCCAGTGACAAACGGTTGGTAGTGACACCTCTTGATTATCTCCCTGAAAGTCAAAGTACACTGGTTTCTACAGCGAGTTTAGAGGTTACAGAATCGCATGAGCTGCATCTAAACTGTGCAATGTTCAACTTCCCAATGTTTCCTTCAGCACTAATAATTACATATAAGAGCTTCCATTTATATCCTATCACAAGAAGTGTGGCTAGACTGTTGTTCAAATAAACTATTTTGTGACATGTTCATTTCCAACAGTCGAGAAAGGATATATTAAAGGCAAAGAGATCGACTTTATTCCAGGGGTTTTATTAAACATGGCTTAGTCTCTTACCGAACAGCGCATACGTCGCACAAACCACGAACTCCGTAGTTCCAGCGACAAACCCAGGGGTCTTAGAAACACATTCACTCATGGACCGAATGAGGGAGTCCAAATACGAATCTACACATTTCGGAGCTCGTGGCAGGCGGCTTGACTAATTCGCCAAGAGACCATCACAGTCAGATCACACGAACCTACAAACTTGAAACCATCACGGTCAGATCACACGAACCTACAAACTTGAGACCATCACAGTCAGATCACACGAACCTACAAACTTGAAACCATCACGGTCAGATCACACGAACCTACAAACTTGAGACCATCACAGTGAGATCACACGAACTTACAAACATGAGAGCGCGCGGTAGGCGGATTGACTAATTCGCCCAGAGACCATCACAGTGAGATCACACGAACTTACAAACATGAGAGCGCGCGGTAGGCGGATTGACTAATCCGTCCAGAGACCATCACAGTCAGATCACACGAACTTACAAACATGAGAGCGCGCGGTAGGCGGATTGACTAATTCGCCCAGAGACCATCACAGTCAGATCACACGAACTTACAAACATGAGAGTGCGCGGTAGGCGGATTGACTAATTCGTCCAGAGACCATCACAGTGAGATCACACGAACTTACAAACATGAGAGCGCGCGGTAGGTGGATTGACTAATTCGCCCAGAGACCATCACAGTGAGATCACACGAACTTACAAACATGAGAGCGCGCGGTAGGTGGATTGACTAATTCGCCCAGAGACCATCACAGTGAGATCACACGAACTTACAAACATGAGAGCGCGCGGTAGGCGGATTGACTAATTCGCCCAGAGATTATCACAGTCAGATCACACGAACCTATAAACTTGAGACCGCGATGTAGGCGGATTGACTAATTCGTCCAGAGACCATCACAGTCAGATTACACGAACCGTATACGTGGTCCTCCCAACAGCTGATGATCATATGCATGGCAGTGAGTCGAATGTGTGGGAGCCGGTCGTTGCGGGATATAACATCCACGAAACGGCGTGTCCAACATTCTCAAAGCTTAATATTATCGCCTAGACACATTCAGGTGTATTGGGCATGCGGTGCCAGACCTACATTTGTATAGAAATATCGGCACCAGGTGGATCATGTTGTCAGTATCACGCCGCCTTTACTTCCAAAGCACTTATCGTTTAAATACAATATAATCCTCTTTACTTTGAATAAACCTAAAAGCATCTAACGAAGCTACATTATTCTGGTATCGATTTTGCCAGTCTAAAAAATAATCCAGTTCATGAAATTAATATACTTACAACATAGTGTAAACATTATCATCGTCTATTAATTTAATATTCAAAAACAACAAACATACGACTATTGCAAACTGGTACTATAATCTAGATATATAAAGATTTAAATTCCCTGCCAAAGTGTTGAAATCCATAAGTAAACAACAGTTTGAATATACTAACTACAAATGAGATAGAAGCATGTTCTACCACTCAGCTGAAACCGATATTGTGATTTCACAAAGGGAAAAATTCCACGAGAAATGTAGAGATAGCAGCGGTCATATCCGCTGTTCTTTGTTGTAAATTGCGTGGTTGGTGATCAGGGAGACGCACAAACCGTTGACAGTCCACGTCCTCACTTTGCCGGAAAAGATCACATTGTGCTCTGTCGATATTTGCAACAGTATACAGGTGACAGTTGGTGAATCGTGCTTGAGCTTAGCGACTGCTCATGCCTACAGTTCGCGAGTAGGTAAGTTCTTGCGTAATGTATACAGAAGTACGACTCAACACCAGTAGAGTTCAGATTATCTGGCTGTAGGCGTCTCGTGGTGAGAACATTAGAAACTGCTGATCTCCCGTGACAAAATCGATTGTAGGGTTAACATTGGAACAAATAAATGCCAATAAATATAGCACATAAACATCTACCAGATAAAGGTGATCCTGTGGCACATAATATCGATTGAAAGCGATAGACCTTTACTTATTAAACCGAGGAAAATAAATGACCCGTTTTCTATCCATGAGCCGTCTTGGTTATGTTGATGCTGTGCTGGCCCAATATTTGTGTGGATCATCTGGCACGCGATGGATGGTGTGGTCAGTATCAAGCCGGCATGTTTTACTTCCATACCTTTTCTCGGTGACCATGTTAGGTTCCAAATTAACACAGCAAAAACAAAACTATTGATCTTACCAACAGTTCAGACGACACCAAATTAAACAACCATGTTCTGGAAAAAGGCAACAGCTTCACATACCTAGGAAGCAAAATGACATCTACAGGGGACTCACCGCCAGAAATATTATCTAGAATCGCACTGGCATCTGGTGCCTTCAATAAACTGTCAAACATTTGGAAGTCAAAGACACTCAGCAAACATACGAAACTTAAAATCTTCAACTCTTGTATGATTCCAGTGGTAATGTATGGATGTGAGAGCTGGAAATCAACGGTAGCTTTAGATTAAAAAAAATTAGACAATTTTGAGAACAAATATCTTAGAAGAATTCTAAACCTCTACTGGACAGATTTCAGAACCAATACGCAAATAAGACAAGAGACTAAGCAAGATATTGTATCCAATTTTATAAGAAAACGCCGTTGGAACTACATCGGCCATGTACTCAGAATGGACACGACAAGACTCCCCAACCAAATGGTCACCAGTAGGGAAAAGAAAACGGGGAAGACCAAGAGAGACCCTGCGTAGAACCATCATCAGAGAAGGCTCATTCAAGGGCTAAGTGAACATCCAGGATCTACAACAGGTATCAGCGAACCGCCGGACATGGAGAGATATGGCTTTTGCCCTATGCGCCGCCTTAGGCTCAAGAGGAAAGACTAACTAACTAATGTTAGGCTGGGTCTCCTGACAGTCCATAATTTATTTTCTTAAGTGTCCGTCTCGAACACATGACTATTGTAGGTAAGCGTACTAGCTACAACCATACCACAGCTCAGCTTAACTTAACATCACCATGTACTCTGCCTCATGACGCAGACGATCATGTATTTCCACATATCTCGGTGTTTGTGTTTTGGATTAATTCTGTTGCTTAAGGCCTTAGACCATCCATCATCATTTCTCCTAGTCGGCCACTGCCTCTTTTACCGTCGATCAGTCGTCTCAATCATTTCCAATGCTTCTCTGTTCACTGTATGGCCAGAGAACATGTGTTACCTTTCATACCTATATCACGCAGCGGGCCCTTGCATATGATCACAGATGCTCTCATTACAATCCGCAGAAATACCACTAGATCGCTTTCCATATCTCCTGCCTCGTGAACTCTCGTGTACAAAGTTTCTGCAATGATCTGTATCCATTTTTGTGCTGAGTGACTCCTGCCTCGTGAACTCTCATGTATAAAGTTTCTGCAATGATCTGCATCCATCTTCGTGCTGCGTGACTCCTGCCTCGTGAACTCTCGTGTGCAAAATTTATGCAATGATCTGTATCCATCTTCGTGCTGTGTGACTCCTGCCTCGTGAACTCTCGTGTACAAAGTTTCTGCAATGATCTGTATCCATCTTCATGCAGGGTGACTCCTGCCTCATGAACTCACGTGTACACAGTTTCTGCAATGATCTGCATCCATCTTCGTGCTGGGTGACTCCTGCCTCGTGAACTCTCGTGTACAAAGTTTCTGCAATGACCTGTATCCATCTTTGTGCTGTGTGACTCCTGCCTCGTGAACTCTCGAGTGCAAAATGTATGCAATGATCTGTTTCCATCTTCGGGCAGGGTGACTCCTGCCTCGTGAACTCTCATGTACAAGGTTTCTGCAATGATCTATTGAGACACAAGGTGTGAGTAGAATCTTGACATTTACAGATAATGTGCTGGTGTACAGACGTGCAGAGACAGGGCCAGTTTGGCGAAAAACTTACAGGTGGCGGTAAACAGGGTGGCGGAATGGTGCAGGGACGCAGGGGCCATTATAAACCCAGACAAAGCATCGGTTGTGTGGTACACCTTGGATAACCGGATCGTCAAGGCAGACGTCCCAGGTATTATGTTGAATGGATGTCCTCTTAGTCGAGAGAGTAAATTGAAGTACTTGGGTATCACCTTTGACAGGTGTTTGTCTTTTAAGGATCATGTGGAGGCTTTGGTGGTGAAGCCTGGTAAGGGACTTAATGCATTGAGGGCTATGGCAGCAACCGGGGTAGATCAGAGATGCTGTACAGGCTCTTTCAGCATTTAATAATTTATGTTATTGAGTATGGTTTGGGGCTGCTGACAGTATCAAAGAGCCAGCTTAAAAGGTTGGAGCGTATACAGAATGCTCCCATGCGGTTAATCCTGGGGTGCACAAAGGACACACCAGTTATATGCATGAGGCATATCCTGGCGCTACCAATAATAACGGATAGGCACAGGGTCTTTCAGACCAAATGGTACCTGAGAGTTGCTGCAGACAGGGATCACCCGCTGCATGCAGCAATGGATATGGTTAAGGGTCATAGACTAAGACGAGGCAGGTCCTGGATAGCACAGGCAGAACTTTCTATAAGTCAGGTGTGCGATCTAGAGACCATCAATCGTGAAA
The DNA here is from genome assembly GCA_014155875.1 of Cepaea nemoralis. NCBI lineage: Eukaryota > Metazoa > Mollusca > Gastropoda > Stylommatophora > Helicidae > Cepaea > Cepaea nemoralis. Next base: position 196,873 of record JACEFZ010006805.1, read on the forward strand.
GAGAGTGGGTGGAAGTTCTGGAAGACATGACGGACTGGCACAATGTAATAATACCACTGGGTCGTGAGTGCAGAGAATGGGCAGCGAGCCTCACTGAGTTTGAAGTGCAACAGCTGATCCAGAGCAACACACATCAAGGTGACATAGTCATCTACACCGATGGGTCAGTGGTGAGAAACAGACGTAGTGGCTGGGGCTTTAGTGCAAAGGCTAATGGGCGAGTCTTGAAAAAGGAGAGTCTGGCATATGAGACTACGACCTCCAGCATGAGAATGGAGGTGGAGGCAGTAACCCGGCATTCCGGTGGCTAGAGTAAACTACTGCAACACACGTTGTATTCATTACGGATTCAGATAGTATGCTTAGTAAGGTGGAGAAAGGAATGTTTCGTGTGGAATGGCTCTCGTCGCTTCAGAGGTCACAGATTGGCTCTCGTCGCTTCAGAGGTCACAGATCGTGTGAATTGTATGGATATTTTGCCCTGGCCATGCGGGTGTACGAGGGAATGAACAGGCTGATAGGTTAGCAGGGAAGGCACCTCTTGGTGGTATCTTGCCTATGGACAGGGCGGAGGTGGTTGTGCGCTTGTGGGACCAGGTGGAGAAAGCGAAGGAACAGATTGAGAACCCATATGTGGAAAGAATTAGATTGCGGGGGATCGGCAGGGGTTCTGGAAGAATCTCAAAACTGAGAGGGAAGAACAGGAGAACTTTTAATCAGATAGCGGTGGGAACGATTAGTAGTGTGACTCTTCGCTGGCTGTTGAACGAGGGGACGGAGCACGTATGGGAATGTCCTGAGTGCAGTGATGTCGGTTCTTAACTCAACTGAACTCAACTCAACTCAACTCAACTATGTACCCATCTTTCGTGCTGGGTGACTCCTGCCTCTTCCTCCAGAAACCCAGCCTTCCATCACGACACTCCCCCAGCCAGTGTCACGTTGAAAGGGGCCAAGGTTTCCCATACATGATAATATGAGATGGTTGTCTTCCATGTTCAGATCTTGCAGCGTGTCAGTATCTTTCTTCTTGTTTAGTCCATGAAATTCTAATAACTCTGTCTTGTAGTTGGATAAATGTTATATTTTCATTTGGTCCCTGTGGCCTAGGGGTTAGAGAAAACGCAGTGTAACAGTTCCCCGACATATCGAGTCGAAGTTTCGAAATCTTAACGTTCAATAGCCTTTTCTAGGCATTCCTTGTTAGTTACTATGGCAGTCGCAGGTATTCATTGTTAGTTACTATGGCAGTCAAAAGCATTCGTTGTTAGTTACTATGGCAGTCACAGGCATTCGTTGTTATTTACTATGGCAGTAACAGGCATTCGTTGTCAGTTACTATGGCAGTAACAGGCATTCGTTGTTAGTTACTATGGCAGTAACAGACATTCGTTGTCAGTTACTATTGCAGTAATATGTATTCGTTGTTAGTTACTATGGCAGTAACAGACATTCGTTGTCAGTTACTATGGCAGTAATATGTATTCGTTGTTAGTTACTACGGCAGTAACAGACATTCGTTGTTAGTTACTATGGCAGTCACAGACATTCGTTGTCAGTTACTATGGCAGTAATATGTATTCGTTGTTAGTTACTATGGCAGTAACAGACATTCGTTGTTAGTTACTATGGCAGTCACAGACATTCGTTGTCAGTTACTATGGCAGTAATATGTATTCGTTGTTAGTTACTATGGCAGTAACAGACATTCGTTGTCAGTTACTATGGCAGTAATATGTATTCGTTGTTAATTACTATGGCAGTCACAGGCATTCGTTGTTAGTTACTATGGCAGTAACAGACATTCGTTGTCAGTTACTATTGCAGTAATATGTATTCGTTGTTAGTTACTATGGCAGTAACAGACATTCGTTGTCAGTTACTATGGCAGTAATATGTATTCGTTGTTAGTTACTATGGCAGTAACAGACATTCGTTGTTAGTTACTATGGCAGTCACAGACATTCGTTGTCAGTTACTATGGCAGTAATATGTATTCGTTGTTAGTTACTTTGGCAGTCACAGGCATTCGTTGTTAGTTACTATGGCAGTAACAGGCATTCGTTGTCAGTTACTATGGCAGTATTATGTATTCGTTGTTAGTTACTATGGCAGTAACAGACATTCGTTGTCAGTTACTATGGCAGTAATATGTATTCGTTGTTAGTTACTATGGCAGTAACAGACATTCGTTGTCAGTTACTATGGCAGTAATATGTATTCGTTGTTAGTTACTATGGCAGTAATATGTATTCGTTGTTAGTTACTATGGCAGTAACGACATTCGTTGCCAGTTACTATGGCAGTAATATGCTTACAGACGTGATTAAAGCTAGAGGGAGGTTGATTCACCCAACATAGTGAAGATTACAGTTGCACCATACAGCATTAAACAGTGGTAACGAACCGAGAACCGGTTAAGAGTAACTAGTGTTAGTACAGTAACAATTAACATTAGTAATTAGCACTTGCGGACTGAATGGTTCGATGTGCAACGAGGATGATCTGTCGACTAACACTTAACTTTACTAACTGTGTAAACACTAGAAAAGAACTTGTGCAGTTGGTTAGAGAACATTAGGAACGGACATTGTGTAGAGTGAATCCGGTCCATAAGTAACTGTTCATACCACCGGTGTCTATTTCTCATGTTCATGAAATGGGATTACCAGAGGTCTACAGAAGCAAAGCAGTATCCGGCAGGATGGTTCCGGCAACGGGTGAGACGTACTTGTTCTGACGTAACGTGCTGTGGTCTATCTTTGCTGTGATCAGCGGACTGATCTGATGTCTGAGAGTCAGATTCTCTACACTTTATAGAACACGTCCACACATTTTCTTCGCATACACGTCTCATACACGTTACACTTTTATTTTAATAAATTAATCTTTATTAATTCTAGAAGTAAGAGTTGTTGAGTATGTTGCGTTGGGGAAGTATGAGAAGGGGGCATAGTACGACAGTGTGAGAGTGATAGGAAAAGGTGTCCATAGGCTGATGGAGTGTGTTGGACGGAAGCTGGTGGATTCTCCAGAATATTGAGGGGGAAAAAAAAATAATATTATAATGTGGGTGTCGGATCTCCTCACTCCAGGGACGACACTTTAAAGGAGGACACGACATTATTGGGGCTCGTAAACGTTATATTTGGACAGTGGGATCTCTCGTAAACGTGATCTTTGGACAGCGGGATCTATCGTAAACGTGATCTTTGGACAACGAGATCTCTCGTAAACGGGATCCTTGGACAGCGGGATCTCCCGTAAACGGAATCCTTGGACAGCGAGATCTCCTGCAAGCAGGAACGTTTGACAGGGGGATCTTCTGACAACGGGGTCTTTTGACACGGGATCCTTAGTTATAAGAGGGAGATATCATTTTGGAGAATCCAGCTAGAGTGAATGTGGATAGGGGTTAGGATTAATATCTTACCTGTTCACACTTCACACGTCTGCATAGGTCTGTGGTCCTGATTCTACTCTTGTCACTGAGTGAATGTACTGTGTGTGGTAATATCGAGATTTATAGTACTTGTTCATATATCGGTATAGTAATTTGCAGTTATATTGTACTAGACCTGCTAGCTTACCTCTCTGTATAATGGCCACCCCTAAACTTAGCACGTTTAGAATTAAAGGAAAGGGGGGAAGAAATGGGATTGGCGGGGTCTGCTCTAACGGAGTAACATACAGGAAGTGGAGAGAGAGTATCGTCAAGCAGAAAGGGATGATCGAAAGGCCGAGCTGGAATTGAGAAGGATGGAGTTGGAACAAGCAGCTAAGAAATTGGAAGCTGAGCAAGCAGCTAGGAAATTGGAAGCTGAGCAAGCAGCTAGGAAATTTGAAGCTGAGCAAGCAGCTAGGAAATTAGAAGCTGAACAGGAAGCACAGAAAAGGGAGCACGAGTACCGGATGAGGGAACTCGAGTTGAAGAGTCAATCTAATGGAGAAACTGAGGGAGCAGTTGGAGGTTCCTCCATCCCAGGATCAACAACCAGTAGGTGGACATGGGTACCATGCTATGAAGTTTCCTTTAGCGGTCTACGAGGAGGACAAAGAGAAGATTGATCAATACCTTCAACGCTTCGAGGCTATGTCAGTTGCTATGGGTCTGGAGCGTAACAATGGAATCTTAAGCTATCCCAGGGATTACGCGGGACAGGATACGAGGTTTATACTCGCCTGCCACCAGGACATGAGAACAATTATGATGAGTTAAAGACGGCTCTGCTGAAACGATTCGAGGTTACATCGCATACCTACCGGAAAAAAATTTCGAGCAGCGAAACGAGAACCGGGAGAGTTGTTTGCCGCCTACAGTTTGCGTCTTAAATCTTATCTCCATAAGTGGATGGATTTGGCTGGGTTCGCACATGACTATGAGAGTCTGGAAGAGCTCATGGTGGTCGACCAGCTGAAGAAGCAAATGTCTAAACCTCTCAGGACGTTCCTGGGAGAACCAGGAGCGGAACGTATTGACCTCGTGAATAAATTAGCAGAACGGTTCGTCGAGGTACATGGGGAGGTAGGGGAAAACCTTTCAACCAACACCAAAAGTCAAGAGAAACATGACAAGAAGAAAGCCAAAAACTCAGGAACCAAAAAGTGGGAACCTTATGTGCAAAAATCAGAGGATAATTCAGAGAAGAAGAAGGAGGGAAGCAAGAGCACCTCAAGCTCTACACCTAAACGACCGTGGTCGGAGAAGTGGTGTTCAATTTGTAAGTCACCCTCTCACAATACGAGGGACTGCAAATCGAAGGCTAAGAACCCTCATTTTGCAGCATGTCAAGTGACTTCCAAGGAGGTTGTCACGGAAAATGCCAAGGTCAACAAGGAAGCTCGCCACCAGGAGAGCTCATTCAAGTCCGACAATAGAAAAATCTAGGACAGGGAAATGGTGCAACGAATGCAAGTCAAACACGCACAATGCTATTGACTGCAGGGGAAAGTCAGGAGACACTCAATTCGTCGTGTGCTCAGGAAAACCTAAGGTGGAGCCCACCGAACAGGTCGAGACCGAGGAAGAGGACTCCAGACCAGGAAAAAACCACCTGTAGTGGAATTGGTAGAGGTTAACGGTCGTCAAGTGGAGTGTTTATACGACACAGGACTGGACGGGGAGGCCGTGATTTCTGCGGATCTAGTACATCCAGAACAATTCACAGGTGAAACCTTGGATATACAGCCTGCACAGAAGAGTGCTGTAGTCATGAAGTTGCCCATTGCTAATGTGGAGATTCGGTCACGGTACGTCACCGGCACCATCAAGGCCGCTGTATTGACCGATCCCATTTTTCCAGTCATCCTAGGTTGCCGGTATGTCTTTCTGGGAATGCCCAGGGAGCCTATTCATATGGGAGCAATGCAGACTCGCTCTCAGGCGAAAACGGAAGAGGCAGACGCAATTGTGACTAACCCAATGCCGGGGGAGCTACGAACTGCCCAGAGTGAGGATGATACTTTACGTCCTTGCTACAAAAAGCTGCAGAAAAGTGCTGATCCACCAGGACGGGGGCAGTACTACATGAAGAATAGGATACTCTACAGGAGAGCAGGAAGGGGAGACAACCTATACGGTCAGTTGGTCGTCCCGAAAGCTCATCGGTCCCAGATTCTTCATATGGGGCATACCATCTCCTTTAGTGGACACATGGGTATTGCCGCCACCATGCAGCGGATTTCCTGCCACTACTATTGGCCGGGAATGACAGATGATGTGCGTCGGTATGTGAAGTCATGCCCTGAGTGCCAGAGGGTGGCACCGAAACACTGGACAGCACCGGTGATGTTGGGTGAGATGCCCATCATGAACTCTCCTTTCGAGAGGGTAGCCATCGATATCGTGGGTCCACTTCCCAGGACTAGGAAGAGGAACATGTATATACTCACAATGGTGGATTGCTGTACAATGTGGGGTGAGGCTATACCGTTGACCACGATTGACTCGAAAAGAGTGGCGGACGCACTGATGGAGGCCTTTACCAGATTAGGCTTTCCGGATCAAATTCTGACGGACAATGGATCTCAGTTTTGTGGAAAACTCATGGAGGAGGTATTTAGGGTGTTTCACTCTAACCACATACATACCAGCCCTTACCACCCTCAAGCCAATGGACAAGTAGAGCGTTTCAACGGCACGTTGATGACAATGCTCAGGAAATTAGCGCAGGAAAAACCTGATAGGTGGGATGAATATATCCCAGCAGCACTCTTTGCCTATCGGGAAGTTCCTCATGGCTCAACAGGACTACCACCCGCTACGTTGCTGTTTGGTCGTCCAATCAAAGGACCGTTGAAGCCATGTTGAGGAGTTGGACTGAAGAGGGGACGTCAGAAGAAGTGATCTCATCCTATCAATACGTGGAGGAACTGAAAGAAAAACTCCACAAGGGATGGACTCTGGCAAATCAAAACTTGAAAAAGGCCAGGAAAAGACATGCGGCTTACTACAACCGTAGATCTAAAGAAAGATCTCTAGAGGTGGGAGATAAAGTCTTGTTGCTACTCCCAACGGGAAACAACAAACTGGAGATAGGTTGGCAAGGACCATTTCCCGTGGAAAGGGTGATATCCAGAACCAACTATCAAATCCGGATCCGGGGAAAGTCGAAGATTTCCATATCAATCTCTTGCGGAAATACGAAGAGAGACCCGGAGACAAGGCAGCTCACCTCATGGCAATGGCAGTTGCAGTGGAGACAGAAGTGGGAACCAGCGAGGCAGGGAATATCCCTTAGTACACCAGGAAACCTATAGGGATGTACAATGTGAACCCTGATCTGACCTCCCAGGAGAGGGAAAGGATAACCCAGGTTCTCAAGTCTCATAAGGAGATACTGACTGATAAACCTGGACGAACGAGGTTGGTGGAGTTTGAGATGACTTTGACCACACAGGAGCCGGTTCGTCAGAAGGTTTACCCAGTGCATTCTCTAAAGAAAAGGCCCTGGAGGAGGAAATAAAAAATTGCTGGAGGATGACGTGATTGCACCATCCACATCCCCATACAATGCGGGGGTAGTTTTGTTACGCAAACCAAGTGGAGAACACAGGTTGTGTATAGATTACCGACTGCTGAACAGTCATACACAGTTTCAGGTGGAACCTTTGCCGAATCCAACTCAGCTATTCGCTAGGCTCCATAAGGCTCGGTACTTTTCAAAGGTGGATCTGAGTCGGGGGTACTATCAGATACCAGTCAAACCGGAGATTCGACCACTGTTAGCTTTCAGTACACCCAGTGGACACTACGAATTTAAGGTCATGCCCTTTGGACTTAGCAATGCACCTAGTGTGTTTACACGCATGATGAGGACTTTACTAGATCCGTTACAGGATCCGTCCATCATCTCATTTATGGATGATATTCTGATTTCCAGTGACAGCCTGGATGACCACTTACAATCCTTGGAGAGAGTGTTTAATAGGCTCAAGGAAGCAGGGCTTACTGCTCGTCCAACCAAGTGCATGATTGGTTACCAGACTCTGGAATTTCTAGGTCACACCATCACTCCAGGACACATTGTTCCAGAAGAGAAGAACCTGGAGAAAATCAGAAATGCACCAAGGCCAAAACGAAGAAGGATGTGCGATCTTTTCTCTCGTTGTGTGGGTTCTACCACAAATTTATCCCACATTTCACGGAACTGGGAGCTCCGTTGACCGAAACCTTGAAAAAGGGATTACCGGATCAAATCATTTGGACACCAGAATGTGAGAATGCCTATAGTCAGTTAAAGGAGGCCTTGGTCAGCAAACCTGTATTACAGCTCCCTGACCTTTCCAAACCATTTGTGTTGAGAACGGATGCGAGTGGGATTGGAATTGGAGCCGCTTTGTTACAGGAAGGAAAAGACGATGCTTCGGTTTTGAAACCTGTGGCATACGCAAGTAAGAAACTTCTACAGGCGGAGAGGAATTATTCAACCGTCGAGAGAGAATGCTTGTCCCTCGTATGGGCAGTGCAAAAATTTCAGCCATATTTGTATGGAGTTAAGTTTCGGGTTCAGTCGGATCATCAGCCCCTGATGTTCCTGGCTACTTCTCAGAAACTCAACGCACGTTTGATGCGGTGGTCGTTGTTACTTCAACCGTATAATTTCACAGTAGAGTACATTCCTGGGAAGGGAGAATGTTGGAGCGGATTTCTTGTCAAGACACCCAGCTCCTGAAGAAGAGGAATGAATTATCTGGATTTAACTCATGGTGGAGGAGAGTGAGATGGACTACTCTCTTAAGAGGGGGCCTATGTCGCGAGATTGCCATGAGTTAAACAGATAAATATTCCCGACGTTTGCTTGGCGTGTATTTTCAGCACCATTATTTTACTAACTGGAAAAACACCGCGGATGTCAAAATCTCAGGACAATATTTGTAGCTGCACGTGTACATCTATAACGGATTTGGAACGGTCGGTGTTGATGGTGACAGGTCCTGGCATCGCCTTGATTAGTTTGTCTACATTTGAATGTAAATGGAAGCAGTGGGGTCAGCCCATCTACACATTTGGTGTTGAGTGAGAAGGAAGGGATACACCGAGTTGGCAGTTCATTACCAGTTAGAATCACATATATTGTCACCACGGAACAGAAGATTGACAAGTTTGTCAACATTTGAATGCAGATGGAAGCCGTGAGATCACAATGGCAGATGTAAAACGGAAGTACTTAGTAGGGAGAAAACAGTACATATGTCAATTCTTGGTTTCCGGAACATGAAGAGTTTGACGGGGTTATTTGCAACTGTTTGTTGGAAGTCGTCATAAAATTCGCTGGCTTGTTTTGAGAATCTTAACAATTACTGACAACTTTGACAGGAATTTAAGCCCGGAAAAATAGATCCTTGCAAATGGTTGATATGTCCAAATAACACCTGTGTGGGGGAGAAGAGGATAAAGTCACGTGGACAACTTGGTAGTTTGCCATATAAACTCTAGTTGGGACCAGCTAGGGAGGACTTGAAATTATGCTTTAGTCAGAGTGCCAGGGCACGGCAGCGCCTAGTGGAAATAATATCTACCGTGTGTTAATTAGTGACTTAATTTTACACGTGCCTATAATGGCAGATGTAGATATGATTGATAGGACTGCAGTGGTGCCATTTAAGGTATAACCTATTATAATATATTCGTTATAATTACTTTAGGCAGTAGCCTTGTTAAACTATAGTGTGATGATTAGCACTGTTAGTGGAAACTAGCTAGAGTAGGGAAGGGATACTTGACTCTGTTAGCTAGAATAGATTAGTGAAGTGTTGATAAGCTTTACTAGTTGAGAATTGAGTAATGAGGGATAATTGGGATTTCCCGTAGGTGTCCCTTGTGGGAGGGGTTCCACATTCTGTTTGCTGATTTTTTCTTTGTCATAACCTGATTCGACTCTAGGTGGGTAGCTAATCTGCTCTATGACTAAGTCTAGTTAGCTAACGATCATTAGGCAAGGTGATAGGCTTACACTCAGCCGAAAGAATCATGAACTAGTACTATCACCAGGTGTGTTGTTTCTATCCTAGGTTCCCTACCAGATCCAAGGAAGCTCAATAAAGTTTTGGGAAGGAAGAAAATCCCAGTCGGAAGAACACCAGTTCGGCAATCAATAAAGATTGCTTACAGACGTGATTAAAAGCTAGAGGGAGGTTGATTCACCCAACATAGTGAAGATTACAGTTGCACCATACAGCATTAAACAGTGGTAACGAACCGAGAACCGGTTAAGAGTAACTAGTGTTAGTACAGTAACAATTAACATTAGTAATTAGCACTTGCGGACTGAATGGTTCGATGTGCAACGAGGATGATCTGTCGACTAACACTTAACTTTACTAACTGTGTAAACACTAGAAAAGAACTTGTGCAGTTGGTTAGAGAACATTAGGAACGGACATTGTGTAGAGTGAATCCGGTCCATAAGTAACTGTTCATACCACCGGTGTCTATTTCTCATGTTCATGAAATGGGATTACCAGAGGTCTACAGAAGCAAAGCAGTATCCGGCAGGATGGTTCCGGCAACGGGTGAGACTACTTGTTCTGACGTAACGTGCTGTGGTCTATCTTTGCTGTGATCAGCGGACTGATCTGATGTCTGAGAGTCAGATTCTCTACACTTTATAGAACACTTCACACATTTTCTTCGCATACACGTCTCATACACGTTACACTTTTATTTTAATAAATTAATCTTTATTAATTTCTAGAAGTAAGAGTTGTTGAGTATGTTGCGTTGGGGAAGTATGAGAAGGGGGCATAGTACGACAGTGTGAGAGTGATAGGAAAAGGTGTCCATAGGCTGATGGAGTGTGTTGGACGGAAGCTGGTGGATTCTCCAGAATATTGAGGGGGAAAAAAAAAATAATATTATAATGTGGGTGTCGGATCTCCTCACTCCAGGGACGACACTTTAAAGGAGGACACGACAGGGTTAGAGAAAACGCAGTGTAACAGTTCCCCGACATATCGAGTCGAAGTTTCGAAATCTTAACGTTCAATAGCCTTTTCTAGGCATTCCTTGTTAGTTACTATGGCAGTCACAGGCATTCGTTGTTATTTACTATGGCAGTAACAGGCATTCGTTGTCAGTTACTAGGGCAGTAACAGGCATTCGTTGTTAGTTACTATTGCAGTAATATGTATTCGTTGTTAGTTACTATGGCAGTAACAGACATTCGTTGTCAGTTACTATGGCAGTAATATGTATTCGTTGTTAGTTACTATGGCAGTAACAGACATTCGTTGTTAGTTACTATGGCAGTCACAGACATTCGTTGTCAGTTACTATGGCAGTAATATGTATTCGTTGATAGTTACTTTGGCAGTCACAGGCATTCGGTGTTAGTTACTATGGCAGTCACAGGCATTCGTTGTTAGTTACTATGGCAGTAACAGGCATTCGTTGTCAGTTACTATGGCAGTAATATGTATTCGTTGTTAGTTACTATGGCAGTAACAGACATTCGTTGTCAGTTACTATGGCAGTAATATGTATTCGTTGTTAGTTACTATGGCAGTAACAGACATTCGTTGTCAGTTACTATGGCAGTAATATGTATTCGTTGTTAGTTACTATGGCAGTAACAGACATTCGTTGTTAGTTACTATGGCAGTCACAGACATTCGTTGTCAGTTACTATGGCAGTAATATGTATTCGTTGTTAGTTACTATAGCAGTAATATGTATTTGTTGTTAGTTACTGTGGCAGTAATATGTATTCGTTGTTAGTTACTATGGCAGTAACAGGCATTCGTTGTTAGGTACTATGGCAGTTACAGGCATTCGTTGTAGTTACTATGGCAGCCATAGGCATTCGTGTCATAGGTATTCACAACATTCGTCTCAGAAAACATATCCGTCGCTTCCAAGCTCATCCTATTTTATGCATTCACATTCCACTATTCAATACCACATGGCAAAATCACATGGTAATATCATATGGAAATACCATATGGCAATATGACAATATATGACAATATATGATATAATACAATATATGGCAATTTTGTGTCAGGTCTTGGTCAGATATGACTGAGCTACCGTATAACAGTAGACGGTACTACCTGCTTTCTGTTAGCGCCGAACGTTGGGCGGCACTTACCAAACCCGACACCCCACATTGTGCCAACGGCTTCGGGCGGAAGAGCGCAACTGGGAGGGTACAAGCCTTACCCTGGTGCGAGGAAATGCAACCTAAAGACAAAGTGTCATGGCAGGGCAGACCAGGCCCTAAGCCTTGGTTGGCGGCTGGTTTAGGATCGAAGCTCTGACAGGCGGACAGTTAGAGCATTGCTTTGCTGATCCGGCAGCTTCTGCAGCTTGTCTTGTTCCAGATGTAGAGGTGTTACCTTTCCTCTGGAGTGAACTAGGCTGGCAGAGAGAGGGATCATGCTGTATGGGCAACGCATGATCTCTATATTTTAGCCCAGGCTTTGTGCTATGGAGAGGAAATAACTCCATCCCTTACAAACTATCGTCTGTCAAGACGGCAAGGTGCCAATGAAATGGCAATACCACATGATAATACCTCATGGCAATACAACATAGCAATACTATTTTGCGATACCACATGTGACTAGCACATGACAAAACCACACGGCAATACCACTTAGCAATATCTCGTTGCAATACCACATCGCAATACCACATTGCAATATCGCATGGCAATACCACATGGCAATATCACATGGAGATACCACATGTCAATACCGCATAGTAATACAACATGACAATACCACATGTCAATACCACATGGCAATACCACATGGCAATATCACATGGCAATATCACATGACAATACCACATGGTAATACCACATAGCAGAACAGGTTCTGTATAAGAATTCATTACTTCCTTCCTGCTATTTTACATGAGCGACTTATTGAGTAATATACTTTTCATCTTCTGAAATGCAGCTTAAACTTGGCATATTATGTTCTTAATCTGGGTCACGGATAGTCATATTTGATTATATGAAGTCCCTAGAAATTTGAGTTTACAGGCTTGGTCAAGTGTTGACCTTTCTATTTTAGTATCAAAGTCTTTGATATAACAATTGTTTCTGCTCTCTCGATGTTTAAGTAATTTATGTTTTGCCTTCTCTATTTCTGTAATGTGTAACAATTGTTGCAGACTGTTTACGTTTTGCAGCTGTCAATACTGTAACACATGCATGACGTATATTATATTATAAACTTCAACTCGTATTGCTGATACATAGTTGACCTTTTTCATCATTATTTGTCTGTAGAGAGGGAAGAGGTCCGTAATATAACACGTCTTTGTCTTAATTCTGTCATAATTGTCCACCTTATTTCTCATGTTAATTGCTGCTGTTTGTTTCAAGTACATACTTTCATTATTCTGAGATCATTCTCACTAATTTTAATAATCTCCAACATCTTTACAATCTCATCATGTTTCACTTGACCAAATGCTTTGAAATTGTATTGCACAATATTACTGTCTCATCTGATCTCTCTATTAGAGTTTGAAATGCTACCATTATTTGTTAATTTCACTTCCACAAATACTTGCTGTTCTCCACTAACTTCCATTTTTATTGTTCTTCTTGTTCTTCCCTTTATAATTTCTAGTAGCAGTGTGGTAATATGGTTGATGATGTTCTTCTTGTTCTTCCCTTTATAATTTCTAGTAGCAGTGTGGTAATATGGTTGATGATGGTCATTCTATGGCATTCGTCACATTTAATTGCTCCTGGTTTCTTGGATAAATCCATAAATACATATCTTAGTTTATCCCCGGGTAGTGGTCTACTAACTATATATATATATCAATCAACAGTTTAGTTACTATTTCTGTTCACAATTATCCCAGTACTTCAAGTTCATCCATAGTGATTTAAGCTAGCACTGCTATTGTTCCTTTCTCTATATGTTTAATTAAATCAGAGATGTCTTAGATAGATTATAATTTAATACAAAGAAGATGGAGATCAAGCATAACATCTGCAAAAGCCCTACGATTGTGATATAGATCATCAGTTTTAGAAGCAGATCTGAAATTAAAACTCAAAAAGCTTACCCGAGGACCAAGGCCACTTCATTTTGATCTCACAAAAATACCACATGCATACAACGTAGAAGTAAGGAATCGTCTTGGGGTCTTGATGTCTGTATAAGAGGAAATGACACCTGGTGCACTGGCAGTACAAGCTAGAGATATCTTGATAACAGCAATCACAGATTTAATTCCGACCAGGACTAAGCAACATAAGCCATGGATTACATCATGTACGTTAGAATTAATAAAACAAGAAGGGAAATGAAAATGGAAAGGAGAAGAAGGGAAATGAAAATGGAAAGGAGACACCGATAACAGTAGTATGAAGTATAAATCTCCTAACGAGAGAAATAAGAAAGAACATAAGAAAGGACAAAAACCAATTTATACAAAATTGTTGTATTAAAATAGAGCAATATCATAAGAATGGAAGAGATTACGAAATGTTCAAAGAAATGAAGTTATTGACAAGAAATGTTCAACCTCAATTAAATGTTATCTGTGACAAGTTGGGAAATACCTTAATAGAATCTAGACAAATTCTAGAAAGATGGCAAGAATACTGCAGTGGAATGTATGATATGAATGACTGTGAGGATATGAATGGTATACATGAATCAATGCAGTAGAAACAGAACTGAACCCTTATTAGATGAAATTGCATGGGCAAAAATGAACCTGAAGAATGGTAAATCACCAGGATGTGATGAGATACCAGCTGAACTAATTAAAACGGGAGGAGAAGAAAGCGTACACATATATCACGCATTATGTAAAAAGATATGGAAATATGGTATATAGCCAAAAGATTCATTCCAATACCAAGGAAAGGGCAACCTGAAATTATGCACCAACTATAGAACTGTTGCCCTGATCAGTCATGCAATTAAAATTCTACTAAAAATCATGATGGGAAGAATTCGTGAGAAAATGGAAGAAGAGATTAACGTGGTTCAAGCTGGATTTAGACAAGGAAGAGGAACAAGAGATCACATACTCAACATGCGTTTAATAATAGAGAAGTGCAAACGGCCAATGACCTGCACGCTAATGCATCGGACGGAAGAGTTAAAACGCAGTCTTTTGGTGCATTCATAATCAATCATCCAACCAATAACACCAACCCCCGAGACAGGTATGTTAGGTTTCACACTAAATAGCAATTCTTTGCAGTAATACATTTCCGAGGAAGTTCTGGGACAGCTGGGAAAAGTACACTGTTTCCACAGAAGCATCTGCTTGTGCTAAATGTCAGTAGTATAATTATATAGATTATTGTCTCGCGTGCTAGAAATGTGAACAAATAGAGATCCACTGGCTCGGGTGGTTCTCAGCCTGTAGTTTGCAACCCCATATGGGGTGGTCATGTATTTTCTGTGGGTTGTAGAGATTATTTAAGTTGCAATTCATTGGCAACTTGCCGTCTAGACAGACGATAGTTTGTTACATTATGCTTCAAAAAGGCATAATAACTACAACCCACGGCGGTAGTAATTGTGACTGATAAGACCAATTCGCACTATAAATGTTCGTCCACAGTGAATAAATGTGAAGACATGGTCATTTCCACCATCATGCACCATCTTACGTCTCGCACGCCTGGTGTGTGACGTGTCTGCAATCATTTTCTCCTTTGTCTTTATTCTCTTTGTGATATTTGCCCTTCATGCATCACGTTCAGCGGCGACTTGCTCCCAATGTGCATTATCAATGCCTGGATCAATCATGTCCCGTTTACACACATCTTTGTATCGTAGTAGAGGCCGATCCTGAGATCTCTTACCTATCTGTAACTCACCAAAAAAGATGTCCTACTGATATTCTACCATCATTCATCCTCCTAATGTGTCCTATCCATCTAAGTCTACGAAGACTGAGCATTGACCAAACCGTCACACAATCTGATCTTTCCAATACTCCAGTATTTGTGATTTTGTCTTACCACTTAATACCAAGTATTCTTCGCAGACATCACATATGAAAGCTATTCAACCGTTTCTCTTGGTGTGAGCAAGTTGACCAGTCTTCACTGCCACAAAGAAGATTACTAACGACACAGGCTTCATAGACAAGGACTTTTGTTTTGGCAGTAAGTTTCCTGTTCTCACAGACTCTTTTTGTTAACCTGTTCATTGTTGTTGCTGCCTTATTAATCCTGATGTTCATTTCCTGATCTAGGGATAATTCGTTATTTACCTCTGATCCTAGATATGTAAAATGATCTATTATCTCCTGTTCGGCCTCATCAATAAAGATTGATGGTACTCCATGTGCACCTTGTGACATAATGTGTGTCTTCTTTTTGCTAATTGTTAAACCAAATTCAGAACAAGCATTGGAGAATGCAGATAGTAGACATTGCAATTCTTCCTCAGAGTGGGTCGTAACTGCAGCATCATCTACAAAAAGTAACTCTCTGATCAGTACCCTCCTAATTTTGGTCTTGGCCTTCAATCTCTGAGCATTGTAGAGGCCGCCATCTGAGCGTGAGTGAATGTATATACCACCATCCTGATCATGAAAGGCATATTTCAGTAGATGTGAAAAGTATATTCCAAAGAGGGTGGGAGCTAGTACACAACCTTACTTAACTCCATTCTTTATTTCAAACTCTTCTGAAGTTGCACCATAAAACATGATTATACCATTCATGCCTGTGTGAGCAGCACGACTGACGAAATCAAATGCCTTTGTGAGGTCTATGAAAGCAATAAATTATGGCTGATTCTGTTCACGGCATTTTTCTTGCATTTGGCGCAATGAGAATATCATATCAATGTTAGACCGGTTGTGTCGGAAGCCACACTGTGATTCGAGGTAGACTTGAACTCCCATGACTTGAAGTCTTCGCAGAACAATTCTGGCAAATACTTTCCCAACAATACACAGAAGTGAGATACCTCTATAGTTGTTACAGTCGCTTCGATCGCCCTTGTTCTTGTACAATGTTATGATGCTTGAGTCTTTGAAATCTTGTGGGCCTTGTCCTTCTCGCCAGCATAGCTCTATTAGCTGGTGGATCTGTAGAGTGAGTGTGTCTTGCTTACTCTTGATAATCTCTATTGGAATCCCATCCTTACCTGGAGCCTTGCCAGATACAAGTTCATTTATAGCACACATAACTTCTGTTATGGTGGGAAGTGTATCAAGAGTTGGCAGGACCTCTATGGCGTTGAGGGCATCATCCGCTAGTTTGGTCTCACTTGAGTAAAGCTCCAAATAGTGCTTTACCCATCTATCCATCTGCTGTTTCTTTTCAGTAATGATGTCTCCAGTCAAGGTTTTCAGTGGTGCACTTCTTTTTATCATTGGACCACAGGCTTTCTTTATTCCTTCATACATGCTTCTGATGTTTCCCTTATCACTTGCGATTTGAATGGACTCACATAACTTATTCTAATAGTCATTTGCAAACTGCCAGGCAGCCTTTTGCACATGCTTCCTAGCTTCCTTCAGCTCACTGAGAGTGTTACGCGTTGATCTTTCCTTGTTTCTTAAGAGAGCTATCTTCTTTTTATCAATTAAGGGCTGCAGTATCTGACTGCTTGCCACAAACAAGTCCTGCCTCATATAATCCACAGTGCCGTAAACCCCAACCGCTGTATAATAAAGAGTTTGGTTACGTTTACACCACTTTTCACTTTCTGTACAATTTTCTGATGTATCAGTAAAAGCATCTTCAATTTGCTGCTGGAACTCAAAGCATTTATCAGGATCGTGGATGTTAATAATATTAATGCTGCGGGTAGATTTGTGTTTAGCTGTCTAGATTCTCTTTGGTCTCAGTCTAACCCTTGCAACAACCAAAGAATGATCCGTATCACAGTCAGCACTGTGGTAACTTCGAGTCAATGATATATGGTTCAGATGTTGTCTCCGTTTGATGATGAAGTCCAGCTGGTGCCAATGGCCGGATCTTGGATGTTTCCATGTGACCTTATGCATCTCTTTTGTTTTAAAAAAGGAGTTTGTTATACATAGGTCATTACTGGTGCAATGCTCCAGCAGCCTTTGCCCATTTTCATTCATGCGACCGATGTTGTATTTTCCAAGGCACACTGGCCATGAACTCGAGTTCTTGCCCACACGAGCATTGAAATTAAGGATGTTTGAGGATGTTGACTGAATAATATATAGAAGTTCAGAATATATATATATATATATATATATATATATATATATATATATATATATATATATATATATATATATATATATATATATACATATATATATATATATATTCATTCATTCATTCATTAGCCTGGGCTAAAATATAGAGATCATGTGTTGCCCATGTAGCATGATCCCTCTCTCGACCCACCTAGTTCACTCCAGAGGAAAGGTAACACCCCTACATCTGGAACAAGACAAGCTGCAGAAGCTGCCGGATCAGCAAAGCAATGCTCTAACTGTCCGCCTGTCGGAGCTTCGATCCTAGACCAGCTGCCAACCAAGGCTTAGGGCCTGGTCTGCCCTGCCATGACATTTTGTCTTTAGGTTGCATTTCCTAGCACCAGGATAAGGCTTGTACTCCACCCGAAGTTGTTGGTACAATGTGGGGTGTCAGGTTTGGTAAGCGCCGCCCAACATTCGGCACTAACAGAATGCAGGTAGTACCATCTACTGTCATTCGGTAGCTCAGTCATATCTGACAAAGACCTGCCATTCGTTGCAATTATATCACAGAAATTGTTAGGAATGAGGTCAACATTTATTTATGTGAATATGGCAATTGTAATCGATGTATTGAAACTGTGAGATCTCTACTCTTGTGTAGTGCATCGGGGGAAAAGTCTTAATGGTTTGTATAGATGGAACAACTGTCTTGCCTGGGATAAACTAATGCTTTCAGACAACATTAACAGATCTTGCTACCCAGACAACAGGATATTCACAATATGATTCATGATGTTCTTTTTGCAGTATGGCTCTTTCATTTCGTCTACTAGGTGTTCACTTCTTTGATCCCATCTGTTGCTAATACCAAACCCGGAGCTTTTTATATGAGTCTGTAATGAGAGCTCTGTAAAGTAATGCGTTCTAGTAAACAAGGTTTCCAGTTTACACTGACATTTATTGCTTGTTCTAATATAATGTTTTCAATCGTGTCTCTGAGTTGAAAGGTGAAATTAAGTTCTTCTTATGGGTGCAAGGGAAACATTAAAGTTGGGTGTACTTTATTGATGAATCTAGGAAGAAACAGTTGTTCTCTTAGCAGACATTTAAGACCATTCGAATATGTTGAGCCTGAAACAACAGAGAAAAACGAGCAATATACTTATTTTCTCTTCATACACTTTCAGACGTCAATATGCATAAATGCAGTGATAGCAGCAGTCAACTTTAGCTTGTTGACATTTCCATAGTGTCCTCATATGGAGTGAGCGGATGCCAAAATATGTTTCTGTGTGCTGCATATGTAGGACATCCCTGCATAAATTGTTTAGCTGTCATTTTTACAGACTCTACAGTTACATTCATCAGTACCTTCTACCTTTAGTTTCTTTTCATTGACTGATTGATTGATTGATTTAGGAACCGACATCACTGCATTCGGGGCATTCCCATAAGCGCTCCGTCTCCATCCTCTGAAGCCAGCGAAGAGTTCTAATCCCAATAGTACTAGTAGCAATCTGATTATATGTGTGTCTCGCCTTTCCTCTAAGCGTCGAGCATCGGCCAGATCCCCTCGTCACTCCTCGCTGTCGCATTCTTGCCAGACCATGGTGATCCATTTGCTCCTCCGAGGTGTACACGTGCTCCCACAAGGCCACAACCACGTCTGCTTTATCATGCATCAATACACCATCATCAATACATCAATACATCATCAATAGTTTCTTTTCATTATCCAGTTTAAAGAGATTTTTTAGGCATGTGAATCTAAGATGCGTAATTGGCTTTGAAAGATCGATAATAGGAATATTACCATGGTTCAAAAATTGCAACGTGCGAGAGGAATTTGAGATTTAAACAGATGGGAATCTGAAGGAGGAAATTACTTGGTAGCATGAATGAACTGAAAGGTACTTCCACCCGTATATTCTAAGGTTTTCTGAAGTGGAGGATGAACTGGTACAAAGGCTCTTATCTGACTGTCTGTGTGTAGTGTAACCAGCGATGCCTATGCAGCAGGTGGTGAATTATTCCTGTTCGGGAACGTTTTACTGCGTGTGATCTCCCTTTTAGCTCAGTTCCTCGTCGCATTTCCTTCCAGGGCATTCTAAGACTTGTCTGGTAGCCATTTGTAAGAGGCAGGGTCGGCTTCAGAGCCGTACTCATAGGAACATAATCACCCTGCCTCTGTTGGAGACTGAACCAAGACCACTTGAAAAACAAGTGCACAAATCAGTGTGTCACGGCGGCATATATTTATGTAGCTCTGGAAGATGAGGCTGGTGTCAAAAGTGTGAACATAGGCATAAGATGCGGTAGACGCACTGGGCGAGAAGGGACAAGAAGCAGAACATAAGACAAGAGGCCGAGACACATATAGGCTGGGGTTGAAGTAAGCTATGAGTACTTTCTGCAAAGGAGAGAGAGAGAGATAGTGAGGGAGAGAGAGAGAGAGAGAGAGAGAGAGAGAGAGAGAGAAGAGAGAGAGAGAGTGAGGGAGAGAGAGATTTAGAGAGAGAGAGACAGAGTCAGAGACAGAGAGAGGAGAGCACTTTTGATATAAGGCAAATGTTTTGAGTATAGCTTCTCAACAAACAAAAAAAAGACCTATACTTTCCTATAGTTTTCAATCTAGCACGGATTTCATTCCAACGACTCTACGTGCGCAGCATATAAAGAAACTTATGTCACTTCGGTGCGAGATTAAATGGAAAATTCTAGAGGAATGTTGTTTCTTCAAGGCGACTACCATGTAACGAATCTATAATATCTCAGACAGAATCAATCATTCAAACAAGAGTCGACTATTCCGGAAGCTTTGTGGAACTACCTCTTAGATCCCGGAATTTTTGGCTAGGGTAGGTCCAGATATTACCTAAGAGGATCGGATACGATATTAGCTTTTTTCTGTATTTGTTGAGAATACACGATTTACATGACTTGTCTAGTAGTGGATTCTATTTCAAAATTTCTCTGCAGCTGGCCTTTCTAGTGTGTTTTTGGACCAGGTTTTCATGCAATTTAGCAGTAATGTGATTCTCATTTTGGACTTCTCCAGCTGAAGTATTAACGCTACAATGTCATAGTTACTTCAGATGTGAGGACATATCGGATGCCCATCTGCAGAAAGACGAAGGCTCATGCGCACAAAAACAAGATTACATTAACTAACACATTACTGAGAGAAACGGAAGTAGAATTCTGTCAGGTAAAACTAACTACAGTCTTCCGGCAGATAATCAAGTGGGACATTAGGAAAAGGATGATTCTAAGACACGGAACATACACGAAAACATGCAATGAATATATATTTATTTTTAAACTAAAGAAGACAAGTAACACTGAAAACGTACTGTACACGTTTTACCTCTCTATTATATGTGTGTGAGTGCTAGCGAATCAAGAGGTGAGGAAAAGACGCTGGCGTTGTGTGGGACATAGACTGAAAATCTGTTACTAGTGTAATTAGACCAGTGGTTTTCAACCATTTTTGGCCCGTGCACCCCTTCACCATATTTTCAGAGCGTCATTCCCCATATCCCTTTCGTATGTCATCCCTTTAAATCCCCCCCCCCCCCCCCGCCCCGCCCTACACAGGATATGTAAAAATGGAAGCTAAATTTAATAACACATACTAGAACAAGTCTAGACGTCTACATAAAACGTGATTTGCGGGTCTACTTACGTTATAAAATGAATTTCAGAAGGGCGAGAAGTACAGAACTGTAAACTGTGGGGGGGGGGGGGGGGGGGGGGGGGAAAGAAATAATATCAAGTAATTGGTTCTACTTTTAACGCCATCTTGAAATAATCTTAATCCCCCGCCCCCTCCCCCGGGAACCCTTATTGTGATGTTTAACAAGAACTTCCTTAAATGGAACATGCTTATCAAATATACTTAGAAAGGTCTTAGGCCAGTGGTCCAGAGCATGGTCTGGGTCAGGTAGTTGGTAAACAGTCTAGAGATGAGTTGAGCAGGTCGTGTAAAAAGACATCTCGATTGAAATTTTTATATTTTATATAAGTAAAAAATATAGAAATTATAAAAATTTCAATCGAGATGTCTTTTTACAAGACTTTCTCAACTCATCTCTGGACTATGTTTACCAACTTTCTGACCCAGACGATGCTCTGGACCACTGGCTGAAGACCTTTCTAAGTATATTTGATAAGCATGTTTCATTTAAGAAAGTTCGTGTTAAACATCACACTAAGCCCCCGTGGATCACATAGGAGGTAGTTGAACTTATGAGAGACCGGAAAAGGGCACATACAAATAGAGATATAACTATGTACCGTAGTCTGATAAACAAAGTTCAGTATGTTATTAGAAAGGAAAAGAAAAACTATTTTAATAACTTAATAATAGATAAAACAAACACTAAAGATATATGGAAAGCAATTAATACCTTGACAAACAAATACAAATCATCACAATCATTACCATCAAATCAGGTTACATGTGATCAGTTCAATAGATTCTTTCAGTCCGACGTAAACCAACTGACGGCTGCAATGCTAGATACGCCTCATGACATATCTTTATTATCATCATTCTGCGAGAACAAATGCTATGGAGACATTCCCTCCAACATACCACTAATGACGACCACTGAAGTATTTACTCATCTCAGTAACCTAAAAGACAATAACTCATCAGGACTAGATGGAATCAGTAATTGGATCCTTCACCATGCTGCACCGGCGATCTGCGAGTCACTAACTTTTATATATAATCAATGTCTCACCAAAGGTCACTTCCCACCAGCCTTTAAAATCGCTAAAGTTTATCCTCATTTAAAAGCTGGTTCTCTAGACGATCGTCTCATGATTAATTATAGGCCAATTTCCATATTATCCTCACTATCCAAACAGCTAGAAAAGCACATCCACAAAACAACACTAGAGCACTTAGTTCGCCACAAACTAATAGTTGACAGTCAGTCAGGATTTCGGCCAAAATATTCTTGTCATACGGCCCTAACAAACAGGATAGAAAACTGGCATCAAAATATTAACAACAATACTCTATGTGGAGCGGTCTTTATAGACTTTAGAAAAGCATTCGATATGATAGACCATAATATTCTAATTAAAAAACTAGAAACAATAAAAGTAAGCTTTAATTTAGTGACATTAATAAAATCATTTTTATTAGACAGAAAACAAGTAGTATCACACAATAAATCTTTATCTCAAGCCATTACCATTAATATTGGAGTACTTCAGGGGTCTATTCTTGGCCCTCTGTTATTTGCCATTTTTATAAATGATCTTCCCTTATATCTGTCGTCGTCTTGCGATCTATTTGCAGATGACTGCACAGTATATACAAACGCTATTGATCGTAATGTGCTAGAATTATCCTTGCAACAGGAAATAAATAGTGTAGTTAACTGGAGTCATGCAAACCGCATGCAAATTAACATTTCTAAAACAAAGTCTATGTTAATAGGAACCAGGCAAAGACTTCACACGCTAAACTCGCAGAGAACTCTACAGCTGCACATTGGTAGCATGCCTATAGAAAGTGTAACCGAGCACAAGGCACTGGGTCTTATCATAGATCAAAATCTAACCTTTAACTCACATGTTCATGCTCTCGTTAAACAAATAGCCAAAAAAGTATACCAACTTGCCAAAATTAAAAATTTCCTTGACGAAAACACAAGAAAGATATTCTATACTACCCATATACAAACACAATTTGATTATTGCTCCACAATCTGGGATGGATGCTCAAATCAATAACAAAACGCCTATATTCACTCCAGAAAAGGGCAGTGCGTTTAATTAATGGTGAAAAGCTTACCGACAATTCTAACCCACATAAACGTCGTCGCTTACTGCCACTCCACAAACAACTACTTTTTAATAAGGCCAAACTAATTCACAAAATCCTATTTCAAAATACTCTAAGCTACCTTTGGCCATTGTTTAAATATAACTCAAGACATCGCGAACGACTAAATATACTTCATGTCCCTAAACCTAGGGACTTATATAAAACAAGCTTAGCATACTCTGCCGCTCAGTTGTGGAACACTATTCCACAAGAAATCAAAGACACCACCAATCATTATACATACATTCGCAACCTGTTTGAACACTACCTCAGTACAGACTACATTCCCCCATAAACAAAAACAATACAGAAAAGACAATAATAATGGTAAATTATCTCAAACGACAACTAGCCAAAACACATTCCCATACGTATGGCACGTTACACCTTCCTTAGGTATTTATAATGCCCATGTTAAACATTGCCCCAGTGAGTCATTTGTTACTGAATATTCTTCATGCGTTATAATGCTATTGTTCTTCTGTTGTCAAAATTTTACTTCATAAGTGATGTTGAATGAAATAATGTATGAGAGGAAATAGAGAAGAAGGGCAGAATGTCAGACGGACTGCGTGCCCAATTCTTAACCCTTTGAAAATAAAGATTTTCGTTCGTTCGTTCGTTCCTTCGTTCGAACCCTAAATTCCCCCCTCCCCACCCGGATGGTGGGGGGGGGGGGGGGGATTCCTCACCGGGTGAGAACCACTGAACTAGACAGTTCTCTTAACTGTAAACTTAAGTAAACTTTCTCTGGACCTAACAATACAAAGGATGTAGATGGGTATGTACAAATGCATACAGAAAGAATTAAAGAGATAGATGAATCATATGGAGATGACATCAGTATGAAGACTCTTTTCCTTCTTCTTCTTCTTTCTTTCGCTTGAAATATGTCTATAACTGCTTATATATGTCTATAACTTGTCTCTTGTATGAATCTAACAGTCATTTTTAGTTCAGTCAGCGGTCTATAGAGTTTATCTTCCACTATTGTCTCTCTAGACCAGAAGGTTCGCCTGGATATGTTGTAGTTTGGGCAGTCCTGGAGTATGTGCTCTGCTGTCTACGACGCAAAACCACATGTGCACATGGCTGAGTCACCAATCTTGAATTTTGTATACACGTGGTTGCGTAATCTATTGTGTCCTGTTCTGAGGCGTCGGTCTGTCCATAACGTGATAGTCGTCTTGAGTAGGGTTTGGAGGCCTTCTGACTGATTTGATCATTCTCTTCTTTTGGTGGAATGTAATGGGCACATCAGGCTGTTCTTTTGCTCCTTCCTTAGCCAATCGATCAGCTCTGTCGTTTCCGGGTACTCCACAGTGGGATGGTATACACTGTATGGTGACCTTATGCAGACTGCTATGTTCAGAAAGTAGTGTCCTTAGAACTGGTAATTTCCCAGACAGGAGTGCCTCTATTACTGATTTTGCATCTGTCAATATCACCACAGGTTGTCTACCATGGCTGGTATTTTGTAATTTCTGTATTGCTATCTTGATTGCCTCAATTTCAGCATCATAGTTATGGCAGTACTTTCCTGTTCTAACTCTAGCCGTGTCCCTAGTATTTTTTGGAAACCCTATATAAACTCCCGCTCCTCCATTTCGAACAGCAATTTGTGTAGACTCGGATCCAGAGATCCTGTGGGTATTCGTCATCAAGGAAGCTGAGAGTGGCTGTTCTGCGCTGTACACTGTTCTGTTCTTCGTTGTCAAATATTCCTCTCACTTTTGTCTGGATTTGTAGCGATAGTCTATGTTCATCTTTCCAAAGAGTTATCTCTGGAATAGTTGTCAGTGGGATACCTACTGTGGGAAGATCGGTGGTTTCTCTGTTGAGTCGTTTGGCCTGGTGGATAAAACTACTTCTTTTCAACTGCCCCATAGCTAAGTTTTCAAATCGGTTCTTCATAGGGTGGCCTGGCAAGCTGAGGAACTTGTCTGCTTGTATTAGTGTTTTTGTATATCTGCGTTCTCTCAGTGCGTGTGTCCTCCCAATTTTCCCCAATGTTACTATAGGGGTTGATATCATCCCTCCTGTGATGACTCTAAGAGCTTGATTTTGCACCTTATCCAGCTCTTGTAGTTTGGTTTTTGATGCTGAACACCACGCAGTTGATCCGTATTCCATGTGTGGTCGTATGCTCTGTTGATAAACTTTGCTAAGTATTTTCACACTGGCTCCCCATGTGGTTCCACTTAGCTTTCTCAGGATGGCTATTTTCCTTCTGGCTTTTGCTACAGCTTTTTTACGTGTTTTCTCCATGTCAACCTGTCATCAAATGTTACACCAAGGTATGTTGGTTCTTTATCTTCTCTTAGGGGCGTTCCATTTATCTGGATGATCTCTGCCTTTTGTTTCGGAGAGAGGGTAAATAGAGTGGTGCTGCACTTGTCAGTGTTTATGCTGACACACCATCTATCCGCCCATGCAACAAATGTATCTACAGCTCTCTGTGGCAATATAGTGGCCACTGATGCATGCTCATTTGTGCTCCACAAAACCAGGTCATCAGCGTACATTGCCGCTTTAATTCCATACGGTAGATTAGCATCAAGATCATTGATGAAGATCAGAAAAAGTGTGGGGGACAAGACTCCACCCTGCGGCATACCGTGACGCAGTAGTACTTTCTTCCTCTTGAGACCGTCTATCTGTCACTCGGGTTCTTCTGTTCTGCAAGTATAATTTCACAACTCTTTTTGACTTCTGAAGAAGAGTGGTGTAAAACGTATAGGTATGTACAGAGCGTAATGTTGATTCCCTAATCTATATTTATAAAACAAAGTGTATGTATGTAAATATGTATGTAAATATGTATGTAAATATGTATGTCCTTTATTTTTTCGCGAACGGCCCATCCGATTGAGATGAAATTTTCTACACGCCTTCCTTTCATTCCAGAGCTGTTAACTGTCATAGTTTTTTTTTTTCTTCCTCCTCCTCCCTCCTCCCCCTTCCAAAATACGTACGTAAATATATGATGATGATGATGAAAGAATCCCCGAACCAAAACGCTAGGGAAAGGGAAGAAAATGACGTGACTACACAGAATCGTCACACGGCAATCATCATCATCAAGTGCCGTGCCGGCTGGCGTAGGCGTTCATGGCTCTCCGTAGATCTCAGTCTTTGGTTTTTTGGATCAACTCTGCTGCTGATATTCCTCCATGCCACGGCAATATCAATAACATTTCATCTTTTTATGTGTAAGGAAGTTATCTACAGTCGTGTAGAAGGGAAGAACTAGACGAGTATGAATTCGGAATGGCGAACTCTCTCCCCCTCTCTTCTTCTCCCTCTACCTCCTCCCTCCACCCTTCTCCTCTTCCTCCTCCCTCTCATCCCTCTCCCTCCTCCCTCCTCCTTCTCCTCTTCCTTCTCCCTCTTCCTCTCCCCTCCTCCTCCATCCTCCTCCCTCCTACTCCCTCCGCCTCCTCCCCCCTCCTCCCTCATCTTCCCTCCTCCTCCCTCTCCCTCCTCATCCCTCCTCCTCCTGCCTCCCTCCTCCTCCTCCTGCCTCCTTCTCCCTCATCATCCTCCCTCCTCCTTCTCCCTTCTTCTCCCTCTTCCCTCTTCCTCCTCCTACCTCCTCCCTCCTCCTCCTCCCTTCACCCTCCTCCTCCCTTCTCCTCCTCTTCCTCCTCCCTTTCCTTCCTCCTCCTCCTCCCTCTACCTCCTCCTCCCCCTACCTCTTTCCTCCTCCCTCCTCCTCCTCTTCCACCTCCCTTTCCTTCCTCCCCTCCTCATTCTCCCTCCTTCCTCTCCCTCCTTCCTCCTCCTCCTTCCTTCTTCTCCCTCTGCCTCCTCCCTCCTCCTCTCCCCTCCTCCTCCTTCTCCTCCTCCCTCCTTCTCCCTTCTTCTCCTCCTCTCCCCTCCTCCTCCTCCTACCCTCTTCCTCTTCCCCTCCTCCCTCTCCCTCCTCCATCCTCCTCCTCCCTCTTACTCCTCCTCCCTTTTCCTCCTCCTTCCTCTTCCTCCTCCTTCCTCCTCCTCCCTCTTCCTCCCTCTCCCTCCTCCATCCTCTTCCCTCTTCCTCCTCCTCCTTCCTCCTCCTCCCTCTTCCTCCTCCTCCTACCTCCTCCCTCCTCCTCCTCTTTCCTCCTCCCTCCTCCCTTTTCCTCCCTCCTCCTCCTCCCTCTACCTCCTCCCTCCTCCTCTCCACTCTTCCTCCTACCCTCTTCCTCTTTCCCTCCCCCTCCTCCCTATCCCTCCTTCTCCCTCCTCCTTCTTCCTCCCTCCTCTTCCTCCTAATCCCTCCTCCCCCTCCTCCTTCCTCCTCCTCCCTCTCCTCCTCCTCACTCCTCCTAACTCCTCCTCCTCCCTCCTCCTCCTCCCTCCTCCTCCCTTCACATTCCTCCTCCTCCCTCTTCCTCCTCCTCCCTCCTCCTCATCCCTCCTCCTCCATTCTCCTCCTCCCTCCTCCTCCTCCCTCTACCTCCTCCTCCCTTCACATTCCTCCTCCTCCCTCTTCCTCCTCCTCCCTCCTCCTCCTCATCCCTCCTTCTCCCTCCTCCTCCTTCTTCCTCCCTCCTCCCCCTCCTCCTTCCTCCTCCTCCCTCTCCTCCTCACTCCTCCTCCTCCCTCCTCCTCCCTCTACCTCCTCCCTCCTCCTCCCTTCACATTCCTCCTCCTCCCTCTTCCTCCTCCTCCCTCCTCCTCATCCCTCCTACTCATCCCTCCTCCTCGCTCCTCCTCCCTCCTCCTCCTCCCTCCTCCTCATCACTCCTCCTCCCTCCTCCTCCTTCTTCCTCCCTCCTCCTCCCTCCTCCCCCTCCTCCTTCCTCCTCCTCCCTCTCCGCCTCCTCCCTCCTCCTCCTCCCTCCTCCTCCCTCCTCCTCCCTCTACCTCCTCCTCCTCCCTCCTCCTCTTCCTTCTACCTCCTCCCCCCTCCTCCCTTAACATTCCTCCTCCTCCCTCTTCCTCCTCCTCCCTCCTCCTCTCTCCGCCTCCCTCCTCCTCCTCCTCCCTCTACCTCCTCCCTCCTCCTCCCTTCACATTCCTCCTCCTCCCTCCTCCTCCTCCCCTCCTCCTCTTCCCTCCTCCTCCTCCTTCTCCTCCTTCTCCCTCCTCCTTCTCCCTCTTCCTCCTCCCTCTTCCTTCTCCCTCCGTCTCCTTCCTCCTCCTACTCTCTCCTCCTCCTCCCTCCTCCTCCCTCTCCCTCCTCCTCCCTCTCCTCCTGCTCCCTTCTCCTCCTGCGTTCTCCTCCTCCCTCTTCCTCCTCCCTCCTCCTCGCCTCCTCCTCCACCCTACTCCTCCCTCCTCCTCCTAATCCCTCCTCCTCCTTCCTATTCCTCCCTACTCCTCCTGTCTCCTCCCTCCTCCTCCCTCCTCTTCCCTCCTCCACCTCCCTCTTCCTCCTCCCTCCTACATTTACCCAAGACAGACAGACAGTCAGACAGATAGTCGGGAACGGGATCTTATATGACTACTTATATAATTTAAATGAGATGCTCTCCACCATGGGCTGGGCCGGGTCAGACAGACAGATAGATAGATAGATGGACAGACAGACAGACAGACAGACAGACAGACAGACAGACAGACAGACAGACAGACAGACAGACAGTCGGGAACGGGAACTTATATGACTACTTATATGAATTAAATCGAGATGCTCCCCACCAGGAGTTGGGCGATGCCGGGCCGGGTCAGACAGACAGACAGATAGATAGTCGGAACGGGAACTTATATGACTTATATGAACGGGAACGTATAAGACAGACAGACAGACAGACAGACAGACAGACAGACAGATAGATAGACAGACAGACAGATAGTCGGTAACGGGAACGAGAACTTATATGACTACTTATATGAATTAAATGAGATGCTCCCCACCAGAGTCTGGGCGAAGCCGGGCCGGGTTAGCTAGTGTAAATATATATGGAGAAAGCTGCAGCTTATGGCAACAGATAGGAAGGTTTGGGATGAGTTGGTTGAGGCGCTTTGCTTCATTGAGGTACAAAATAAAGTCGACGACGACGGTGTAGAAGGAGTAGGTGGAGGAGGAGGTGGTGGTGGAGGTGATGGTGGTGGTGGAAAAGGAGGCGGAGGTTGAGGAGGAGATGAAGAAGGAAGAAGGAAGTAAGATAGAAGAAGAAGAAGAAGAAGAAGAAGAAGAAGAAGAAGAAGAAGAAGAAGAAGAAGAAGAAGAAGAAGAAGAAGAAGAAGAAGAAGAAGAAGAAGAAGAAGAAGAAGAAGAAGAAGAAGAAGAACAACAACAACAACAACAACAACAACAACAACACAACAACAACAACAACAACAACAAATGTTTATACTAAATAATTTATTTCCTTTGTGAATTTAATAGGGTAGCTGAACATGTACTGGGGTGGGAAAGAGAGTGAATCAGTCTTTAGGAATCTGTGAGCAGTCGATGTCGTAACACCGCATAAATATGGCAATAACATAAACAAAGAAAACCACCTTCATATACTGCATTCGACGAACAATACACGATTGCTCACAGATAGTGAGGCGTTAGCAATTAGGCTGTTCTAGTGTGTTTTATGCAAACAGAAATAGTTCATTTTATATTTGAAATTACTTTGGGGGATAACAGATTTTCCATATTCGAACATTACCTGCGACTATGTGTTTTCATTGTTTCTGTTTAAGTGTTATTCATTTATTCACTTCATTTGAAATATAATTCTGCAGGATGAACACGACTAGATGCAGCGAAATATGCCAGGCAATAAATCGCGATGAACACGATGAGATGCAGCGAAATATGCCAGGCAATAAATCGCGCAACATATATTTTCGGCACCTGTGTTTATATATATATATATATAATTAATTAGAATATTAACTTTAGCCCTGAACCATCATGGACGCCTGATAGAGTAAGTAGTTGAGTGTAGGCGAATAAATAAACATTTGCATGACCTGCTCTACGAAGCAGGAAGAAAACAGAAAGATTATTAGTTTCTTAGTGAAAACGAAGCAAATAGACCAAATACATTAGGCGGGGTTAGACTGGACGTTTACGAGGGCGCATCAAGCACTGGTAATCAAGTCACCAACTGCCGCGATGTTGTTTTCTTGAAAACTTATATGGCATCTGTAGTCCAAAACAGTGATTCTGAAAGTGGGCGTGTCACTTCCCGCAGGGAGTTGGACAGAACCACGTTAACATTGAATCTGCTAATAACTGAATGGTAAGACAGATATGTAAACCTTTTTTTTTTACCTGCCGTGTGTCTGTGGAGTGTTAAGACCTTCGCATTTTTGTAGGCCTGCGTGCATGGCGGGATAGTTAGCGAATCGTTCCCTCCTGTACCAGCATCGACAAGTGACATCAACTGACATCCGAGGCGTGTATGCCATTATCAGCGTAATATTGTGTATAACTCGGGTATGATGAATTGTAAGACAACGAACATGAGACGATTTCTTGACTTCACGTTCGCTGCTAGCTGGAAATCTTACTACGGACAAGGAAGGTGGACTATTCTGAGTACTATGTGAATTGATGCTGGTGGAAGACACAATGCCACGAAAGAACACTGTAAGAATGCCTAAGTGGTTCTAAGCGGGGTCCCAAAGAAGGGGTACAATGAAGGGACGAAATCGACATGTTTACATCCAATAACGAATGAGAACAAAATATATCTGTGAAGCTCGATAAAATAAAAGACGCATACCGATACAAACGAACGTTTCGATCAAACGTTCTAGCAACGAACACAAATGCAATAACTTGTGTCTTTGGAATAAAAAGATGAAGAAGTTTTTTACGTGTATCTTATCCACCACTGAAAAGGTTTCTTAGGGATTTCAGATATCTGAACGAAGCAGCATACACAATTAATGTAAGATCGGGGAACAAACATAGAAAGGAAGGAAGAAAGTAAGCGGTAAATCAAAACGGCGGAAGAAGGCATGTGTTAAGAAGCGAAACAAATATGTTGACAAATGTGTGTTTGCTGGAACGATCAGCACGTACTGTCCGCCATTTACCGCGGGAGAGGGAGCGTCTGTTGGTTAGCCCAAAGTTTTATGATGACAATTTTTAAAATTAAGAAACCAAGAGGTATGTGATTTACATGTGTGTACGTAGAGGTATGCACATATACATATCATGTCATGTTTTCACATCCCCATGGAGGTGACGATATATGTTTCCTGTAGACTAGGCTTAACCAACTTTGCTTGCATTAGGCACTAGGACATGTTCTGTGAAGTAAAGCTGGCTGCTGTGATATCAACCATATCACCCATCGAGTGCCGATTGGTCTATAGTAGTATTGGATTAGCACCATATACCCAGTATACCTCCAGGCTTGGAGAAGAATAATTTACGTGTACGTCTGGGGAAGCCAGGGATGTGACCAAGAAAGTTATCTGAAATCGTTTGGTAACCATTGAGCTCAAATAACTCATAACCCTTGACTCGTTCTATACCAAGATTGTCACCGCACACTTATTGTTTCCCACTGTCAAAGTGTTAGATAGGACATAGATAGGACAGGAGACAGAAGAGTGGTAAGGACAGATAGGACGTAGATAAGGACCTCTATAAGGGAGTAGATAGAGTAGAGACAGACTGTAAGGGATAACTTAGAACAGTTATAAGACAGGACTTAGATAAGGACACGGGCATGTCCTATCTAGGACATCAGCGGGACCAACCCCGAGGATAGGGCGGGGGACGCTAGTTCACGGGACAACACCCTTAAACAGACTTAGCAGTAGTACATCCCAAGGTTGACACGAACAAGACGACTGTACTACGTGCCGAGTGTAACAGCACGAGGTTTTGCTGACCACACGGAATCTAGGACGACAAGGGCAGCGAGTAGACTGAAGTTAGGCAGACGGGACCCGACAGTCATCCAGACAGGACGTGTGATTTCCGAGAGCCAATGTGTAGTTTACGAGGGCGCATGTTATAGATCGCGAGAGTGAGATTGTATTTGATGATGTATGGGTTTTGTGAGGAAAGGCGACCACTGTATATTTAGGCAAGCAATTACCGCCTGAATCTGAATGTGTAAATATATGTCAGGTTCGCCTGAAATAAAGTATATGGTGTCCATCCACGCATGAAGTTTCTTTGAGGTGTGGATGAAGTGGCGAGAGTGCCTGTATGCAATGTGAGATGTTGACAGGCAGCCAAACATGGTGTCAGAGGTTCGAATGAATTCACAGCTTACATGAATATGTAAACGCGATTATGATGAATGTTTCAGATCAGAACGAAAGTTGGAGATCAGATTGTAAGTGTGAAATAGCTAGTTGTGCTTGAGTGTAAAATACGCATAATTAAAAGAAATAAAGACTACGAGAGGGTGCAAATTGTTAAAACGCATGTAATTGTAATAAACATGTTATGTAAAATGTTTGCACAATAACGTTTCAGTTGATGCCTCAAGCCAGTGAAGACTACACGACACACACAATACGACAACAGACACGACGACAGACAAAATTAACAATATTTCGTATTCCAGGTTTTCTGTCTCAAGAAACGAATAGACATACAAAATGTACATTGCATGATCAATATCTGCTTAGAGTATTAATTGTTCTTGCTCTACAAACCAGAGTGCAGAGGGAGAGCGTTTCTAACACCCCGGGTTGTGTGACAGGAAATAACCAGACGACAACTCCCGAGAGCAGTGTGAAAAGCTGAAATTTTAAAAGTTTCAGATAAGTACCCCAGTTGTTTTGAATGTTGCCATTTAGATTAGCATCTTTTTGAGTTTTCTCAGTGCTGTAAATCACCATTTGTACTATTATTGAACATTGTAAAATTTGCTTGTGTGTAAGATCGAGTGGAACATGTGTAAAATAACCAATAACAATGTCGACACTAAAAGAATGTATAGAAGCTGGTAAAGATCTAGGATTTAGTGGAGACAAATTAGAACAGTGGGCAGAGAGGAAATACAAAGAACATACGGATAGGGTAGCAGCAAGTGCAAGAGAGGCGAAAGATAGGAAAGCAGCAATTGAGAAAGAGGAGAGAGATACGAAAGCAGCAATTGAGAAAGAGGAGAAAGATAGGAAAGCAGCTGCAGAGAAAGAGGAAAGGGTACAGGAACGAGCTCACAAAAAAGAGCTAGCAGAGATCGAGGCACAGACCCAGTTAAAATTGAAGGAACTGGAGATAGAATCCCATGTGCACATCGCAGCTACTAAATTAAAAAGTAGAGAAGAGGAAAATAAGTATAGCAAAAAAAAGGGATAGTAAAACCCTTCTGCCATGGTGATTCAATTTCTGCTTGGACCGAAAATGTAGAGTTTCAGTTAATGTTCCAAGAAATACCAAGGGAACACTGGGCCATGATATACATGAAGAACTTGTCAGGGGAGCCCTTAAAGGTAATAAAGTCTATTCCCCAAGAACTAAGGAATGACTACGATTACATTCGCCATCGTATTATGCAGCATTTTCTTTTAGATGCCCCAGGGTATCAAGTTCAGTTCTCCAAGTTAAAACCCCAAAACAATGAAACCTTTATCGACTACGTCTCTCAAGTCCAAGACGTATATAATAAGTGGCTGAACGCTGCAAAGATTAATAAGAACTACGAAAAACTTAGGGACTTGCTGATTATGGACAAAATTATTTCAACCATCCCAAGTTTTGCCAAATTCTTACAGGAAGCTGATGTAGAGTCTTTAGAACAGTTAGAGAAACGGGGGTCAGCTTATTTTTCATCTAACAGGAATATATTTAAAGCTAACATCGAAGAGAGTGAGATAGTGGCAGCAGCCAGTAGTAAACCCCAAAAACCTTTCAAATTTAGGGACAGACAGAAACTGATTCCACCACAGTGTCCATACTGCAAATTTTCACATGACCAATTTGGAATGTGTGATTCTAACACAAATTATCCATCTCATCTGGAGATGATGATAAAGAAATAACAGACTAAGAGAGAAACCTACAGACGTGCGGTTAAATGCTATTTTTGCCATTCTTACGAGCATTTTTCCTCACGTTGCAGAGGACGCCAGAGATTGAAAGCTGCAAATGCTGTGCTTATTGACTCATCGAGTGAAAGTGAGAGTGAGCAAGGAGAAATGTTAGAAAGTGGAGAGAACGTGGTAGCAGCGATTGATGTACTTAATTACGATAGATGTGCTACTTGTCATCAGTTTCATAAAGACGGAATACTGAAATGCGGGCAACCTGTGCCGTTTTCAATTGAAAACGCAAACGCAGCACTTGGCTCTAGAGACAAACTAGAATTCCACTATGGAATGGTGAATGATAAGCCTTGCCAACTCTTGATCGACAGCGGAAGTACCTTGATCGGTCTAAGAAAGAAACTGGCTACGTCAGAAGACTACACAGGCTAGTTAATGAATTGCCGAACTTTTGCGGGCAATATAGAGAAGTACCCATTAGCCACAGCTCGTATAAATACTCCTTTCTTATTCGGCACATTTACGTGCGCCATCTTGCATAACCCGTGTACTGATCTGATAATCGGGTGTCTGCCAGAAGTAAAGAAATGTACCACTAACGAAGTAAAAGCCTGGAGAGAAACCTATTGCAATAAGGCTAACGCAATAACTAGGTCTGAAACAAACAGACAACAAGACGACCTACAGAAAGAAATGATCCACCTCATTTCACCTAATGGTACAGTGGACAACACCACCACAGAAGAGTTTATAAAAGCGCAACGCGCCGATCCAACAGTGTCACCTTATTTTAGATTTGTAGGTGAAAAACCCAAACTAACGAAAAATGTTTCGTGGTATTTTAAATTGAACAATGGTATTCTCACAAGAACATACAAGAGAGATAACCACGAAATCCAGCAAACGGTGTTACCATCGAAATATCGACAAACAGTCTTACGAATCGCTCAGGATTCGCCGTTTGCTGGCCATATGGGTTATGAAAAAACGAGAGCCAGAATTTTATCTCATTTCTATTGGCCTAAATTTTGTATAGATGTAAAACATTACAGTCGTTCTTCTACTATTTGTCAACAGCGCGATAAAGGTGCAAAAACCTTACAGCTGGCACCTAAACAAGAGGTGTTATTACTAATACCTGATAAGAGTGACCTATTATTAACATCATGGCAAGGGTCATTCAAAATAGTGAGAAAAGTATCTAATGTTGACTATGAAATATCACTGAACAACACACTCAAGATATTCCATATCAACATGCTCAAACCATACTACTCTAGACAATAACAGCAGACAGAAGTCGAACACAATGCACCCACAACAATCAACCAGACAGGAGACGAACACAATGCAACCACAGCAACCACCCACACAGAAGATGAACACGGTGCAACCACAGTGATCAACCAAACAAAGGACGATGCCATGGAACTACCAGTACCGACAGTCGACACTACAACAACGATCGACAGTATACATCTGGGACCGAAAATAACAGACGAACAAAAACAACAGACAATAGCATTAATGACAGAATACAAACAATTTTCTCAGACATTCCAGGTAGGACAGATATGATACAACACTCCATTATTATCTCTGACTATACTCCTATTAAATGTCGACCATACTCCAACCCTCTGAACTATAGGGAGAATCTCGACAAAGAAATTCTGAGTCTCGAATCTTGTGGGATAATTCAGAAATCCCAATCAGAATACTCCTTTCCCATAGTCTTAGTGAACAAGAAGGATTCTACTATCAGACTCTGCGTCGACTACAGAAAGCTTAATTCAGTAACGAAGACAGACGCAGAACCTATCCCTTCCTGTGACGATCTAATCTTAAACATGTCAGCTTCTACCATCTTTTCGAAACTTGACCTAACTAAAGGCTACTGGCAAATTCCTATGCATAAGATTCCATCCATCTTACTGCATTTGCAACACCTTTAGGTCTGTATGAGTGGCGTTTTCCTCCTTTCGGCCTTCGTAATGCGCCTGCAACTTTTGTCCGTCTTACCAGAGAGCTCTTGCATGGAGTAACAAACACCCAAACTTATATAGATGACATTTGTGTACATACAACAGACTGGACTACACACATACAAACCTTAAGACGGGTCTTCAAAAGAATTAAGTTGTTTGGACTTACAGTCAAACCAACCAAAGTGGAGTTGGCACTGGAGGAGATAGATTTCTTAGGCCATACTATATCAAAGGGCCACTTGAAAAGTGATGACAACTTTGTAACCAAAATTTTGAACCTCACTATGCCAACAACCAAGAAGCAAGTGAAAAGTTTACTTGGTTTAGTGAATTACTACACCAAAATTATTCCTAATTTGGCTCAAATTACCAGTGCATTTTCTGATTTATTGAAATTGAATGTAAAAATAAATGTACAAGATGCTATTTTAAATGATGCAATGTCAAAACTGAAACATCATTTCAGCAATATCCCTATTTTGAAGTTACCTAACCCAAAATTACAATATACTCTTAGGACTGATGCGAGCACTACTACGATTTCGGGCGTGCTCCTCCAAGAATATGAGGGAATCCTTCATCCAGTTTTCTATGTAAGTCGCAAGCCCATTCCAACAGTGGTCAAATACGATGTTTCTAAATTTGAGGCTCTGGCAATTGTATATTGTGTTAGTAAATTACATAGATTTCTGGCAGGAACACACTTTGTCGTGGAAACTGACAATTCCCCGTTGTTAGCTATGGAAACAGGGCTCCCAAAGAATAATAGGATATACCGTTGATCCCTGATACTCCAGAACTACTCCTTTTCTGTAAGACACATTAAGGGAAGCAACAATACGTTAGCAGACTTGCTAACCAGACCCTCAGACTTTAAAGTGCAACAGAAGAAAGACGACGTTACATCGTCACCATCGTCTGCAGTTGCGGCAGATTAGCCATTGTATATAGAACTGTGATAGTAATGTTAAGACAGAAGGACGACGTTACATCGTCACCGGCATCTGTAGAGATTAGATACTATCCATTGTATATAGAACTGTGTTTATAAGATTAAGACAGAAGGGAGACGTTACATCGTCACCGGCATCTACAGTAAAACCCTTCTGCCATGGTGATTCAATTTCTGCTTAGATACTTTTCTCACTATGTGTATAAACTGATAATTATTTAGCACCGAGCGAAGACGCGACATCATCACCTTCACCTGGAGCTACGACTAACTTAGCTTAGATAGTGCATTTATATAACATGTATTTATTTATAATGCATAACATTTATGTAATTATGATGCATAACATGATGTTTAATTAAGTTGCACGATTAAATAAATTTTCTTTATGTTTAGAATATACGTAGAGAAATGTGACAATAATCGAAATTAAATTAGTTTTAGTGATTGTTAAACTCAATTACTTAAAGATAGACTATAGTTAAGCTATGAACACCTCTATACTATTTTAATTAGAACATACAGGTCTCTTAGGAGACTACTGTCTCGAAACTTAATAATTGTTGTTAGTAAGGATAATTTAATTTAGTTTATAATTTAGATTGATTTTCAATTAAATGTAGTTAGAATTTATTAGCCTCATTCATAACATATTACTTTAAGGGAGCCAACACATTTCTCCTACATCTTGTTTAGTTAGTGAAATTACCTTTCCTTAGTTAGTAACACACATTAGACCAAAGTATAGTAAACCATCTATTTAGAATAGTTCGTTCGCTTAGCATTGCCTTAAGCAATCCAACAACGTTGTAAATACTTTACTGTAATATAAAAGTACTAGTAAAAAGTACTACGATACGGCTCAATGATTGTTCAAAACGAGCCAATTTTTATTGAGAAAAATATTTTTAAACATACATTGTTTAAACCAATGAACAAAAGATGAGTGGAAGGAAGAGTGAAAGTATTAAATATATTATTATGTTCAGTGGTGCATTTTTTTTTCGCACAATTGAGTTTTTTTATTAATTGTCTTCGTCTTCTGTGTAACACGTGAGAGCGTGTAATTTTATATGTGTTTCAGCCACTATTGCATTACAGCTATGGTGATGTTTTCCAGCGTCTCAGTTCGGCGATGCATCTCACAAATCAAGCATAGGCATTCATTTGTGACTTGCAGAAACCTACCTGCGACACTTGAAAGCTTTAATCACATGAATTATTAACATACACTTATGTTTCTAATTTAAGCATGCATTAAGTATAAATTAACACGCATACAAACAGAAATACAAACAGATAAAGTGCATACAGCAGGATTTTCTAAGGAGAATTACACATGCACCGGGGCACACAATAGACTTATAGAAATGTTGATGACACAGTGGAGAGTTTATACGCAAGCGGAAGTCAGATAGGTGAACATCAGCAAACACACAACTTGTAAGAGACGTTGAAGTACATTCCACGGGAGCCATGAATTTTATATTCATGAATTGTTTCCGTAACAGGAACAATCTGTTCGGGATATCGGTTTTCGATATTTAGAAAGGCAGTGTTTTAAAAACAAATTGGCCTTGGTTCGATACAGCTTCCAAGAGTGTAATGTGGAAGAGTAGTGACTCTTATCAACAGTACATGTGTGAGACACTGATCATA
The DNA here is from genome assembly GCA_014155875.1 of Cepaea nemoralis. NCBI lineage: Eukaryota > Metazoa > Mollusca > Gastropoda > Stylommatophora > Helicidae > Cepaea > Cepaea nemoralis. The sequence goes on from JACEFZ010006805.1 coordinate 235,842, forward strand.
AACCAGTGGGTAAATACATCGACTGCGTAGCAGACTTATATAAGTCAAGAGTGGTACCTAAGGACATGAGTAGTGAACTCCTAGAAACACCTTGACAAATTAGCTCCAACTAATTGTTTATATGCTTCGACGACATTGCGTCACACCTACTAGTTTGAATTTGGTGACGCAATACGGGGGAGCCACGGGAGTATGTTAAAGTGTTAGATAGGACATAGATAGGACAGGTGACAGAAGAGTGGTAAGGACATATAGGACGTAGATAAGGACCTCTATAAGGGCGTAGATAGAGTAGAGACAGACTGTAAGGGATAACTTAGAACAGTTATAAGACAGGACTTCGATAAGGACACGGGCATGTCATATCTAGGACATCAGCGGGACCAACCCCGAGGATAGGGCGGGGGACGCTAGTTCACGGGACAACACCCGTAAACAGACTTAGCAGCAGTACATTCCAAGGTTGACACGAACAAGACGACTGTACTACGTGCCGAGTGGAACAGCACGAGGTTTTGCTGACCGCACGGAATCTAGGACGACAAGGGCAGCGAGTAGACTGAAGTTAGGCAGACGGGACCCGACAGTCATCCAGACAGGACGTGTGATTTCCGAGAGCCAATGTGTAGTTTACGAGGGCGCATGTTATAGATCGCGAGAGTGACATTGTATTTGATGATGTATGGGTTTTGTGAGGAAAGGCGACCACTGTATATTTAGGCAGGCAATTACCGCCTGAATCTGAATGTGTAAATATATGTCAGGTTCGCCTGAAATAAAGTATATGATGTCCATCCACGCATGAAGTTTCTTTGAGGCGTGGATGAAGTGGCGAGAGTGCCTGTATGCAATGTGAGATGTTAACACCCACACAACTACGATACGATCAGTTAAGTTGCCATCACACAGTCAGTTGTTGTGTGTCATCACCATTACGTAGCACGTCTTTTACAGAACGTCGATCTCACCAATGCTCGCCGAAATGTTTCTCGATCTGTGGTCATTTCTGCATGCCTCATGCACTCTCATGTCCAAGCTGTCTGCAATACCCTGTGTCTATCTTCGTGCTAGTCGACCCCAGCCTCATGTTCCGGGAACCATTCCAGCCATCTCTGTTCTCTCCAAGCCAAGCCGTTGTGGGGTTTAATATGGCCAAAGTATTGTAGTTTCCCACACACTATACTGTTTATTAGACAGTTTTTCTTCGTGTTCAGATCTTGTCGAATGTCGGTAACATTCTTTTTCCTAGTTCACGAAATTCTAAGAACTTTTCTACTTTTTTCCGACTTACATCCATGTATGACCACAGGAAATATGCATGTTCTGAATCATTTCACGTTTGCTTATTTGCTCGTTTTCTGACAGGTTCTTAACTGATTCAGTGTCGATGGATAATATATCACTAAATGCGACCTCCCATTTGGGTGTAGCTGAGGACGATATATCGCCATACTAGCAATCAACAATCTTCAGCAATGCTCAAGGAACGGTTTATACTATAACACTTGTTCATTTGATTGTGCACCATTTTCCCCCCAACTTAATTCTAGTTTGGTACTGAATCAATGAATGTTGTTTAATCCCTTCATTGCTATAGTTAGTCTGCGGCTGGCTTCTTTTGAACATTCCCAAATGTTGGTGAATATTGAACCCAGATGTTCAAAGTTCCAGACATTGTTAATTGTATCATTGCTGATTGTGATCTTTGGTTGACTGGTACTTTTCCCCACAGACATTATGTTTGACTTGTTTAAGTTTAGAAACAGACTGTGATTGCCACTGCTTCTTGACAGAAAGGATCAACTCTTCACGTCATCTAGCACTATTAGAGATGAGGACCGTGTCATCTGGATATCTACATCCTAGAATGTGGTTTTCACCAATTATGCATACACAAAGATTGTATCTGGTCTAATCATTTTAAACGTTTTTCATTTCATTGTCTTCATATAAGTTGAAAAGATACACAACAGAAATAGAATAGGTCAAGCAAAAGCTGCATTTCAGAAAATGGCATGTGTCTTATGCAATAAGACAACTAACATTGAAAGTAAGGCAGAGAGTTATGAAGTGCTATCAATCAATCAATCATGTGCCATGCCGGAAAGCGTGGGCGGTCATGATTCGCCATTTCACTCGATCACCAGAGTCGTGGATCAGCTCAGTGTTCCTGTCTCGAAGTGCTATATAGAACCTGTTTGGCTGTATGGCAGTGACGTTTGGAATATAAATGGGGGAAAAAATAGGAACAACCTGGAAGCAGCAGAGATGTGGTTCCTGAGACGAATGTTGCGATTTCCTTAAACTGCCAATGTAACTAACAACGATTGCCTGAAAGAGGCTAATGAAACTAGAACATTATATACAACAATAAGAAAGAGACAAACAGCTTTCTTTGTTTATGTGATGCGAAGAGAGGAATTGGAGAACATTGTGACAACTGGATAGATCGAGGGGAAGAGAGGCAGAGGCAGATTAAGAGAAATTATGCTGGATGGACTGTGATGTTGGCATAGAGGAATGTCATCAGCAGAATTGATTCAGAAAACCAAATAACGAGATCTATGGGGAGTCATGAACGCCTACGCCAGCTGGCATGCACTTGATGATGGTGAGGATGAAGTTGAATAGACATGAAAGAGAGAGAGAGAGAGAGAGAGAGAGAGAGAGAGAGAGAGAGAGAGAGAGAGAGAGAGAGAGAGAGAGAGAGAGAGAATACAGCTGTTCAATATACGTTTATCATTTTTTTTTTTTTAGAAATGAGCGAAAGAAGTAGCTTTAAATATTGGCAAAATAACCAGGCTGAGAATGTTCACCTGAAGATGTTGAGATTAACCTAGATAACTTCAATAACATTCCACCTGGGATGCTCCACCCAGGAGCCGGAGGCAGTCACCATCTTGTTTGCTCTGCTGGTATTTGTTCAGCTATCTTATCACCTGCGCCAGGCGCGGTAATTCTGCCACGACATCGATAAAACTCCTACAGCTGTGGCCCTGAACGGACAATAAACTTTAGTTTGAGGCTACTATTGCCTACTGCTAGTGGCATTCATTTCTGCAGTAACTACATTTCATGTTGTAGTGGCTGATACAGGTAAGGGCCAGCAACATATAAAGATAGGACAGGCGAAAATAACTTTTACGGAATTGAAGCTAGTTTAATAGGTGTCAACACTGAACTCAGCTTTGTTGTTTGTTCTCCGGGACAAGATGATAGCGGAGAGAGAAAAACACATTAAATCACTTCTAATGTGCCATAGTATCGGTCCAGGTGGCAAGGCGCAAACTAAGTATGCTATAGTAACGGTCCAGGTGGCAGGACACAAACTATATATACTATAATATAGTAACGGTCCAGGTGGCAGGGCACAAACTATGTATGCTATAGTAACGGTCCAGGCGGCAGGGCACAAGCTATATATACTATAATATAGTAACGGTCCAGGTGGCAGGGCACAAGCTATATATACTATAATATAGTAACGGTCCAGGTGGCAGGGCACAAGCTATATATACTATAATATAGTAACGGTCCAGGTGGCAGGGCACACACTATGTATGCTAAAGTAACGGTCCAGGTGGCAGGGCACAAACTATATATACTATAATATAGTAACGGTCCAGGTGGCAGGGCACAAACTATGTATGCTATAGTAACGGTCCAGGTGGCAGGGCACAAACTATATATGCTATAGTAACGGTCCAGGTGGCAGGGCACAAACTATATATACTATACTATAGTATCGGTCCAGGTGGCAAAGCGCAAACTAAGTATGCTATAGTAACGGTCCAGGTTTAGGGCACAAACTATGTATGCTATAGTAACGGTTCAGGTGGCAGGGCACAAACTATATATACTATACTATAGTATCGGTCCAGGTAGCAAGGCGCAAACTAAGTATGCTATAGTAACGGTCCAGGTTTAGGGCACAAACTATGTATGCTATAGTAACGGTCCAGGTGGCAGGGCACAAACTATATATACTATACTATAGTATCAGTCCAGGTGGCAAGGCGCAAACTAAGTATGCTATAGTAACGGTCCAGGTGACAGGGCACAAACTAAGTATGCTATAGTAACGGTCCAGTGGCAGGGCACAAACTATATATACTATAATATAGTAACAGTCCAGGTGGCAAGGCGCAAACTAAGTATGCTATAGTAACGGTCCAGGTGGCAGGGCACATACTAAGTATGCTATAGTAACGGTCCAGGTGGCAGGGCACAAACTATGTATGCTATAGTAACGGTCCAGGTAACAGGACGCAAACTGTGTATGCTATAGTCTCTGCCCAGGTGACAGGACTCAAAACTGTGTATGCTGTAGTCTCTGCCTAGGTGACAGGACGCAAACGGTGTATGCTATAGTCTCTGCCCAGGTGCCAGGGCGCAAACTGTGTATGATATAGTCTCTGCCCAGGTGACAGGACGCAAACTGTGTATGCTATAGTCTCTGCCCAGGTGACAGGACGCAAACTGTGTATGCTATAGTCTCTGCCCAGGTGACAGGATGCAAACTGTGTATGATATAGTCTCTGTCCAGGTGACAGGATGCAAACTGTGTATGATATAGTCTCTGCCCAGGTGACAGGACGCAAACGGTGTATGCTGTAGTCTCTGCCCAGGTGCCAGGGCGCAAACTGTGTATGCTATAGTCTTGGCCCAGGTGACAGGACGCAAACGGTGTATGCTATAGTCTCGGCCCAGGTGACTGGACGCATACTGTGTATGCTATAGTCTCGGCCCAGGTGACAGGACGCAAACGGTGTATGCTATAGTCTCGGTCCAGGTGACTGGACGCAAACTGTGTATGCTATAGTCTAGGCCCAGGTGACAGGATGCAAACTGTGTATGCTATAGTCTCAGCCCAAGTGACAGGATGCAAACTGTGTATGCTATAGTCTCTGCCCAGGTGACAGGACGCAAACTGTGTATGCTATAGTCTCTGCCCAGGTGACAGGACGCAAACTGTGTATGCTATAGTCTCTGCCCAGGTGACAGGACGCAAACTGTGTATGCTATAGTCTCTGCCCAGGTGACAGGACGCAAACTGTGTATGCTATAGTCTCGGCCCACATGACACGGCGCAAACTGTGTATGCTGTAGTCTCTGCCCAGGTGGCAGACCGCAAACTATGTATGCTATAGTCTCTACCCAGGTGCCAGGGCGCAAACTGTGTATGCTATAGTCTCGGCCCACATGACACGGCGCAAACTGTGTATGCTGTAGTCTCTGCCCAGGTGGCAGAGCGCAAACTATGTATGCTATAGTCTCTACCCAGGTGCCAGGGCGCAAACTGTGTATGCTATAGTCTCTACCCAGGTGACAGGATGCAAACTGTGTATGCTATAGTCTCTGCCCAGGTGACAGGACGCAAACTGTGTATGCTATAGTCTCTGCCCAGGTTCCAGGGCGCAAACAGTGTATGCTATAGTCTCTACCCAGGTGACAGCACGCAAACGGTGTATGCTATAGTCTCTGCCCAGGTGACAGGATGCAAACTGTGTATGCTATAGTCTCTGCCCAGGTGACAGGATGCAAACTGTGTATGCTATAGTCTCTGCCCAGGTGACAGTACGCAAACTGTGTATGCTATAGTCTCTGCTCAGGTGACAGGACGCAAACTGTTTATGCTATAGTCTCGGCCCAGGTGACAGGACGCAAACTGTGTATGCTATAGTCTCTGCCCAGGTGACAGGACGCAAACTGTGTATGCTATAGTCTCGGCCCACATGACACGGCGCAAACTGTGTATGCTGTAGTCTCTACCCAGGTGGCAGAGCGCAAACTATGTATGCTATAGTCTCTGCCCAGATGACAGAACGCAAACTGTATGCTATAGTCTCTGCCCAGGTGACAGGACGCAAACTGTGTATGCTATAGTCTCTGTCCAGGTGGCAGGGCGCAAACTGTGTATGCTATAGTCTCTGCTCAGGTGACAGGATGCAAACTGTGTATGCTATAGTCTCTACCCAGGTGACAGAACGCAACTGTATGCTATAGTCTCTGCCCAGGTGACAGGACGTAAACTGTATGCTATAGTCTCTACCCAGGTGACAGGATGCAAACTGTATGCTATAGTCTCTGCCCAGGTGACAAGATGCAAACTGTATGCTATAGTCTCTACCGAGGTGACAGGATGCAAACTGTATGCTATAGTCTTTGCCCAGGTGACAGGATGCAAACAAACTGTATGCTATAGTCTCTGCCCAGGTGACAGGATGCAAACTGTATGCTATAGCTCTGCCCAGGTGACAGGATGCAAACTGTATGCTATAGTCTCTGCCCAGGTGACAGGATGCAAACTGTATGCTATAGTCTCTGCCCAGGTGACAGGATGCAAACTGTGTATGCTATAGTCTCTGCCCAGGTGACAGGATGCAAACTGTGTATGCTATAGTCTCTGCCCATGTGACAGGATGCAAACTGTGTATGCTATAGTCTCTGCCCAGGTGACAGGATGCAAACTGTGTATGCTATAGTCTCTACACAGGTGACAGGACGCAAACTGTATGCTATAGTCTCGGCCCAGGTGACAGGATGCAAACTGTGTATGCTATAGTCTCTACCCAGGTGACAGGACGCAAACTGTATGCTATAGTCTCGGCCCAGGTGACAGGATGCAAACTGTGTATGCTATAGTCTCGGCCCAGGTGACAGGACGCAAACTGTGTATGCTATAGTCTCTACCCAGGTGACAGGACGCAAACTGTGTATGCTATAGTCTCTACCCAGGTGACAGAACGCAAAATGTGTATGCTATAGTCTCTGCCCTGGTGACAGGACGCAATCTGTGTATGCTATAGTCTCTACCCAGGTGACAGGACGCAAACTGTGTATGCTATAGTCTCTACCCAGGTGACAGAACGCAAACTGTGTATGCTATAGTCTCTGCCCAGGTGACAGGATGCAAACTGTGTATGCTATAGTCTCGGCCCAGGTGACAGGATGCAAACTGTGTATGTTATAGTCTCGGCCCAGGTGACAGGGCGCAAACTGTGTATGCTATAGTCTCGGCCCAGGTGACAGGGCGCAAACTGTGTATGCTATAGTCTCGGCCCACATGACAGGGCGCAATTTGTGTATGCTATAGTCTCGGCCCAGGTGACAGGACGCAAACTGTGTATGCTATAGTCTCTGCCCAGGTGACAGGATGCAAACTGTGTATGCTATAGTCACTACCCAGGTGACAGGACGCAAACTGTATGCTATAGTATCGGCCCAGGTGACAGGATGCAAACTGTGTATGCTATAGTCTCGGCCCAGGTGACAGGACGCAAACTGTGTATGCTATAGTCTCCGTCCAGGTGACAGGACGCAAACTGTGTATGCTGTAGTCTCTACCCAGGTGACAGGACGCAAACTGTGTATGCTATAGTCTCGGCCCAGGTGACAGGATGCAAACTGTGTATGCTATAGTCTCGGCCCAGGTGACACGACGCAAACTGTGTATGCTATAGTCTCTACCCAGGTGACAGAACGCAAACTGTATGCTATAGTCTCTGCCCAGGTGACAGGATGCAAACTGTGTATGCTATAGTCTCTTTCCAGGTGGCAGGGCGCAAACTATGAAGGCTATAATCTCGTCCCATGTGACACAGCCAAAACTGTTTATGCTGAAGAGCTAAATTCACGGATATTCTCATTGGCGCTCGAAAGCAAAGAAATGAAGTGGAGATCAGAGAAGTTAAATTGTTCTACCTCAAAATACTAAGTCGCGGTATCGCAGGAACCAGCACGCTAGCTTGCCGACCGGTAGTCATGTGTCTGAATCTCTTCAGGAGCCGCGAGTTTGTATAACCTGGTCTGGAATCCTAGATGGACCTAACCTAGTATAGGTACCAGGGATTGTTCTGGCAGGTACAGGCGACCGTGTGATACTGACCACATCAACCCTCGAGTTCCGACTGGTCTATACAAATGTTGGCCTTGGTACCTTAAAGAGTGAAGAAACGACATTTTAACTGAACGTCCAAATTACGACTGTGACTCGGCAAAGATGCCAACTGCACATTGAATCCGTAGACTAACCGTCTAGTGCTGTCCTCTGCTTGATACTTGAATCCGTAGACTAGCCGTCTAGTGCTGTCCTCGGCATGATACTGCATGTGTGTGCTTTGTTTTGTAGCCTATGGACAGTGAGCGTGTTTCACTTTCACACAAACCGGGTTTGAAATCAACTGAAGGCGATTTGGAAGCAGGCCGCCTTGCGCTGATTTTAAACAATGGTGTGAGCGTCGGTCTTTTAGAAAGCAATGGCAAACTATTGAAGGTCAAGTTTGAGTAGAACATTATAAGCAGTCAAACAATGAAGGGGTTGATAACAACGTCCTGTAAAGGGCATACAACTAACCTTTTATGTAATCAAACACAAACACAGCGCGATATTTCGGTATACAACCTTCCTCGTTAGGATATGAAACTAGGCTTTACAAGAATTAACATATCGTAACATCCAGAAATGAAAGGGGAAGAGAGGATGGGTTTATAATTTGCAATGATTGGAATTATAATACAGACATAATAATAATAATAATAATAATAATAATAATAATAATAATAATAATAATAATAATAATAATAATAATAATAATAACAACAACAACACCACAGACTGTATAAATGTATATGCAATACAAATATATATACATAAAATGAAGTTATATGTAGAACAAAAGGAAATAGACATGGAATGTTGAAGAAATAGACAAGGGATGAAATTATGAGAGAAAACAACGTATGTAGTGAAACCTGGTATCAGTGTGTATGCATTAAACAAGTTCAATTATGAAATATGAAACGATAAATATGATCAATAAATACTGGAATCAATGACGTCAATGAATTTAATGTACTTAAGTAGAGGAGGAAATATAATGAAACAATAATCTGACTTAAAATCCCATTTTGCACGCCACGTGATCTTGATATGAAATTTTTTTTCCTTCGATTCCATCCTGTTTCAGGATATTGCGGTCAACATCAACATCTTTCAGCTGTATGTTGATTCCTAGGCTAGATTACGCTCATCAGCACCCACGACTTTTGAAGCGACCGGCTCCATACTCTCATAGACACTGGCGCGACTCGAACCGCTTCCAATTCTCGTGCGCTCACGTCAACCACGAGAGTATTCGGGGTTACGGAGACAGCTGCTAACGCCTCGACCAGGGAGACCGGCTTGATATGAAATGTGTAAACTTATTATTAGGTTACGATATATTTTATGTTTACTATAACATGCACGCTGCAATCACTTGGTATAATATTGTACTGATCAATTTTGTGAAATCCGCGTCACTGACCTGAGCATTGGTATTGGTATTCCCGCCTTTTTATATTATATAAGTTTACTCGCGTTACATATGAGACGAACAGTGCCTTCCACATCTCTCGCATACAGTAATATGTATTATTATCATAGCGATTTCTATGCTACAGTTCCTCGTTCAAAACGATTATATCGCTGAGAATTATCTCCCCGTATCTCAGGAAGCGTTTTTGTCTATAAAACATTTTATTAACGACTGTGTTTCCTATTTCTTTTCTGTGAATTGCCACATGTTCTGGTTTCTTTTCGTTCTTAGTTGTTGTTGTAGACTTGCATAAAAAATATATAATTTTCCTGTTGTAAGTGTAACGCCTGTCGGAACATGCTGTTAGTGTCTGTTTTCTGAAAATAAAGATAGTTTTATCAGCACATTACATATTCTTATGGTGTTATATATTTATTTAGATTGGTTGTGTTTGCGTTTTTTTTCCATTGCAGATGCCAATCTCCTCCTGTTAATCGCACAAAGAAATGTTGTGATAGGACAGTAAACGTTCGTCGTCCTTGTCGGATCATTTTAAAGAATTGGTTATGGAATTTTGCACTATTTATAAATGCGATTTGGCTAGAATTCAGTCTCCCGGCTATCATAAGGCCGCTGCCATCAAAGCAAAGACTGGTATTTAATTCTTATTCTTCGTCATTTGTCCGATATTTTTAATTTTAGACGTTATTGAGTTGTGTCAGTTTACAATACAGCTACGATATTTGCAACTTTCGGGCTACACATCCGACTTCTGGCTGTGTTTGTTAACCGGATTAGCTGTCCAGGATTCAAATCCTGTAGCTATGTTGTAGGTGATATCTCAGTCTTAGAGCAGCCGCACAGTTATGACTTAGTCCATCTTGGAGGTGCAACGGTTGTCGTAGTCTCTGTGTCCTCTTTCAATGTTCTACTTTGGAAGGACTGTTGTAGTTCTTACCATGTTGTAAGTTGTAACTATTTCAATTTGTTGCAGAGGTAATCCTTCTTTTGGGGTGTCTGTACGTCTGTCTCAGTGCCTGAAATGTTGAACTAAACGAGTAGCCACTGATTTATTCGCATTATATATATAAAACTGTATTTACTAAAAGAGCTTCTAAACATATTAATTCAGAAAGCAATGGCAAACTACTTAGCGTAATCTTGCCAAGAAATCAACAATCAGCTGAAAGATGCTGGTGTTGACAGCGATGTCCTGAAAAGGATATGCAAAAAAAAAATGTGTTAAACAAGAATTCTTCTATATTTTCACTGTTTCCGTTTGAACTTATGACGTCTCTGCTGTCTTCGTCGGTGACTAGTTTCGTACACTGATTCTTATTCTTTAGCTTAGCCAGGACGCCTTCCTCAAGTCTCCACTGCGCTGCTTGTTGGCTCAAGGAACTTCTACTTCCGTAACAAGTTTCGATACCACCGCGGTGCAGTGGCGAGCACTCTTGCCTGATGGCCCTGTGTCATGGGTTCGAACTGACCTTAGGGCAGATTTTGAACATATACCTGGTCTTCCAGGGATATTCAGCCATGAATGGGCACCAAGAAATGTGTAAGAAAGTAAATTAGAGTGCCGACTGGCCTATATAAAATATATATCTAGGACCACATTGTCAGTAGACCTCAAGACGTGTTAAAGGTTGGTTTACTTATTTAATGACATATACTTTGATGGTTTACTTTTTTCTGCTTCTATACGCTGCGTATCCCTTTGCTTCAAAACATAATAATCCCCTCATTGTCATGGAATTCACTTCCATCAGTCAAGCGTCGGTCACCTATTCGCCTACAGACAAATCAAGCTTCCTCTATCTCCAACCCAGGTGAGTTTTCATCTACACTAGAGGTGATTCTTCTCTCGTTTCCTTACCCTGTCATCATTTACAGTAGCAATAAATGCATAATAACAGTAACATTATCGCTAAAGACCAGCACTTTTTATAACAACCAAATATATCTAAATATGTCATTAACTTTTTTCATTAACTTTAAGACTGTTGAAGGTAATTAACAAAAATATTTCGTTGTTTCCCAAAAATGTCAAATATCAGATACTAGCTGACCCGGCCCGGCTTCGCCCAGTCCTTGGTGGGGAGCATCTCATTTAATTCATATAAGTAGTCATATAAGTTCCCGTTCCCGTTACCGACTGTCTGTCTGTCTGTCTGTCTGTCTGTCTGACCCGGCCCGGCATTGCCCAGCTCCTGGTGTGGAGCATCTCATTTAATTCATATAAGTAGTCATATAAGTTCCCGTTCCCGACTGTCTATCTGTCTGTCTATCTGTTTGTCTATCTGTCTGCCTGACCCTGCCCGGTTTCGCCCAGTCCCTGGTGGGGAGCATCTCATTTAATTCATATAAGTAGTCATATAAGTTCCCGTTTCCGTTACCGACTGTCTGTCTGTCTGTCTGTCTGTCTGACCCGGCCCGGCATCGCCCAGCTCCTGGTGTGGAGCATCTCATTTAATTCATATAAGTAGTCATATAAGCTCACGTTCCCGTTCCCGACTATCTATCTGTCTGTCTGTCTGTCTATCTGTCTGTCTATCTGTCTGATCCGGCCCGGCTTCGCCCAGCCCCTGATGGGGAGCATCTCATTTAATTCATATGAGTAGTCATATAAGTTCCCGTTCCCGACTGACTGTCTGTCTGTCTGTCTGTCTGTCTGTCTGTCTGTCTGTCTGTCTGTCTGTCTGTCTGTCTGTCTAATCATTTATTGGTTGCAGTTAGAACAACCTTAGATAAACGAAGACCAACTTGGTAATATATTAACTTGAGTAAATGGAGCAGCAGCAGCAGCAGCAGAAGAAGAAGAAAAAGGAGGAGTAGGAGCTGGGAGGAGGAAGAGGGAGGAGGGAGGAGGAGGAGAAAGAGAGAAGAGGAGGATGGAGGAGGGAGAGGGAGGAGGGGGAGGAGAAGAGGAAGAGGGTAGGAGGTGGAGGAGGGGAGAGGAGGAGGAGGAGGAATATAACGCATATGCCTGTAGATTTAATAATGGCTGAGGTTGTTCCATGTCTTCTTAGAGTTGGCGACAGTGTAAAGAAATATAAAATCTTCAAACTTGATAGAGATAAGGTAACTATTATTTATTCATTCTTTAAGCAAAAAAAAGATGAGTTACAATGTTATGCATTATGCATTATTTTTATGAAAACTTTGAAAATTCCTCACAGATTGTATCATTATTTATTATAACTCATATGCCGGTACATAACTATGGACAAAGAGTTTATAAATCTTTGAAAACGATGCCACAATATGACTATAAGTTATACAGAAAAGTTATGCCCCTTGAAATAACTTTTACAGAGTTAAGTCCCCTGAGATATATGAAATTATAATGAAAAATGAAATAATTTTGGGTAAGCAGCCGATTTCATACTAAAAAAATATGACAGTGGGCTGCGCTGGAATGAAAGGAAGACGTGTAAAAAATTTCATCTCAATGGGATGGGCCGTTCGCGAGCGCATTAGGGACATATAGACAGACAGACAGACGGACGGAGATCGCCTTTTATATATAAGATATACCCATCCATGTTGGGTTTTCCTCTTGTCCGCTTACTCGTTAGGCCTCCCTCCATATACATCTTTTCCAGACTCTACACGCCCAAAGTATTTCATTTCCCTCACTTTCGTTTGTCTTAATAACCACATTTCTTTGACAATGAATCCCTGTTGAACGGTTCAGTGTGTTCTCTATTTCGCCCATGCAGCAGGAGGAGGAGAGGGAGGAGGAGGGAGGAGGAGGAGAGAGTAGGAGGAGGGAGGAGGCGGAGGGAGAAGGAAGAGGGAGGAGGAAGAGGGAGAAGGAGGAGGGAGAAGGAGGGGGAGGAGGAGGAGGAAAGAGGAGAAGGGGAGGAGGAGGAGGGAGGAGGAGGAATGTGAAGGGAGGAGGAGGGAGGAGGTAGAGGGAGGAGGAGGAGGGAGGCGGAGAGAGGAGGAGGGAGGAGGAGGAAGAGGGAGGAGGAGGAATGTGAAGGGAGGAGGGGGGAGGAGGTAGAGGGAGGAGGAGGGAGGAGGAGGAGGTAGAGGGAGGAGGAGGGAGGAGGAGGAGGGAGGAGGAGGAGGAGGGAGGAGGAAGGAGGAGGGGGAGGAGGGAGGAGGAGAGAGGAAGAAGGAGGAGGAGGGAGGAGGAGGAATGTGAAGGGAGGAGGAGGGAGGAGGTAGAGGGAGGAGGTAGAGGGAGGAGGAGGAGGGAGGAGGAGGAGTGAGGAGGAGGAGGAGGAGGAGGAGGAGGAGGAGGAGGAGGAGGGAGAAGAAGGAAGGAGGAGGAGGAAGGAGGAGAGGAAGGAGGGAGAATGAGGAGGGGAGGAAGGAAAGAGAGGTGGAAGGGGAGGAGGAGGGAGGAGGAAAGAGGTAGGGGGAGGAGGAGGTAGAGGGAGGAGGAGGAGGAAGGAAAGGGAGGAGGAAGAGGAGGAGAAGGGAGGAGGAGGGTGGAGGGAGGAGGAGGAGGGAGGAGGTAGGAGGAGGAAGAGGGAAGAGGGAGAAGAAGGGAGAAGGAGGAGGGAGGATGATGAGGGAGAAGGAGGCAGGAGGAGGAGGAGGGAGGCAGGAGGAGGAGGGATGAGGAGGGAGAGGGAGGAGGAGGGAAGATGAGGGAGGAGGGGGGAGGAGGCGGAGGGAGTAGGAGGGAGGAGGATGGAGGAGAAGGGGAGAGGAAGAGGGAGAAGGAAGAGGGAGAAGGAGGAGGTAGGAGGGAGAGGGATGAGAGGGAGGAGGAAGAGGAGAAGGGTGGAGGGAGGAGGTAGAGGGAGGAGAAGAGAGGGGGAGAGAGTTCGCCATTCCGAATTCATACTCGTCTAGTTCTTCCCTTCTACACGACTGTAGATAACTTCCTTACACATAAAAAGATGAATTGTTATTGATATTGCCGTGGCATGGAGGAATATCAGCAGCAGAGTTGATTAAAAAAAACAAAGACTGAGATCTACAGAGAGCCATGAACGCCTACGCCAGCCGGCACGGCACTTGATGATGATGATTGCCGTGTGACGATTCTGTGTAGTCACGTCATTTTCTTCCCTTTCCCTAGCGTTTTGGTTCGGGGATTCTTTCATCATCATCATCATATATTTACGTACGTATTTTGGGAGGGGGAGGAGGGAGGAGGAGGAAGAAGAAAAAAAACTATGACAGTTGACAGCTCTGGAATGAAAGGAAGGCGTGTAGAAAATTTCATCTCAATCGGATGGGCCGTTCGCGAACAAATAAAGGACATACATATTTACATACATACATATATACATACACATATACATACACTTTGTTTTATAGATATAGACTAGCTGACCCGGCCCGGCTTCGCCCAGACTCTGGTGGGGAGCATCTCATTTAATTCATATAAGTAGTCATATAAGTTCTCGTTCCCGTTACCGACTATCTGTCTGTCTGTCTGTCTGTCTGTCTGTCTATCTGTCTGTCTGTCTGTCTGACCCGGCCCGTCTTCGCCCAGACCCTGATGGGGAGCATCTCATTTAATTCATATAAGTAGTCATATAAGTTCCCGTTCCGACTATCTATCTGTCTGTCTGTCTGACCCGGCCCGGCATCGCCCAACTCCTGGTGGGGAGCATCTCATTTAATTCATATAAGTAGTCATATAAGTTCCCGTTCCCGACTGTCTGTCTGTCTGTCTGTCTGTCTGTCTGTCTGTCTGTCTGTCTGTCTGTCTGTCTGTCTATCTATCTATCTATCTGTCTGTCTGTCTGACCCGGCCCAGCCCATGGTGGAGAGCATCTCATTTAAATTATATAAGTAGTCATATAAGATCCCGTTCCCGACTATCTGTCTGACTGTCTGTCTGTCTTGGGTAAATGTAGGAGGGAGGAGGAAGAGGGAGGTGGAGGAGGGAAGAGGAGGGAGGAGGAGGGAGGAGACAGGAGGAGTAGGGAGGAATAGGAGGGAGGAGGAGGGATTAGGAGGAGGAGGGAGGAGTAGGGTGGAGGAGGAGGCGAGGAGGAGGGAGGAGGAAGAGGGAGGAGGAGGGAGAAGGAGGGAGGAGGAGAACGCAGGAGGAGAAGGGAGCAGGAGGAGGAGAGGGAGGAGGAGGGAGAGGGAGGAGGAGGGAGGAGGAGGAGAGAGTAGGAGGAGGGAGGAGGCGGAGGGAGAAGGAAGAGGGAGGAGGAAGAGGGAGAAGGAGGAGGGAGAAGGAGGAGAAGGAGGGGGAGGAGGAGGAGGGAAGAGGAGGAGGGGAGGAGGAGGAGGGAGGAGGAGGAATGTGAAGGGAGGAGGAGGGAGGAGGTAGAGGGAGGAGGAGGAGGAGGGAGGCGGAGAGAGGAGGAGGGAGGAGGAGGAAGAGGGAGGAGGAGGAATGTGAAGGGAGGAGGGGGGAGGAGGTAGAGGGAGGAGGAGGGAGGAGGAGGAGGTAGAGGGAGGAGGAGGGAGGAGGAGGGAGGAGGCGGAGAGGGAGGAGGAGGAAGGAGGAGGGGGAGGAGTGAGGAGGAGGGAGGAAGAAGGAGGAGGAGGGAGGAGGAGTGATGAGGAGGAGGGAGGAGGAGGATGGAGGAGGAGAAGGAGGAGGAGGGAGGAGGAGGGATGAGGAGGAGGGAGGAGGAGGAAGAGGGAGGAGGAGGAATGTGAAGGGAGGAGGAGGGAGGAGGTAGAGGGAGGAGGAGGGAGGAGGAGGAGTGAGGAGGAGGAGAGGGAGGAGGAGGAAGGAGGAGGGGAGGAGGAGGAGGAGGAGGAGGAGGAAGAAGGAGGAGGAGGGAGAAGGAGGGATGAGGAGGAGGAGGGAGGAGGAGGAAGAGGGAGGAGGAGGAATGTGAAGGGAGGAGGAGGTAGAGGGAGGAGGAGGAGGAGGAGAAGGGAGGAGGAGGGATGAGGAGGAGGGAGGAGGAGGAAGAGGGAGGAGGAGGAATGTGAAGGGAGGAGGAGGGAGGAGGTAGAGGGAGGAGGAGGAGGAGGAGGAGGAGGAGGAGGAGGAGGAGGAGGAGGAGGAGGAGGAGGAGGAGGGAGGAGGAGGAGGAGGAGGGAGGAAGAAGGAGGAGGAGGGAGAAGGAGGGATGAGGAGGAGGAGGGAGGAGGAGGAAGAGGGAGGAGGAGGAATGTGAAGGGAGGAGGAGGGATAGGGAGGAGGGGGAGGGGAAGAGGAAGAGGGTAGGAGGAAGAGTGGAGAGGAGGAGGGAGGAGGTAGAGGGAGGAGGAGGAGGGAGGAAAAGGGAGGAGGGAGGAGGAGAGAGGAGGAGGGAGGAGGTAGGAGGAGGAGGAAGAGGGAGGAGGAGGGAGGAGAAGGAAGGAGGAGGAAGAAGGAGGAGGAAGAGGGAGGAGGATGGAGGAGGGAGAGGGAGGAGGAGGAAGGAGGAGGAAGAGGAAGGAGGAGGAAGAGGGAGGAGGAGGAAGAGGGAGGAGGAGGATGGAGGAGGGAGAGGGAGGAGGGGAAGAGGAAGAGGGTAGGAGGAGGAGGGGAGAGGAGGAGAAGAAGGGAGAAGGAGGGAGGAGGAGAAGGAGGAGGAGGAGGAGGGGAGAGGAGGAGGGAGGAGGCAGAGGGAGAAGAAGGAAGGAGGAGGAGGAAGGAGGGAGAGGAAGGAGGGAGAATGAGGAGGGGAGGAAGGAAAGGGAGGTGGAAGAGGAGGAGGAGGGAGGAGGAAAGAGGTAGGGGGAGGAGGAGGTAGAGGGAGGAGGAGGAGGAAGGAAAGGGAGGAGGAAGAGGAGGAGAAGGGAGGAGGAGGGTGGAGGGAGGAGGAGGAGGTAGAGGGAGGAGGAGGAGGAGGTAGGAGGAGGAAGAGGGAAGAGGGAGAAGAAGGGAGAAGGAGGAGGGAGGATGATGAGGGAGAAGGAGGCAGGAGGAGGAGGAGGGAGGCAGGAGGAGGAGGGATGAGGAGGGAGAGGGAGGAGGAGGGAAGATGAGGGAGGAGGGGGAGGAGGCGGAGGGAGGGAGGAGGATGGAGGAGGAGGGGAGAGGAAGAGGGAGAAGGAAGAGGGAGAAGGAGGAGGGAGGAGGGAGAGGGATGAGAGGGAGGAGGAAGAGGAGAAGGGTGGAGGGAGGAGGTAGAGGGAGGAGAAGAGAGGAGGAGAGAGTTCGCCATTCCGAATTCATACTCGTCTAGTTCTTCCCTTCTACACGACTGTAGATAACTTCCTTACACATAAAAAGATGAATTGTTATTGATATTGCCGTGGCATGGAGGAATATCAGCAGCAGAGTTGATCCAAAAAACCAAAGACTGAGATCTACGGAGAGCCATGAACGCCTACGCCAGCCGGCACGGCACTTGATGATGATGATTGCCGTGTGACGATTCTGTGTAGTCACGTCATTTTCTTCCCTTTCCCTAGCGTTTTGGTTCGGGGATTCTTTCATCATCATCATCATATATTTACGTACGTATTTTGGGAGGGGGAGGAGGGAGGAGGAGGAAGAAGAAAAAAAAACTATGACAGTTGACAGCTCTGGAATGAAAGGAAGGCGTGTAGAAAATTTCATCTCAATCGGATGGGCCGTTCGCGAACAAATAAAGGACATACATATATATTTACATATATATTTACATACATACACTTTGTTTTATAGATATAGACTAGCTGACCCGGCCCGGCTTCGCCCAGACTCTGGTGGGGAGCATCTCATTTAATTCATATAAGTAGTCATATAAGTTCCCGTTCCGACTATCTATCTGTCTGTCTGTCTGACCCGGCCCGGCATCGCCCAACTCCTGGTGGGGAGCATCTCATTTAATTCATATAAGTAGTCATATAAGTTCCCGTTCCCGACTGTCTGTCTGTCTGTCTGTCTGTCTGTCTGTCTGTCTGTCTGTCTGTCTATCTATCTATCTATCTATCTGTCTGTCTGTCTGACCCGGCCCAGCCCATGGTGGAGAGCATCTCATTTAAATTATATAAGTAGTCATATAAGATCCCGTTCCCGACTATCTGTCTGACTGTCTGTCTGTCTTGGGTAAATGTAGGAGGGAGGAGGAAGAGGGAGGTGGAGGAGGGAAGAGGAGGGAGGAGGAGGGAGGAGACAGGAGGAGTAGGGAGGAATAGGAGGGAGGAGGAGGGATTAGGAGGAGGAGGGAGGAGTAGGGTGGAGGAGGAGGCGAGGAGGAGGGAGGAGGAAGAGGGAGGAGGAGGGAGAAGGAGGGAGGAGGAGAACGCAGGAGGAGAAGGGAGCAGGAGGAGGAGAGGGAGGAGGAGGGAGAGGGAGGAGGAGGGAGGAGGAGGAGAGAGTAGGAGGAGGGAGGAGGCGGAGGGAGAAGGAAGAGGGAGGAGGAAGAGGGAGAAGGAGGAGGGAGAAGGAGGAGAAGGAGGGGAGGAGGAGGAAGGGGAGGAGGGAGGAGGAGGAGGGAGGAGGAATGTGAAGGGAGGAGGAGGTAGAGGGAGGAGGAGGAGGGAGGCGGAGAGAGGAGGAGGAGGGAGGAGGAGGAAGAGGAAGGAGGAGGAATGTGAAGGGAGGAGGGGGGAGGAGGTAGAGGGAGGAGGAGGGAGGAGGAGGAGGTAGAGGGAGGAGGAGGGAGGAGGAGGAGGGAGGAGGCGGAGAGGGAGGAGGAGGAAGGAGGAGGGGGAGGAGTGAGGAGGAGGGAGGAAGAAGGAGGAGGAGGGAGGAGGAGTGGTGAGGAGGAGGGAGGAGGAGGAGGGAGGAGGAGAGAGGAGGAGGAGGGAGGAGGAGGGATGAGGAGGAGGGAGGAGGAGGAGGAATGTGAAGGGAGGAGGAGGGAGGAGGTAGAGGGAGGAGGAGGAGTGAGGAGGAGGAGAGGGAGGAGGAAGGAGGAGGGGGAGGAGGGAGGAGGAGGAGGAGGAAGGAAGAAGGAGGAGGAGGGAGAAGGAGGGATGAGGAGGAGGAGGGAGGAGGAGGAAGAGGGAGGAGGAGGAATGTGAAGGGAGGAGGAGGGAGGAGGTAGAGGGAGGAGGAGTAGGGAGGAGGAGGAGAGGGAGGAGGAGGAGGGGGAGGAGGAGGAGGAGGGAGGAAGAAGGAGGAGGAGGGAAAGGAGGGATGAGGAGGAGGAGGGAGGAGGAGGAAGAGGGAGGAGGAGGAATGTGAAGGGAGGAGGAGGGATAGGGAGGAGGGGGAGGGGAAGAGGAAGAGGGTAGGAGGAAGAGTGGAGAGGAGGAGGGAGGAGGTAGAGGGAGGAGGAGGAGGGAGGAAAAGGGAGGAGGGAGGAGGAGGTAGGAGGAGGAGGAAGAGGGAGGAGGAGGAAGGAGGAGGAAGAAGGAGGAGGAAGAGGGAGGAGGATGGAGGAGGGAGAGGGAGGAAGAGGGAGGAGGAGGAAGAGGAAGGAGGAGGAAGAGGGAGGAGGAGGAAGAGGGAGGAGGAGGATGGAGGAGGGAGAGGGAGGAGGGGAAGAGGAAGAGGGTAGGAGGAGGAGGGGAGAGGAGGAGAAGAAGGGAGAAGGAGGGAGGAGGAGAAGGAGGAGGAGGGAGGAGGAGGGGAGAGGAGGAGGGAGGAGGCAGAGGAGAAGAAGGAAGGAGGAGGAGGAAGGAGGGAGAGGAAGGAGGGAGAATGAGGAGGGGAGGAAGGAAAGGGAGGTGGAAGAGGAGGAGGAGGGAGGAGGAAAGAGGTAGGGGGAGGAGGAGGTAGAGGGAGGAGGAGGAGGAAGGAAAGGGAGGAGGAAGAGGAGGAGAAGGGAGGAGGAGGGTGGAGGGAGGAGGAGGAGGTAGAGGGAGGAGGAGGGAGGAGGTAGGAGGAGGAAGAGGGAAGAGGGAGAAGAAGGGAGAAGGAAGAGGGAGGATGATGAGGGAGAAGGAGGCAGGAGGAGGAGGAGGAGGCAGGAGGAGGAGGGATGAGGAGGGAGAGGGAGGAGGAGGGAAGATGAGGGAGGAGGGGGAGGAGGCGGAGGGAGTAGGAGGGAGGAGGATGGAGGAGAGGGGAGAGGAAGAGGGAGAAGGAAGAGGGAGAAGGAGGAGGTAGGAGGGAGAGGGATGAGAGGGAGGAGGAAGAGGAGAAGGGTGGAGGGAGGAGGTAGAGGGAGGAGAAGAGAGGGGAGAGAGTTCGCCATTCCGAATTCATACTCGTCTAGTTCTTCCCTTCTACACGACTGTAGATAACTTCCTTACACATAAAAAGATGAATTGTTATTGATATTGCCGTGGCATGGAGGAATATCAGCAGCAGAGTTGATTAAAAAAAACAAAGACTGAGATCTACAGAGAGCCATGAACGCCTACGCCAGCCGGCACGGCACTTGATGATGATGATTGCCGTGTGACGATTCTGTGTAGTCACGTCATTTTCTTCCCTTTCCCTAGCGTTTTGGTTCGGGGATTCTTTCATCATCATCATCATATATTTACGTACGTATTTTGGGAGGGGGAGGAGGGAGGAGGAGGAAGAAGAAAAAAAAACTATGACAGTTGACAGCTCTGGAATGAAAGGAAGGCGTGTAGAAAATTTCATCTCAATCGGATGGGCCGTTCGCGAACAAATAAAGGACATACATATTTACATACATACATATATACATACACATATACATACACTTTGTTTTATAGATATAGATTTGTTGCCAGACGAAGAGGCGGTGAATCGTTTAATCAACTAAAGCACTGATGACTACAATCTTTGCAATAAGTCCAACAGTTTCATGTATATGTATATATGTATTTGTAAGAGTTCAACGAATACTCTATATACCACCAGCACCTGTTTCTGTGTTGTGACGGCGAGTCTTACTGTATTGTACCAAACAAATGTATGTTGTTATCACGATCGACATCCTCGGGCTTCATGCGTGTACAGTCCTCTGGTGCGGCAGCCATCTCTGCTCACTGTTCCAATGAGGAATTGGTTGTAATGTATCCTCTCTCATCATCGAAACCCGCTTGATGTGTTTAGCCAGGCTTCACTCTCAATTGTTGTAAATGAACTAGCGTTAGAGACTAGTCGGTATCGGCCAGTTGGGTCAATAATGCCTTGACGATATCGGCTCTGCCCATGCGTCTTCCTGCTCGTACTGGTTTGTTGTTTGCTAGCTGGTCAGCGCGCCCGTTGCCCTTTACGACGTCATGTCCGGGTGAGTACATCCATGTAAGTGATGTGAGCTGCGACTTTCGAATAGTCTACAAATTAGCACAGAGACTGTCGTTTGCAATTTTCTGCAGCCTGTTCATGGAGTCGGATATGATGATGGCGTGTCTGGCATCTTGGGCATCTGTAGCATTACATGAGTATTTATGTGCTGCACCATCTAGTCGTTCCATGCCCTGTCAACGAGTATGTTTATGCTGTATATCTGAGTCTGTAATGTTTTACCAACGATTTATGATATGATGGACAGTGGGTATTTATAAGCGATACAAGCGAACCTTTATATGTTATATCATCGAGTCGTACTTATATACTTTAGATTATGTTAATACTACATCGGTCAGGCGTTCTGCTCTGTACCAACAGCCTTTATGTGATGTACTAGCATGTCGTATTCTGTTGTACCTGAAGACTTACTATGCTGCTCTAGCAAGTCTTTCTAAAGCTGTACCGGTGGGCCTTACTGTATTGTACATAGGAGCATTTACATGCTCCTCGCATTGAGTCTTCCTACGCTGTACCAGCGACCCTTTCTATATTGGGCCTGGAAGTCGTTATATTCACTATCAGTCAGTCGTCAATATTGTACAGGCAAGGCTTTCTATACTTAGCAATTACGGCTTTCTGTGCTAAACTTTCAAGGCTTTTTTCCTGCTGTACCGGTTACACTTTCAATACTTAACAGTCAATGTTATCTATGCACTTCCGGCAAGCCCTTATATGCTGAAACAAATACCTTTCCGTGATGTAGTATTACATCTATTTACGTTGTGCGGCCAGGTCGTACCGTGTTGTAACGGCATGTCATCAGTGCTGTTCCAGCAAGACTGTATATGCCTTAACAGCAAGTTTATCTATGCGGCACCAGCTAGTCTTACTGTGCTGTACAGGGGAGTCTTTCTATGCTACAGCTGAATATTTCTATGTCTGACCAGCGAATATGTCTATATTTGTACTGTGAGTCTGTCTAAGCGGCTCCAATGACGCCGGTTATACTTTACTATATGAATTGAAAACAATTAAGTATATTTAGCTCCTGCGAAAAGAAGAGACATAATAGACACAGACACAATGTACGTACCTTACAAAAACTCCATCTTAGGTGAAACATCAAAAAAAAAAAAACCATAAACAAACACAATGAATAAATATATAATACTGAAGTATTAAAATAAAACACTAAGTATTACAGGACAACAAAGCACGGTCGACATTTCGGTTGTACAAACCTTTATCAAGGACAGGACAACACAAACAGATAAAAAGCTAAATAAGACACAAAATAAAAATAAAGATAAAACACAGCTTCTAGTTGGCAGGAAAGAAACAAAAATGGTGATTTGAACCAGTTCAGAAAGGCGCTCTTAAGCTACAAAAGTTTGTGTTGCCAAATGGTATGCAAACAGTCGGATATTCATAAAATGCAGGGAAAATAGCAAAGTTATACCGTGGCATCAACAACCGTATTGATTCCCAGAGAGTTTATTAATTGGCTTTCAATGTTAAGTCTAATGGAGTTGTTACAGAAGCAAGGTTTCAATGCAGTGACCCATACATCATCGACTCCATTGTGGTTAGGAGAATTAAAGTGGTTGGGGACAGGTTTGTCAGCGCCTTGATTATATATGTTATCATTTGCTTTAACACATCCCGCAATCTTATATATGTTATCATTTGTTTTAACAGGAGCTAAATATACCTAATTGTTTTCAATTCATATTGTTATATCCTGCTGCAGCCGCTGTTTTTCTTTTGTTCCATATCATATAATTTACTAGTGTGTCTTTATTTACATTACCAGAAATTGTGTCTATGTCGTATCAGCTATTCTTTTTATGTCTATCAGCGATTCTTTCTAGTACGTGTAACCGATTACTTCTATGTCGTACCGGCGAACTTTTCTATGCCGTAACCGGCGATTCTTTCTAAGTCGTACCAGCAATAGTTTATATTTCATATAAGCGATTCTTTCTATGTGGTATCAGCAGTCCTCTCTATGTCGTACCAGTAATTCTTTATATAGCCACCACTCAGTCTTATATGCTTTACACACACACACTTGTCATCAAAAGTAATCACTTCCCAATAGTTTTGAACCCAAAAACCAGGACAGATTTAGCCCAAATATCTATCCTGTGTAAATATACAGTTTTGAACACTCAACTAAATGCTCCCCTCCACAATGTCAAAACCTGACATTATCAATTTTCTTATTTGGAACAGATCAATGAGACAGAGATATTACTATCTGACACACCGGAAAGGTTGCCTGGCTACTCCTACATGGCTATTTCAGGAGTAATCATTAGTAGTTGCAACTGAGGGGATATACTTTAGTGCCAGCGACACAACCAGGTAAATATCAAGGCTTCGGCAACTATTGATCACATTTGCTGATACTGCCTCAGTATTTGCTACATTTCGTTCATGTCGATTGGCATTCCATAACTAGCTTCCTTTCCGCTGTTTCTGGGAATGTTGTCACCAAATGTATATTTGGCACTATATTAGTTAGTTAGTTAGTTAGTTAGTTAGTTAGTTAGTTAGTTAGTTGCAGTTCCAACTTCACAGCAACGGGTCGTCCCCATTATGCTCCGTTCCTGTGCCAGAGAATATCACACAAAACGCTCCCCACTGCCCAATGTGAAAAGTGGAAAAGACAGGAGTCTCGACAAACAACAGCCCGCACAGATACACTGTGCATAATGCAGCCGCCAGAATGTCCACACAATAGTCCCCCACAAAACACCCAGTTCATTTCTGATGGAATCGGCAGTCATTTTCCCATCTGGATGTTTCCTAGATGTTCACCCATACAGTCCACGAAATACAGTTCATCGTCGATGGTAGTGGCAGTCAACCAGAAGCCCAGCAACCACGCATTTCTGCATAAGGCAAAAACCGGTCAACTCTGGGACATAGCCATCTGCCATCGCTCCGAACATGCAGTCACGTTCCAAAAAACCTTCGGGCAGATTCAAAAGCATTTCACACGAAACTCACAGCTCACAATGTCGCGCCACGCACTCACTCAGTAGCAGGGCGACGGAACCATCAAGCCTCCTTAGTCGCCTCTTACGACATGCGTGGTAGGCTGCAGCGTTGCTATTCTTTGCTTCCCTTATGGGCCCCGGCAACACACGGGTGTGGCACTATATATATATATATATATATATATATATATATATATATATATATATATATATATATATATATATATATATATATATATAAGTCTATAGAATAATAGAGGAAATGCAAGCTAAAGACAAAATGTCATGGCAGGGCAGACCAGGCCCTAAGCCTTGGTTGGCAACTGGTCTAGGATCGAAGCTCCGACAGGCGGACAGTTAGAGCATTGCTTTGCTGATCCGGCAGCTTCTGCAGCTTGTCTTGTTCCAGATGTAGGGGTGTTACCTTTCCTCTGGAGTAAACTAGGCAGGCCGAGAGAGGGATCATGCTGCATGGGCAACACATGATCTCTATATTTTAGCCCAGGCTTTGTGCTATGGAGAGGCAATAACTCCATCCCTGGTCTTAACTGGTCTCGGAATCAAAGCGAGAGGCAACTGTTACGGGTTATAAGTCCTTGTCAGTTGGCGTAGACATGGGGCGCCACGCGTTGCCTCTGACGGTGGGAGACACCTATAGGTGTCACTGATCAGCTACCGCCCGCCTCAAGCTGGGCAGCCCCCAGCCAATTGGGTGCTGATCCGCCACAGCCTGCCTGCTTCAATGGGTGCTTGGGGCTAGGACAAAATCTGAATCGCAGGCTGTAAAACCAACGCACCAGGTACAAACAAAAATAAAAATAGAACCCTCAAGCTACGGCTTGCAACCTGGAACGTGAGAACCATGTGTCCAGGATTTTCCACTTGCTGGCCTGCAGGAGACTCGCCTCGCTGAGGAAGGGTCACTCAGGGAAAACAACTACACCTTTTTCTGGAAGGGTAGAGGGCAGGCAGAAAAAAGGCAACACGGTGTGGGCTTTGCAGTGAAGAATTCGCTACTGGGAATGATTGAAATTCCAGCAGGAGGAAATGAAAGACTATTATCCCTGCGCTTGGCAACCTCTTGTGGGTTTGCCACCATTATTACTGCATATGCACCGACACTCGATTCCTCTGATAATGTGAAGGATTCCTTCTATGAGGAGTTAGACTCCGTGATCAAGGCAGTTCCAAAATCTGACTACATGTATATGCTCGGTGATTTCAATGCTCGTGTGGGCAAGGACTCGAGTTCATGGCCAGTGTGCCTTGGAAAATACAACATCGGTCGCATGAATGGAAATGGGCAAAGGCTGCTGGAGCATTGCACCAGTAATGACCTATGTATTACAAACTCCTTTTTTAAAACAAAAGAGATGCATAAGGTCACATGGAAACATCCAAGATCCGGCCATTGGCACCAGCTGGACTTCATCATCACACGGAGACAACATCTGAACCATATATCATTGACTCGTTGTTACCACAGTGCTGACTGTGATACGGATCATTCTTTGGTTGTTGCAAGGGTTAGACTGAGACCAAAGAGAATCTACACAGCTAAACACAAATCTAGCCTCAGGATTAATATTATTAACACTCATGATCCTGAAAAGTGCTTTCAGTTTCAACAGCAGCTTGAAGACGCTTTCACTGATACACCAGAAAATTGTACAGTAAATGAAAAGTGGGGTCAAATTAAGGAAACTCTTTATAAAACTGCCGTAGGGGTTTACGGCACTGTGGATCATAAGAGGCAGGACTGGTTTGCGGCCAACAGCGAGACTCTGCAGCCCTTGATTGATAAGAAGAAGAAAGCTCTCTTAAGAAACAAGGAAAGACCAACGCGTAACACTCTGAGTGAGCTTAGGCAAGCTAGGAAGGATGTGCAAAAGGCTGCCAGGCAGTGTGCAAATGATTATTGGATCAAGTTATGTGAGTCCATTCAAATCGCAAGTGATTAGGGAGACATAAGAAGCATGTATGAAGGAATAAAGAAAGCCTGCGGTCCAGTGATCAAAAGAAGTGCACCATTGAAAACCTTGACTGGAGAAATCATCACTGATAAGAAACAGCAGATGGACAGATGGGTAGAGCACTATTTGGAGCTTTACTCAAGTGAGACCAAACTAGCGGATGATGCCCTCAACGCCATAGAGGCTCTACCAACTCTTGACCACCTGGACACACTTCCCACCATAACAGAAGTTAAGTGTGCTATAAATGAACTTGCATCTGGCAAGGCTCCAGGTAAGGATGGGATTCCAATAGAGGTTATCAGGAGTGGGCAAGACACACTCACTATACAGATCCACCAGCTAATAGAGCTATGCTGGCGTGAAGGACAAGTCCCACAGGATTTCAAAAATTCAAGCATCATAACACTGTACAAGAACAAGGGCGATCGGAGCGACTGCAACAACTATAGGGGTATCTCACTTCTGTGTATTGTTGGAAAAGTATTTGCCAGAATTGTTCTGCGCAGACTTCAAGTCCTAGGAGATCAAGTCTACCCCGAATCACAGTGTGGCTTTCGACAGAACCG
The DNA here is from genome assembly GCA_014155875.1 of Cepaea nemoralis. NCBI lineage: Eukaryota > Metazoa > Mollusca > Gastropoda > Stylommatophora > Helicidae > Cepaea > Cepaea nemoralis. The sequence continues at coordinate 262,647 of JACEFZ010006805.1, forward strand.
GTCTACCACTGATATGATATTCTCATTGCGACAAATGCAAGAAAAATGCCGTGAACAGAATCAACCACTGTTTATTGCCTTCATCGACCTCACAAAGGCATTTGATTTGGTCAGTCGTGAGGGTCTGTTCAAGGCACTAAAGAAGATTGGCTGCCCACCAACTCTTCTGTCCATTGTAGAATCGTTCCACACAGGCATGAAGGGTATAATCAAGTTTGATGGTGCAACTTCTGAAGAATTTGAAATCAAGAGTGGAGTTAAGCAAGGTTGTGTACTAGCTCCCACCCTCTTTGGAATATACTTTTCACTTCTACTGAAATATGCATTTCATGATCAGGATGGTGGTATATACATTCACTCACGCTCAGATGGCGGCCTCTACAATGCTCAGAGATTGAAGGCTAAGACCAAAATTAGGAGGGTACTTATCAGAGAGTTGCTTTTTGCAGATGATGCTGCAGTTACGACCCACTCTGAGGAAGAATTGCAATGTCTACTATCTGCATTCTCCAATGCTTGTTCTGAATTTGGTTTAACAATTAGCAAAAAGAAGACACAGATTATGTCACAAGGTGCACATGGGGTACCATCAATCTTTATTGACGACGCCGAACTAGAGATAGTAGACCATTTTACATATCTAGGATCAGTGGTAAATAGCAAATTATCCCTAGATCAGGAAATCAACATCCGGATTGGTAAGGCAGCAACAACAATGAACAGGTTAAGAAAAAGAGTCTGGGAGAACAGGAAGCTTACTGCCAAAACAAAAGTCCTTGTCTATCAAGCCTGTGTCCTTAGTACTCTTCTCTATGGCAGTGAAACCTGGACAACTTACTCACACCAAGAGAACAACTTAAACAGCTTTCATATGCGGTGTCTGCGAAGAATTCTTGGTATTAAGTGGCAAGACAAAATCACAAATACTGAAGTATTGGAAAGATCAGGTTGTGTGACAGTTTATTCCATGCTCAGTCTTCGTAGACTTAGATGGATAGGACATCTTAGGAGGATGGATGATGGTAGAATACCAAAGGATATCTTTTTTTGGTGAATTACAGATGGGTAAGAGATCTCAGGGTCGGCCTCTACTACGATACAAAGATGTGTGTAAGCGGGACATGATTGATACAGGCATTGATAATGCACATTGGGAGCAAGTCGCCGCTGAACGTGTTGCATGGAGGGCAAATATCAGAAATGGAATAAAGTCAAAGGAGAAAATTATTGCAGAAAAGTCACACACCAAGCGTTTGAGACGTAAGATGGTGCATGATGGTGGAAATGACCACGTGTTCACATGCACCCACTGTGAACGGACATTTACAGCGCAAATTGGCCTTATCAGTCACACTCGCTACCGCCATAGTTAAAAGTTATTATGCCTTTTTAAAGCACAAACTATCGTCTGTCAAGACGGCTAGGTGCCAATGAGTATATATATATATATATATATATATATATATATATATATATATATATATATTATATATATATATATATATATATATATATATATATATATATATAAGATCTCGTTAATACAAGAACTGATTACTTGATATAGATTTTCTTTCCATACTTTACGGTTCTGTACTTCTCACGCTTTTGAAATTTGTTTTATAACGTAAGTAGACCCAAAAATCACGTTTTTTGTAGACGTCTAGACTTGTTCTAGTTTTTTTTTTAATGTTGCATAACCCTTGCAGGACGTTGCAGTCAACACCAGCATATTCTAGCTGCTGTTGATGTACTAGGCAAAGTTTACGTTCAGTAGTTTGCCATTGCTTTCTGAACGACCGGCTTCCATACCAACACGTTATAACACAACGCGACACGGTCTTCTGCACAAATCGGTCGCGACTGCGTTTCGAACGCCTGGTAAGTGGCTCACGAACCGAGTTCGCAAGTCTTTGGCCACGGAGACCGGCTTGTTCTAGTATGTGTTATTTAATGTAGATTCAATTTTTACATATACTGTTTAAAGGGGGGGGGGGGGTTATAGGGAGGGAATACGAAAAAGGGGGGAATGGCATTCTGAACATATGGTGAAGGGGTGCAAGGGCCAAAAAGGTTGAGAACCACTGTCCTAGACGCCTTTGGACATGGAACAGTCCAGGAAACAATTTGCTGAATCAAATTGATTTCATACTTGTAAGCAACTGATTTCGAGACAGCTTACTGTCGGTAAAAATAAAACTAGGGGCAGATTGTAAAACTGACTAAACATAAATAATTGGAAAACTAAACATAAAAATGAAAACATTAAAGAGAGCTCCAATAATTATCAATTTACTTAATTTTTTTTATTTTTGCATATCCTTTACAGGACATCGCTGTCAACATCAGCATCTTTCAGCTGATTGTTAATTTCTTGGCAAGATTACGCTCAGTAGTTTGCCATTGCTTTCTGAGCGGCCGGCTCACATGCCTCGTAAGTTACCGACGCGATTCGAACCACTGCTGATTCTCACCGTCGTCACGTTACCTACGAGAGTATACGAGATTACGGAGAATAGTTGCTAACATCTAGGCCAGGAAACCGGCAATTATCAATCTAGTTTGGGCAATATTTGAGTCGAAACAGCAAATAAAAGATAAATATGTCACTACTCTACAGAATAGATATAATGCAATAGAGAATAAAGTCAGCATAAGCGACCAATGGTAAATTTTGCAGGAGAGAGTTAAAACAAAAGAACACATTATATTAAATAATGTAAAAAATAACGAAGGCTGCAAAGAAATAATGGATGACAGAGTGAATTCTACAATGAATGGACATTATACGAAAAAAAGTAAACAAAATCAAGAATGTAAAAGAATACATACAGAAATAATACAGAAATTTAAGACTTTGAAAGAAGAAAGGATAAAGTCTATGCTTGGATTGCTGTAGAAAATAAATTATCTGGGGTAACTACTCGGTGTGCCTGACCCGGTCGTGAACAGTCTGTCACAGAAGTCACGCTGTTTCAAAACTTCCCACTCCACATATACACATGCTGGCCTGTCAGGCACTGTCAAGATACAGGACATTCATTCGCCGATAAATTTCTCTAGGTTTCACACCTTCGCTGATTAAACCAACGGTTAACAGAACGTTGCTCCTCTTTGGTGCAAGTCGCAAGTGGGACGAACTTTAAACTGTCCGTATGACTTCAACATGTTCGTCTACACCGTGATGTTACATGCTTAACACTCTTGACATTATTAACAACAATATTGACAGGCACAAGACAATGTTGGTTATCACACTTTTACGGTTTTCATTCGCATTAAAAAGTTACACATTGATGATGATGGTAGACCAGAAACAAACAACGATCAGTGTGAAGGACTTGACTGAAAACGGAAATTGAATAAACTACATAACATATGAAGAGAGGTAAATCCCCGTGGCCAGATAACATCAGTGTCAACGAAACATGCTGGTGAATTGGGTATAGAAGAGATAACAAAACTGTTGAATGATATCTATAACGGTGTGTGTGTGTGTGTGTGTGTGTGTGTGTGTGTGTGTGTGTATGTGTGTGTGTGTATTTATATGCCAGTCTCTCTGGCCGAGGGGTTACAAGACTTTCTCCGTAATCCCGTTTATCCTCTCAGGGTCTCGCAGCGCGCGAGAATTGGAAGCGGTTCCACCTGCGCTGGGGACCTGCGGGATAAATAAGCCGGCCGCTCAGAAAGCAATGGCAAACTACTGAGCGTAATCTTGCCAAGAAATCAACAATCAGCTGAAAGATGCTGATGTTGACAGCGATATCCTGTAAAGGATACGCAAAATAAAACAAAAACAAATATATAAACCCCGGATCACTGGCGCGAAATGCGGGTGTGTAAACACTAGACCATGCGGCACACGCTGGACACAGCCAAATTATCACAACAGAATACCACAACGTCTCCCATCGTAGGCTGTAGCTCAAGATTTGAAGATTTGAAGATTCAAGATTTTAAAACTTTCAAATCCCGAAACAACAAATAAATCAATTTGATTATTGCTCACTGGACCTTAGGCGGCCTCGTGTGCCTTGCCAGTGAGAAGACCTCATCGTTCGGGTCAGTCGCGGCGATCGGGCAAATCTTGAGCTACAGTTGCGATGGGTGACGTTGTGGTATTCTGTTGTGATAATTTGGCTGTGTCCAGCGTGTGCCGCGTGGTCTAGTGTTTACACACCCGCTTCGCGCGCCAGTGATCCGCGTTTGTTTCCGGATCCGGTCAAGGATATGCACTACTGAAGAGCTCAAACGAGAGTGAAACTCGAGTCTAGTGCTTCCACAATGACGTGGATAGGGCCTTAGGGTCATACCAGAGTGCGATCAGCGTTGCTAGTAGTGGGTTGTGCTCAATATTTAAAAATCTCAAATCCCGAAACAACAGATAAATCAAAAAGAATTTAGTCTGTTGTTTCGTTACAACAATCTTTCTACTAAGCCAGCATTTGCTTATCGACTAACACATATTGTTGACTAGAGGACGACATTTGACTGTTGTTATGTTACTATCTAATATACCAGCATTTCTCTTGTTTATTCACACTGACTCTTGACAAGAGCAAGGCCCTGATCTGTTGTTTAGTTGATACAATTACGAGAATAATACGCATGTCTGTTTTATACCGTGATACAACAATTCAATTGATGTCTTGTAAAAGTATACAATCAGTGAAGTCAGTGTTTGTGTTTGTGAATATATATGTCCATGTTTAGCAGCTGCGTGGGAATTTAACTTGTTCTTGGAAGAAGCTTAATGTTGAACATTAGCATGTCACACCAACAATGTCTCCGTCCGTTATGTGCTCGCACGTTCTATCAGCTGACATTTGCGTGTGAACGACGTAGTTGAGTCCCGAATCCTCTCGCTATATTATATTTGTTTATCCTGCAGGATCTATAATATGCCTAACCGGGTCTCCGTGGCGAAGGCGTTACGGACGCGATTTGTAATCCCGTATACCCGGGTTCATAACACAGCGGTGCTGGTTTTTTCGTAAAAGGTATATGTGCCGGTCGTTCCGAAAGCAATGGCAAACTACTGAACGTAAAACTTGCCCAAGAATCACGAACAGCCAAAATGCTGGTGTTGACTGCTACGACCTGTGAAGAACATGCAACTAAATTTAAAATTGCATATATATCAGTTAACCTGATCCATAAATGTATGCGGAATATGATGTGATTGTTGAATTCCTTTTGCAGAAAGTCTCTCTCATCCCAGCCAGCCGGAAATGTCATCCATTACTCACCCGCTATCCTTCCATAGACATGTTCATACCCAGCGTGTCTTGAGTGTCATAGGCCCAGCTTGTCTGTCGACCCCTGCCCGGTTAATTGTGACCCCGCCTTCCGTTACCGTTGTTTCTAAACAATTGTGACGTGTAACATGATCAAAGTATTTCAGTATCAGGGAGCCGTTGTAGCGCCTTCCTGCCGGCTGGGTGGTTCACGTGATAGAATACCATCCAGGCGGATGGGTTTTCCTTGCTCTGGACTCCCAGGTCGATCCAGCCTAAAATGGCTACGAGACATCTATCAGGGAATTAAGGCACGCCCTACGGAAGCTGAAATTCAGCAGTTAATTCTTGACTAATCTCGTCCTGGCGACGTTATTATCTATACCGATGGAGCTGTGTTAAGAGGCAAAAACAACACTTGTGGATTATAGCAACAGAACTTGGCATTTGACACCACAACCACAAGCCTGAGAATGGAGGTAGAGGTGGTTACTTCAGCTTTCCGCTGGTTGGAGAACAAACTGTATAGGCATGTGTAACAGAGCACCATCTCTGTTAGGGAATTAATGAGTTAATAGATGGTGAGCAAAAATAAGGGGGAATAGGTTTGTACACGCGTGAGCACCGGTAGTTAGGGATCTAGGGTTGCTCACGCGTTGACGTAAACACTTTTCCATCAGCCGCCTAGAAGAACAAGTCGAGTATGATTTTCATCTGTACGGTATTTTACAAATTGATGCCAAATAAACTCGGATATATCGTCAAAATGGACTTTGTTGTTTATAGACACGCACCATCAACTACATACAGCGGCCTTGTTGTCCTATAACACTGTTATAGGAATCTATTTTGTTGCCGTAGACCCCAGGATTTCCAACTTATGGGTCGCCGCGGGAATCATCTTGACACAAGCGAAGACTTCTATTGAACACGCCTGAAAAATGGAGGCTGTTCTTGTTGATTCATTTTTGAGAGACACAGCAACTGAAAGCCCGGCCAGGGGTAGTTGTTGTGATTTCTCGGGCTGCTGAATTATCGTAATATAGTCCTCTGTGAAGGTCAAGAAGCTGCTCAGTACTGCCTGACTAAGGGACTGATGTTCTGTGGCCATGCCTGAATAGTTCCTACACAGCGGCCTGATGCTTGACGCACAGTGATTTTTGATAAACTCAAAGCCAATCGGAGTCGCTTACTGCTGCTTCACGTCGTCATTCTTGGACGCCGCTGGTAGATACATCGATCTTATAAACCTGGGGCGTTACTGTGAGAATTGTCTACTTGCAGCTGGATAATCAGGTCTAATCGGACAGCAAAGCCACGATAACGCTGAACCCCACTCAAGTTCAAACGTTACCTCAGGCCAGTTAAATTTTTGAGGTCACTCAAGTACAAACGTTACCTCAGGCCAGTTAAATTTTTGAGGTCACTCAAGTACAAAAGTTACCTCAGGCCAGTTAAATTTTTGAACTCAAGGTCAGCTGTTACCTCAGGTTAGTCAAATTTTTGAGACCGTTCAAGTTCAAACATTATCTCAAATCAGTCAATTTTTCCAGAATGGCGATGAATTTGGACCGGCCGTTTTATCGAATCTCATCCAAGGTCGAAGGAACTTGCAATTGAATGATGTTCAACAATTTTTGAATCCACTGCAACTAAATCGTTTTAGTGAAGAGGGTTTCCATCGAGGATCCACCGAGAACCGGCAGTCAAATAGTTCATTACTGTGTCGATTGGGCCATCTCTTGGACGCTGTACTGTACTTCGTGAGCCTTAACGTCATTTTCACCCAGGAACGTAGGACAGGCATCTGGTCAGTTTGTTAAGCTGAGAAACGATCGAGCAAACAACAGTGTGTGTAACTGAGGAACTGAAGCAAGTATAATAATTAATTTATGAAACTGGTTAGTTTAAAATAACGATATTGACATTATTGCCAACTGAACAAAGTACAAACTTAATAGTTTAAATTGCTGAAAAGTTATAGAACTTGCTTAGTTTAGGATAATATTGTGTTAATATATATTATTATACTACATTGTGTTGTACTGGTGTATTTTGTATTTCAGATTTTAATATGGAAGCCCAGGACCTTTCTTTAGGACAGGTGCTTGGTGGTGTAGGTAGGGCCATATCAAAGTTAGACACAATATTGAAACAGCAAAGCGTAGCTGTTGACATCGATAAGTTTAGTGGGCAAGCGAAATATTTTAAGAAATGGGTTGTGTCCATCGAAAAACATGCTTATCTAGTGGCTGCCACAGATGAGGATCAGAAAAATTTAGCTTATAAGACTAGTGCATCGCCTGTCTCGGATCATATTCGAAGAACATTGGAAGCAGGAACTGATGAGACGTGGGAACAATTTAAGGACGATCTAGCCCACAAGTATGCGGAGATCACAGATCCACAACATGCTTTCTCAGTATTAAGACAATCTAGACAACATGATGGAGAAAGTGTTCAGTTGTTCAGTGATAGGCTGATTAATTTAGCTGAAGAAGCATTCATAGGGCAGAATGTTCAAGGCGAGGAAGTAGAGAGGATGTTGGTTGGAATTTTTGTTGACGGGATAAAGTCAGATGGACTTAAATTCAAACTTATGAGGGAAAATCCTGCGAGATTATCACAGGCTGTGGATATAGCTGTACAGGAAGAGAGTTTGAGAAGAAGATTTAGACTAAGGGTAGGACGAGAGATAGGAACTAATAGAGAAGAGAGGATTGAAGAACCTATGGAGATAGGACAAGCGAGGTACGGATGGAGAAGACGGGGAGAAATACAGACACTGCAGGGAAATAATAATCAAAATACTCATGATAGAGAAAGACAAACGAGAAACCCTATAAGAGAGACGGCAAATAGCACAAATATGGTTTGTTGGAGCTGTGGTCAGAGGGGACACGTTTTTAGATTTTGTGGTAACAGACGTGCTCAGGTTGGTGCACAGAATAGAGGTGGAAACAGTGGACCAAGTAGAAATTATGAAGACAGACAGAGGAATTCTACAAGGCCAAGAACGCAGGAAAACTGGCGTCCCACTTACTGAATAGGACCTGCGGTAGGAGGGAGAATAAACAGGTCCCAAGAATGAGTGAATATATTAATTATCCAAATGGCAAATATAGTAGGACAAATAGAAATAGAGAATGTAGAAAATGGCCTCAACTTAGAGAGATAAAACAGTTTTCAGTGAATATGATTGATCCCAGTTCATGCATTATAGAAATCGGAAAATTTAGAATCAGAACATTGATTGATTCAGGAGCGCAAGTTAGTGTGATCAAGGAAACTTTTTTATACCGCATATTAAAGAATTCTAGAATAGTTAGAAATCAGGATACCTTACACTCAGTTACTGGACAAAATTTGGAAGTGGTTGGACAAACAATGATAAACCTTAGGTTGGGAGGAATAAACGTGAGACACCTTTTTCATGTGGTTAAAGAGTTAAATAGGAACATGATCCTAGGTAGAGATTTTTAGATAAAAAATGGTGTAAGGCTTTATTTTGATCTACATAAGTTGAGATTTCAAGACGTCTATGTGGACTTGGAGGAAGACATGCACGTATCGGCCCTGGTCAGAGTAAAAACATCTATGATTCTAAAACCACAGACAGTCAATCTGATACAAGCAAAAATTTAAAAAAAATCCGTATTTTTCGACAGGACAAACAGTTACAGTAACAGAGTTAGAGAGAGAGATAATAGATGAACCAGGATTAGAAGTCACCGACGGAATAATAACATTAGATAGACAATACAGTTTCCCGGTAATGATTTTTAATAACACAGGGAAAGAGATTAAATTGTATAGAGGGTGTGTGATTGCAAAAATAGCACCTGATCTTAACAACATAGCAACAACAGTTAAAGAAGGATTGCCAATGAATAAATATCCAGAGGGCCCTATTAATAACCGAAATAGAAATAGAGGAAGTGGGAAAAGACGGAATGATGAATTGATCCATGCATTCAGAAAATATCCATCTCAAGTACATTCAGTAGACAAAACAACGTCATCTTTGAAGAGAGAACAAGAGTTATTATCACAATTAAAAGCTACGCCAGAGTAGAAAGAAGTATTAGAAGACTTAGTAAGAAAAAATCAGGATGTTTTTGCTATTAATGACTTGGAGTTAGGTAAGACTAAGACAGTTACTATGGAAATAGACACAGGAAATCATCCACCAATTAGTTTGAAACCATATAGAACTCCTCTAAGAAATAGGAGAGATAGTAGAAAAAGCAATAGAAGATATGCTAAAAGCGGGAATCATAACAAGATCCTAAGTCAGAATGGTCATCTCCGATTGTTATAGTGACCAAGAAGGATGGCAGTCACAGATTTTGCTGCGACTATAGAGCCCTGAACAAAATCACCAAGAACGTGGCTTATCCATTGCCGGTGATTGACGATATTTTGGGGCTACTTAATGGGTCTACCTTCTTTACTACGCTAGACGCAAGGTCAGGATTTTGGTGTATCCCTATGTCGCCGGATGCTCAGAAGAAAAGTGCTTTCTGTACTCACGCAGGTTCTTACGAATTTTTACGAATGCCTTTTGGGGTCAAGACTGGCGCCTTCACATTATATGTTATTAATAAATCAAGTATTAGAGGGCATGCAAAAGTTCGCATTAGCATATATAGATGACATTTTAATCTACACAGCAGGAGACGTGCAAGACCACCTGAAACACGTAAAGTTAGTATTTGATAGACTAAAATTACACGATGTTAAATTGAAACTCAGTAAATGCGAATTCCTAACAACAGAAACTAAGTATTTGGGGTACATTATTAATAGAGAGGGAATTAAACCAGATCAGGATAAAGTTAAAGTCATTAGAGAATTACCTGCTCCAACCAATATAAGAGAAGTTCGGGCTTTTATCGGTATGTCTGGGTATTATCGTCGGTTCGTCCCAAACTTCGCTGAAATAGCAGAACCTATTAAAAACCTGACTTGCAAATACGCAAGGTTTAAATGGACTGAAAATTGTCAGAAAGCATTTGATTTGTTAAAAAACAGCTTAACAATAGTTCCACTTTTGGCACATCCAGACTTAAACAAACAATTGGTATTATATACAGATGCTTCGGACAAAGCTATAGGGGCATGTTTAACGCAACCATATGAAGGTGAAAATTCAGGAATACCAGGGGTTAGAAATGAGAGACCAATCTACTTTTTGTCACACAAACTTAGCAAATCTCAGAAAAAGTGGTCGACAGTTGAGAAGGAGGCAAATGCTATCCACTATGCTCTTCAAAAACTTGATTATTATTTACATAACGCAAATTTCATCATTAAAACTGATCACATGCCATTAAAATCTTTACTAGAAGCCCCAGTACAAAACAGAAAAATACAGACATGGGCGCTGAACTTACAAGGATACAACGCAAAAGTCGAATATATTTCCGGTAAAGAAAATACCTGTGCAGATTTATTGTCAAGAATTCCATACTCTGGGATATCTGAAGATAATGAGAATGAGGGAGAGCCGGAGATAGACGACCGAAACTGGCAGGTAAATATATTGGATTCGGCCATGTTAAGTAGAGAAAATTTTGAAAGCTCACAGGCAGAACAAGATCTTGAACAAATAGTGGAGGGTCCACAATTACCACATTTTGATATGAAGGAAGAACAAGAACTAGATCCGAAAGTAATAGAAATTAAACAAAAGTTGAAAGAAACAGCCGAAAACACTTTCAAAAAGAATTTTATTGAATTGCAGCAAGATGGACAGTTATACTATATGAATGAAAATACTGAAGAGGCAGAATTGAGGAAATACATTCCGAAACAGTTAGAAAACAAGGTTTTAAGAGCATATCATGATGAAAATGGACATCTTGGCCGTGATAAATTGTGCAAAGCTCTCAAGAAAAAGTATTATTGGCCAAATATGTTTAAGAGTATTTATAAGTACGTTGACGAATGTGAGAAATGTAGGTTAAGAAATATGAAAACAATTAAATGTCCCTTACAAGATACGGATATTCCTCAGTTCCCAATGCAGAAGGTGAGCTTAGATATTTCAGGTCCTCATCCAAAAACGTTATCGGGGAATGTATATCTACTTCATATTGTGGATTGCTATAGTCTCTGGCCAGAAGTGTATCCAATTCCAGATAAGAGCGCTGATTCTGTTATTAATATTTTCCTACAATAATATATACCAAGGTTTAGTTGCCCACAGACAGTACTCACAGATAATGGAAGGGAATTCGTAAACAAAAAGTTTGAGAAATTACTACAAGATTTAAATATTGCCCACATAAAAACTTCTTATTATAGACCTTCTTCGAATGCGAAAAACGAGAGACAACATAGGACGTTATACAATATATTAGCAAAAAATGTAGAGGAACATGATAGGGACTGGGACCTTTATTTGGGACCAGCACTGGGGGAAATACGAACGCACCAAAACGAAGGGACAGGATTTTCACCATTTTACCTGCTATACGGAAGAGAACCAATACTCCCAATTGACAATCTGTTAAAACCTAAACGGAAATATATGGGGGAGAATTTTCAAGAAATGATTTTACAGGAAATGCACAAGGCACATGTAAGGTTAAGAAGTAATATAATTAAAGCTAGAGAAAGACAGAAAAAGTACGCAGATAAAAATACTCAACTACAAGAATTTAAGGTAGGCGATAGAGTTTACTATAAGAAGCATAGAAGAAACTCTAAATTTGATTCTCATTGGCTTCCAGGATATTACATTTTAGAAAAATTAGTTCCAGTATCATATACTAACAAGAACCAAATAACAGGACATGTAGAGCGTTCACATGTGGAGCATTTAAGACGAGATGAAGATAAGAGAAGCGATAATAATAATAATAATATATATATATTATTATTATTATTATTCAGACGGCTTATACTCAGATGGACAACTCGTCAGAAGAGTTAAATATACGATACCCTCAGATTTTGGTAAAGATCCGGTACAAAATCAAGTAATAACAACACCAGTTTACGATGATACTTACGAACAAGCGGAAACAATACCTAAAACTTTTATGAAGGAAGAAAATAATACGTACGATGATTATAATAGTGTTGATTCTATGGAGGAGGAGGTAACTGCCCCATTTAAAAATACCAGACAAGCAGTAAAGAGGAGGATAGAGAGACAGAGAGATAGAGAAGTTAAAAGACAAAATCGAATTAGAGAGAATTCATCAAGTGATGAAGATATGCCACTGTTGGAAAGGTCATTAAGAAGCCAAGATAGACAAATCAGGTTAGATATAGAAAGAACAAAATTAGAGGCCGCCGAGAATGTAAGCACAGAAGAACAATATATGGATGAAAAATCGGAAACTGATGAAAACGAAAATGGTAGTATGAAAGAAGATATGTTGAGTTCTCCTCAGGTTAGAGAAGACATTGATGTAGAAATGGCAATTATAGAGAGAAATCTAGCGTTATTGAAAAAGTGGAGATATGGTAAATAGGGTGATGGAGTAGACTGCAGATTGCAGGAGAAGATTTAAAATGCGTGACCTGTGTTGGAAGACAAAGCAGTCTTCTTATATACAGTAGCTGTAGATTACAGATGTGTTAAGTTAGGTTTTCGTAGAGTATAATGCATTGCATTATTTATACTATAGTATATTATTTTTGATTGAATTGGTTCTGTAAAATGGTTATTATTTGATTTTAGAATAAGACTTGTTGTGTTTTCTTTATTTTAGGGTAATTTAGCGGTCCGTAAAAGAGACCGTTAATGTTTATATTGATTTAAATTGATGATAATTTGACTATGTACATTATGTTGGGGATAAAACCATATATGTGACAATATTTGGGGGGAAAGAGTTCTGTTTGGATTACGCTTGGTTTAATAACTTTTGTAACTTGTGCTTTCAGTTATTTTCACTTATTTGAGTTCACCATATTAATTTGATGATTGTTAAGACTTGGTTGAAAAGAAAATTGTTATTATTTTGTTCTGAGTATAGAATTAGTGAAAGCAATAAGACGGGGCCTTATGGAGAACCCTTCGTTCAGAAAATAGTTAACAAACGACTGAGGACTAGAAGAGAGACACATTCTCCTTGTGAGTAATAAGTTTTAGTAAACATGAGTACCATAAACTTCGGCCTTGTACTAGTAAGAAGGCTGATGCGTCAGTCAGCATTAATTTTTGGAATATGAAGGGTTAGTTTTAGCCTAGCCAAAAAGGGAGTACATGTAGTTTAGAAATACATGAATTAAATGCCATGGTGGGTTTTATAATGAAAGTTGGTAGAAATATATGGTTCTGAGGGGATTAAAATAAGAACTGCATTAAGTCAGCATTAATTGAAAATATATGGATTGGATGCCATGTTATATTAAGGAAGAAGAAGTTAACGTGACTAACGTCTATAGGTGGTATAAAAAGAGGCTGCGTTAGTCAGCATCAATGGGAATATAAGGAGCTAGTTAATTGGGGGTGGACATTAATGGGGCTGTAGATAGCAGCACATATGGTTTAGTACGAAGTTAGATACGCCCATGAACAAGGATGGTTATAATGGGATGTGAGGGGGTTAATATAGGAGCTGTGATAAGCAGCGTTAATTGGTTTAAAGTATGTTCATAAGAAATGAACATTGTCAATATTATTTTTAGTTTAATCATGATTGAACATGAGCCATGGGAAATATAGTCATTAATGGTTGTGGGTGGCAGCACAAATATTAATATTGAGTATATAAGGAAGAAATTTTGGATTGACTTAATTTGTAACAAACAGAAATATATATTCATGGATTATAAGATACTGACTTAATTTTTTAACAAACAGAAGTATATATTCATGGATTATAAGATGCGTTTTTAAAACTTTATTTATAAAGTTTTTGTGATTGCAAGGGAGGATAAATGTGATTGCTTTCTGACTACTTCTTTATATCTTCTGGGTGCGCACCCCATTTTTTTCTGTCTATCCTGTGTTGTTTTGTTGATGTTGAGAGGATATGAGAGGTTGCATAACGCATGACAAATTTCCAATTGTGTTTATATACCAACGGTTTTGATGAACATATGTATATATGAAATGAAATGTCTAGATAGATTCCTTATAAACTGTTTTAGAAAAATGAAATCTTGTATACATAAACGAAGAAGAAGTATGACTTCACGAAGGTCTGTGAAGAAACATAGCGGTTGGCTATAAGATATAAGTAGACAAGTAGACTCTTAGGAATAGAAAGAGTAATAACTAAAGCTCACTGAGTAAGAAGGGGTTAGTTTAAGATGAGTAAGCGGGTTGAGAGAAGTACATTAGGTAAGTAGGCTAGGGATTAAGACTTTTTAAGAAAAAGTCTTGTTGAGGATAGGGAGGAATGTAACAGAGCACCATCTCTGTTAGGGAATTAATGAGTTAATAGATGTTGTGCAAAAATAAGGGGGAATAGGTTTGTACACGCGTGAGCACCGGTAGTTAGGGATCTAGGGTTGCTCACGCGTTGACGTAAACAGTCTTCCATCAGCCGCCTAGAAGAACAAGTCGAGTATGATTTTCATCTGTACGGTATTTTACAAATTGATGCCAAATAAACTCGGATATATCGTCAAAATGGACTTTGTTGTTTATAGACACGCACCATCAACTACATACAGCGGCCTTGTTGTCCTATAACACTGTTATACATGCTGTGATTGTAACTGATTCACAAAGCATGCTGACAAAGGTGAAGTCTGGTATGCTTCATGCAGAAGACGTTCATTGATTCAGGGGTCGTGGGTTGTGAGCGTTCGCTGGATCTTTTCACCGGGACACTCTGGCGTGGTTGGAAATGACAGATTGGCTTGTGCCGCATCATTAAGGGGCGATTTGAGGCATGATAAAGCAGATGTGGTGAAGGCCTTCTGGGAGAATATCATTAATGCAGAAAAGTATGTGTACTATCATGTTCTGAGAGAATGCAGCAGCAAGGGGTGGTTAGGGGATCTGGTCAACAGTCGTCACTCAGAGGTACAGCTAGACGGACATGTTATCAGATTGCAGTATGCATCAGTAGTATTGGAACTCTTCATTGGCTGTTGAAGATGAGCACTGAGCGCTTGTGGGAATGCCCCGAGTGCAGTGATGTCGTTGATTGACTCAACCCAATTCAAAGACGGTCGGCGTGATATTAATCAGATCACCCATTGAAAGTCAACTGTTGCAAATATGTGAGACTAGCATCTATACCTATCCCGCGTCTTTGTGTCAAAATGGGTCCTTTACTTTCGTACTCTACCATGTCAATCTCCGAGACATACTACTGCTATGAGACAGTTTTATTACTCAGTGCGTGGCAGATCTGGGCGCTGGCTTCTCCTCCTGTTGGAATTATGTGTGTCCATGTATAGTCAAGGTCTGGGGACATCACTTTCTTTAGATTGTCGTTGGTCGTATTTCTCTGAATCTCTCTGTCCACCTTCAATTACATTATTTGGGATGTTTAACTGTCATTTACTGCCAATATAGCACCTTCCGGTGTATGACAGTTGGGGGGGGGGGGGTGTCTTGAGTCTGAGGAATTAAGGCCGCCTGGCTAGTGCAGTCACCGCGAAATGTGCAGGTTAGAGTTTTCTTTTAGCCTGGGACAGAAAAACATCCACACCTTACCGAGGATTCGAACCCGGGACTCTCGAAGGAGAATCCAGCATTCTAGCCATATTATATGCATTATATTCATTCATTCAGTAGCATGTCATTTGCAAAATCTTGCTCCCATAATAACCTTCTCGAAAACTTCTCGGTTATAAGCAAGTTGTCCCGCGTCCGATACACCCATCTGGGGATCATCTGCCACATTCTGCACACATCTTCTCTTTGGCCTTCCTCTTCCTCTCTTTCCGGACATATACCCCTCATATATTGTTCTCTCCAAACTTTCATGACGTTTCAAGTGATGAAACTAGTTAAATATTCTATGTTTTATCGTCTTTATTAGCCAACCTTCTTCAGTATTCTGATCTTGTCGCATGTATGCATTTTTGATTCCCCTGTATCCAAGATATTCTTAGAACTCGTCTAAAACATTTAAATTCAAAGGCATTTATTCGCTGTTAAGCATTATATACGTATGGTAAATATTCTGACCTGCCCAGTAACAATAAAGAAATTATGATTTCTTTAATCAGTGCAGTTTAATAGACCAGAATATGTGTCACAACCGGAAAGGTTGAGGAAAGAAAGACCGAGGAGGACAGCGTGAGATTTGATCCATGACGTTGGAGACCGTAATTTGTGGAGAGGCATGATCGCCCAGGCTAGCCGGCAAGGCACTGGATGATGATGATGATGATGATGATGATGATGATGATGATGATGATGATGATGATGATGATGATGATGATGATGATGATGTGTATATTATCCATAGGATAGAATGGATTTCATCACAGCCCGCCAAAGAAAACCCCTTGCCTAATAAGCTGAAATGGATTTAATTTCCAGTGTCCACCGATGTTTGTGTTGGCTCCTGTCTCGACTTCTAAGAACTATCATTGCACTACTACTGTTTGTTTTCTATTTCTTCTAAACTACCGTGATTCTTGACATATCCAAATTATATTAGTTTCGTAACATGATATTGTTGATTAGCCAATGTTCAATGTTCAGATGTTAAAGTATAGCATTATTGTTTTGTTTATTCTTATCGATCCATAGTATTCTAAGAATGTCCACTGGACTGCCTATGTAATGTGTGTTTCCGCAAGAAACGTGAATGTTCTCAAACATAATTTTATGTGTTTTCTGACGTTGTGCCACTGTTTCTTCATGCTGTTTAACCTCTACCTTACTATGCTGTCTATCTTACTATGGTGTCTGCCTTACTATGTCTGCCTTACTATGTCTGCCTTACTATGATGTCTGCCTTACTATGATGTCTGCCTTACTTTGATGTCTGCCTTACTATGATGACTGCCTTACTATGATGTCTGCCTTACTATGATCTCTGCCTTACTATGATGTTTGACTTACTGTGATGTCTGCCTTACTATGATATCTGCCTTACTATGGTGTCTGACTTACTATGGTGCTTGTCTTTCTATGAGGGCTGCCTTGCTATGCTGTCTGCCTTATTATGATGTATGCCTTATTATGCTGTCTGCCTTATTATGATGTCTTCCTTACTATGATGTCCGCCTTACTATGATATCTGCCTTACTATGATGTCTGCCTTACTATCATGTTTGCCTTACTATGATGTCTGCCTTACTATGATGTCTGCCTTACTATGATGTCTGCCTTACTATGATGTCTGCCTTACTATGATGTCTGCCTTACTACGATCTCTGCCTTACTATGGTGTTTGACTTACTGTGATGTCTGCCTTACTATGATATCTGCCTTACTATGATGTCTGCCTTACTATGATATCTGCCTTACTATGATGTTTGCCTTACTATGATATCTGCCTTATTATGATGTCTGCCTTACTATGATGTCTGCCTTACTATGATGTCTGCCTTACTTTGATGTCTGCCTTACTATGATGTCTGCCTTACTTTGATGTCTGCCTTACTATGATGTCTGCCTTACTACGATGTCTGCCTTACTATGATCTCTGCCTTACTATGGTGTTTGACTTACTGTGATGTCTGCCTTACTATGATATCTGCCTTACTATGGTGTCTGAATTACTATGGTGCTTGTCTTTCTAGGAGGGCTGCCTTGCTATGCTGTCTGCCTTATTATGATGTATGCCTTACTATGCTGTCTGCCTTATTATGATGTCTGCCTTACTATGATGTCTGCCTTACTATGATGTCTGCCTTACTATGATGTCTGCCTTACTATGATATCTGCCTTACTATCATGTCTGCCTTACTATCAAGTCTGCCTTAATATGATGTCTGCCTTAGCATGATGTCTGCCTTACTATGATATCTGCCTTACTATTTTGTCCGCCTTACTATCATGTCTGCCTTACTATGATGTCTGCCTTACTATGATATCTGCCTTACTATGATGTCTGCCTTACTATGATGTCTGCCTTACTATGATGGCTGCCTTACTATGATGTCTGCCTTACTATGATGTCTGCCTTACTATGATGTCTGCCTTACTATGATGTCTGCCTTAGCATGATGTCTTCTTTACTATGATGTCTGCCTTACTATGATATCTGCCTTACTATGATGTCTGCCTTACTATGATGTCTGCCTTACTATGATGTCTGCCTTACTATCATGTCTGCCTTACTATGATGTCTGCCTTAGCATGATGTCTTCCTTACTATGATGTCTGCCTTACTATGATATCTGCCTTACTATGATGTCTGCCTTACTATCATGTCTGCCTTACTATGATGTCTGCCTTAGCATGATGTCTGCCTTACTATGATGTCTGCCTTACTATGATATCTGCCTTACTATGATGTCTGCCTTACTATCATGTCTGCCTTACTATGATGTCTGCCTTTCTATGATGTCTGCCTTACTATCATGTCTGCCTTACTATGATGTCTGCCTTACTATGATGTCTGCCTTACTATGATGTCTGCCTTACTATGATGTCTGCCTTAGCATGATGTCTGCCTTACTATGATATCTGCCTTACTATGATGTCTGCCTTACTATCATGTCTGCCTTACTATGATGTCTGCCTTAGCATGATGTCTGCCTTACTATGATGTCTGCCTTACTATGGCCAATCAGCTTCTATTTTTGAAGATTGGAACTGTTGTCAACTATGGAACTGGAGTATTCAAAGATATGCCTAATGGTTATTCTATTTTTTTCTTTAACAGTGATTGTTCGTGAGTACATTTTATCTTGCTTTCAGAAACTGAAAATAAGCAAACCACATTTCAGAGTCTTGAAAGCTAACAAGAACATCTCGTTCCACCCACCGCCTGCTAACAACACCAAAACAACCATTGGTGACGCAAGCAAACGAAATGAAACTCCAAAATAGTATCATCAGCATGTGGGTGTAGCCAAGTGGACATGTGTGGTCAACTTGCGTCATTCTGCAAATCCGTGCCAGTTTGTGCTGTGATCCACCAGCACACTTCCGTAGTAGGAGATTATCTTTCCTGGCATCGGAAACGGCTGATAACAACAACACTAATCTGTCCACCATTTGACAACTGGCGTCATTCAGTGCGACCATTGTTTTATGCTGCCATTTGTTTGAGGGTTATTGTCAGCTAAGTGCCGGCTCTGTGTCCAAGGCCGGTACTGTTGCGACGGCCGGCACTATGGCGAATGCCAGCACTGTGGCGAAGGCCCGTACTGTGGCGAAGGCCGGCACTATGGCCAAGGCCGACACTATGGCGAAGGCCGGCACTGTTGCGGAAACCGATTCTATGGAGAAGGGATTACGAACAGAATTCGTAATCCCGTATACCGCGCTCGAAACAAAGCAGGCCGCCTTACATTGGCTTTAATATTATAGTTTGAGTGCTGGGCGTCCAGAAAGCAATGGCAAACTACTGTAAGCAAACTTACCAAGAAATCACAAACCACCGAAATATGCGTGGGTTGACTGCAACTTCCTGTAAAGGATATGCAACTAACTTTAAGTGTTGATTGTCACGAGTTAAATAAACTTGTCAGTCGATCGATGACAACCAGGCCCGACATTAGTTTGCAAACACAATTGACCCTTTGATGTGGAACTAACTGGGGAAAATACCTTGTTATAACTGTCTGCACCTTGTCAGCATTGGGGTATGAGATCTAAGTGAGTCACGTCGAGTTGTCTACACACGGTCGACAGTTTGTTGACAGGTTGTTGTTTGAGAGACGTGTACTGGCGACATCTGTCTACGAAGCGGGAGTTGGCCGTTGCAAGTGATAGACAGAATGCCTGCTAGAGGTCGGAAGAATTCTGTAATGGGGGAAAGGTCTCCGGCTCACAAACAGCCAGGATATTTGTTGGATGAGACAAAGAACTCCCCAGATGAAAAGGAAACTTGACAGCTAATTGACTCTGGTTAGTCTGGAAACAGGAGGACAAAGCCAGATTCTGGACTGATTGGCGTCTGGACTTTCTGGTGACTCACTCAAGCACCCATATAAAACCCAGTGCGGTAAACAGGTGGAGGGAGTCGAGAAAAACACTCTGAAGTGTTAGGATTGGGGATTATTCCGAGTTGTGTTATATGAGAGGGACTAGACTGTCTAAGTAGTGATAGTTATCCGCGGACATAGATCCAATCGGATTGTCTAGTTTCTCGAGCAACAACTGGAATAGACATATGGTAGGCAATTAATAATATCTGACTTAAGAGTATGATTAGGAATATAGTACAGTACTGTGCAGTGATATAATGTATTATGATTAGTGATAGAATGTTCTATAGTGCGGTGCTAGAAAGTATCATAGGAGCGTCGGCACTAGTATCCTATTGTGTGGCTTCAACTAGCTTATGTGATATATCCTTTTACTCAGGAAGTTGAGGACAATGTAGTGGAATAATAATTAGAGAGATTAAGGATGGTTGAGAGGGAGAAGAGGTATGTGTAATGGTAGGATCTTCAAGTAGGGCATCTGCTGGGTTTCTACCGGTTCCTTTATTCTTTCCTGGTGTTGCCATGTCTCAGATCATATGATTGAGTTATTTGGCCGTATGACAGAGATCGGATCTCTGTTATAGATCTGAGTGCTGTTATTGGCCTACACTTACCTAATTCTGGCCAGGACGGAGTTGCCCTCACCATAGTATTCTCTATTCTACAGGTTCAATTTCCAGGTCCACGTATGTGTGCTGTGATTTTCAGCGGTGGGACTAACACAAATTTAGAAGATGATCGCTCAGAATCTGAAGACAGAGGTTGCTGAGAGGCCGCTACATAGGGCTTATACCCAAGTTGGTTTGCGGGAACCTGGCTTCTGCTGAGCAGGACATGTTGACGAGATTGAGGTTTAGCCAAGTGATAGATGTATCAATGAACAGTCAGAACATTGCATAATTTATATTGATACCCAGAACAGTTAGATTGTGGTGTTAATATGAGGAATCTTTAGAACCAGTGACTCTAGATCCATTAAGATTTCTCCAATAACAGTGACAATAGGATTAGAATTTCCTGATTAACAATCCGGTAAATAACCGAGGAAGTTCATAGTGTGAATCAGACTCTCATTAGACAGTGTTTGTCAGGGGTGTCCAAGCATCCTGGTGGTTCCAGAGACAACGGAGGAAGTCTTCACGTGACCGGAGGAGCATCACCTGGGTGAGGCTACTTGTATGGGATACATGGTGCTGGTGTGTCTTCAGCACAGGGATGAGAATGACTATACTCTTGACACTGATCTGAGTCTATAGACGATTTAGAATACACGTCACACATTCTACACCTTATACACACATACACTTCTCCTACATATACTCTTTGCTTTAATAAATTTCTTGTTTTTATTTGTTGAAGCGAGAGTTGTCAAGTATGTTATGTTGGGGAAGAATGAGAGGGGGCATGATCCAGGGGTGAGTAAGAGTGAGAGGAAGGTGTCTTCAGATTGAGGCAGTGTGTGGACGGAGTCTGCTGGATATCTTCAGGATAGTGATATTGAATTAAAACAAATGTGGGTGTGGATTCCCCTCACTCCAGGGACGACACTAAAGTGGTAAAGAAGAACAAGGAACTACTACGACATTCATTCTTTACACACACGACATTGATATCTTGCTGGCACTTCTCTTTATCGTTTGTTTCCTTTATAGCGCTTATAATTTTTCCCTGTACCTTCACAAGCGTAACTGTGTCATACCTAAATTATACTTGTTGTTATGTCACAGAAAAGGGTTAATTAAATTTGTGTGGGGGGGGGGGGGGTGAAGGGGGGGGGGGGTTGCATATCCTTTTTACAGGACATCACAGTCAACGCCAGCATTTCTGCCGCTGTGTTCTCTTGCCAAGTTTACGTTCAGTATTTTGCCATTGCTTTCTGAACGACCGGCACCGATACCGACTCAAAACCAACACAACGCGGTCTGCTGCCAAATCGCACGCAGTTGTGTTTCGAACGCTTGTATACGAACACATTTTTTTTCAATTCTCATTTTCTCCTCATTGCTTTAATTTTTTTCATCCTTTTGTTCTTCTCCTCCTGTCGTCACCTTTTGATGTAGTCGCACACGGGAGATCTCCTTGATTATATGTTGTGTTTGTGAATGTGTTTGTTTGCTGATGAAGGCTAATCGCCGCAGCGTCCTATATGTGTCGTAAATCTGTTACGTAAAGCTGCACTACTTTGTGTCATTTTATATTGTTTACATTTTCACAGCTTTACCGCAGTTCCACCCAATTTTATTCATAGTTCGACACTAAGGAAATTTCAATGTCAAGGCATCGAGACGACAGAAGAATACGCACAAGCCATATATACACACTCATGCCACATTGGATCAGTAGTGTCGCGGGAAACGTGAGAAGGCGCGAAAGAAGGTTACTTCCCACATCCAGTATGGTCGTTAGTGAAACAGCTAAGAACGCTACTCTCTGCGAACGCTTAATGAGTGCAGCTGGCTAACGAGATACGTTTGTTTCTGGATATGCAGTACTGTGAATAAAAGCCACGTTGCGTCGACTGCATTCCAATCTTGGTTTGATCACTGAGAGACGACATATCCGTGTTGTGTGCGTGAAACCCAGCTGTCGTAGTGGTACTTATTATCATACACCTAGACATCAGTGCGGTTATCTTGAAGAGCTGAGAGACAATGACTCTCTATCCTACGACACTTGTATTATCTCTACAACAGTATCTGCTCTTATATGGCCAGTTACAAAGTGAAATATGTGAAGAAGTGAGATGTTCAAACAAATGCAGGCCAGAATTGGGAATAAATAAACCGGTCTGATGTCATAAGTTTTCTGTGAGAATTCAACTGTTTCTGTACAACACGTGGCCATGCTTTGTCTTACTGCTAATATTGCTAATGGTCATTACATGTTGCATGCAATGTTCTTAACTATATCGACTACAAGTGTTGCTTGTCTTATTCAGTTATTTATTTCTAAGCCACGTCTTCCACCTGACGTCGTCCATGAACTTCTTTGAGTATCCAAAAGCGTGCCATAAGTCTTGTTACGCTTGTGAAAAACCTTTTATCTCCGTCAAATGTAGGAAACTAAACTCAGTCATTTACGATTTGTCAAAAACTGTTTTTAGAACACGCCAAAATGTCATACTGCCACGCTTCCCATATCTCATGATCTAGGTACGTATGCCGAGAACACAGAATGCATAGATTTCTCGGACAACAAAACGAAAACAATAGGAAGTTCCATGTCAACTTTTCAACCGTTAAAATATCCCAAAAATTGGAATTAGCAAAGTGTAGGTTGCACTTGACCACTGCCGTAGTAAAATTGTGAAGAAGTAAGCAAACTTGTCACACCAGAATATTAACACATATAAGAGTGCATGGATTCTGATACACATACACTGGGTTAGGTTTCGATGCTAAGGAAGTTCTTGCAGTGAGCTGATATTATCCTACTGTTGCCTAACAAGGATGAAATCGGTGGAACCATCCATGGTTTGAAGTACGGTAAGATGGTCTTAAGATTCAGTAAAGCATTCAATCAATCAATCGTCTTTGTGTTGTAAATATTAAAGATGTTAGCAAATAACGTAAAGCAAACAACAATCAAAAGGGAAACAACTGTATACATATTTCATATTTGAAATGTTTCATTTTGATAATGGGGATTTCTCCGTTGCTAGCTGCACTAAACTGTTGGTTCCGTTCAGATGCCGCGCCACTCGAGTCATGTGTAATATATTTAATAATAAAATATTGTAATTCTACATCTTCTTCATCGTCCTGGCTTCAGTCAGGAGGTCTCTTTCATGCATTGCCAGTACAGCACTGGATGGAATGAAGTTTGTTTTATCTATATTTGTTTTATATCAGTACTAACATCAAGAGAAATTAACAACACACTAAAATAAGAATTGTTAATTGTTATGTATATTCAACACTACAATATGGCGCAGAATGTATGTCAGGTCTCAGTCAGATATGACTGAGATAATAGTAGACGGTACTGCCTGCTTTCTGTTTGCGCCGAATGTTGGGCTGTGCTCAACACACCCGACACACAACATTGTGCCAACGGCTTCGGGCGAAGGAGTGCAATTGGGAGAGTGCACGCCTGACCCTAGTACAAGGAATTGCAACCTAAAGATTATACGCCATGGCAGGGCAGACCAGGCTCTTGGGTTGCAACTGGTCTAGGGTGGAAGCTCCGATAGGAGGAATGTTTGAGCATTGCTTTGTTGATCCAGCGGCTTCTGCAGCTTGTCTTATTCCAGATGTGTTGGTGTTACCATTCCTCTGAATTAAAATGGGCAGGCCGAGTGGGGGATCAACGTGGTCTCTACAATTCAGCCCGGCTTTATTCTAAGGAGAGTTGTAACTTCACCCTGATCTCCGCCATGGGTTGTGGCTATTATGCCTCTTTCAACAGGAGAGAACTATCATCTGTCAAGACGGTAGGGTGTTTTTCTTAAGAAAGCGAAGCGACATTATAGTAACGGAAATGTCAATCGTCAACAGATAGAAGCTTCATAAATTAAGTTTGTCAACCGGCAGCGGAGTCCAGCTGTCCTCTTCCTCAGTACCATTTCCACCACTGTGTTACCTGTCATCGTCAGGTAGCAATGCACGTCAACTCATAGCTCTGGTGTGTGCTTCGTGCATGATGGCATTTGTCCTCATATATCCCATCCCATCATTTTCAGGGTATTTTCTTTTTCATTGGCCGTTGTACTATTTGTATGTAGCCGAACCATCTTATTTTGAATATAGGCAAATATTGACGTTGCGCCTATTTACTTCCTGATATCATCGTTTCTGGTGTCTCTTCTCTTTGCATTCAGACTTCGTCGCAGAAATTCCGTTGTTTCAATAAGTCTATTCTCCTGTGATATTAGTATCCAAATCTGACTTTGAACGTAATCTTTGCTTTGGGATATTGTCGACTGTAGCTGTTATTTTGGACATGATTACTGCCATATAGTCGGTGCGAACATGAATGATGTCATATGGAGTAGAGCGAAATCCTCGACGCCAAATACGATATAAAACTAGGAGACGCGTAGAAAGACAAGAAACGTCACAGAGCGATTAGCCCAACAACGGCAGACTTGTGGGGAAAGGCGAACGAGAAGGCAGTGCAATTTTGGATGCTCAAGAAATTGGCGTGGCTAACAGTTGTTTGGCAAAATATCAGTGGATGGATGACACGGACAGATGAAGTGATGAAGCACCAATGATGTCACGAAATGTCGCCGTCGACTGAAAATCATGTGGGCAGAGTTAACCTAGACAGACTGATCGAACAACGTCACAAATGATGGACAAACGAACAGAAGAATGAAGAAGACAAATGACTGAGAGTTAAATATGGTTCGTATGATAATATATTAGATATTTATTAATTAACTCTATCGCCGGCTTGGCAGGCACAGGCTCTTTAGAGAAATATGGATATTACTACCATAACCTTGTGTCAGCTGTGAAAATAAAGCAGCGACTGTTTCTGATACTCAGCAAGAGTCTGTCTTATCATTACTGTTGGATCGTTTGAGCCGTAGGATTACAAATTGACTTACCGTTGATTCCTTGATGTTACCATTACATTATAAGTAGCAGAGTCGCGGTATTACCTACCTAAGCTAAATCACTGTTTATTCAGATGACTCTGAAATAAATTATAGTTGTTACACTGCTCCATGGGAACAGCCTTTAGCTGTGACAATGTGATCAGCTGGAGTTAATGAGCGTGACTGTTATTTGTTGACGAGCACCAATGCCGATAATCGCGGGGCGTTACATGTGTTACAAGATAACGCATGGAACCTTAAAGAAATGAAACACACGAAACTGACGCGCTTTTTAAATATAGTAGGTGGGGTGCCTTACGGAGGAAAATCATTAACACAGGAAGCTGCTAAGAACAGAGAAAAATGTACGTGGAAAGCTCACACACCTGGAAAACAAATAATAGTATACACAATATCCATTTCATCAAATAGTCAAATTGCATAGAGGGGATTGGAGATATACAAGGACCATATATTCGAACCCGATTCTCCAGATCTTTTTTTCCCTGTACAGTGAAAATATATTCAGAAATATAGAAGATATGGAAGGAATCAACATTGGCGGACGATACATCAATAACATTAGATATGCAGATGATACAGTCTTGATTGCAGACAATGAACAGGACCTGCAAAATTTAGTAGATGCGGTTGTTGCACACAGTGAGCAAATAGGGTTAGAAATGAATATTCAGAAGACACAGATTATGGTCGTCACTGGGAAGAAGGAAATACCACAATGTGCTGTACGAGTACATGGGCATAGTCTTAAACAAATGAATCGATACTGTTATCTCGGCACAGTCATAACATCTGATGGGAGATGCCTTGAAGAGATTAGAACAAGAACTGCCATTGCGAAGATAGCCTTTTGCAAGATGAAAAACATACTGACCAACAAAAAGATATCAATTAAAACGAGAAAAAGAGTGTTGAAGTGCTACATAGAACCTGTACTTTTATATGGATGTGAAGCGTGGACAATAAGCAGTCAAGCTGAAAAACAGCTGATGGCTGTGGAAATGTGATTTCTGAGGAAAATGCAAAGAATACCATGGACAGACAGAAAAACCAATTAATAAGTCCTTTAAGAAACAAATGAAGATCGTAAACTGATTAGAGACATTAGACGTAGACAGTCAAATTTTTTTGCCATGTTATAAGAAGAGATGAATTGGAGAACTTGGTGACAACTGGCAAGATCGAAGGGAAGAGACCAAGGGGAAGACCGAGAAGTAAATACCAGGATGGCATGGTCGAGACAGGAACACGGAGCTGATCCACGACTCTGGTGATCGAGTGAGATGACAGAACATGACCGTCCACGATTACCGGCATCATGATGGATGGATGGATATTCGAACCCAGCTAAATTAAACTCACACCATGACTAATTTTGGATAGCACTTGATGTATGCATGTGAGGTTCTTCGTCTTCTTCTTCGTCTTCTTCTTCTTCTTCTTCTTCTTCTTCTTCTTCTTCTTCTTCTTCTTCTTCTTCTTCTTCTTCTTCTTCTTCTTCTCTTATTCTTCTTCTTCTTCTTCTTCTTCTTCTTCTTCTTCTTCTTCTTCTTCTTATGTGTTCATCCGGGGACTTTTTTCTGGTGTGATTAAGTTGTGCATATTTAAAGCGGAGCTGCGATACTGCGCCTTTAGGCCGACACATACGACGTCTGCGGGCGTTTGTTGACCGGCTTAACCTTCCCGGGTATGTGAGATTATTCAAATCCGGCAAGTAGTATGACGGTGTATTTCGAAAACGTAACCAAATCATGTCATTCTCCGTGGCTAAGGAGTAGCTGACGCGATTCGTAAGCCCGTTTACCCGCGTTCGAAACACAGCTGCGATCGATGTGGCAGCAGTCCACGTCACGGTGGGTTTTAACGTGTTGGTAAGGGAGCCGGTCGTTTAGAAAGCAATGGCAAACTACTGAACGTAAACTTGCCATGACATCAGCAACAGCAGTAAAAATGTCCTGTAAATTGAATGTGCAAAACAAAACAAAAAACCAAAAATAAATATTACTTGACAGACCGAACACTTACTTAGTCGGGGAGAAATTAATATGGTTGTTTCCCGTTGCTTTCGTTGTCTGCAACAGATATTTACGTGTGTAACTCTTCTTCTCCACCTCTCTCTCTCTCTCTCTCTCTCTCTCTCTCTCTCTCTCTCTCTCTCTCTCTCTCTCTCTCTCTCTCTCTCTCTCTCTCTCTCTCTTTCTCTCTCTCTTTCTCTCTCTCGCTCTCTCTTTCTCTCCACACACACACAACACACACACACACACACACACACACACACACACACACATATGGTGCGGTGGCCCCCGCCTCCGCATCGAAGGTGTTACGGACGCAGTTCGTAATTTCTCATACCCGTATTCGAAACACAGCTGCGGCCTATTTGCCAACAAACAACCTTGCGTTGGTTTTTATACGAGTATGCGTGCCGGTCGTTCAGAAAGCAATGGCAAACTACTGAACGTAAACGTGTCAAGAGATCACAACAGTAAAAACTGCTGATGTTGATTACGACGTCCTGCAAATGATATGTTACTAACAAGTGCAGTGGCTTGCACGCTTGCATGCCGGCCTGGTTGACATTAATGCTGTTTTACATTTGACCTCGACCTTGTGACCCAGCCTACACCTGGTACCAGGGAATGCCCTGGAGAGTAAAGGCGGCCTGTGTGATGTTGAACACGTGACCCATCCAGTGACCCATCCAGTGCTGACTGGTCTGTACAAACATGGGGTTATCCCCATATTGCCAGTGCACCTGTTGGTGTGTCCAACAGTCCTTCATGGTAGTTCATCAATTCTACAGTGATCTGAGTAGCGTATTCTAATTTTCGTAAAGTGATCTATCAGAGCTTTCATTCATTCATTCAGTAGTATGTCCTTTGCAGAACCTCGCTCTCATATCGACCTTCTGGAAAACGTCTCTGTCATAAGCAAGATGTCCCGCGTCCGATATACCCATCTGGAGATCATCTGCCTCATAATGCACCCATCTTCTCTTTGGCCTTCCTCTCTTCCCAGGCATATACCCCTCCATTATTGTTCTCTCCAAAATTTCGTAACGTTTCGAGTGACCAAAATATTTCAATTTTCTTTGTTTTATCGTCTTTAATAGCCTACCTTCTTCAATATTCAGCTCTTGAAGTATGGATGCATTTGTTCCTTTCTGTATTATCAGAGCTTACTTTATGCAATTTTACCTGCCGAGGATCTCGAATGTATGCAACGTCCACACGGAACTTGTATTCTTCTCTGCAGTTATTCAAGAAAGCTAGGCATCCACTACACCTGAATCCGCATTGAGAAACTTCCTACGATACATCTTGTCCAACCAATTCAGGCAACGCTGGAGTAGTTGATAGCCACCTCCGCTGGTTATGTCATGAAATACGGTTGGACGCGGGTTAGACGCAGGGCTGGTCGCTGGTCACAGTGAAGGAAAGCCTGGCCGCATCTTTAACCTGGCTCTAGGCCTACACAAAGTGACGGCGCTATCACATCATAGGCCCATAAGAGGAGACTGTTACGAGACAATGTGTTTTTAATGCATGTATTGAGTCGTGGATCAGCTCTGTGTTCTTGTCTTGACCATACCAAGGGTGTAGCCGTCTAGATATTTACTTCCCTGTCTTCCAATTGTTATATTCCCCCTAAATCTTGCCAGGGATCACCAAGTTCTCTAGTTTATTTCTTCTTGAAACGTGTACAAGAAATTTTGACGTCTAATTTCTTTACTCAGTTTACGGTTTTCATTTGCTTCTTGTAGGAATGTTTTTCTGTCTGTCCGTTGTATTCTTTCCTCAAAAACCACATTTACACTTCTATTAGATGTTTTTCAGCTTGTCTGCTCATTGTCCACATTTCACATTCATACAAGAGAACAGGTACCTACCGCTGTGCACTATGTCTTTATATTCTATTCTTCTGCTTTTAAAATTTTAAATACATAGCATTTCAACACTTTTTTTTTCTTGTTGCAGTTGACATCTTGGTCAGTATGTTTCCATCTACCTTCGTCATAATTCACAGATCTGTACGAAATCTACTGGATTCAGGTATCACCGTCTGTGACATTGTCTATTGAGTTGCTTCTATTTAAATGTCACAAAGTAATTTGCAAACGCAATTGTTGTGAAATAATGATAATAGATATACCAGTCTTTACATTGTCCTATTCGACTTCATCACACCGGGTTTTATCCCATATGTCTCTTTACGTAGGGCAATCTGCCGAAAGTGTCGCACAAAGCACGAACTTTGTGGCGTCAGCGGCGACCCCCAGGAGTCTCTGAGAAAACTCTGGCTAACTAACTAATCGAGTGGCGAAGTCCGGAATCGAACCCACAACCTTCGGAACGAGAGACAGGTAGCTTAACCACTTGTCCACGGAGACCCCTAATCTGTGTTACAGAAACAGTGAGGAGAAAGAAGAGGATGAGGGAAATGATATAAATAGTGTGAAGCCTAAAAGTTCGTTCCTCAGTCGAACTCTGCCTACAACGCACTATCTTTGATAATAAGGAAAGAGGGGGAGAGAGAGAGAAGGAGAAAGAGGATGAGAGTAAGGGATACGCAGATTTAGGTTCGTGTCTCCGCGTGAGAACAATAGTTAATTATACTATTGCACCATCAATGTCTCGTGGTGTATGGTATCAGGTTATAGGAGAGATGCACAGCCCACCTCACAATGTCTCTAAACTACTCTAATCTACACAATCTCAGACTGACAAGTCGAAATAAAAGGCAACTCAAACATATATTTATTTCCTTCTAAACAGTAACAGAGTGACAATCTACAACATAATCGCATCGAGTAACCAGTACATACATTGCAGACACATAATGCATAATAACTCTAATAATACAATGCTGCATTACCTCACAAGGGAGAGATAGATAGTATAACAGACTATGCAATTGGATGTTAGGGGAATGCCATCTATGATCACCTACTAACCGCATCGAGTAAAGAACTAAAGCTAGGATTTCCACGGTCTATCTCGCAGTAACCGTTCTGCAGGCCTATATGTGGCCCATTTACTTAGTCCGAATACTCAGGGGCCATTTCGTTCAGATGAATATCTGTTTATTCAGATATGCCCGGTATGCTTGGGTATCTCCAGTTTACCCAGGCAATGCCTGAAACATTATAAAACAATACCCGTGAGTGTTATGTAAGAATAAACCTTAGTCTTTCACTACCTACAAAGTCCTTAACATCTATCGCTTCTTTATCTATACTAGTATTAGTATATCTTAGCCATAACATAAATTAAGAACAGTATTGTAAACACAGTAATCTATCGCCTACATATATTTAACTAACATTATTATCCTATTTCCCGACGCGCCGCCTACATCAACATTAAGTATTTAACCAGTTTACCCGGACTTTCGCTGTAGATTTGAACTCGCTGTCTGTACCCCGCAAGGCCAACCTTTCGCCACCTTAACTACACAGCAGCAGAAGCGCGACCTCCTTTCACCCCTGTCTAGTCGGACAAAAGACACGCATTCCTTTCCATACCGCTCCGTCCCCGGCGGGTATTGTCCTCCGGTCTCATTGTTTGGGTTGACCGAGTGATCGCTAGCGCCTTCATACTTTCCTCTGTCCGTTTACTGTGTTTGGTCGCCGTGTTTATATTCTTGTAGTACGTTTTTCGTTCCGTAATCACATGTTGCACTCGCCTAGTTCTCATTAATCTTGTAGTCTAATTGCTTAGTTTACATGCACATATATAGTTTATCTACACTCTGCTTATCTAACCGATTAATTTGACTCCCATCACTCTATTTCAGCCATTTAGATATAGGTCATTTGCAGGACGTCGCATTCAGTCCTGATCCTTTGCCTGGGTCGTGATTCCTTTAGCGGGTTAACGTTCAGTAGTTTGTCAATGCTTCCTTGCTTAGACTGCTATTATAGTTAGCTAGCTAGTTAGGTGTGGGTCCTTTGCAGGACGATTGCACTCAGTCCTGACATTTGTCGGTCGTTCATTATTACGCGGTAAGTTCACCTACGGTAGTTTGCTATAGCTCTCTTAAACTAAGATACCTGATTATAATATACAATCGTACTAATTAGGTCTAAGTCTTACGTCAACTTACATTCAGCTTCTGCGTCCAGTCGATCATTCTGGAATTCCATAGTTGAAATATAATTGCTCTCTTCAACCTCTCGTTTGTCGTGGATCCCACCAGACGTTTTCCGTTGTTTGACATTATTCTCCTGTGTGA
This sequence comes from Cepaea nemoralis, assembly GCA_014155875.1. NCBI lineage: Eukaryota > Metazoa > Mollusca > Gastropoda > Stylommatophora > Helicidae > Cepaea > Cepaea nemoralis. The sequence continues at coordinate 294,723 of JACEFZ010006805.1, forward strand.
TCCCGATCGTCTCCTGTGTGATCCCGATCTGACCTTAGTCTCCTGTGTGGTTCCGATTGCAGTGTCTCTGGCTAATGGTTGTCCTATTTGACGTTAGCCATCATCTGCAACTAATGAGCGGTTTCCTTAGCCAACAGTCCTTCTCAAATGGCTTGCACGCCATTTTGTGATCCTCGGAATTTGCGTTCCACTCCATCAGGTTTATCTACATGGAATAAATGGTTCACAGATCCTTGACCATCTGCTTTTCTTCGGCGGTCCAGACGAAACTGTGATATGTGCATCTTTTCCGTCTTTAATACTGCCTCTCCATCTTCCTGGACACTAAACAGCCTGGGATATGGACATCACCATCGCCGAAGTTCCGAACCTATACCTCCTGGACTGGGCGGTCGCTCAGCCCTCGGCCCACTCGGCCCTGTTGCTAAACCGTACTCTTCCTCGTTCCACACTGTCCCAACTAACTGGATCCTAAAGTATATATCACCTCTTGAGTTGGCGCCTTTCTGGAATCACGTGACGTCGCTCCTCCTTGCCGTGAAGGGCTACCCAATCATCTTACAGCACGCAGCTTGACTGATCGGCATGTTTAATTTGCATCTTATTATTAATCTAAATCCCTTCACCCTGTTTTTGAGTTCATAGTCTTTGTTTGAGTTCATGCTCCTTGGAGTAGATCTCTCAGCTCAAGCACGTTCCCACTGCCATAAATCTGCCCCTCCGTTGTATTTCTTGCCCGTATGACAGTTCCCGACAAAGCCCATGCTAAGTTTGGCTTCATGTTTCCTGAATTTCTTATTTCACTAACAACGAAAGGTAAACTGACGGTTAGCGGGCTGTGTCCCAGTCAGTGCCCGGCCACTCACTATTTTGAACTTATACTGGTCGGTGAACTTTCTGTTTCAAAATTCTTCCAGTCAATGTCCTCCGGTAAAATTAGGCGGTATGTGAAAACCATTTTCCATACTGTCTCATTACCATTTATCGCTAACACCTGAATGTGTGAATATTGTTGAATGGGATTGAGTGTGAAATTGTGTACACTTCAAAGCATCGCTATAAAGTTATACACATATTTTTATCAAGAAGCTGATCGCAGGAAACTGTTTCATGTACTATTTCAAATCCCGAGAAAAGAACAGTGCGTGCATTGGGTTGAGTACATGGTCTTTTCGTGGATTCGTGCTGGAATTTGGAATACAACCACCACACAATAAGCAAACGGTAGATAGAAAGGCAATTGTAGACAGCTTTGACAAGGATGTCATAAGGCGAGCTATTATTAAAATGCTGGATATCAAAGAAACAGTGACTGTAAGAAAACGTAGGGTTTGGTTGAGAAAGAACAATGACATAGAGCTATCCAAGACAACTGTTTAGAAAATTATCAGGACATTAGGCTTCATGTTTAGAAAGTACAATTTAGGTAGAAATATCATTTGCGAGCAGCCGCATTTAGAAGCCATGAGAAGCAAATACCTACGTGAAATAATGGAAATATGCAAAGAAAATTATGACATAAAGTATTAGGATGAAGCCTGGATCAATGAGCACCATACAGGTGAAGAGGAATGCAATCAGTGGATGGAAAGATAAAGCGATATGTGCCCAGTAGTATAGGACAGCATTTGGTCATAGCCCATGCTGGTAGTAGGCATAATGGCTTACTACAGAATGTTGGACTCATGTTCGTATCGAAGCATGCACACGTTAGGGATTATCATAATAAAATGGATGGTAATGTATTTAGAGATTGGCTTGAGAATGCAGTGTTTCCACCCCTAGATAGACCGTCGTGTCCAATTATTGACAATGCATGATATCACAATGTTGTTGTCCAAGACAAAAAAACATACAGTATCGAGCACAAAGGCAACAATAAAGATAGGGCTCCGAATGGAAAACATACCATTTCCAGAAATGTGTTTTAAGCTAGAATTGTTGTCCCTTGTAAAACAGACGCCAAAAAGCAAGAAATATCAAAACGACAAGTTGATAGAAGAGCGTCGTCATGGGTGCTTGAAACTTCCGCCGTACCATTCTCATTTTAACCCTATAGAACTTGCGTGGGCTAAAATTAAAGGACAGGTGGCAGCTGACAATACTATATTCAAATTGTCTGACGTCAAAATACTAACCCAGTCCGCGCTATTAAATATTGATAAAAGTTAGTGGGGAAAAATGTGAGGACCATGTGTTCAAATAGGAAGATGACTATTGAAGAAAGGATGGATTTAATATTATGCAACCGAGAGCAGTCATCAACCTACTGGAATCGTGCGACACAGATTAAGATCTGGGCAGATCGCAGACATTAATCCACATGCACAACTACTGGGATATATTTGCTCCAACTATTCAGAAGAAGAATTGCAGGCCATTAACATGACAGCATCGGCACAAACAATACAACTTATCAATGGCAACAGTTTGTATTCCATATTGATGAATTTTAAATTCCGTAAGCCCTCAACCGTGACAAACTATTGGCATTGGAAAAAAAAACGCTCTAGACGCATTGAATACCAACCGAAGAGTAATATTGCGGTGGGAACTGACATATTTTGGCGTAACAAGAAACATGAGAAGAAATACGTTGTCAAATGAGGGGACAACACACGAACATACGAATCATTCTATAAACTTCAATGAAAAGATGATCAACATCTTGACCCTCCCCCGATGTGTCTCCACCTTGACGTGGTGAAGGAGCTTGCGTGTCCCATCGACCCCATTTGCTTGCTGATGGATGAAAAACTACATATCGGACAGCTTATGGGATAGGGACCAGACTAAGAGAGACACAACCTGCTGCTCTGCAGGTGAGACTGAGGATAGCAGTCTAAAATTTAAATCAGGCGCACGAAGGCAGAAGTTCTTGGTCCGGACAAAACACTAAAGGCTCCCTGTCGAGGGCTGTGGCTGAACGCCTCTAAGCCACAAACCCTCGGACCTGAGAGCCGGGCCGATAGCCACCTTCGAAAAATAAAGGCGTGATACTGAGCAAGCTACATGCTCAGGTCTGATAGAAGTTCGAAGGCTCTCAGCTGGGGGATATGAGAGATTCCCGGATGAGAGAGCCAGGCCGTTTCTCGTTCACCGCTGCACGAAGGTAAGGTGCTGAGCCGGCAGCACAAGTAGCCTACCTCGTGAGCGAGTACAAAAAGTCAAAAAAGTGCCCCAGTCGAAGAAAATGGCTGCGAAAACTGTATCTAACTCATAGAGAGTGTAGACAAAAGTGGAAGAAAGTCTCAATGACGCAAAATGGAACGCACGGTGAGCGAACCTATTGCGTGGTCCGAAGTCAAAAGCAAAAGCTTACCGAGTGGGTGTCGCTTGCAGTCTGACCGTCCCTGGTGTGTGCTTGAGCGATCAGTGGCAAACGAGTTGCCCAACACATGGAAGTGAGGAAATAAAGCAGCCATGAGCAGGACGTGGCAACTCCTCGGGTGAGCCCAGTCACAGAGCAATATGTGCCGGCTCTGCAATTATGGAAGCCTCCTTGGAGAGCGAGGGAATGCTCATGGTCTGCCCCTGCCTTCCCTTGAGGGCCGACCACGATGTCGTTCATCGTTCTATCTTGACCAGCTGAGATGTTAGCGACATCACAACAGTCCAACGTGCCTCGAAACCAGAGGAAGGCTAACCTCATTAAAAAATGCCCGCTGAAGTCGGAAGTGTCGTCCTACGGGTGGCAAACTAAAAATTGACACTACGCAACTACGTCCGAGTGAAATGTCTCGTCCGAATGTCTCTCGTGCTAGGAACAGCTCTGACTACCTAGTTTCCGAATGCCGCTCTTGTTCGGAACAGCTCTGACTGGGTAGTTTTCCGAACGTCTGTTGTGCCTGGAAAAGCTCTGATGGGCGCAACGACAAGCACATGTCCGAAAACTCGCTGAGTGGATGCCGTCTGCAAACCTGTCTGGTTTGTGCGGGAATGACCCGGGGAAACGAAATGACCAATATATTGAAGTGAGGATTTAAAGCAGCCATGAGCAGGACGTGACGATCTCCCTCGGTGAGCCCAGATCCAGGGCGTTATGTGTCGGCCCTGCAACTATGGAAGCAACCTTGGATGGCGGAAAATGCTATGGACTGTCCCTGCCTTCCTTTGAGGGATGACCGTTGTCTTCGACCGTTCAACCTTGGCCAGCATGGTTGCAGATGGCACCACAAAAGTGAGAGTCTCCCAGGAATGCTACCTGGTCAAAAAAGCACGCTAAAGTCGATGTGTTGGCCTACGGGTTTCGGCCCAAGGGCGCATAACAGACACACCGCAATCACATCTGAAAAAACACTCCGGTTGAACGAAAAGAATAAGAAGAACATCTTGACCGTTAAGAAGGAAGCAAACTACAGAGACATTCACAGCTATATTTGTCGTGCAAAACAGGTAATCATGTTCCGTCTCAGCAGAGTAGACATTGCACCCACTCCCATACGAATCTGGATACGCCTTGTGTCGTCATCCAAACTGGCCGGGCATTACTGTAAAACAAATTTGTTAGCCAAAAATCACTAGGTTTTCACCAAAACATCAAAGAAATATCGCCGCTTTCCATGATTTCAGTTGCTTTTGGAACTATCAAAGACTTATTCCTTGGGGGGGGGGGGGGGGGGGGGGGGTAAATATAAGATGGCAGGAAAAATTGCATAACGATGCAACAGACAATTTTCAAAATAATTGATTGTCAATGAAGTCATTCATTTCTGGACAGACTATATTTTTATTTAAATAACAGGTGTGTGATATGAACCCGCCGTCAGCAGAGAAAGTTTAACCTCGAACATGTAAATCCTTTCTTCCTGTGCGTGAGCAGAATATTCATATGACATCAACAGGTCAGCCAGTAATATGCAGTTACTGGCAGGATTTCTTAGATCGGGCTAATCAAATGGTGGTCATCTTGTCAAGAGAGGCAAGTCCCTTCTAGCCGTACAAACTTCGGATTTCCGGTAAGAAAGGCACATGTGCTTGTGATATTCTTAAACTGATTTGCAAATTTAATCGAAAAGACATTAACATAAAATACTAGGAGCTCACCAACTTTAGACATACCATTTATATTGTTCTGAAGAAAGCCCGTATCAACATAGAAATACTTTAAAACAAAAGCTACTTCAACATGAAAAAGCAATCTCAAAGCCGAAATATAACCGATCACAACACAACACAACACGAGCTAATCCGGACATGAGTGGTATGAATCCAATTGTCTGACTACAGCAAAAGACGACATGTAGCATGAAAGTATATACAAGCGTTGGTTGAAAGGTAATTTTGTCTCTGCAAAGGTTATGCACGTACAGCTTTCTCTATATTCAACTGCAGATTGTTCTAAATAAGGCTAGTTTTTCTTCTCCGTCGCTTTGTAATCCCTCTTCGTCCCAAAATAGAAGTATATCACCGAAACATGTGTCACCAAACGATGTAATTTATATCTATATCTATAAAACAAAGTGTATGTATATATGTATGTAAATATGTATGTCCTTTATTTGTTCGCGAACGGCCCATCCGATTGAGATGAAATTTTCTACACGCCTTCCTTTCATTCCAGAGCTGTCAACTGTCATAGTTTTTTTTTCTTCTTCCTCCTCCTCCCTCCTCCCCCTCCCAAAATACGTACGTAAATATATGATGATGATGATGAAAGAATCCCCGAACCAAAACGCTAGGGAAAGGGAAGAAATGACGTGACTACACAGAATCGTCACACGGCAATCATCATCATCAAGTGCCGTGCCGGCTGGCGTAGGCGTTCATGGCTCTCCGTAGATCTCAGTCTTTGGTTTTTTGGATCAACTCTGCTGCTGATATTCCTCCATGCCACGGCAATATCAATAACAATTCATCTTTTTATGTGTAAGGAAGTTATCTACAGTCGTGTAGAAGGGAAGAACTAGACGAGTATGAATTCGGAATGGCGAACTCTCTCCTCCTCTCTTCTCCTCCCTCCTCCTCCCTCTACCTCCTCCCTCCACCCTCCTCCTCTTCCTCCTCCCTCTCATCCCTCTCCCTCCTCCCTCCTCCTTCTCCCTCTTCCTTCTCCCTCTTCCTCTCCCCACCTCCTCCATCCTACTCCCTCCTACTCCCTCCTACACCCTCCGCCTCCTCCTCATCTTCCCTCCTTCTCCCTCTCCCTCCTCATCCCTCCTCCTCCTCCTAGCCTCCTCCCTCCTCCTCCCTCTACCTCCTCTTCCTCCCTCACCCTCCTCCTCCCTTCTCCTCCTCTTCCTCCTCCCTTTCCTTCCTCCTCCTCCTCTCCCTCTACCTCCTCCTCCCCCTACCTCTTTCCTCCTCCTCCTCCTCCTCTTCCACCTCCCTTTCCTTCCTCCCCTCCTCATTCTCCCTCCTTCCTCTCCCTCCTTCCTCCTCCTCCTTCCTTCTTCTCCCTCTGCCTCCTCCCTCTTTCTCTCCCCTCCTCCTCCTCCTCCTCCTTCTCCTCCTCCCTCCTTCTCCTCCTCCTCTCCCCTCCTCCTACCCTCTTCCTCTTCCCCTCCTCCCTCTCCCTCCTCCATCCTCCTCCTCCCTCTTCCTCCTCCTCCCTTTCCTCCTCCTCCCTCTTCCTCCCTCTCCCTCCTCCATCCTCCTCCTCCTCCTCCTTCTTCCTCCTCCTTCCTTCTCCTTCCTCCTCCCTCTTCCTCCTCCTCCTACCTCCTCCCTCCTCCCTTTTCCTCCCTCCTCCTCCTCCCTCTAGCTCCTCCCTCCTCCTCTCCACTCTTCCTCCTACCCTCTTCCTCTTCCCCTCCCCCTCCTCCCTATCCCTCCTCCTCCCTTCACATTCCTCCTCCTCCCTCTTCCTCCTCCTCCCTCCTCCTCCTCATCCCTCCTTCTCCCTCCTCCTCCTTCTTCCTCCCTCCTCCTCCTCCCTCCTCCCCCTCCTCCTTCCTCCTCCTCCCCCTCCTCCTTCCTCCTCCTCCCTCTCCTCCTCCTCCCTCCTCTTCCTCCCTCTACCTCCTCCCTCCTCCTCCCTTCACATTCCTCCTCCTCCCTCTTCCTCCTCCTCCCTCCTCCTCATCCCTCCTCCTGCCTTCTCCTCCTCCCTCCTCCTCCTCCTTCACATTCCTCCTCCTCCCTCTTCCTCCTCCTCCCTCCTCCTCCTCATCCCTCCTTCTCCCTCCTCCTTCTTCTTCCTCCCTCCTCCTCCTCCTCCCTCCTCCCCATCCTCCGTCCTCCTCCTCACTCCTCCTCCTCCTCCTCCTCCTCCTCCCTCCTCCTCCCTTCACATTCCTCCTCCTCCCTCTTCCTCCTCCTCCTCCTCCTCCTCATCCCTCCTTCTCCCTCCTCCTTCTCTCCTCCTCCTCCTCCTCCTCCTCTCCTCCCATCCTCCTCCTCCTCCTCCTCCTCCTCCTCCCTCCTCCTCCTTCCTCCTCCTCCCTTCACATTCCTCCTCCTCCCTCTTCCTCCTCCTCCCTCCTCCTCATCCTCCTCCTCCTCCTCCTCCTCCTCCTCCCTCCTCCTCCTCCCTCCTCCTCCTCCTCCTCCTTCTTCCTCCCTCCTCCTCCCTCCTCCCCCTCCTCCTTCCTCCTCCTCCCTCTCCGTCTCCTCCCTCCTCCTCCCTCTACCTCCTCCTCTCCTCCCTCTACCTCCTCCTCCTCCCTCCTCCTCATCACTCCTCCCCCCTCCTCCTCCTTCTTCCTCCCTCCTCCTCCTCCCTCCTCCCCCTCCTCCTTCCTCCTCATCCCTCTCCGCCTCCTCCCTCCTCCTCCCTCTACCTCCTCCTCCTCCCTCTACCTCCTCCCTCCTCCTCCCTTCACATTCCTCCTCCTCCCTCTTCCTCCTCCTCCCTCTTCCTCCTCCTCCCTCCTCCTCCTCTCTCCGCCTCCCTCCTCCTCCTCCTCCCTCTACCTCCTCCCTCCTCCCTCCTCCTCCCTTCACATTCCTCCTCCTCCCTCCTCCTCCTCCCTCCTCCTCCTCCTTCTCCCCCTCCTTCTCCTCCTTCTCCCTCCTCCTTCTCCTCTTCCTCCTCCCTCCTCCTCGCCTCCTCCTCCACCCTACTCCTCCCTCCTCCTCCTAATCCCTCCTCCTCCCTCCTATTCCTCCCTACTCCTCCTGTCTCCTCCCTCCTCCTCCCTCCTCTTTCCTCCTCCACCTCCCTCTTCCTCCTCCCTCCTCCATTTACCCAAGACAGACAGACAGTCAGACAGATAGTCGGGAATGGGATCTTATATGACTACTTATATAATTTAAATGAGATGCTCTCCACCATGGGCTGGGCCGGGTCAGACAGACAGACAGATAGATAGATAGATAGATAGACAGACAGACAGACAGACAGACAGACAGACAGACAGACAGACAGACAGACAGACAGTCGGGAACGGGAACTTATATGACTACTTATATGAATTAAATGAGATGCTCCCCACCAGGTGTTGGGCGATGCCGGGCCGGGTCAGACAGACAGACAGATAGATAGTCGGAACGGGAACTTATATGACTACTTATATGAATTAAATGAGATGCTCCCCATCAGGGTCTGGGCGAAGACGGGCCGGGTCAGACAGACAGACAGACAGATAGACAGACAGACAGACAGATAGTCGGTAACGGGAACGAGAACTTATATGACTACTTATATGAATTAAATGAGATGCTCCCCACCAGGGTCTGGGCGAAGCCGGGCCGGGTCAGCTAGTGAGATATAAACACTCCAATTCCTTTTCGTAGTGTTCTATTTCATACACATTTTAATGCTCTTTCTGACATTTTAATCATCTCATTTATCGTGTTCTGAGAATTATTCGAATTGCAAGGTCAGAATGTCCAGCTCATCGTGCGTTATGTGTTCGGTAAATAACATTAAAAGTTTACGAAATTTTTTCACGTATTTAGGCGTATCGGACATATGATGCCAGCGCCATGTGTATACAGATCGGTTGGCATGGGTCATTTGGTCAAGATCACACCGATAGCCTTTACTTTCCAAGACAGTTTCTAGTACGAGTGTTACGCTGTGTCGACCTGGCATTACATATCAGTTTTAAGAATCCACGATGATACGAATTGGAACTTGTAATCATCGAACCGGCGGGCGAAAATCTAACTGCCACGGCATCCTCGGTACGGATTGGGGTCCTTTTTTTTTAAACATAAAATGCTTGCCTCTACACCAGGTGACGAGGGCTTGAACAAGTGAACTTTGTCCCCGACCCGGACAAGTCGCCCAGCACACACCGGTGGTGGCATGGGTGCCGTGATAAAACACAAAGCATATCGTTTATCTGAATCAACAGCTTCCTCAAACTGTTTGAATGTTTCTCTGGGTCTCCATCTTTCTCTAAAAAACTTCGATGTTTCTTTGGATCTCCAGCTTTCTCTAATTGTTTGCATACTACTATGAATCTACCGCTTCTTCTAAATACTTGGATGTTTCTCTGGATCTTCATATGTCTCTAAACACTTGGATCTCCAGCATGTTCTAATTGCTTAGATAATTTGATATTTTAATATTTTGTCTACAGCTAGTAAACATTCCCACGTCTGATAACCCGGCCTGGGGTATCTGTATAAGGAAGTCTGTGTGTTATCTATCATCTACCCCAGGTGGGTCATGTCTCTATTCCAAGTTCTCATTGAGCGAAAGGGTTGGAGAGATTAAGATTGCTTTCCAAGGCCAGATTTGTTACCCTGACTGCGATTTCAGCGTGTTTGCTGACTTTTCCCAACAAATTTTGTGTCCATAAATTGCTTGGTGCTCCCTAGGCTCTATACCCAAATCTTTTGGACTTCCTGCTCTTGTCTGTAATTAGGCGTGTTTCACTCTAATAAAATGTCCAAAAAAAGATAATGAAAATATTATAAATAATAATATTACTAAATAAAAAGGTCACCAAAAAGGAAAAATTCTAGAATGTAGACACATGATTAATTGGTACTGAACATATTACCTGTAATACACCTGCATCCGCGTCGACAGAAATCAATGAATATATCCATGATATCGCCTCACAGGAAACAACGCCTGCGTTATTATCTGAACCACGTTTTCTCCTATTGCGTTGATTGCATTCTAGTAATTACACTTTACTTTGAGACTAACCAAATCAGAAGTGATCACTAACAAGTATTATTTTAAACTAATAAATGAACAAGTAGTGCCACGCTTTGCATTTCGACCGGGTATCTCCACCAAGAACAGAAACAAATGCCAAGTATTCTACGTCGGGGGCATGAAAACTGAATCAACTATACAAAGAAATCAGTCGACAAATCAGTTTGTCGACGAATTAATCAATCAAAAACTCAAAATGAAAGTATACTGTAATGGATCTGCAACTCTTTATGTCTTGTGACAGTGTTGTACACTGACAGACAGATGTTCCTTCATCTCTTAATGTTATCCTCCCACTTTTTAGTTGTCGCTTGTTTGTCCTCCTTCGACTTTTCACTTGTGATTTATAAAAGAGTGTCGTAACTGTTACAATGATTGCTATATTTGATTTGTCTAGTTTTAGATTTATTCAGCTCTCAAAGAAATAACAAAAATTGTCATGGTGGTAATCTCCTGAGGTCTTAGAACTAACAGGAAAAGTAAACTTGCAGGTGTTGATTGGCCTTGACAGAAGCAGTGGAAGAAAGAAGAGGTCAGTGGATAAACTATAAAATATAACAATTCAAAGCTATTGGCACATCAAGATGTTAACCTGCCGTCTATAAATGTCACTTCTCTGAGAAATACGAGTAAAATATCAACAGCACATGAGTCGATAAAATAATGAAAAGATACGTAATAAGTATTTATGTTTTAAAGCATGTTTGTTCATTTCGTAAGATCAATAACCTACCTGTTATTTTATATACTGTTAATTTTGCTGCGATCACTTTTAACGTATCTATCTGAAATTTAACAGGTGTAGTTAACGTGTAGAGTTACTTGTAATGTCTTGACTCTGGTTCTGCCTAACAATATACGACAATATATATTCAGCGAATTCGTTTGAGCTAGTAATACGGATTATAGTCTTCAATATATATTTAGACAAAACGTGACTGCTTCATAATCAGAAAGGCCCAATAGGTAGAGTCAGTTATTATACTACCTGTTGGATTACAGTGTACGGGGAGATGCTGATAACACTATAACGCCTGACTGCACGCAATTAATTGGTTAAAACATGTTATTTAATACGTGCCTGAGAGCTGGGGAAACAGTGATTATGTGACAATACGTGTTGAATACTTGCTGTTATGGTTGCAGCAGAAATAGCTACTTGTCTACAGGCACATTATACATGTGTATGTCCTTCACCTTCTACTATATATATATATATATATATATATATATATATATATATATATATATATATATATGCCTGTGTGTATGTGTGTGTGTGTGTCTGCGTGCGTATGTGCGTATGTGTGTGTGTGTGTGTGCGTGCATGTATGCGTGTGTTTTTTAGGTGGGAAAATGTTTTATAAGCGGCCATTGCACAAAACAAGCGGTGGCCATTGAGAAGAATCATGTGGGGCAGATATCTATCCATATATAATACGACAACACTCTGTAAGATGACCATCGATTCATTACAGGCGCAGTTCATAACCTCTCTCCCTGTTGCCTACAGAGTCTGTCTTTTCTTACAAGGCTATTGGAATTTTGATTTGGCGCTCGCTCGCTTTGAACTCAAGCGTAGTCCATACACACTACTTCAAGTAGTGCTGGACTGAATTTTGCGCGTGGATTAGCTTTCCCTATTAACAGTGTCCCTCGCCATCAGGTTAACCCACTCCGACTTCAGAGGTACTTGTAATTTTTGTCCCCAAGTAAAGAACGATAGGTCAATATTCTAATCCAACTATCCGGTTTAATGGTTGAAGCCCTTACCTCGGCATCAGCACACCGGATGTTAAAGAACACGCGTTCTTATCTATTCGGCCATGCTGACCTACGGCTATTGGAATCAAACCATACACAGACCTGTTGACGGTAAGGGGAAACCACCATTATACATCTCATGGCTTGAATCCAACTGGATTTAGTTAACGATGTTAATGGAAGTTCTAATGGAATCACCTCGTGTTGTAGGAAGCATGCTACATGTGATACCCAATCGTCATCATGCCGTAGATGCTAATGTTATCGTCGCCTGACATGGAAAACAAATGTTGTGAGAAACTGAACAAGAGCAAGGCAACGAGTGGCTTCATGAAAACAATCTTGCTAATACAACATATGGGAAGATATGAAACAGTTCTTCACAACCTTTATACTGGACTTTTTATAATTAGTTCATCTTGATGCCTGGAGATGAACGAAGAAGATATGCCAAGCATATCGTGCACATAGGCACATAATGGAAATATTAAAAAGTCCAGAACAAAATTATATAATTAATCTCAATATATTAGGTATTAGTGAAACGCAATGTCCAGCTGGAGAAAACCATAATTCGGAAAACACCTAATTGTTTCCTCTGAAGAGAATAATTACACAAGAATGGGTGGCACCGAAGTGTATCAACAGTGCAAAAACTTTACCGGATTTCGAACAATCGCTGGGAGTGCTAATTGTGAAACTCATTGACAAATTCCTTGATATCAATATAATACTGGCATTTGCAGCAATAGCAAGCAGCACAGAGGATGTTATAGACATTTTATAATGAATTATAAATGGCTCTTGGCCAGTACATAACTTTAGAAACAACAATGATACTCGGGGACTTCAGTGCAAAATGCAATGAAAACGTGAGCGGCGTGAATGGTGGGTATGTCTTAGGTGAAAGAAGGAGCCATCAATCGTGAAAGAGAGTGGGTTGAAGTTCCGGAAGACATGACGGACTGGCACAATGTAATAATAACACTGGGTCGTGAGTGCAGAGAATGGGCAGCGGGCTGCACTGAGTTTGAAGTGCAACAGCTGATCCAGAGCAGCACACATCAAGGTGACATAGTCATCTACACCGATGGGTCAGTGATGAGAAACAGACGTAGTGGCTGCGGCTTTATTGCAAAGGCTAATGGGCGAGTCTTGAAAAAGTCTGAGTCTGGCATATGAGACTACGACCTCCAGCATGAGAATGGAGGTGGAGGCAGTAACAGCGGCATTCCGGATGGCTAGAGGCAGGAGACTACTGCAACACACGTTGTATTCATTACGGATTCGAAGAGTATGCTTAGTCAAGGTGGAGAAAGGAATGTTTCGTGTGGAATGGCTCTCGTCGCTTCAGAGGTCACAGATTGTGAGAATTGTATGGATATTTTGCCCTAGCCATGCGGGGGTGCGGGGGAATGAACAGGCTGATAGGCTATCAGGGAATGCACCTCTTGGTGGTAGTTTGTCTATGGACAATGGGGAGGTGGTCGTGCGCTTGTGAGACCAGGTGGAGAAAGCGGAGGAACAGACTGAGAACCAATATGTGGAAAGAATGAGTTTGCGGGGGATCGGCAGGGGTTCTGGAAGAATCTCAAAACTGAGAGGGAATACCAGGGGAACTTTTAATCAGATAGCGGTAGGAACGATTAGTAGTATGACTCTTCGCTGGCTGTTGAACGAGGGGACGGAGCACGTATGGGAATGTCCTGAGTGCAGTCGTGTTGGTTCTTAACTCAACTCAACTCAACACAGAAAGAGCGAAGTGACAGTTGAGTATCGTGGGCAGAATATCATAGGGCAATATGTAACAGATTGTTCAAAGACCATCCTCTAGGATTAAGAACTTTGAAAACAACGGATACTATGCTCGCAGCAATAACATTGACAACATATTGATTGTAGAGAGATTCACAAACAGTTAGTCGGAGTACAAACTAGACCCGCAGTAAACTGTCATAGTGATCATGTTCCAGTTATAGGACAGAAGAGGTTAAAACCCACTAAATGAAAACTCCACAGAGGATCAATTTAGATCTAGCATTACTTAACAAGGAGAAACACAATTGGGAAAGGCACAATGTTACTGTACAGAAAAGATCAAATTAATGCCATTGAGATAATACAGACGAGTGACGAACAATAAACTATGTTTCGTGAATCAAAATACAGCTATCAAAATAAATCATTACTCCTTTACATAGAATACAAAAAAGAAATGAATGACATTAAATTCTCCAGATGATAAATGAAAGAAAAACGAAAACTAAGGTTTAACTAAAGAGAACTAAGGTTCGTCGCATGTCCTTTATAGGACATAATAGCCAACCCAAGAATTTTTTGACTGTTCATGATTCCTGGGCAAGTTTAAGTTCAGTATTTAGCCATTGCTTTCTGAACGACCGACACCCATATCATTTCATAACAAACAAACAAACAAACAATAAGGAAACAAAAACAACGACGTAAGGCGGTCTGCTGCCAAATCGCCCACAGCTGTGTTTCAAACGCGGTATGCGGGATTACGTCCGTAACCCCTTCGCCACTACGTCGGTACACAGTTCTTATATAACACTAGCTGACCCGGCCCGGCTTCGCCCAGACCCTGGTGGGGAGCATCTCATTTAATTCATATAAGTAGTCATATAAGTTCTCGTTCCCGTTACCGACTATCTGTCTGTCTGTCTGTCTGTCTGTCTATCTGTCTGTCTGTCTGTCTGTCTGACCCGGCCCGTCTTCGCCCAGACCCTGATGGGGAGCATCTCATTTAATTCATATGAGTAGTCATATAAGTTCCCGTTCCGACTATCTATCTGTCTGTCTGTCTGACCCGGCCCGGCATCGCCCAACTCCTGGTGGGGAGCATCTCATTTAATTCATATAAGTAGTCATATAAGTTCCCGTTCCCGACTGTCTGTCTGTCTGTCTGTCTATCTATCTATCTATCTATCTGTCTGTCTGTCTGACCCGGCCCAGCCCATGGTGGAGAGCATCTCATTTAGATCATATAAGTAGTCATATAAGATCCCGTTCCCGACTATCTGTCTGACTGTCTGTCTGTCTTGGGTAAATGAAGGAGGGAGGAGGAAGAGGGAGGTGGAGGAGGGAAGAGGAGGGAGGAGGAGGGAGGAATAGGAGGGAGGAGGAGGGATTAGGAGGAGGAGGGAGGAGTAGGGTGGAGGAGGAGGCGAGGAGGAGGTAGGAGGAAGAGGGAGGAGGAGCGAGAAGGAGGGAGGAGGAGAACGCAGGAGGAGAAGGGAGCAGGAGAAGGAGAGGGAGGAGGAGGGAGAGGGAGGAGGAGGAGAGAGTAGGAGGAGGGAGGAGACGGAGGGAGAAGGAAGAGGGAGGAAGAGGGAGGAGGAAGAGTGAGCAGGAGGAGGGAGAAAGAGGAGAAAGGAGGGGGAGGAGGAGGAGGGAAGAGGCGAAGGGGAGGAGGAGGAGGGAGGGAGAGGAATGTGAAGGGAGGAGGCGGGAGGAGGGAGGAGGTAGAGGGAGGAGGAGGAGGAGGGAGGCGGAGAGAGGAGGGAGAAGGGAGGAGGAGGAGGGAGGAGGAGGAAGAGGGAGGAGGAGGAGGGAGGAAGGAGGAGGAGGAGGTAGAGGGAGGAGGAGGGAGGAGGAGGGAGGAGGAGAGAGGAGGAGGATGGATGAGGAGGAGGGAGGAGGAGGAAGAGGTAGGAGGTAGGAATTGTGAAGGAGGAGGAGGGTGGAGGTAGAGGAGGAGGGAGGAGGAGGAGGAGGAGAGGGAGGAGGAGGAAGGAGGAGGGGGAGGAGGGAGGAGGAGGAGGGAGGAAGAAGGAGGGAGGAGGGAGAAGGAGGGATGAGGAGGAGGAGGAGGAGGAGGAAGAGTGAGGAGGAGGAATGTGAAGGGAGGAGGAGGTAGAGGAGGAGGAGGGAGGAGGAGAAGGGAGGAGGAGGGATGAGGAGGAGGGAGGAGGAGGAAGAGGGAGGAGGAGGAATGTGAAGGAGGAGGAGGGAGGAGGTAGAGGGAGGAGGAGGAGGTGAGGAGGAGAAGAGGGAGGAGGAGGAAGGAGGAGGGGGAGGAGGGAGGGGAGGAGGGAGGAAGATGAGGAGGAGGGAGAATGAGGGATGAGGAGGCGAGGAGGAGGAGGAAGACGGAGGAGGAGAAATGTGAAGGGAGGAGGAAGGAGAGGGAGGAGGGGGAGGGGAAGAGGAAGAGGGTAAGAGGAAGAGTGGAGAGGAGGAGGGAGGAGGTAGAGGGAGGAGGAGGAGGGAGGAAAAGGGAGGAGGAGGAGGAGGAAGAAGGAGGAGGAAGAGGGAGGAGGATGATGAGGAGGGAGAGGAGGAGGAGGAAGGAGGAGTAGAGGGCGGAAGAGGGAGGAGGAGGTAGTAGAGGGAGGAGGAGATGGAGGAGGGAGAGGAGGAGGGGAAAGAGGAAAGAGCGTAGGAGGAGGAGGGGAGAGGAGGAGAAGAAGAGAGAAGGAGGGAGGAGGAGAATGAGGAGGAGGGAGGAGGAGGGGAGAGGAGGAGGGAGGAGGCAGAGGGAGAAGAAGGAAGGAGGAGGAGGAAGGAGGAGGAATGAAGAGGGGAGGAAGGAAAGGGGAGGGGAAGAGGAGGAGGAGGGAGGAGGAAAGAGGTAGAGGGAGGAGGAGGTAGAGGGAGGAGGAGGAGGAAGGAAATGGAGGAGGAAGAGGACGAGAAGGGAGGAGGAGGGTGGAGGGAGGAGGTAGAGGGAGGAGGAGCGTAGGAGGAGGAGGAAGAGGGAAGAGGGAGAAGGAGGAGGGAGGATGATGAGGGAGAAGGAGGCAGGAGGAGGAGGAGGGAGGCAGGAGGAGGAGGAGGATGAGGAGGGAGAGGGAGGAGGAGGAATATGAGGGAGGAGGGGGCGGAGGCGGAGGGAAGTAGGAGGGAGGAGGATGGAGGAGGAGGGGAGAGGAAGAGGAGAAGGAGGAGGAGGAGGGAGAGGGATGAGAGGGAGGAGGAAGAGGAGGAGGGTGGAGGGAGGGAGGTAGAGGAGGAGGGTGGAGGGAGGAGGTAGAGGGAGGAGGAGGGAGGATGGTAGAGGGAGGAGGAGAAGAGAGGAGGAGAGAGCTTTTGCCATCCGAATTCATACTCGTCTAGCTTCTTCCCTTCTACACGACTGTAGATAACTTCCTTACACATAAAAAGATGAATTGTTATTGATATTGCCGTGGCATGGAGGAATATCAGCAGCAGAGTTGATCCAGAAAACCAAAGACTGAGATCTACGGAGAGCCATGAACGCCTACGCCAGACGGCACGGCTGTTGATGAATATGATTGCCGTGTGACGATTCTGTGTAGTCACGTCATTTTCCTCCCTTTCCCTAGCGTTTTGGTTCGGGGATTCTTTCATCATCATCATCATATATTTATGTACGTATTTTGGGAGGGAGGAGGAGGAAGAAGAAAAAAAAACTATGACAGTTGGCAGCTCTGGAATGAAAGGAAGGCGTGTAGAAAATTTCATCTCAATCGGATGGGCCGTTCGCGAACAAATAAAGGACTCATACATTACATACATACATACAGACAGACAGACAGACAGACAAACAGACAGACAGACAGACGGAGATCGCAATTTATATATAAGATTACACAACGCTATCCCATAAACCCCCTGTTGTGTAGAATGCACACCGCTATATTATAGAACAATTAATTTTAGAAAATAAGAGAGCAGGCCTGTTTGGAGTCTTTAACAATTGATTATACATTACGTTGAGTATTGGGCTGCCTCTCTCTCTCTCTCTCTCTCTCTCTCTCTCTCTCTCTCTCTCTCTCTCTCTCTCTCTCTCTCTCTCTCTCTCTCTCTCTCTCTCTCTCTCTCTCTGAATGTAAGAATAAACGTAAGAGGCGGCTGTTTGCCTTATTATTAACACTTATTTTAAAAACAAAAAAGAAAGTTCGATCGTTCACAAGCTCCAAGAGTCGTTTTTAATAGATAATGGATGGGAGATCATAACTATTTTGGAATATTGCAATTTAGAACCTTTACACTGCGTTTATGAAACCGTGCCAAATTTGAAATTTGTCTCGGCCAGACAAATACATACCTGGCCATCACCCGGGAGCAAAATGATAAAACAAGACATAAGAAGTCTATCAGTTATTTTCTTCTTCGACTCACCTGCATTATAGCTAAACAGTTGCAGGGGTAGTTGTGCACAGTGAAGCGAGTAGCTAATGACGGCAATGTCAAAGCTCTCCTGGGCTTCTGGTTAGGTGTCAGATGTTTTCTATTTAGCGACACATTCTACTCGATTTATTGATTAATCATTCAGTTCTTGTACTTGGTGCACCTGGCCTGCTTGGTCTAGATTGCAGAGGTCTGGTAATTTAGTTGTTGCTTATCTCTTACGGGACGTAGCTGTCAACACCAGCATTTTTTTTAGCTATTCGTGATTCCTGAGCAAGTTTACGTTCAGTAGTTTGCCATTGCTTTCTGAACTACCAGCACCCGTACCATTTCATACAAAACCAAGGTAAGGCGGTCTGCTGCCAAATCGCCCACAGCTGTATTTCGAACGTGAGTATGCGGGTTAACGAAATGCGTCCGTAACACCATCGCAATGGAGAACGGCGGTTATTTAGTAATCACTCACTATTGTAATGTTTGATTCTAGACTACGCTTTTTAGTTTTTGTTCTTATTTACTGCAATGTTAGTATGAAAATTAGTTGTTCCTACAGTTGCATATTTTGGAAGAAACATAAAGAGCTTTTGTGTTGTTGCTGGTTTGTTAGTTTAGTCTATGTAAATATAGTTAGTGCACTTATTGTTGTTATTGAGATGTGTCCCTTCTCAGCGTCTGTCTCAGAGTCCGGGAAATCTTTCTTTCTTTCTACTTTCCCTGTTCTTGATAGGCCGGGGGTAGGTGCGAGGTTACTCCATATCTTATATATAAATTGCGATCTCCGTCTGTCTGTCTGTCTGTCTGTCTGTCTGTCTGTCTGTCTGTCTGTCTGTCTGTCTGTCTGTCTGTCTGTCTGTCTGTCTGTATGTATGTATGTATGTTCGTTATTTGTTCGCGAACGGCCCATCCGATTGAGATGACATTTTCTACACGTCTTCCTTTCATTCCAGAGCTGCCAACTGTGATATTTTTTAGTGTGAAATCGCCTGCTTACTCAGTATTATTTCATTTTTCATTTTTCATTATAATTTCATATATCTCAGGGGACCTAACTCTGTAAAAGTTATTTCAAGGGGCATAACTTTTCTGTATAACTTATAGTCATATTGTGGCATCGTTTTCAAAGATTTATAAACTCTTTGTCCATAGTTATGTACCGGCATATGAGTTATAATAAATAATGATACAATCTGTAAGGCATTTTCAAAGTTTTCATAAAAATAATGCACAATGCATAACATTGTAACTCATGTTTTTTTGCTTAAGAAGTTACTGTAGTCATGCAGGTGATTAGAAAGAGTTTTCATTAAAAATAATGGATGGTGTGTGGAAGGACATTCTTTTAAGTTACTTTTTCTAAAATAAATGTCATGAAAGGTTGGTAAATGCTGGCAAAGAGAAATATGTCCAAATCTCTAGAAAGTATTAGTCAAACGGATATAATTATCGTCAGCTCAATAGCTTCATGTCTTAAAAATTTGACGCTGACTTCGGAGACAGCACAGAATACCACACATTCATAACTTCAGCAGGGTCAGATATACTGAATAACAATAACAGCTTTGAATTGTCAACAACAAAAAAAAATTAAGTTACTTTTTTTGTTGTATGAATTTAATGAGAACTTATATGACTACTTATATGAATTAAATGAGATGCTCCCCACCAGGGACTGGGCGAAGCCGGACAGGGTCAGGCAGACAGATAGACAGACAGACAGACAGATAGACAGTCGGGAACATGAACTTATATGACTACTTATATAAATTAAATGAGATGCTTCACACCAGGAGCTGGGCGATGTCTGGCCGGGTCAGACAGACAGACAGACAGACAGACAGACAGACAGACAGACAGACAGACAGACAGACAGACAGACAGACAGACAGACAGACAGACAGACAGACAGACAGACAGACAGACAGACAGACAGACAGACAGACAGACAGACAGACAGACAGACAGACAGACAGACAGACAGACAGACAGACAGACAGACAGACAGACAGACAGACAGACAGACAGACAGACAGACAGACAGACAGACAGACAGACAGACAGACAGACAGACAGACAGACAGACAGACAGACAGACAGACAGACAGACAGACAGACAGACAGACAGACAGACAGACAGACAGACAGACAGACAGACAGACAGACAGACAGACAGACAGACAGACAGATAGTCGGTAACGGGAACGGGAACTTATATGACTACTTATATCAATTAAATGAGATGCTCCCCACCAGGGACTGGGCGAAGCCGGGCAGGGTCAGGCAGACAGATAGACAGACAGATAGACAGACAGATAGACAGTCGGGAACGGGAACTTATATGACTACTTATATGAATTAAATGAGATGCTCCACACCAGGAGCTGGGCAATGCCGGGCCGGGTCAGACAGACAGACAGACAGACAGACAGACAGACAGACAGACAGGCAGGCAGGCAGGCAGGCAGGCAGACAGACAGACAGACAGACAGTCGTAACGGGAACGAGAACTTATATGACTACTTATATGAATTAAATGAGATGCTCCCCACCAGGGTCTGGGCGAAGCCGGGCAGGGTCAGCTAGTAATTTATATATCTTCTCTAATTATTATCGCTACCCTTCTTCCTAATCCAAATGCAGTCAGCATTGAGCTCTCTACTTCACGTCATGGTTTTCCCTGTTTCCAAATACGAAAGTAAGTCACAAATGACTGTAGAAAAATAACTAAATATGATAACAACTTGAAACCAGTTTATTTTTATACATACATTGTCCCTTTATTTCTCAACATAATTTCTACCAACATTGATGTACTTATCCCATCTTTCAGCTGTATGTTGATTCCTAGGCTAGATTATGCTCATCAGCACCCCACGACTTTCTGAGCGACCGGCTCCATACTCTCATAAGTCACTGGCGTGACTCGAACCACTTCTAATTCTCGTCCGGTCACGTCGACCACGAGAGTATTCGGGATTAACGGAGAAAGCTGCTAACACCTTGACCAGGCAGCCGGCATATATATATATATATATATATATATATATATATATATATATATATATATATATATATATATATATATATATATATATATATATTACATTGGCACCTTTCCGTCTTGACAGACGATAATTTGGTACATTGTGCTTCAAAAAGGCCTAATAACTACGATCCATGGCGGTGGCGAGTGTGGCTGGTAAGGCCAATTCTTGCTGAAAATGTTTGCCCACAGTAGGTGCATGTGAAAACATGGTCATTTCCACCAATTTGCACCATCTTACGTCTCTCACGCTCTGTGTGTGCTTTATCTGCAATCATTTTCTCCTTTGTCTTTATTCCATTTCTGATAGTTGCCCTCAAAGCAACACGTTCAGCGGCGACGTGTTCCTAATATGCATTATCAATGCCTGTATCAATCATGTTCCGCTTACACACATCTTTGTATCGTAGTACAGGCCGACCCTGAGATCTCCTACCCGTCTGTAATTCACCAAAAAAGATGTCCTTTGGTATTCTACCATCATCCATCCTCCTAACGTGTCCTATCCATCTAAGTCTACGAAGACTGAGCATGGAATACACCGTCACACAACCTGATCTTTCCAGTACTTCAGTATTTGTGATTTTGTCTTGCCACTTAATACCAAGTATTCTTCGCAGACACCTCATATGAAAGCTGTTTAAACGTTTCTCTTGGCGTGAGTAAGTTGTCCAGGTTTCACTGCCATAAAGAAGAGCTCTAAGGACACAGGCTTGGTAGACGAGGACTTTTGTTTTGGCAGTAAGCTTCCTGTTCTCCCAGACTCTTTGTGCTAACATGTTCATTGTTGTTGCTGCCTTGCCAATCCTGATGTTGATTTCCTGATCGAGGAATAATTTGCTATTTACCTCTGATCCTAGATATGTAAAATGGTCTACTATCTCCAGTTCGGCGTCGTCAATAAAGATTGATGGTACACCATGTGCACCTTGTGACATAATCTGTGTCTTCTTTTTGTTAATTGTTAAACCAAATTCAGAACAAGCATTGGAGAATGCAGATAGTAGATGTTGTAATTCTTCCTCAGAGTGGGTCGTAATCGCAGCATCATCCGCAAAAAGCAACTCTCTGATTAGTACCCTGCTAAATTTGGTCTTGGCCTTCAATCTCTGAGCATTATAGAGGCCACCATCTGAGCGTGAGTGAATGTATATACCGTCATCCTGATCACGAAAGGCATATTTCAGTAGAAGTGAAAAGTATATACCAAAGAAGGTGGGGGATAGTACACAACCTTGCTTAACTCCACTCTTGATTTCAAACTCTTCTGAAGTTGAGCCATCAAACTTGATTATACCCTTCATGCCTGTGTGGAACGATTCCACAATGGACAGAAGAGTTGGTGGGCAGCCAATCTTCTTTAGTGCTTTGAACAGACCCTCACGACTGACCAAATCGAATGCCTTTGTGAGGTCAATGAAGGCAATAAACAGTGGCTGATTTTGTTCCCGGCATTTTTCTTGCATCTGTCGCAATGAGAATATCATATCAATGGTAGACCGGTTCTGACGGAAGCCGCACTGTGATTCGGGGTAGACTTGATCTCCCAGGACTTGAAGTCTGCGCAGGACAATTCTGGCAAATACTTTCCCAACAATACACAGAAGTGAGATACCCCTATAGTTGTTACAGTCGCTCCGATCTCCCTTGTTCTTGTACAGTGTTATGATGTTTGAATCTTTGAAATCCTGTGGGACTTGTCCTTCTCGCCAGCATAGCTCTATTACCTGGGGATCTGTAGAGCGAGTGTGTCTTGCCCACTCCTGATCACCTCTATTGGAATCCCATCCTTACCTGGAGCCTTGCCAGATGCAAGCTCATTTATAGCACACTTAACTTCTGTTATAGTGGGAAGTGTGTCCAGGTGGTCAAGAGTTGGCAGGGCCTCTATGGCGTTGAGGGCATCATCCGCTAGCTTGGTCTCACTTGAGTAAAGCTCTGAATAGTGCTCGACCCATCTATCCATCTGCTGTTTCTTATCAGTGATGATTTCTCCAGTCAAGGTTTTCAGCGGTGCACTTCTTTTGATCATTGGACCACAGGCTTTCTTTATCCCTTCATACATGCTTCTGATGTTTCCCTTATCACTTGCGATTTGAATGGACTCACATAACTTGATCCAATAGTCATTCGCACACTGCCTGGCAGCCTTTTGTACATCCTTCCTCGCTTGCTTCAGCTCACCCAGAGTGTTACGCGTTGGTCTTTCCTTGTTTCTTAAGAGAGCTATCTTCTTTTTATCAATCAAGGGCTGCAGTATCTGGCTGTTTGCCGCAAACCAGTCCTGCCTCTTATGATCCACAGTGCCGTAAACCCCTACCGCTGTTTTATAAATAGTTTCCTTAAGTTTACTCCATTTATCATTTACTATACAATTTTCTGATGTATCATTGAAAGCGTCTTCAAGTTGCTGTTGAAATTCAAAGCACTTTCCAGGATCGTGAGTGTTAATAATATTAATCATGGGACTAGACTTGTGTTTAGCTGTGTAGATTCTCTTTGGTCTCAGTCTAACTCTCGCAACAACCAAAGAATGATCTGTATCACAGTCAGCACTGTGGTAACTTCGAGTTAATGATGTATGGTTGAGATGTTGTCTCCGTGTGATAATGAAGTCCAGCTGATGCCAATGGCCGGATCTTGGATGTTTCCACGTGACCTTATGCATCTCTTTTGTTTAAAAAAAGGAGTTTGTAATACATAGGTCATTTCTAGTGCAATGCTCCAGCAGCCTTTGCCCATTATCATTCATGCGACCGATGTTGTATTTTTCAAGGCACACTGGCCATGAACACGAGTCCTTGCCCACACGAGCATTGAAATCACCGAGCATATAAATGTAGTCGGATTTTGGAACTGCCTTGATCGCAGAGTCTAGCTGTATATATATATATATATATATATATATATATATATATATATATATATATATATATATATATATATATATATATATATATATATATATATATATATATATATATATATATTCGCATATCCTTTTACAGGACATCGCTGTCAACAGAAAGACCAATAACAAGTCCTTCAAGAAACAAATAAAGATCGTAAACTGATTAGAGACATTAGACGTAGACAGTCACAATTTTTTGGGCATGTTATGAGAAGAAATTATTTGGAGAACTTGCTGACAACTGGTAAGATCGAGGGAAACAGACCAAGGGGAAGACCTAGAAGCAAGTACTTGGATGGCTTGGCCTTGTGGCATGGTCGAGACAGAAACACGGGGCTGATCCACGACTCTGGTGTTCGAGGTGAGATGGCAGAACATGACCGCCCACGCTTACTGGCATGGCACATGATGGATGGATGGAACTTAAACCAGATTTGCACCGCCTCCATTACCTCCTCTCTTCACAAACCTGGGACCCCTCAAATGTTCTTCCAAGGATTCAAACAAGTGACAGTCTGATGGCGCCAAGTCTAGACTGTATGCTGGATGTTTCAACACCTCTGATTTTAGAGCATACAATGATTTCACATTATGCGCAGCCATATGAAGACAGGCTTCGCCGTGCACCAAAAATACTCCTTTTTATGAGAAGTACCCGGCGTTACGATCGTATCGCCAGCCTCAGTTTGCTCACGAGCATGTAAATGTACCGAACACTAGTCACAGTTTCATCCCTTTCCTGGAAGGGTCCTTGATATCACAAAGGATGGTCATCATGACTTTCCCAGCGGTTTCATGCACCTTAAATGTTTATCTTAACTGAATACACTCTCTAATGTTTCCAGCAACTGCTCCATACTGAACCATCATCCTTCTGCAGATTTTACAAAGTTTCACGCCCTCTGACCTCATACAACTGTCTGCATACTAAACCATCATTCTTCTGTATATTTCACAAGGGTTCACATCATTTGATGCAATGAATAAACCAATAACGTCTCGTTGTTCCTTCATGGGCAAGTCGATAGTGGAGCTGCTTTTTTGTACTCGCTATTGTGCAAATAGAAAGCAATGGCACACTAATGAGTGTAATCTTGCCAAGAAATCAACAATCAGCTGAAAGATGCTGATGATGACAGCAATGTCCTGTAAAGGATACGCAAGCATGTGTGCAAATTGCTATATCTTAACGACCCTTATATGGAGTAATGTTTATGTGGCAAATTGTATCCTGAAGTAAAATGTTCGATTGTCCATACTCGTCCATACATTTTAGAATAATATTCCTGTTACTTAATTACTCTCTCTCTCTCTCTCTCTCTCTCTCTCTCTCTCTCTCTCTCTCTCTCTCTCTCTCTCTCTTCTCTCTCTCTCGTGTGTGTGTGTGTGTGTGTGTGTGTGTGTGTGTGTGTGTGTGTGTGCGCGCGCGGGCGCGCACCTTTATAGTAAATTAGAGTTTACATAGTTCATACTCTAGCACTATATAGTAACCTAGAGTGTATGTAGTTCATGCCAATTCTCTATATACTAACCTAGCCTTTACGAAGTTGATTCATCTGTATTATAAAGTAGATTAGAGTTTCCATAATTCACGTCATTCCACCATACATTAATACAGATTTCACATTGCTCATGGCCCTACATTCGTTTTGTAGGGATGTTTCAATCACAGAACTTTCTGAATAGAAAGAAAACAAAAAAAAAAAACTGGATTTATGCCACTGCTGGAGATTCAAGATTAAACATAAAGCAAATACATTAATCCCTACGTTGCCACCACTCTCGAGGCAGATGAAGTAAGTTCCATAAGGCTTTTAATAGCTTTTTCTGAACGTGCATATTCAATATATATATATATATATATATATATATATATATATATATATATATATATATATATATATATATATATATATATATATATATATATATATATATATACGAAACCTGGAGTACCACGAAAGGAGACGAAGCCTTGTTACAAACCTTTGAGAACAAAGTTTTAAGACGCATCTTTGGACCCATTAGGGATACACAAAGTGGAGAGTGGAAAAGAAGTAGTAACAAAGACATTTATGATCTGTTTAAGTTCCCGCTAATCACTGGTATCATGAAGGCTAATAGACTACAATGGCTGGGGCATATAGAAAGAACGGAAGACAATATGGAAACAAAACTCTCTTACACACAGGAAATAAATTACCGTAGACCCCGAGGTAGACCAAGAAGACGGCGGAGAGATAATATATATACAGACCTACAAGCACTTGGAATCAACGACCGGCAAGAGAAGGTCCACCAGAGAGACGAATAGAGACGGATTGTAGCTGCAGCAAAGAACCTCAATGGCTCGGAACGCTGAAGAAGATATATATATATAATTATGAGTTGAGGTGAGTCAAGAACCGACATCACTGCACTCAGAATATTCCCATACGTGCTCAGTCCCTCGTTCAACAGCCAGCGAAGAGTCATACTACTAATCGTTCCCACCGCTATCTGATTAAATGTTCTGCTGGTCTTCCCTCTCAGTTTTGAGATTCTTCCAGAACCCCTGCCGATCCCCCGCAATCTCATTCTTTCCACATATTGGTTCTCAATCTGTTCCTCCGCCTTCTCCACCTGGTCCCACAAGCGCACGACCACCTCCCCCTTGTTATATATGTATCAGGAGTCTCTGTGGCGAAGTAGTCAAGCCGTTTGACTCTTGCTCCGAAGGTTGTGGGTTCGATTCCGGGCGGTGTCCTTCGGTTTACGAGTCAAATATTTCGGAGACTCCTGTGGGTCGTCGCTAAAAGCTACGGAGTTCGTGCTTTGTGCGACGCTTTCCGTGCTGCGGAAAGAGACCGAGCCATATGGGATAATACCCAATGAAGTCGACCCTGTCGACTTTTAAGCGATTTATATATATATATATATATATATATATATATATATATATATATATATATATATATATATGTGTGTGTGTGTGTGTGTGTGTGTGTGTGAGAGAGAGAGAGACAGAGAGAGAGTGTGTGTCAACCCACATATATACATGTACGTGTGTGTGTGTGTGTGTGTGTGTGTGTGTGTGTGTGTGTGTGTGTGTTTCTGTGTGTGTGAGTATGTGTGTGTGTGTGTCAACACACATATACATACATGTATATATGTGTGTCTGTGTGTGCGTGGGTGTCAACACACATATACATACATGTATATATGTGTGTCTGTGTGTGTGTGTGAGACAGAGAGAGAGAGAGTGTGTGTGTCAACACACATATACACACGTACACGTGTGTGTGTGTGTGTTTGTGTGTGTGTGTGTGTGTGTGTGTGCATGTGTGTGTGTGTGAAAGAGAGGATATGTTCTCGTTGATATACAAAGTCCCCTCTATCATTCCCACCCTTGACATTACTTGTCATTAACCTCAACTACAACAACATTATTTATATAATTTATATTTCTAACAACGTCAGAATTAAAATAATCAATCTGGTGCTAACATAAGGTCCACTTACATTCTGCACTGGACATGACAAAGTTCACAATGTATTATCCCACCATACGTAGAAAATTTGTCACACTGCCTGAACTTGGCTTTTTGCTGCCAACTTGGCCAGAAAACAAATCCACACTGAACTTGCAGTCCACAAGTGGCCTTGTCTCCTGCAGTTTAAACAACAGGAGGGGGTGCAGGGCATCTTATGATTGCTTTAAACATGAAAAGACAATGAGAATGTTAGAACCATTGTATCAGTTGACTCGGGGCAAAGAAACGACGTCTCTACAGTTGTTTAAAACACTATATTCAATTATAGCGGGCGTTTGTTTTCACGCTGCAATACACACACAAATACAGACTATTGGGGAAATGTCAGGTCGTCAATGGCTAGGTCTTTCCATATAGATGGCATAATTAGACTAGAAGACCAGTTGTATTTCTCACTGCCTTTTATTTCCCTCTGATACTTCTCAGAAAATCACTGTATTTTGAGAATGGCCAATTAATATATCACTTTTATAAAACCATATTTTCCCGTTGTGAATTTGAATAATGAAAACACAAACAATATATTGTACAATTTATTGCCTGACATATTTTGTTGTACCTCGAAATAAACAAACCACAATGTCAAATATGTGCATGTCACCACGGTAGTTTTAAAGAGATTATAATGTCTTCTTTCAGCCCACATAAGAAACAGATGAAAACCATACATTTAATAGAGAAATTAGACGTAGACAGTCACGTTTGTCTACATGTTCTTATGATAAATTTGAAAGATTAGCGAAATAAACTTGAAACTTATTGGCAGCTAGTGAACTTGAAAGAAAAGTTCAATAGGAAGACAAAGAGATTCATAAACTGGATGGCTTGTACTAATGCGTTACTGGGCCATGAACACACATCTGACAGAAAAGTGGGCTTGGTGTGAAAGTGATAAGGGTCTAAGTTCTATTTTATTTTATTTTTTTTTTTGGGGGGGGGGGGGGGGGTAACGGCGAGCACATGCCGTGGAGGCGCGGAAGAAGGGTAAAGAGGAGGAGGAGAAGGAACGAGCAGAAGAAGCACGATTAAAAAAAGCATAAGAAGGAGGTCGAGAAAGAAAAAGAAGTAGTAGAAGGAAGAAGGAAGCGGAGGAGGAAGAGGGGAAGAAGGGGGAGGAAGAAGAGGAGGAAGAACAAGAAGACGACAAAAAAGAACAACAGCAACAAAAACAGCAACAACAACAACCACAACAACAACAACAGCAGCAGCAACAACAACAACAACAACATCAACAACAACAGCAACAACAAGAGCAGACTATATATTTAACAGGTAATCAACAAAGCTACGGCATGTTATTCCACGTCAAGTTACAGAGGTTGAAAGCTGCTATAAAGTGTGTGAATATACCCACTATAACACTAGCTTTGTGGTTGTAATAAATTCATTGTTGAAGAATATTGTGGTAGTCTCTTCTTAATTGAAGCACCCGCTCAGGAGGTTTCACATGCTAGAAACATTGACAGAAGTCCCACCCCACTGGCACAGCCAATGGTGTTTTATGCTTACAAGATGCATTTCATACACATGCAAATGCAAAATGCATACTACATACTTAATTATTCACCAGCAAGGGCTAACGAGGGCTAATTTGCAGTAAACGACAACGTGTGTGAACGAATAACAGGACCACTGGGGAATGTATACAACACAAAGGAGGCGAGGAAACAATAAAAATTAATATGAGAAGGAAACACAATTACTGAACGGGTTAACGTAAAGAATAAAATGAAGCAAACTTTTCAGAGGAAATGTGATTAAGGCAAAGGAGACGGAAATGGTTATTATAATTCACTTGTTTGAAAGCAAGCAATTGAACCCCAGACATGAGCTCATGAGCGTTAGAATTATCGGTGTTGTTCTGTTATGCAGAGAGAATGAGAGAACATGGGGGAAAGTGAGAGAGGGGGAGAGGGAGAGAGAAGACAGACATAGATAGAGGGAGACAGAAGGAGAGAGAAAGAGCCAGAGAGACAGAAAAGCAAGGGGAGAGTGTGAGACAGAAGGGTAGAGACGGGGAGACAGAGAGACAGACGGAGAGAACATGGGTGGAAAAGAGAGAGGGGAAAAAGAGGAGACAGACATAGATAGGGGAGATAGAGTGAAAGAGAGAGAGACAGAAAAACAAGGGGAGAGTGAGACAGAAGGAGAGAGATGGGAGACAGGGGGAGTAGAAGGGACGACAGAGAGACACAGAAAGAGCGGAAGAGACATGCACACACACACACACAGAGAGAGAGAGAGAGAGAGAGAGAGAGAGAGAGAGAGAGAGAGAGAGAGGAGAGTGGAGACAAAAATAAATAGAGGATGACAGAGAAAGAGAGAGAGAGAGAGAGAGATTCAGAGAGACAGTATAACAAGGAAAGATTGTGGTGGTGGTGTTGGTGGTGGTAGTGATGGTGGCGGCGGTGGTGGTGGTGGCGGCAGTGGTGATGGTGGTGGTGGCGGTGGTGGTGGTAGCGGCGGTGGCTCGGCGGCGGTGGTGGTGGTGTTGGTGGTGTTGGTGGTGGTGGCGGTGGTGGTGATTGTGGTGGTGGGGGTGGTGGTGGGGGTGGAGGTGGTGGTGGTGGGGGTGGAGGTGGTGGTGATGGGGGTGATGGGGGTGATGGGGGTGATGGGGTGGAGGTGGTGGTGTGGTGGTGGCGGCGGTGAGGGCGCGGAGTTGGTGGCGGTAGTTGTGGCTGTGGCAGTGACGGTAGTAATAGCAGTAGCAACAGTAGTAGTAGTAGTAGTAGTAGTAGTAGTAGTAGTAGTAGTAGTAGTAGTAGTAGTGATAGTGGTGGTGGTGGTGGTGGTGGTAGTAGTAGTAGTAGTAGTAGTAGTGGTAGTAGTAGTAGTAGTAGTAGTAGTAGTAGTAGTAGTAGTAGTAGTAGTAGTAGTAGTAGTAGTAGTAGTAGTAGTAGTAGTAGTAGTAGTAGTAGTACAGGGTGTTTGTAAAGTCTCGCTACACTTTGTATGTAGGTAAAATATATAAAATGAAGTACATGACGTCATCAAAAAATGTGCTTAGAAATGCATTTAAATTATTTACAATTTTTACTGCTGTGATCTAACGATATTTAGGGGAAGCTGGAAAGTACCAATGAAGTATTCATTACAACAGGTATTGAAAATGTCCACCACGGGCTTCAAGACACGACTGAACACTCCTCAATATATTGTCAAATACCTTCTGCAACGTGTCTGTTGTTATTTTCATGTGTATCGACCGCCATTTCGAAACGCTTGTTCAACCAAGAAGATTCTTTCTTTCGTTGATAACACCATTCTGTATGGAGTGCAAAGAATTACTCCAGTAGACAACAGTCATTCACTGCATATTGCTTCACGATGAACTGAAGCACATTTTTTCGATGACGTCATGTACTTCATTTTTTTTTTAATCTGCTCTACATACAAAGTGTAGTGAGACTACGATCACCCTGCATGAAGCTCATGTAAGGTATATAACCCCTGCAATTCTTATGGTGCACAATTATTTCCCTTGTGAATAGATTACGTAAACATGTATCTAAGCTGTCGGTGTCTATTTCTAACACGGAGAGCTTAATTCAATCTTTCACATCCAACCATATATGGAGACGTTGGCCTCACTGCCAGATTTTAAAATAATGAGTACGGAGATATGTGAGTTACATATTAACCATACATTGAAAGGTGCGACACAAAATCTAGATGATGTCAAATCACTAGTTATAACTTCATAGTAGTGATACTTCTATACCAGGGACTGCCTACAATGTATATGTATTAACTAAAAGTGTTTAAGTCAAATCTTCACACAATACTATGATAATAATAATAATAATAGTAGTAGTAGTAGTAGTAGTAGTAGTAGTAGTAGTAGTAGTAGTAGTAGTAGTAGTAGTAGTAGTAGTAGTAGTAGTAGTAGTAGTAGTAGTAGTAGGAAGAGGAGGAGGAGATAGGGGAGTGGGAGAAAGGGCGTAGCAGCAGCAGCAACAACAACAGCAGCAGCAGCAGCAGTAGTAGTAGTAGTAGTAGTAGTAGTAGTAGTAGTAGTAGTAGTAGTAGTAGTAGTAGTAGTAGTAGTAGTAATAGTAGTGATAGTAATAGTTGTTGTTGTTGTTGTTGTTGTTGTTGTTGTTGTTGTTGTTGTTGTTGTTGTTGTTGTTGTTGTTGTTGTTGTTGTGGGAGGGGGGACGCAGTAAACGTAAAATTATTCTGAATGTATAGTATAGTGGTTTTTACTACAGAGCGAAAAACTAATTTGAAAGAGAGTTAACATTTAACATACAATGTTATGTTCGCTGTGGCTATTGATATTTATAGTGACAAATTTGTATTGCTTTAAAACAATATCAAAATATTCATCATCATCAGGTTAGTCCTAAAACTGCCGTTAAGGTCTCATGCCGTTTCAATGTCCAGCTAATTCACAACACCAAAGTCTGCGTGCTTGGATGATATAGATGCTTCTTGGGCACCCGTTTTTCTTGTCCGTTGGATTTTTGCTTCCGATATTTTGGATAGTAGGCTGCAATGTCTCATCCTGTGATAAACCAAGAGATCCCCGTATGTGTAAATCGTTCAAGAGTTATCTTTATTATCTTAAAGAACTTATTCATTTTCTGTCTGCTGAGTTCGTTTAGGGCCATACAGTGCAACAGGCCAAGTGTGGCGAATATGCTTTTCCGTATCTCAATATTAATGTCAGAAATCTTTCTTTCGTAATTATTTGATTTTTCCATATGCGTTTTTAAATTCTATTTTAACTTCACAAAATCCAACTCTGCAATGATTTCACCCAGGTAGGGACATTTATGCACCTGTTCAACTGAGTATCCAAATATTAAAAGTTACGATAAAAGTAGTCACAGTCCCAGTATCAGGACTACTAAATGACGTGGGTGACAACTTCCGGTTCTCGTCACCTTTCCAAACAATTCACGGACAATTCTCCAGAATTTGTATAAGATTAGGTCAGCTCCAATGTTGCACTGGTCAGAAAACGAATCACGCCTCTGCTGGGATTTCAACCTGGACCACTGCTTTAGGGCTCATCTGCAGCAACCACTATGCTACCAAGTTAAAATCTTGCGTTTGAACAATTGAACTAACGTTATATAACCAATTAATACCACTAATTAGTCACTGATTAAAATTCGTTTCAAAAATCACTGACTCGTGTACCATGCGATTGCTTCCAAAAAGCATCTCTCAACATTATATAAAGAAAGAGTTCTGTTGTCTGAATACGCTTGCTGGTAATGCTGAAGCTCAGATGGACGCTTGTTAGAAGAGCAGAGAGATTTTGTCGTACGCACGAATGGTAAACCGTCAGCTAACGCAACGTACACGAACAGTTAGCAGGTAAGTGAGGCATTGTGTAGAAGCTGCGAAGATGTGGTTTTATAAAAGAATGGTGAGAATACGGTGAAAGGACAGAAAGAGCAAATCTTGAAAGAAGTGAACTCACAACGAGAACTGGTTACTCAAATCATTCTTTCGGGCATGTCATCAGAAGTAGAATTTGTCACATAGGAAAGGTTGGGGCATGGAAGAACGTCGGTATCTGATCAGATTTGCAGCACAAGAGACAGAAGACTGTAGACAGACGTAATCACTAAAGCCACATGGGATGGGCTACACGAAGAAGAACAAGCAACTTAAACTTACTACACGGTGTTTGTAAAGTCTCACTGCACTTTGTATGAGAAAGAATCTGAAAAATGAAGTACATGATGTCATCAACAAATGGGCTACAAAATGCATGAAATTAGTTGCAATAGTCACTGCTATGGTCTAGCGCTGTTTTGGGGAAGCTGGAAAGTACAAATGACGTATTCATTATAACAGGTGTTGGAAATGTCCACCACGGGCTTCAAGATATGACTGTACACGTCTTTTTATATTGTCAAATACCTTCTGCAGCGTGTCTGTTCTTATTTCTTGAATCCATATGTATCGGCCGCCATTTTGAAACACTTCAACCAGAAAAATTCTTTTTTCCGTTGATACCACTATTCTGTTTGGAATGAAAGAATTACTCCAGCGGACGACAGCCATTCGCTGCATATTGCTTCACGATGGACTGTGGATTACATTTTTGATGATATCATGTACTTCACATTTCAAATTTGTTCTACATAATAAGTATAGTGAGACTTTACAAAAGGCCCGTGTTTGTATTGATTGGCACTGAACTCTATGCGTTGGAATCTCATCACCCATCGAGTGCCGATTATACCTAGTACGCCTCAGAGTGTGGAAATGATACTTTATTTAATATTTGTCAAAATAAAAATATGCAATCACATGTTTTGTTCTGAGTATCCATAGTACACATATAGTTAGTTAGCTGCATATCCTTTACAGGACATTGCAGTCAACACCAACATTTTAGCCGATGTTATCTCTTGGCAAGTTTACGTTCAGTAGTTTTCCATTGCTTTCTGAGCGAGCGGCATCCATACTATTTCATAAATCCCACGCAAAGCAGTCTGCTGCCAAATCGCGCACAGCTGTGTTTTGAACGCGGGTATGCTGGATCACGAACCGCGTCTGCAACTCCATCCTAACGGAGCAGGCAATAGTACACATAATAATAGGAAAATATACAATACCAGTTTGAAGTTCTTTATTCTGACAATCCGATACTAATTAAATTTCAAAACGAGCGTTGTTAACTTGTTTTACATTAAAAACATCTCTGACTAGCTAATTTAATGTCAAGACAAGAGTAAGTTAAGAACATTGTATTTCATAGTGTGGTCCACAGACCCTGGGGATCTGATATGGGAAACAGTGTGAAATTATCCTTGCGCGTTGGGCTAGGTTGTGTCTGATGTCATCAGTCTGAAGATTTTCTGACCGTGTTTATTATTCATCCGTATGTGATAGATTTTTCTAGTCTATATATATAAAACAAAGTGTATATGTTGTAAATATATATGTAAAATATATATGTATATGTCCTTTATTTTGTTCGCGAACCGGCCGCATCCGATTGAGATAAAATTTTCTACACGCCTTCCTTTCATTTCCAGATCTGTCAAACTGTCATAGTTTTTTTCCTTTCATTCCTCCTCCTCCCTCCTCACCCTCCCAAAATACGTCACGTAAATATATGATGATGATTGATGAAAGGAATCCCCGAACCAAAAACGCTAGGGACGGAAGAAAATGACGTGACTACACAGAATCCCGTCACACGGCAATCATCATCATCAAGTGCCGTGCCGGCTGGCGTAGGCGTTCATGGCTCTCCGTAGATCTCAGTCTTTGGTTTTTTGGATCAACTCTGCTGCTGATATTCCTCCATGCCACGGCAATATCAATAACAATTCATCTTTTTATGTGTAAGGAAGTTATCTACAGTCGTGTAGAAGGGAAGAACTAGACGAGTATGAATTCGGAATGGCGAACTCTCTCCTCCTCTCTTCTCCTCCCTCTACCCTCCTCCTCTCACCCTCCTCCTCTTCCTCCTCCCTCTCACCTCTCCTCCTCCTCCTTCTCCCTCTTCCTTCTCCCTCTTCCTCTCCCCTCCTCCTCCATCCTCCTCCCTCCGCCTCCTCCCCCCTCCTCCCTCATCTTCCCTCCTCCTCCCTCTCCCTCCTCATCCCTCCTCCTCCTCCTGCCTCCCTCCTCCTCCTCCTGCCTCCTTCTCCCTCATCATCCTCCCTCCTCCTTCTCCCTTCTTCTCCCTCTTCCCTCTTCCTCCTCCTACCTCCTCCCTCCTCCTCCCTCTACCTCCTCCTCCTCCCTCCACCCTCCTCCTCCCTTCTCCTCCTCTTCCTCCTCCCTTTCCTTCCTCCTCCTCCTCCCTCTACCTCCTCCTCCCCCTACCTCTTCCTCCTCCCTCCTCCTCCTCTTCCACCTCCCTTTCCTTCCTCCCCTCCTCATTCTCCCTCCTTCCTCTCCCTCCTTCCTCCTCCTCCTTCCTTCTTCTCCCTCTGCCTCCTCCCTCCTCCTCTCCCTCCTCCTCCTCCTCCTCCTTCTCCTCCTCCCTCCTTCTCCCTTCTTCTCCTCCTCTCCCCTCCTCCTCCTACCCTCTTCCTCTTCCCTCCTCCCTCTCCCCCATCCATCCCTCTCCTCATCCATCCTCCTCCCTCTCCCTCCTCCATCCTCCTCCTTCCTCTTCCTCCTTCCTCTTACCTCCTCCTTCCTCTCTTCCTCCCTCTTCCTCCTCCATCCTCCTCCCTCTTCCTCCTCCTTCTTCCTCCTCCTTCCTTCTCCTCCCGCATCCTCCACTCTTCCTCACCTCCTACCTCCTCCCTCCTACCTCTTCCTTCCTCCCTCCTCCCTTTTCCGCCCTCCTCCGCTCCCAGCTATCTCCTCCCTCCTCCTCATCCACTCTTTCCTCCTACCTCTTCCTCTTCCCTCCCCTCCTCCCTATCCCTCCTCCTCCCTTCACATTCCTCCTCCTCCCCTTCCATTCCTCCTCCTCCCTCCTCCTCCTCATCCTCCTTCTTCCTCCTCCTCCTTCTTCCTCCCTCCTCCTCCTCCTCCCTCCTCCCACCTCCTCCTTCCTCCTCTCACTCCTCCTCCCTCTCCTCATCCTCACTACCTCCTCCTCCCTCCTCCTCCTCCCTCTACCTCCTCCCTCCTCCTCCTTCACTTCTACCTCCTCCCTCCTCCTCATCCACTTTCCTCCTACCCTTCTCTCCTACCTCCTCCCTCTACCTCCTCCTCACTTCACATTCCTCCTCCTCCCTCTGCCTCCTCCTCCCTCCTCCTCCTCCTCCTTCCTCCTCCTCCCTCTCCTCCTCCTCACTCCTCCTCCTCCCTCCTCCTCCTCCCTCCTCCTCCTCCCTCCTCCTCCCTTCACATTCCTCCTCCTCCCTCTTCCTCCTCCCTCCTCCTCATCCCTCCTCCTCCCTCCTCCTCCTCTCTCCTCCTCCATCCTCCTCCTCCCTCCTCCTCATCACTCCTCCTCCCTCCTCCTCCTTCTTCCTCCCTCCTCCTCACTCCTCCCCCTCCTCCTTCCTCCTCCTCCCTCTCCGCCTCCTCCCTCCTCCTCCTCCTTCCTCCTCCCTCTACCTCCTCCTCCTCCTCCCTCTACCTCCTCCCCCCTCCTCCCTTCACATTCCTCCTCCTCCCTCTTCCTCCTCCCCCCTCCTCCTCCTCTCTCCGCCTCCCTCCTCCTCCTCCTCCCTCTACCTCCTCCCTCCTCCTCCCTTCACATTCCTCCTCCTCCCTCCTCCTCCTCCCCTCCTCCTCTTCCCTCCTCCTCCTCCCCCTCCTTCTCCTCCTTCTCCCTCCTCCTTCTCCCTCTTCCTCCTCCCTCTTCCTTCTCCCTCCGCCTCCTCCCTCCTCCTACTCTCTCCTCCTCCTCCCTCCTCCTCCCTCTCCCTCCTCCTCCCTCTCCTCCTCCTGCTCCCTTCTCCTCCTGCGTTCTCCTCCTCCCTCCTTCTCCCTCCTCCTCCCTCTTCCTCCTCCCTCCTCCTCGCCTCCTCCTCCACCCTACTCCTCCCTCCTCCTCCTAATCCCTCCTCCTCCCTCCTATTCCTCCCTACTCCTCCTGTCTCCTCCCTCCTCCTCCCTCCTCTTCCCTACTCCACCTCCCTCTTCGTCCTCCCTCCTACATTTACCCAAGACAGACAGACAGTCAGACAGATAGTGGGGAACGGGATCTTATATGACTACTTATATAATTTAAATGAGATGCTCTCCACTATGGGCTGGGCCGGGTCAGACAGACAGACAGATAGATAGATAGATAGATAGATAGATAGACAGACAGACAGACAGACAGACAGACAGACAGACAGACAGACAGACAGACAGACGGGAACTTATATGACTACTTATATGAATTAAATGAGATGCTCCCCACCAGGTGTTGGGCGATGCCGGGCCGGGTCAGACAGACAGACAGATAGATAGTCGGAACGGGAACTTATATGACTACTTATATGAATTAAATGAGATGCTCCCCATCAGGGTCTGGGCGAAGACGGGCCGGATCAGACAGACAGACAGACAGACAGACAGATAGACAGACAGACAGACAGACAGACAGATAGTCGGTAACGGGAACGAGAACTTATATGACTACTTATATGAATTAAATGAGATGCTCCCCACCAGAGTCTGGGCGAAGCCGGGCCGGGTCAGCTAGTTTAGTGTATAAACACGAGCATTTCGATGCCTAGCTGTATACTGAGTTTGTCTTGAGAATTTAATTGATATCACCAGCCAATTTCGATTATTAGAAGAGATGGTATCTAGCTGAGGTCAGCGTGGCCGACGGGATAAGAGAGTCCCCTCTTAAACTTCCTGTGTACAGATGGCAATGGGTTCATTCCCTACACAGATCAATTACACTTAAACATTGACTTCTTGCTCAGGAAGCACCGGCAATCTTAAAATGCTGCATCTCCTTTCCAAACGTTGCGATAAACTCCTGGTTAATTTTTTGTAGGAAACAGTAGTTTGTCATTGCTTACTGAACAAGAAATCAACGTTTAAGTCCCAAATTAACTGATTCAATGTGCGAAACAAAATGTAGGTTTGGACCAAACATGGCGCACAATCAAATGAACAAGTATTATCATGTCAATTTTCATTCTCTAAACATTAAAATTGCGGAAGATATCACGAAACGAAACAAATAATATGATTACCCTAGTATGACCATATATGGCCCTTCTATTCAAATGGGAGGTCACATTTGGCGATATACTACACTATGGCACTGAATCGTTTAATACCAGTGTAGGGATTGAACGCCCTACCTTCCCATCAGCGCACAAGAAGCTTCAGAGAGATCTCGCTAATCCTTTCAGCAACGTCGACTTCTTGCAAACTACAGAGTTGAGTTGAGCTGAGTCAAGAACCGACATACTAGTGCTCTTGTCATCCTCATACGCGCTCCATCCACATCTTCAACATCGAGATAACAGTTTCAATACTAATGGTACCAGCTGCAATCAGATTATGTGTTTGTGTGGCCTTTCCACGGAGAACTGAGTATCGACCAGATCCTCTGGCCATTTCCTGATGCATCATTCTCTCCTAGCAATGATGATTATCTGTTCTTCCACACTAAACACGGTGTCCAATGGAACTTGCCACATCTGCCTTGTCGTGCACCACTACTCCACCCAGAGGTGCAAATCCAGCCAATTTTTCTACTGCCCATTTCCCAACACATCAACATGTCCTGTGGAAAAGATTCAACGGATGCTCTCTATCTTAAATTTTTTAATTGAAGCTTGCCACTTTGTGTAAACCTGTCTTGACCCTGCTCAGCATGCATGAGTCTGTTATAATTACGACATGTATGCACTGTTTATCCTTCAGCCAACGGAACGCCGTAGTAAGTTCCTCCACCGTATTTCTGAGACTGGATTACGTGGTATCATACGCCAGACTCTCCTGCACTAACACTGTTATTAACGTTCATTATGGACCCCCAAACACTTCTTTTGCCTCTTAGCACAGAGCCATCTGTGGAGATGATTACATCACCGGGGCGCGAATTGTCATGCATCAATTAGTGTATCTCCCTTTTAGCGCTGTCTGCTGGTCAATTCCTACACTCCTGATCCAGTGTGATTATGACCCTACACAGGTTTGACATTTCTTCTGGAATTTTGAACCATTCGTCTCCTCTCCCAATGTGTTCAAGCACACACACACTTCTCTGATTGTGTCCTCTACCTGAACCCTCCGTGATTTTCCTCTTATTTGTCTATGACTCTTATCTGTGTCCTTGACCACGGCCACTCGGAGATATGACACAGCCTGCTGCACCTTGAGTCTGTCCGCAAGCTTTGGCAAAGCCAGGATGCATATCATACATACTGTAGGCGTGTCCCTTGTGAATCCCAGGATCACTCGCATAGCTTCATTCTGTATGTGCTCTAGTTTCACTAGCCGACTCTTTGACACTGTGAGTAGTCCTAATCTATGCTCAAGAACTGAGATAATTAGATGATGATAGAGTAAGAAAAACGTTCTTTTATCCTTGCCCATTGCTGTCATAATCTTCTGTGTATCAAGTCCCTTCTACACCTCTGACAACAGCCATGATTCAAGTTACGACTCATGGCATGGTAACATATATTCACGCTGAAGGACGTGACAATCGTGGACCTTAAGCCACGGAGTGCACGCCGAAGTTGTCGCCGAAGCGAATAGACAAGATAAGCGAAGGTGACAGGGGATTCAAGTCGTGGTTGTCGTCGGGTGCGGACGCACCACGTTATGAAGATAGGAATGGCCTTCAAGAGTCTTATATTTTAGATGTGTGAAGATACAGACGTTTATATATGTGGTAAAAGTTGCATAATTGTGAACATCTGTTGATTTGTGATTACGTCAGTATTATAAAGTAGACGAAAACTGATTGTAAGGACGCATGTTCAGCTACCAAGAGTTGTGTTCGACAAAGATAAATGAGCCGATATGTAACCAAAGCGACGACCTATTATAAAAGTATGCCTCTAGAATCAACAGGGTTGAGCATAAGGTCGATTCTGCAAATAATTTACAACCTTTTCACTCATGAAAAAGAGTATATGTCACGCTGCAACAACAAATCCGTCGACGTGATCACTAAATGATAAAACTGCTCAACGTAAACTTCAGCGCAATGTTCTACAAAGAACATGCAACATTTAGTTTCCAGCTGATGTTCGCAAGTTCTGGGCACTTCCCTGCACCTATTAGAGTGGAACTGACGTGCAGCTGTATCAGCAGAACACAATATGCATTTGTGAAAGCTTCGCCGGCCACATAAGAAATGCAAACTGTTAGTATAATCTTCAAGAACAAGAGTTCAGGGGCGTCAGTTGTCAATTAAGATAATAAAGGTGCCATATATTAAAATATCTTTAAAAAAATGTCATTAGAAAACAAGACTCTTC
This sequence comes from Cepaea nemoralis, assembly GCA_014155875.1. Classification (NCBI taxonomy): domain Eukaryota; kingdom Metazoa; phylum Mollusca; class Gastropoda; order Stylommatophora; family Helicidae; genus Cepaea; species Cepaea nemoralis. Next base: position 334,978 of record JACEFZ010006805.1, read on the forward strand.
GTATGAAATATGAATACTGAAGATACACCTGATGATATTGTGGGATGAGGTAAATAGTCGGTACCGAGTATTGAATATATTCTACCCACATAAGCAAACACATAGACACGCGATACTTCAACTGAGAAATGCTTATTTTTTATTTTTTTTTTAATTCAAAGACCAACACAGACACGAAGAAAACGACAATTGAGTTGAGTTGAGTTGAGTTAAGTTGAGTTGAGTTAAGAACCGACATCACTGCACTCAGGACATTCCCATACGTGCTCAGTCCCCTCGTTTTTAAACGACAATTATGATTATAATACAGGCATGTAAGCGTTAGGGCATATGGTGCTAGATTCACATTTTATTAATCAATCGGCACTCGATGGGTGATGTGCTCAATATCATGGCCCGCCTTTACTTTCCAAGGCAGTTCCTGGTACTTATTTTAGGCTGGGTTGACCTGGGAGTCCACGTCAATATTTAAAAACCTCCCGCATGAGAATTAGTTAGTTAGTTAGTCGACAGATCATCCTCGTTGCACATCGGACCATTCAGTCCATAAGTGCTCGGATCCCCTCCTCAGCAAATCCCGCAGCGTGTAGCGGCTAACGACGCCAGTTCTGTGTTGGTTTATCAATCTTCTTTGGCTTCCTGCGTAGTGTTCTTGTTTGGCCACCCCTCTTTTAATTTGCTGCTCTCGCAGTCTGGCCATTGTTGTAGATTCACAGTCATCACTTGGTTCTTGCAAAAGTCTCACTTCTCGTAGAGCATTCAGAATGTCAGCCTGGTCCATGGCGCGTCCGCCCTCAACAGTAGCCTCACCTGCGAGCTTGTCAGCCCGCTCATTTCCTTGTACTCCCGCATGCCCTGGCACGAAGATGAAACTAATCTTTGCCAGCCGAGACCGCTTCAGTGGCAGCAACCATTCTCTTCGGATCGACCCCTCCTCTATCCTCTTGATCATCCCGCATGAGAATTCGAACCCATAACCACCAGGTCGATAACGAGAGTCTAGCCACTACGTTACGGCGGCTACCGAAGACTTATAGGCTAAAACGAAAGTTCAGATAACTACAAGATAAACATAGCTCGAAACATGTATCGTCACATATCTCTATTTATTTAATTTACTTCTATGAGTGTCAATTAATCCCTGTGAAATTACGGAGCGACGACTATCCACTAAATATAAGTATATGTATATGAAGTTAGCGTGATGCGATGTATGAATGTTGACATATAGGTACACAGAATAGCAAATATGTTAGAGAAGAAAAAAGAACACAAGTGTGTAAACACTGATAGCCAAGTTAAAACTATCAAAAGCCCCATATGACGAACTATCAGTTAGACTTTACGAAAACATGTCAAATGAAACAAACATATAAAACCTAGTTTAAGATAAATAAGCTGACAGTGAACACAGGACAAATAAATGCTCCGGCCTGGCGGATGTAAACAAGCATTAATACCATGTCACTATACTGTACTCAGCTTGAGTTCATGCCAGACAAACGTGTTGCCGGCACGAAGCTGGTGTCACAAACGCTATGTTAGAAGCATAAATACGTGGTCATATTGATGAGTCAGCGTTAGATGTTGATGAATTCATAGAAAGCTATTACTTTCAGTGGATTGTCACTCGTGTATGTAAACACGAGATGTACAGTAACATCGTTTACGTTATGTAACTAATTTTGTACCAAGCAATGCACAACACCGGTTTTATTTGTTGATTAATTCTTCCTCCTATTCTTCTGCTTCTTTCGCTATTGCAACATCATCATCATTTTCTTCTTTTCCTCATGTTCGAGGGGAGTGCGCCGTAATTAACTATACACTACAGAGATCAGTCTGCCCGAGTGAGGCGTGCAAGTTTGCTTCCTCTAGACAAATATCATCTGAGGGAGGCAGCGAGATCTACCCGTGTGCAAACTACGAGGGTAAGTTAATAAGTAAGTCACAAATGGCTGTAGAAATATAACTACAAATGATAACAATTTGAAACAAGTTTATTTCTATACATACATGATCCCTTTATTTCTCAACATAATTTCCACCAACAATGATGCACTTATCCCATCGTTTTATCAGTCCTCCCAAACAGGCTGCATATAACTGCGTGCTCTGTTTTCTAAACCACGATTTCACTTTACATTCAACATCGGCGTCTTTCGCGAAATGTCTCCCGCCAAGGTGGGTTGTCAGTGTTTATGCTGACAAATGTTGTCCCGGAAAGCGGTGCATAGCTGAGTAGAAATCTTTACGAGGTCGAGTCAGTAAGAATGTCACACTGTTCTGTGGGATGGCCGGTAAATGAGAACAAAGCACGCAATTCTATGCAACCGGTTTGGGAGGACTGATAAAACGATGGGATAAGTGCATCGATGTTGGTGGAAATTATGTTGAGAAATAAAGGGACAATGTATGTATAAAAATAAACTAGTTTCAAGTTGTTATCATGTGTAGTTATTTTTTACAGCCGTTTGTGACTTACTCATTAACTTATCTTCGTATCTTTCCTAATAACTGTCCCAGGACTGCGGCTTAACTGTCTTACTCTGTGAGATTCTCAACTGCCAGCGCTAGGCTGAGATTCTCAATTACCAGAACTAGTCTGAGATGCTCAACTGTCATAACTAGGCTGAGATTCTCAACTGTCATAACTAGGCTGATATTCTCAACTGTCATAACTAGGCTGATATTCTCAACTGCCAGAACTAGGCTACGATTCTCAATTGCTTTAGTTAGATGAACACGCAAAAAGGACACATGTTAATACCAGATTGTTGTATATGAGAAATAAATATATAGTGTCTTCTCACTCTTTCTAGTGTAATCTAGCAAGGACGTTGGTTGCGTCGTGTATTTAGCAATTAAGCTGCGATAAATTCAGCTTTAGTTCGATACAATCGACTTCAGCATGTTTGAAGTAGATTCAGACTAGGTTTGCCTTCCCTCTTTGATTCCTGCTTAGTCTACGGGCCAGGCTGCAATAATGTTGCCAATGTCCAGGCCCATCAGTTGGAGAAGGTGTTGCATTGTGATAAACCGGAGAAATTGTTGCATTGTGATAAACCCTGGTGTGTCTATCTTCATCACGAGCAGTCACGCCGTTCAGCCCGTCACGTCATCCTTCTATAACGAGTTTTCGGTCTCAAATGGAATGTTCATCAACTCTTCTGTCTCAGACTCCCTCAGCCTCTCTCCCCTTCCAACTTTCCCGCTGTCGTGAAGTACTCCAGCTTTCACTTCCCCATGATCTGCCCAGATAATGTGGATTGTCTTGTCGTGAAGTACTCCAGCTTTCACTTCCCCATGATCTGCCCAAATAATGTGGATTGTCTTGTCATGAAGTACTCCAGCTTTCACTTCCCCATGATCTGCCCAAATAATGTGGATTGTCTTGTCGTGAAGTACTCCAGCTTTCACTTCCCCGTGATCTGCCCAAATAATGTGGATTGTCTTGTCATGAAGTACTCCAGCTTTCACTTCCCCATGATCTGCTCATATTATGTGGATTATCTTAACGTGAAGTACTCCAGCTTTCACTTCCCCATGACCTGCCCAAATAATGTGGATTGTCTTATCGTGAAGTACTCCAGTTTTCACTTCCCCATGATCTGCCCAAATAATGTGTATTATCTTATCGTGAAGTACTCCAGCTTTCACTTTCCCATGATCTGCCCAAATAATGTGGATTGTCTTATCGTGAAGTACTCCAGCTTTCACTTCCCCATGATTTGCCCAAATAATGTGTATTATCTTATCGTGAAGTACTCCAGCTTTCACTTCCCCATGATCTGCTCAAATAATGTGGATTGTCTTGTCATGAAGTACTCCAGCTTTCACTTCCCCATGATCTGCCCAAATAATGTGGATTGTCTTGTCATGAAGTACTCCAGCTTTCACTTCCCCATGATCTGCCCAAATAATGTGGATTGTCTTGTCATGAAGTACTCCAGCTTTCACTTCCCCATGATCTGCCCAAAAAATGTGGATTGTCTTGTCATGAAGTACTCCAGCTTTCACTTCCCCATGATCTGCCCAAATAATGTGGATTGTCTTGTCATGAAGTACTCCAGCTTTCACTTTCCTATGATCTGCCCAAATAATGTGGATTGTCTTGTCGTGAAGTATTCCAGCTTTCACTTTCCCATGATCTGCCCAAATAATGTGGATTGTCTTGTCATGAAGTACTCCAGCTTTCACTTTCCTATGATCTGCCCAAATAATGTGGATTGTCTTGTCGTGAAGTACTCCAGCTTTCACTTTCCTATGATCTGCCCAAATAATGTGGATTGTCTTGTCATGAAGTACTCCAGCGTTCACTTTCCTATGATCTGCCCAAATAATGTGGATTGTCTTGTCGTGAAGTACTCCAGCTTTCACTTTCCCATGATCTGCCCAAATAATGTGGATTGTCTTGTCATGAAGTACTCCAGCTTTCACTTTCCTATGATCTGCCCAAATAATGTGGATTGTCTTGTCGTGAAGTACTCCAGCTTTCACTTTCCCATGATCTGCCCAAATAATGTGGATTGTCTTGTCGTGAAGTACTCCAGCTTTCACTTCCCCATGATCTGCCCAAATAATGTGGATTGTCTTGTCGTGAAGTACTCCAGCTTTCACTTCCCATGATCTGCTCAGAGAATGTGCATTGTCTTGTCGTGAGGCGTGTAACTGGTTCTCTTTGAGAGTTAAATTCTGTCATGATATCGAACTTATGCTTTCTATCTGCCCATGGTGTTCTCATCATTATTTTACAAAACCATGTCTGCTGATTCAACGTACTTTCTTACTAATCTATTGATTATATATGATTAATTTCAGCACATACACAAATACACAAGTATTGACTTACGCTAATAGAACTAGAAGACAGGCGTAGTGATTAGAGAACACACTCGCCCATACCGAGGAAAGCTACAGCTTTCAATGTTAATGATGTCTAGTGTACCCTCTAATCTCTACTTCTTCTACTCCTATGAGCGCCAATCAATATTTGTGAATGTGTCCATGTGCTGCCTTAGTGGCCTCAAGGGTTCTGCAACAAATGATTTACTTCAGTGCATCAAGATAGACTCGATATGACCCTTAAGACACACGTCGATTGACAGTGATATTGCACAGAATATTTTACTCTTGAAGAACGCTGCTATTAGCTCACACAAAGGTCCTTTATACTCTCGTAAGTAGCATTGGGTATATGGAGCTAGACTCATATGTTCATAGACCAAACGGCACTCACTGGACATATGGAACTAGACGCATATGTTCATTGAACAAACGGCACTCACTGGACATATGGAACTAGACGCATATGTTCATTGACCAAACGGCACTCACTGGACATATGGAGCTAGACTCGTATGTTCATAGACCAAAAGGCACTCACTGGACATATGGAGCTAGACTCGTATGTTTATAGACCAAACGGCACTCACTGGACATATGGAGCTAGACTAATATGTTCATAGACCAAACGGCACTCACTGGATATATGGAGCTAGACTCATATGTTCATAGACCAAACGGCACTCACTGGGTACATGGTACTAAACTCATATGATCATAGACCAATCGGCACTCACTGGGTATATGGTGCTAAACTCATATGTTCATAGACCAAACGGCACTCACTGGACATAGGAGCTAAACTCATATGTTCATAAACCAAACGGAACTCACTGGACATATGGAGCTAAATTCATATGTTCATAAACCAAACGGCACTCAATGGACATATGGAACAAGACTCATATGTTTATAGACCAAACGGCACTCACTGGACATATTGAGCTAGACTCATATGATCATAGACCAAACGGCACTCACTGGGTAGCCTATATGGTGCTAGACTCATATGTTCATAGACCAAACGGCACTCACTGGGTATATGGAGCTAAACTCATATGTTCATAGACCAAACGGCACTCACTGGACATATGGAGCTAGACTCATATGTTCATAGACCAAACGGCACTCACTGGACATATGGAGCTAGACTCATATGTTCATAGACCAAACGGCACTCACTGGACATAGGAGCTAAACTCATATGTTCATAAACCAAACGGCCCTCACTGGACATATGGAGCTAACCTCAATGTTCATAGATCAAACTGCACTCACTGGGTATATGGAGCTAACCTCATATGTTCATAGACCAAACTGCACTCACTGGGTATATGTAGCAAGACTCATATGTTCATAAACCAAACGGCACTCACTGGACATATGGAGCTAACCTCATATGTTCATAGATCAAACTGCACTCACTGGGTATATGGAGCTAAACTTATGTGTTCATAGATCAAACGGCACTCACTGGGTATATGGAGCTAACCTCATATGTTCATAGACCAAACGGCACTCACTGGGTATATGGTGCTAAACTTATGTGTTCATAGACCAAACGGCACTCACTGGGTATATGGAGCTAAACTTATGTGTTCATCGACCAAACGGCACTCACTGGGTATATGGTGCTAAACTCATATGTTCATAGACCAAACGGCACTCATAGGGTATATGGAGCTAAACTCATATGTTCATAGACCAAACGGCACTCACTGGGTGATTTGGTCGGTATCACGCCGACTAACTTTACTTTCCAAGGCATTTTAATATCCATTTTAGTGAACCCGAGTCATTTTTTTTTTTTTTTTTGAAAATTTGAAACCACCCGCATGCGGATCGAACTTAATTTAACTAGTACGGCAAGCTGGCGTCTAGCCACTGTACGACCGCTACTCCATGTTACTATTATGTGGGCTTCAGTAATCTATAAATAAAAAATGTGTGTGCATGTGTACCACGATACTTCTCTCCACGAGCACTTGGAAATCACACCCCCTCAGCAACGTGTGTATGTCAGAATTAACGACTTGCATACACACAGACACAATATGGCCGTGTAACGAGTTTCAGCTGATGACTAACAAAAACTGAACACACAAAGAAGCACGCCGTAATCGGAAACCTTTCTTTCCAATGTAATACACACACAAAATATAATTTCTAAGTGCCTAAAAATGTACGTTAATGCCTTTTAGCATTTGTTTTCCCCCCGTAGCACAATAGCACAGTTCTCATAGAGGAAATATGACATTAATCCATTACGTCATTAAATCCTGGTAAAAATAAACAGGAGCTTGTCAAATCTGTCATATTAGGCTCGTGTGCACAACAGTCTGGCAAACAAATCAATAGCGGAAAGAAATAATATTATGTTTATCTTGCAAATCTTCTCATACAACTACTATTTAATTCCATTATTTAAAATGTGATTCTAAAATAACACAAATACCAAATCTCCCCTTTCTGGAGCTTCAAACAAATGAATGGCTAACACAAACAGGACGTTTAAGCTAATACCTGACCTAGTGTAGCTTCCTATAGACGGATGAATAATATATACAGTACGCTGACGCTAAAAATGGTGCCTGCCGTAGCCTCATACAAACGGCTGGCTAATATAGACAGGAATATTAAGCTACAAAACTGACTTGCTGTAATTTCACTCGCATATATGACTAACGGATGGACAATACAAACATAGTGTTTAAGCAGACACACAAAACAGTCAAAAAGCAATGGCAAACTACTGAACGTAAAATTTGCCCAGGAATCACGATCAGGGAAAATGCTGAGGTTGACTGCTATGTTCTGTGAAGGACATGCAACTTAATTTTTGCTAAGGGCTTGCGAACGCGGTTCGTGAGCCGGGTACCAGGTGTTCGAAGCTCAACTGCGACAGATTTGGGCAGCAGACCGTGTCGCGTTGTGTTGTAACCTGCTGGTATGGGAGCCAGTCGTTCAGAAACAATGGCAAACTACTGAATGTAACACATGCCTATAGTATGTTCCGATTTGAATGCCTTCATTCACGATCAATTATTTTGAAAACTGTCACGGAAATCACGTGAAAATTTTAAAAAAATTGGGGATGTCTTGGTGAAGCTGTAATACTGTTAAAATGATGGACGTAATCTCTAAGTCGTACATTATATACCGCATATAAACAAACTTTGAAATCTGCTGTAAAATCTCCAGAACAAACATTTTTTTGTTGGGTGGACATAATGATAAAGTTATATACTAAATCTCATCATTTTCCCTCAGTTGGTTACTGAGATATTGAATGTTATATTGAGGCAACAACAAAAAAACACACTATAGTACATTAACAGCAGCTGAAACATGCTGGTGTTGTCTGCAATGTCCTGTAAGGGATACGCAACAAAATTTTATTTTATTATGACTACCATAACACAAATAGGTTGTTTACACTAAATATCTGACCCAATGTAGCCTCATGCTGATGGACGGACAATACACACGGAATGTTTCAGCTAGACATCTGAGCTACTGTAGTCTCGTGTACATGGACGGACAATACACACGGAATGTTTCAGCTAGACATCTGAGCTACTGTAGTCTCGTGTACATGGACGGACAATACACACGGAATGTTTCAGCTAGACATCTGAGCTACTGTAGTCTCGTGTACATGGACGGACAATACACACGGAATGTTTCAGCTAGACATCTGAGCTACTGTAGTCTCGTGTAGATGGACGGACAATACACACGGAATGTTTCAGCTAGACATCTGAGCTACTGTAGTCTCGTGTACATGGACGGACAATACACACGGAATGTTTCAGCTAGACATCTGAGCTACTGTAGTCTCGTATAGATGGACGGACAATACACACGGAATGTTTCAGCTAGACATCTGAGCTACTGTAGTCTCGTGTACATGGACGGACAATACACACGGAATGTTTCAACTAGACATCTGAGCTACTGTAGTCTCGTGTACATGGACGGACAATACACACGGAATGTTTCAACTAGACATCTGAGCTACTGTAGTCTCGTGTACATGGGCGGACAATACAAACCATAGTGTTTAAGCAGACACACAAAACAGTAAAGTTAATCATATGACACCTACGATCTTTGGAGTGTAAAGTGACACGCCTTCAAATATTCTAAAATCAGGTTGAGGTGGTCAGTTTCATTCCTCGCCTTCTTCGCCTTCTTTCATTCTCAGACAATTCTATAAAACAAAATTATCCAGTAGCCATGTATCAGGCTAGCATACGTGTTGGTGTAATGGTAAGTACGTTAAGCTGACGATGGCAAGAGCTCTGGTGGGCGAGGGTTCGATGTCAGCGCTAAATGTCTGCTATGGGAGGGAAAGACCAAACGCCCTATTTCTCCGCGCATAGAGGCCTACAAAATGTGGTGGTCTTAACGTGTCAGATACCCACAGAAAAAAAAACACGATGCGCCTAGTATGGCGATATATCGTCCTTATGTTTAAATGTGAGGTCACGTTTGACGATATATTATCCTACGGCACTCAAGTTAGGTTCGATCGAGGTGTAATAGTACTGTCTAAAAAACAACAGAAGTCTGCCAGTACTGAGGATTACACCTGGACGAATATGTTGGGGGTTAAATACACGAAAACATTACTACCACAGCACCCTTTAGAGCAAAGATGTCTCTATGCTCAGATGTCTCATCTTATTCTACTTTAAAAGTGGTCACACCCATTATAATGTGTGACTCAAAGACACAGCTTTCACTACTGAACTACTGACTATGCATTTGAAAATTAGTGGCTGGAAGTTTGCAATAAAAGGCACTCGAGATAAAGAAGATGTTTAATGTAAGCCTTAGATCACCCGCTGCTGAATAGCAAACGTGTAATGTCCTGGTAACCCGGATCAAGGAACAATCCCCGCCTAGAGCAGTATTCGAACACATAACCACTGAGCTGGCAGGCAAGGATTGTCCCATATATAGTTGTTAACTTCCGTTCTGCAAACAATCAGGAACAGACTTCTGGGTAATGATACAGCATGCAGTGAGACAACAATGTCCACACCGAGGGAACACAACATACAAACAGGAACTAGCGCTACGAGTCGATTGGTCAAGGCGTTAGATATATGTCCGATCAGTGTGGACGGGGGTAGTTACCGTCCAGACACGTCTTGGGTGACAGTGTGCTGCCAGACTGCCGTGACGTCATGTTCTGTTGGCCAATAGCCAATATATTTAGTCACTTGCTAGAAAGGGTAACAAGTTTCCTTCTTTACCTTCTTCCCCCTGCCTTCCGTGCTGGAAAATTTCCAGAACGTCTGAAAATGAGAAGGTACCCGTGTACAGAGACTATTTAACCGCCGCTATTGCTAAGCAAGAAGCGGGTGCGCTGGTATAATCGTTAGGGGGTTACGCTGATAATGTCATGAGCGTGTTGGACCAGGGTTCGACGCTTGCGCTCGTCGTCAGCTATAAGAGAGATAAACTGGTCACCTATTCCTCCGTGCATTCAGGCGAGCAAACAGTTATGGTCCCAACACTTCACAGAAGCACAGCATGTGCGCTATCCACAACACCATCAAGATGCCATTCTGGAGGTGTTACTTTTTATTATGTTATTATCTGAATTATTTCACAATGGATCCAAGACAGGTTACGAAACAATGGCATGTTCGTGATAAGTTGCTAAAAAGTTGTAAGGATGGCAGTACAGGAAATAGTTTCGGTAGTTTAAGATGGTGGCTACAGTTTGAGCACCCTGGAGAGAATTCGTTGCTCTCCTTAAAGACGTCACCTACACACGATAGTTTGCTTTGTCATTTAATGACCAAAAAAGATAAGAAGATTACACATCATGCTGCAATGACGGCACGAAGATGGAACAAAACAAAACCTCATAGCTCTCTCTCTCTCTTTCTCTCTCTCTCTCTCTCTCTCTCTCTCTCTCTCTCTCTCTCTCTCTCTCTCTCTCTCTCTCTCTCTCTCTCTCTCTCTCTCTCTCTCTCTCTCTCTCCTCATCTCTCTCTCTCTCTCTCTCCACACTTTAAATAGAAAACAAAACAAACAAACAAATACGAGTTAAGCATGTTTACCTTCTTTTATGAAGCCTCTCTGTATGGAGCTTGGAATTGTGAAAACAAAAGGCGTTCTGTGCTTCCAGTTGATGGTCAGCTTACGACTCGCGTGACTAGACAGATTTGGGTAGCATTGTTTATCACTATTTCTTCTGTTGTATTTTCCAGCACTGAAAGCAAACAAATACATTCAGATAAACTAATACTGCACGTTCTAACTAAGCATGAGGATGTTTTATAAATAGTTATAATCACCCTTGTTAAGGGAAAATCTCATCTCATCTCATCATGTTCCTCTTGTACCTTGCGGTGTCGAGGTGAAGTATAAACTTCGTGAGAGTGCCCGATTATGGGCTTCGTATATCGACATTCCCATGGATTCTGTTATTCCCTCCGTCCAACGTTTACGTGGTCGGCCTCTTCCTCTGTTTCCATCTGGTCTGTACATCATTGCTTGTTGTGGCATGCTGTTGACTGGTAACCTCTTGCATGGCCAAACCATTTGACTTGCTGCTTTCTAATAAAATCTAGAGCAGCTTTAACCCCCACTGTAGTCCTGATTCTTCATTTCTGATCTTATCTCTTCTTGATACGTTGAGTATTCTTCTCAGGAACCTCATTTCTGTTGTTGTGATTTTTCTTTTCTCTTTTTCTGTCATTGTCCAGGTTTGGCATTGGTAGCACAGAGTTGGTAGGAAGATTGTGTTGTAAAGTGCTTTCTTAGTAGTTATTGATACATGTTTGTTCTTTAGTATTGGTGCCATTTGTCCAATGAGTTGATTTGTCTTATTGCACCTATTTTCGATCTCGTCTTCTGATCTGCCATTTGATGATATTATACTTCCTAGGTACTTGAAGCTCTTTACTTGTTTCAAGGGATGTTCGTTTAGGTGAATTGTTGCTGTTTGTTCTTCTTTAGTTATAGTCATTACCTCTGTTTTGCTTGTGCTAATTTTCATGTTATGTTCCCTACACATTTCGTTTAGACTATTCATGCGGTCTTGTAATTCAGCTTCTGATTTTGCTATTAGTGCTTGGTCGTCCGCAAACAGGAGTTCTCTAATGGTTAGATTTGCAGATGGTTCTTCTTCTGTGTTCTCGTCATGCGGTATTCTTGCTGTCTCTGCTTGGCTGGTTTCTTTACATATGTTGTCTATATATGTTATGAACAAGAGAGGGGACAGGACACAACCTTGTCGTACTCCAGATCTTATGGTGAAGGGTTCTGAGTGTCCTCCAGTTGCTCTCACTATGCATTCACTGTTGTTGTATAAACTAATATAAATTAAAAAGTAGGGAAAATAGCTACAATAATTACTAATAAACTTCGAACTAATTCATTAATATCAATGCGGGGTTCACGGGGAGGACTAAACATATTCCAGTCAACCAAGAGGTGAGGAATTAACGCTGGCGCTGGATAGATCACACTGAGAAAATCTAAGGACAATATAGAGGTACTTTCTTGTCTGGAAGCCACAAAGCAAACGGCATAGCTAAAGACTTAAACATACTTGGAGAAGGGAATTACGGACAGAGATGAATAATACTGGAAAGACATTGGGGGGAATTGGGAGAAGTGGGCTGCACGAAATATCTTATGATAGGACTGCTCGGTGTGGTGTGGCTGAGGGCCTATGTCTTGTTACAGAATCAGCCACTCTCGAGTAACATCCATACAGTAATTTCAGCTGTACCATCGCCTACATGGGTACTGATTTCCCTGGTGATTAATAATAAACCATATTTATATTTGTGTACATATATGTTAGTTATTTTGTCGCGGTTCCAACTTCACGGCAACGGGTCGTCCCCATTATGCGCCGTTCCTGTGCCAGTGAATATCACACAAAATGCTCCCCACTGCCCTATGTGAACAATGGAATAGACAGGAGTATCGGAAAACCAACAGCCCGCACAGGTACACTGTGCATAATGCCGCCGCCAGAATGCCAACACAAAAGTCCTCCACGAGAAATACAGTTCATTGTCGATGGAAACGGCAGTCACCAGAAAGACTTCATTGACCCGGGTTTTATCCCATATGGCCCGGTCTCTTTCCGCAGGGCAACCCGCCGAAAGCGCCGCACAAAGCACGACCTCCGTATCTCCAGCGACGACTTCCAGGAGTCTCCTGAAAAATGCACTCGTGAACCGAAAAGGCAAACCAGTCAATCCAGCAACAACCGGCCGCCATCGTTCCGAACATGTATAAACTGCATCTTGTACATATATGTACTAGTAATTAAGTCTTCCTACAAGTTTGCTTCCTGCCAGCATAGGAAATTTCTCATCTCATCTCATCATGTTCCTCTTGTAACTTGCGGTGTCGAGGTGAAGTATAAACATCGTGAGAGTGCCCGATTATGGGCTTCATATATCGGTATTCCCATTGACTCTGCTATTCCCTCCGTCCAACGTTTACGTGGTCGGCCTCTTCCACTGTTTCCATCTGGTCTGTACATCATTGCTTGTTGTGGTAACCTACTTGCATGGCCAAACCATTTGACTTGCTGCTTTCTAATAAAATCTAGTGCTTCTTTAACCCCCACTTGAGTCCTGATTTCTTCATTTCTGATCTTATCTCTTCTTGATACATTGAGTATTCTTCTCAGTAACCTCATTTCTGTTGTTGTGATTTTTCTTTTCTCTTTTTCTGTCATTGTCCAGGTTTGACTTTGGTAACATAGAGTTGGTAGGAAGATTGTGTTGTAAAGTGCTCTCTTAGTACTTATTGATACATATTTGTTCTTTAGTATTGGTGCCATTTGTTCAATGAGTTGATTTGCCTTATTGCACCTATTTTCGATCTCGTCTTCTGATCTGCCATTTGATGATATTATACTTCCTAGGTACTTGAAACTCTTACTTGTTTCAAGGAATGTTCGTTTAGGTTAATTGTTGTTATTTGTTCTTCTTTAGTTATAGTCATTACCTCTGTTTTGCTTGTGCTAATTTTCATGTTATGTTCCCTACACATTTCGTTTAGAATATAAATGTGGTCTTGTAATTCAGCTTCTGATTTTGATATTAGTGCTTGGTCGTCCGCAAACAAGAGTTCTATAATAGTAAGATTTGCAGATGGTTCTTCGGTGTTCTCGTCATGCGGTATTCTTGCTGTCTCTGCTTGGCTGGTTTCTTTACATATGTTATCTATATATGTTATGAACAAGAGAGGGGACAGGACACAACCTTGTCGTACTCCAGATCTTATGGTGAAGGGTTCTGTGTGTCCTCCAGTTGCTGTCACTATTCATTCACTGTTGTTGTATAAACTTCTACATACGGTTGTTAGATGTGTACTGACTCCATATTGTTTAAGGATTTCTGTTTTTTTTCTCCCTCGGATACTGGTGCCGACTGAACGATATATGCGTGACGTATAAGTTATACCTCAGGTTACTAACATCGTCAGTAGCTTTTCGGTGAGGGGAGGGAACACGTGGACTGTGTGTCTGTGAAATCCTAGAGAATCCTTTCTCTGGAAGATAGACCGGTTGCCATTGGGGAGTTTTGTTCTCTTAGCAAGGTAAGCATATAATCTATCGTCCTAGGTGGGGGGGGGGGGGGGGTGTTTCCCCCCCCCCCCCCCGCATATCCACTATAAGACATCGCTGCCAACATCAGCACCCTTCAGCTGAATTGTTGATTTCTTGACAAGATTACGCTGAGTAGTTTGCCATTGATTTCTGAGAGGGATGGCTCACATACCCAGTAAGTTACCGACGCGGAGAGAACCGCTACCGACTCTCGCGCACGTCACTTTACTCACGAGAGTACGGGATTACGGAGAAAGTCGTGTAACTCCTAGACCAGGGATAACGGCAAGGTGGTTAGCCATATCTAAAACCAGGGCCGCGCCGTGCTATGATACAGAGTGGCGACCGCATCAGGCGGAACCGCAAGGGGTCTTCATAAGGGGGGGGGGGAAGAATTTTAAAGAAAAAACATGTAAGGGGTGGCATTTCAAAGACTTTCATCATACTGAGAAAATCTATCGCACGGTACTGTCTAAAATCATGTTTCCTGTGAATGAACGAATAAATGAAAGTGCTGTCACATCATTTCTGCCCTGATAGGTCAACTGTCAGTTAGGCCGGGTGGACAACTGGCTAGTGATCTTTCAATATTATTTTCTATTAGTTTTCTTAGGCTCTTTCGGGTCCTGAAGCTTGTAGGGGGCAGACTATCACAAGATTTCACTTGAAATCTAACTCTACGGGTGAATAGAAATCGATTGAATCCTTTCTCAAGGAGTTATCGTGTCAGTCATCTTCTCGTCATCCCGTGGCGTGCCGTAACCTGGAGCTTTCCTTGTACTCACTTCACTTGGGTTACTTTAGTTTACGTTGTCCTTAATCTGGCATAACCTAATGTGAGGACTGGTTCTAATGGGAGGATGAATTCATATCGCTATTTCGATTCTATTTAAGATTCATATCGAAGGCCAATGGTCTTTTGTCTTGGATAATTCTGGGAAAACTATCTCTTGCCAGGAGGAATGGGGACTGGTTATAGCAGATCGTCTGTTGATCTGATCTTTGTGATCTCAATGAGGTCTTGAGTTGGATAATAGTGGATAATCAGTGGTGAAGATGAACGTATGGGGATGGCTGGAAATACTCACCGGGTTCTCCTTTTGTATACTGCAGGAACCTCCTTTTTCTACACTTACATCATTCAAAAATTGCTCAGTGATCTACATTTGTTAACGTGAGCCAAAAAACGAGAGTTGTCAGAATCTTAGAACATGAACAAGTTGCTGTGTTGTTGACTGTGTTGTATGTCAAACTGGAGAAGTCGACCTTTGTCTGTATACGTGTATATCGTCATTTCAAGCGAGTGAGACCTGTACGGTAACTCTATTTTTCAGTTACTTCAGTGATCAGTGTTAACACATCTACGAACATGCACATATATTATTTAACTTGATCCACCCCATAGTGATGACATCGAACATCCAGACAACATCAATTTTAAATCAGACACATTCTTCTCACCGAGAATTGCAATTATGCTCTTCACAGTTGTTCTCACACTCGTCTAGTTATTCTTTATTAAAACTGTATCGTTATAATTTGAACATATCCTTTTGTTAACTCAATAAACGAGCGGGACCTTGTGCCGTGAGTGATCTACCATACGTCTGATTCTGTTCTTGCTTTATGTGTCTGACTAAATTACCTTCCAATTCCCCCCCCCCCCCCCTCTAATCAAAGTGCAACATTCCCCTATGTGTTGTTGACATGTTGTGAATACGTTTGTCTGAGAGTGTGAAGGATAAGTTAGGATAATTATCTTTCAGCCTATTTTCTAAAATAGTCACCTATCCGGGATTAGATCGTGTAATCCCTTCGAATCTTATGGCATGCCTCAATGGGATACAGGACGGAAGAAGAAGAAGAATCACCGGACCGGCATTGTGCCTTAGGGGCATTGATGGTGTGTTACAATTTCCCGACACACTGAGTCGAGGGTTCGAAATCAGCTGTAGACGATTTGGAGTGAGACAGTTTTGTGCTGAAAGCAATGTTCAGAAAGCAATGGCAAACTACTGAATGTAGAATCTGCCTAATAAATCACTTACAAGCAAAAAATGATGGAGTTAATTGCAACTAACAACTAACATATAAACAATTAGCACGCAAATAACTTTTATAATATTTGCCAAATTTTGCTGGAGATGTAGCAATAACGGAGTAAGAAAATTATAATCACAAAAAGCTGATACTATGAATGTTGGTAGAAGTGAAGATGTGAAGATCAAATATCCAACAGCCATGACGGTGTAATGAAGAAACTGAAGAGACAGTAATAATCAACAAGCGCTCATATTGTGGCCTTGTATCATGGAATTAACATAATGTGTAACTACCAGTATCTGATGCTATGAAATTAGATCAACGACACGATGAGCCAGAATAATCAGATGTTCATATTGCCGCTGTAAATCATCATCATTATCTTGCTGACTTCCTCTAGACAGATTCCATTCAAGGTAACTGTCTCTATCTACCCGTGGGAATTTTCTCTTTTATAAACATATTTGACAGTACGGCGGTCTCACAGTCTACTCTTTGCGATTTTCAACTATCGCTGGATTTTCACCGTGTATACTTTTTTACACCGAACCTCCTATTTATCGTCTTTATTCTATAAGGCTAGATGTCCAATCTACGTAACAGATTGAGGGTTGGGTCAGAGGGGGGGGGGGGGGAGGGTGCATGTGATATCATTGGATAATGCTTCCTGGAAACATGTACAGCCTTAGGTTGGCATCTAACCCTGTACCTTTTGAGCCTGAGGCTGACATCCTAAACTCTCAGCCACGGTTCCTGGAATCAATTATATATATGAATATAGTCACTACCAATATGTGAACCCGTGAATCTGGATGAAAGACAGGACAAGTCATATCAGTGATAACTGGCTACAGCCTGACCGTCAAATGCACGTATCTATTATAGTATACGACATTGTTAGAAGGATACAGAAACCAGGAAACATCACACATAGCTGAACAGACAGACACAGACATTTTAACTGATACAACGGACTGCTCAAAGAATCTGATTGTGGCTGAAAGTAATCTGCGGCAATTATATCAAATGTATACAAAGGTATGAGTACCGGCCGTTCAGAAAGGAATGTCAAACTACCGGACGTAAACTTGCCAAGAAATCATGAATAGTCAATAAATGTTGGGTTTGACACGGAAGTCCTGTAAAGGATATGCAACTAACTAACTAACTAGTGCGTGGTCTAGTCTCTACTGTTTACTTCTACTTCTATCAGCGTCCAACAATACACATGTGTTTATTTATGAACTGATAGAAGGCAATGTAGAGGTTGTTGAAATGATAATGATAAGGATAATGGTGGAAAATATGGTGATGCAAACAATTATAATGATAATAATGATGCCGATGATGATCATAACGCCAAGGTACAACGGTCACGACGACGTTGAGGAGTGTCTAACTAATAATATCATGATAACAAATGATCACCTTGACGAGCACTGCAAACTTCGATCAGCTGCCCAGGCAGTTCCTCGGGTCATTGTTGAATATTCATGTCCATAATAGGCGGCTTTGAGCTGAATGTCCATGCGCATGCGTTCAACTATTTTCTGAAAAAAATTCTCATCGGCATCTTGATTTTCACTTGATCCCTCACGTGTTTCTTGATGATGTGACATTTTAGTGTCAAGTGGCATTGTATGCTCTGGTAGAGAATCGAATTTATTATCTGTAAAACAACAAAGAAAACATTTAAATGTGTTAACAGCAGTGAGAACTCACATCATAACTCTGGAATGATATATTAATATGTTCTAATACACTGCAATTAAACACACTCTGTAAAAGGATAATATAAACACATTTTACAATACATTCAAATAAATTATTGTCATAAGCACACACATACGTATATAGAATACAAAGAAAACAATACATGTTGTTACATTAAAACTAGATAGGGATTTGTTTCACAGATCTGGCTCCTAATCTAAAATGGTTAATACATTAATACTAGATAGGGATTTGTTTCCCAGATATGGGCTTCTAATCTGAAATGGTTGATACATTAATACTAGACAATATTTGTTTCACAGACCTAGGCTTCTAATCTAAAATGGTTGATGCATTAATACTAGACAATATTTGTTTCACAGACCTGAGCTTCTAATCTATAATGGTTGATACATTAATACTAGACAGGGATTTGTTTCACAGACCTGGGCTTCTAATTTAAAATGTTTGATAAATCAATACTAGATAGGGATTTGTTTCACAGACCTAAGTTTCTAATCTAAAATGTTTGATAAATTAATACTAGACAGGGATTTGTTTCATAGACATGGGCTTCTAATTGTAAATGGTTACCAACAGCATAAAGACACTTCGCTGGCTATTGAGAAAGGAGGGGAGGGAGGGCGCGGTAATCATAGAGTCCGCACTGTATACCCAATACATCAAGTGGCGTGACAGGGGGACATTTAACCTGAAATTAATCCTAGAGGCGTCTTTACAAATTACCTCCGGATAAAAAGTGTTATTTTCAGCTTCTAAATTGACACCAAGAAAGTATCAAGGAAAAACATGTAGTAATCCATTAACAATAAACATAAATATCAATTGTTGGGGGAAGACTTCACAGGTCCATAGACATTCAGATTGGAAGACGAAGACGAAGAAGAAGGATGAAGAAGAATGAAGAAGGAAGGAAGGAAGGAAGGAAGGAAGGAAGGAAGGAAGGAAGGAAGGGAGGGAGGGAGGAAGGAATGGAGGAAGGAATGAAGGAAGGAAGGAAGGAAGGAAGGAAGGGAGGAAGGAAGGAGAACAACAACAACAATAACAACAACAACAGACAGACAGCCGGCAAGCGGGCGGGCGGGTAGACAGACAGACAGACAGACAGACAGACAGACAGACAGACAGGCAGGCAGGCAGGCAGGCAGGCAGACAGGCAGGCAGGCAGGCAGAAAGAAAGAAAGAAAGAAAGAAAGAAAGAAAGAAAGAAAAGAAAGAAAGAAAGAAAGAAAGAAAGAAAGAAAGAAAGAAAGAAAGAAAGAAGAGGTTAGAGGACACACTAACCAATCCAAACATTGAAACCCGGCTGTCTCCTATTGAAGATATAGTCCTGCTGAATGAGCCATTCTACATCTATGCACGGCCAGCTGTTAATAGTTGAGTTGCGCTGCCTTTATAGGGCGCCACAAATAACCCCAGCATTGTTTGCCGTTTGTGAATGTTAGGCAATTTTACGTTCAGTAGCTTGTCATAGCTTTCTGAGCGGTCGACGCTGTTGTTAAGTTAGTTGCATATTCTTTACAGGTCGTCGCAGTCAAACCCATCATTATTTTGCAGTTTGCGATTTCTTAGCAAATTTGCGTTCAGTAGTTTGCTTTCTGAACGACCGGCACTCATACCATTGCATGAAAACCCAATCCAAGACAGTCTGCTGCCAAATCGGTCGCAGCTGAGTTTTGAACTCGGTATGTGGGATTACAAATTGCGTCGGTAACCTCTTCGCCACAGAGAAGGTCGATGCTGTTACCATTGTGAGTTTCAAAGCTATCTACTGCCAAATCATCTGAGTGTGACTTCGAACCCAATATGCCTGGGTTGATCAGCTACGTTCACTACTCCTAAACCACACAAGCGGACACGGCCAAACTAAAGAGGTGTCTGCATTCGCCAGGATGATTATCCACCTGAAAAGGCAACTTTAGAATACGGACAGAATGTGTACACATTCACTGAGATAGCACCAAAGATCTCAGAAATGTTTATTAACCAAGGGTAGGTCAAACAGTCGGTTACTTTGGTTAGTCGAGGTTCCAACGGGTCGTCTCCATTATGCTTCGTTCCTGTGCCAGTGAATATCACACAAAATACTCCCCACCGTCCTATGTGAAATGTGGAACAGACAGGAGTCTCGGCAATCCAACAAGACCGCACAGGTACACTGTGCATAATGCCGCCGCCAGAATGCCAACACAAAAGCCCTCCACGGAAACCACAGTTCATCGTCGATGGACTCGGCAGTCACCAGAAAGACCTCATTGACCCGGGTTTTCTCACATGGCTCTGTCTCTATCCGCAGGGCGACCCGCCGAAAGCGTCGCATAAAGCACGAACTCCGTAGCTCAGCGCCGACTCCCAGGAGTCTCCTGAAGGTCAAACAGCAAACACATAAACACACTACACCATACCAGTATGATACCACCATAGCTCTCAGACGTGTTTACTAATCAAGCATCGGACAAACAGCAAACGCAGAAACACACCGGACCACAACGCTGGTCTAGTATATTGGGACCATATAAAGATGAGACATGACTGTTGGTTTGATTGAGATATACTTAATACACAGAAATACAATAGGCGTTCATTTGACATTCGTTCGTGCCGCACCACGCGTAATTGCGTACGCTGAACATGATCATGTCATAGTTATGTGATAAATACTGACCAATGAATAAAATAGCACGTGCTTATCGTCCCATGATGCATTGGTTCTGTTTCTGACCGTTGAGAAAATGGCCGCGTTGATCCAAAATCTGTCCAAAGAAGCTCAAAGACCGGTGATTCAGTTTCTATCATTTGAAGGATGTCGACCAGTGGACATTCTTCGAAGAATGCAGGCAACGTACGGTAACAAATGTGTGTTGAAGACAACAGTGACAGACTGACTGGGCACGAATGTTCCGGAAAGAACGTCAGTTCACGACAGATCTTCGACTGCCGGGTCAAGCGCATATTGTTGCAACAGAAAAAATCATCGCTAAAATTGATGCAGCAGTACAGATGAACCGTTGTCGAAACATTCGTTCGCTAGCAAAAGAATTTGATGTGTCAATTGGGACAATTCAAAAGTTCGTAAGAAACTGCAATATCGGAAGGTGTGTTCACAGTGAGTACCACGGATGTTGACCGACCACCAAAAAGAGGAACGCATGGGATGGTGTTTGAACCGCTTGCTGCGTTACAGAGTAGGGGGTGATGCATTTCTCTTCCGCATAGTGGCAGACGATGAATCATGGTGTCACCACTTTGAGCCGAGCAGCAAAAGAGAGAGCATGTAATGGAAGCATGCTGGATCACCAAAAGCCAAAAAATTCAAGTTACAGGTTTCCGCTTGTAAGGTTATGCTGAGCGCATTTTTTTTTTTACCATGAAGGGCTATTGTTGGCCGACTTTAAAGAACCTGGTGTTAAAATCAACTCCTCCCCCGATGTATCTCCACCTTGCCGTGGTGGGGGAGCTTGCGTGTCCCATCGACCCCATGTGCTTGCCGATGGGTGAAAAACTACATATCGGACAGCATATGGGATAGGGACCAGACTAAGAGAGACACAACCTGCTGCTCTGCAGGTGAGACTGAGGATAGCAGTCTAAAATTTAAATCAGGCGCACGAAGGCAGAAGTTCTTGGTTCGGACAAAACACTAAAGGCTCCCTGTCGAGGGCTGTGGCTGAACGCCTCTAAGCCACAAACCCTCGGACCTGAGAGCCGGGCCGATTGCCACCTTTCGAAAAAGGCGTGATACTGAGCAAGCTACATGCTCTGGTCTGATAGAAGTTCGAAGACTCTCAGCTGGGGGATATGAGAGATTCCCGTATGAGAGGGTCAGGCCGTTCCTCGTTCACCGCTGCACGAAGGTAAGGTGTTGAACCGGCAGCACAAGTAGCCTACCTCGTGAGCGAGTACAAAAAGTCAAAAAAGTGCCCCAGTCGAAGAAAATGGCTACGAAAACTGTATCTAACTCATAGAGACAAAAGTGGAAGAACGTCTCAATGACGCAAAATGGAACGCACGGCGAGCGAACCTATTGCGTGGTCCGAAGTCAAAAGCAAAAGCTTACCGAGTGGGTGTCGCTTGCAGTCTGACCGTCCCTGGTGTGTGCTTGAGCGATCAGTGGCAAACGGGTTGCCCAACAAGTGGAAGTGAGGAACTAAAGCAGCCATGAGCAGGACGTGGCAACTCCTCTGGTGAGCCCAGTCACAGAGAAATATGTGCCGGCTCTGCAATTATGGAAGCCTCCTTGGATAGCGAGGGAATGCTCATGGTCTGCCCCTGCCTTCCCTTGAGGGCCGACCACGATGTCGTTCATCGTTCTGTCTTGACCAGCTGAGATGTTAGCGACATCACAACAGTCCAATGTGTCTCGAAACCAGAGGTAGGCTTACCTCATTAAAAAATGACAAGCACATGTCCGAAAACTCGCTGAGTGGATGCCGTCTGCAAACCTGTCTGGTTTGTGCGGGAATGACCCGGGGAAACGAAATGACCAATATATTGAAGTGAGGATTTAAAGCAGCCATGAGCAGGACGTGACGATCTCCCTCGGTGAGCCCAGATCCAGGGCGTTATGTGTCGGCCCTGCAACTATGGAAGCAACCTTGGATGGCGGAAAATGCTATGGACTGTCCCTGCCTTCCTTTGAGGGATGACCGTTGTCTTCGACCGTTCAACCTTGGCCAGCATGGTTGCAGATGGCACCACAAAAGTCAGAGTCTCCCAGGAATGCTACCTGGTCAAAAAAGCACGCTAAAGTCGATGTGTTGGCCTACGGGTATCGGCCCAAGGGCGCATAACAGACACACCGCAATCATATCTGAAAAAACACTCCGGATGAACGAAAAGAAGAAGAAGAAAATCAACTCTACCCACTACTTGCAAACACTTGACAAGCTGCAAAATGTCATCAACTATAAACGATCCGGCATGCTTTCTCGCGGTGTGATTTTGTTGCACTATAATGCTCGTCCGCATGTCGCAAAGATTGTGCAGGAAGCTTTAGCAAGGAAGAAGTGGGAAATTCTGAAGCATCCAGCCTATAGTCATGATTTGTCACCATGTTATTTTCATTTGTTCGGACCTCTGAACCAAGCTCTCAAGGGACAACGATTTCACACATATGCAAACGTAATGAACGCATTAAACACTTGGTTCAGTGAGCAACCATAATCTTTTTTTTTGCGGACGGCATTCGCCGCCTACCTAAGCAATGGGATGCTTGCCTAAGTGCCTACGGCGACTTCTTCTGACCTGCCCATGGTGTATAATTCATTCAAAATGAATGCTTTGTTTAATTCTACCACACCTGTTAATGTTTCTTTCATGCTTTTGTAATAAAGCCATTGGAACGGGTTTCAAATGAACGCCGCTAATATCAACTGTAGGGGAACTCTTGTTGCTGTTGAAATAGCGTGAGAAACAATTTCAGAGATATTGATCTGATTTATTTTTTTATTGCTTATTTTAGAGCTCTTTTATTGCTCTCTATATATGTTGTTTTATTGCTCGCTGGACTTTAGGCGGCCTGGTGTGTCTTGACAGTGAGAAGACCTGATCATTCGGGGCCACATCGATTGAAGGATGTCAGTCGCGGCGATCGGGTAAATCTTGAGCTATAGTCTACGATGGGTGGTGTTGTAATACTCTGTTGTGATAATTTTTTCGTGTCCAGCGTGCACCGCGTGGTTACACACCCGCTTCACACGCCAGTGATCCGGGGTTTGTTTCCGGGTCCAGTCAAGGATATGCACTATTGACGGGCTCAAACGAGAGCGAAACTCGAGTCTAGTGCTTCCATATTGACGTTGATGGGCCTTAGGTTCATACCAGAATACGATCAGCGTTGTCAGTAGTGGGTTATGCTCAATATTTAAATATTGATCTGAACTCAGAGAAGTAAGACACTCCATTTAAAGTTTCGTAATACAGGCAAAAATGTTAGACTAGATTACCATTGCAAGAGAGTGGGTGTATGTGGTGTCATGTCAAATTGTTCGCCTCGTGCTCTGAAGGTCGAGAGTTCGTTTTTGGACTGCGGCGTTCAGACCACAAGCGCAATTTTTCCAGAGACGCCAAGCGGTCCTAGCTAACTGCACGGAGCTCGTGCTTTGTGCGATTCTCTCGAGGCCGCTTGCGTCTGGCGAAGAGAGATCGAGTCAGATCTAATATAATCTGGTGCAATGAAGTCTATCGTCTCATCTGTAACCTTTCAACTGCAATTATTAGAATGAAAGTTACAGTTCGAAAGCTGCCATCAGCAAACACACAAAACCACAAACACACTAATACGATATTTACAAAACTACGAAACCTGGTAGTTAGCTGAAAAATTTCGTGTCCTCGAAAGGCTCTACTACCGGGGATTAAACATAGAAATACTTTGATAGTAGACGGATGAACGAACGTCTATACAGCTGAGGCTTCGATTTACTTTAACCAAGGAAGTAATTTACACATCAGTCTGGCTTACTGAGGACCAGGTGACATGTCCACGTGTTTGATGACCACAGGAGCTAAAATTGCCAGTTTTATGACTGCTATATTTACTGGCCAGACAAATCTATGGAATTCACGTCATGAAGATGGGTAATTTTCCAGAGCTGTGACGCTGTGGGGAACATGTACTATACTGAGGATTAAACTTCTACATACCGTGTGTGTAAGCGTCTACATGGCACTATTAGTGTTCACATTTCTTTGTAGATGTTATGTTGTGTTTTTGTACACAGGAAAGAGGATCAGACATACGTGAAACTTATGAGACACATCAAAAGAAACAGTCAACTTTTGGACATATAATGAGAAGACACTGACGCTAACAAAACCCAAGAGATGACACTTATCACAACTGGGATTAAATGCTTAGGAAATTATGCTGGATTCAGAAGAAGAGACATATGTGAAATTATGGTACTACAAATGTTATAAGGGCCGTTCTCTACATTGAATTGACGGAGAAACAACAAATAAAGTGGTTTGGACATCTTGCGAGAAAGGTGCCCCAGTAAGCTATGGTATTGTGCCTACACTGAAGGAAGCTCTGGCTATACACTAGTTAGAAGGCTAAGAATCAAGTCAACAAATTATAGTAACAAGCACCAAATCCTACAAGGGAGTCTCTGTGGCGAAGTAGTCAAGCCGTTTGACTCGTGCTCCGAAGGTTGCGGGTTCGATTCCGGGGCGCACCCTTCGGTTTACGAGTTAAATGTTTCTGAGACCCCTGTGGGTCGTCGCTAAAAGCTACGGAGTTCGTGCTTTGTGCGACGCTTTCCGTGCTGCGGAAAGAGTCCGAGCCATATGGGATAAACCCCGGTGCAATAAAGTCGACCCTGTCGACTTTTAAGCGACTTTTAAGCGACCAAATCCTACAAGAATGAGTTTACTACATGAATACGGAGGACTGTTATGGATAGGTTAAACACATTTAAAATGAATCATGAATACAATTCCCTGAAAAATGGGAAAGAAATCATGATAACGGCTGAAACCATTAATAAAAGAAAGATGGGGGGGGGGGGGGGGGAGAGAGAGAGAGAGAGAGAGAGAGAGAGAGATTTGAACAATAGCAAAGCCAGAGCTACTACACCCAGAGCTCATGTAAAACACACATACGCAATATCAAGAAGTGAGAAAGTACATAAGGGCGGATGAATGACAATATATTGACGGTCTAGGAGGAAAGGCTAATAATATAATATAATATTATATAATATTAATAATACTATAATAAGAATATTATTACCACTCACGGTCCTGAAAAGTGCTTTAAGTTTCAACAGAAACTTAAAGACGCTTTCACTGATACATCAGAACATTTTACAGTAAGTTAAAAGTGGGGTAAACTTATGGACACCCTTTATAAAACTGTGGTGGGGGTTTACGGCACTGTGATGATGCCCTCAACACCATAGAGGCCTTGCCAACTCTTGACCACCTGGACATACTTCCCACCATAACAGAAGTTAAGTGTGCTGTAAATGAACTTGCATCTGGCAAGGCTCCAGGTAAGGATGGAATTTCAATAGAGGTT
The DNA here is from genome assembly GCA_014155875.1 of Cepaea nemoralis. Lineage (NCBI taxonomy): Eukaryota > Metazoa > Mollusca > Gastropoda > Stylommatophora > Helicidae > Cepaea > Cepaea nemoralis. Next base: position 361,224 of record JACEFZ010006805.1, read on the forward strand.
ATCAGGAGTGGGCAAGACACAATCACTCTACAGATCCACCAGCTAATAGAGCTATGCTGGCGAGAAGGACAAGACCCACAGGATTTCAAAGATTCAAGCATCATAACACTGTAAAAGAACAAGGGCGATCGAAGCAGCTGTAACAACTACAGGGGTATCTCACTTCTGTGTATTGTTGGGAAAGTATTTTCCAGAATTGTCCTGGGCAGACTTCAAGTCCTGGGAGATCAAGTCTACCCCGAATCACAGTGTGGCTTTCGACAGAACCGGTCTACCATTGATATGTTATCTCTTTATTGACGATGCCAACTTGAAGATAGTAGACCATTTTAAATATCTAGGATCAGAGGTAAATAGCAAATTATCCCTGGATCAGGAAATCAACATCAGGATTGGTAAGGCAGCAACAACAATGAACATGTTAGCAAAAAAGAGTCTGGGAGAACCTGGTAGTTAGCTGAAAAATTTCGTGTCCTCGAAAGGCTCTACTACCGGGGATGCTTTCTTTTTCTTGATCTCTTTTACTATTAAAGAGTATTATTGTTTTATACTTGTACCAACGTACTCCCCTCGTGATCATTTGAACGCAAGGTGTGCGTGAGTGCGTGAAAATATTTAAAACAGGGGGCTTCATCAAATGACGAAGGATCACCGACAGATAAACTAGACATTCGTGTTAGGTCTTCCTACATACACGAGTGTTCTTCACCTTCTGCCTTTGTCTACCAAGTGAATCCCAGTCTCTCCTATCGGGACCATCCCTTTAGACAATCTTATAACGAGCCATAATTTCTAGAGACTGTCGGTAAACTCTTGGATAAGGATTTCTGTCTATTTCAATAGAATTACCCTAACGGTCGGTGACACTAGCACTAATGCAAGTAGCCTTTAGGTGGTCTCCGATGAAGTGAGCGCCCTTAAACATTAGGCAATGTGTTTAAATGTTAATGACCTGTAAGTAACTTTGTCTCCGGGAACCCATATTTTATACCAGTCCGTCACTGATCATCATCATCATCATGTTGCAAATCTTTCCAGAATGAGACCCTCTTGACAACCCGCTAGAAATGTTCTCGAATTTTCACTAAATTCAGTGCATTTCAAGCCCAGTGTGTATGTAATGTTTTGTGTTCACCGTCTTTTTTTATCGACAAAAGCCTCTTCTTCCACTGTTTTGTAAAGACAATGCGATTTAATATAACAAAGTATTTCAGTTCCGAGACATGACCCTATTTATGAACTAGTTTTCTTCGTAACATATCAGATGCTTTCTTTTTCTTGATCCGCGGCATTCTGAGTATATCTCTGTGATTTCTCACATCAAAGGTTTCAACTTTCTTCTTTATTTATTATGATATTGTTCAAGATTGACATCTGTGTATTCCCACAAGAAAGATGCATATTCTCAAAAATGTTAGCTTGCTGAAATTGTACCAAAAGCTCTTACTACTGTTTGGACTCTGCATTGCTAGTGCGAGGGCTTTTTTCACATAAAACTAAACTGCAAGCAGTCTATCCCATTGATGTCAAAGTGGGCAATAAGGTCAAAGTGCTAAAAGAACAATAGCCATAAAAACGTGCAGTGCAATGGCACACTGCCAACAGACAACACACACCTACAGGAAACACTGCGAAAACCACATGGAGACATACAGACTGTTCACAATCATCAGTCGAAGAAGCAACGGACAAGGCGTACTGACGACCACCGTATGCAGACTGCCCGACCTGACTGTACAATCTTATATATAATCTTATTCATTAATGAAAGTCCTATATAGCTACCGCATGGCCACTTCAGACAAAGACATTGGTTCCGTAATCCAACTGCCTGGGGCTGGTGTTGACCGGCTAACAGACAATATTAGCAGGATGGCTATAAATCATAACGTTTGGGAGGTAAGCATACACATTAACGATACAATGAACAACCAACAAATCACAGCGTTTCAACTGCTAGGACTCTTGAACGTGTTACGTCACACCTTTCCTAACTCGTTTAACCTGTTCTCTTCCTTCATATCCACGAGTTATGGATTCCAGCGTCGTCTGGCTGACACAAATAACAACATATTACAGAACTTTTAATCTCACCACAATATACACTTCATCAACAATACACCAATTTTCACTTCCCAGGCAGGCGCTCCGAAAAAGAGTCTTTATACATATCAAAGACATATGTCTACATTGGGCATCAGCTTGCTCACCAAAAATACCAAATACCCAGAACGGACACAACACACACCCAATACAGGAACGCGTAGGATACTCATAACTACTACACCTGACACTAAAGCCAGACTACATACTCCAGTCACATCAAGTACTAATAGGTCAGACGTGCGTTGACCACTTATAACTACTGCACCTGAAATCCAAGCCAGACGGAACACTTCCACCACACCAAGTCCCTATAATACACCGTCTTTCATAAGGGGATGATAATTATGAAGTCATATTCCCTTTTTTCCCAGGCAATGAACCATCTATCAGCAACAACAATGTGTAACTTCAGCCTCTTGCTAGCCACGAATCAAAGCCTGTAGTTGGTACTCGTTACATACCCGTTAGACATAAACTGTATCATTTCATTGTAACCCATAAGTGTTACATCTCACACGTTTTATTACAGCGACACTTCGTGAAGAACTCATGATTTCGCTGTACTAACGACCAACACAACATGATATTTATTAGCAATGCATCACAAATCTATACTGGATCTCGGTACATGAAAGACCCTCTGCTAGAACGTTTATCTGCATATTTGGTTATCATTTTATCTACTAACGTAATAGTGGATACGTGACCATAAACACTGACTTGTCTGATTCTCTACAACCATTGATCGTATTTAGTTGTATATCTTTTATAATCCTTTTTAACGTGTTTTATTGTGAGTTAGGAGGTCCTCACTGCTCTTCTTTACTGATTTTAATACGTATTTTTATATATTGTCAGATAGGATCGGATAGGGGCATTTAAATAACTACCATCTATTAGAGAAGCTGCACGAACAATCGCTTATACTTAATCAAAATTTTCACAATTTCACCGTTAGCGAAGGTCGATTAAATGGCAATATCTCAAATGCTGACGTCGCTCGCAATCAGAGGTTCTAAGTTATTTAGAATAGATCCTTAAGAGACGGGTATGGCAGTTTACATTTCTAATTCGCTTTACGTCCACCGCAGGCTGGATTTTGAAACCAGTTAGATTGTGTCTGTATGTGGCTTGAGGTTGAACTTCATAATCGCAAGCCCCTAGTATTTGGCTATCTATATCGAAACCCCAGCGCAAGAAATATCTGGTATGAAATGTTTGCCACCATGATGGATGTAGTCTTTAGTAATGCGAGAGAGATCATACTGCTTGGAGACTTCAACATAGTAATTAGCAAATCCAAGTAACCCGGGAAAACATAAGTCGTATAATTTTCAACAATTAGTCAAATAAGCCACTAGAATAACAAAATCATCTGTAACACTTATAAATCAATTTATACTGCAGTTGTTGATAACGTCATAGAATGTATGGTATCTATTAACGCAATGAGTGACACCTACCCAGTATGTTGCACGTGTCAAAAAGAGGTACCAAAACTCCGAAACACAAACACAAAAGTATAAAATATAGAAATTATAAAAATTTCACTCAAGATGTATTGTTACAAGACTTGCTCAACTCACCTCTGGCACTATGTTTATCAACTTCCTGACCCAGATGGTGCCCTGGGCCACTGGCTGAAGACCTTTCTAAGTGTATTTGATAAACATGTTCCATTAAGGGAAGCTAGAGTTAAATATTACACTAAACCCCTGTGAATCACCCAGGAGCTAGTTGAAATTATAATACACCGGTATAGGGCACATACAATTAGAGACCTAACCACATACCATAGTCTGAGAAACAAAGTTTAATGTGTTATTCGAAAGGAAAAGAAAAACTATGTTAAGAACTTAGTAATCGATAAAACCAATACTAATGATACATGGAAAGCAATTATTACATTGACAAACAAACGTAATTCCTCACAATCATTACCATCACATCAAGTTAAATGTGATCAATTAAGTAGTTTCTTTCAAATAGACATATACCAGTTGAAGGCTGCAATACCAGATTCTCCTCATAACATATCTTTATTGTCATAATTTTGTGGGAACAAATGCTATAGAGACATTCCCTCCAACATACTGCTAATGACGACCACTGAAGTATTTACTCGTCTCAGTAACCTAAAAAAATCTCGTCAGGACTAGATGAAATCAGTAATCGGATCATTCGCTGCGCTGCAGCGGCGATTTGCGAGTTAATAACTTTTATGTATAATCATTGTCTCACCAAATGTCACTTTCCATCAGCCCTTAAAATTGTTGAAGTGTTTCCTCATTTACATATTGGTTCATGGGCCAATTTCCACACTATCATCACTATCCAAACTGCTAGAAAACACATTCACAAAACAACACTAGAATGCTTAGTTCGCTACAAACAAATATTTGACAGTCAGTCAGGTTTCGGCCAAGATATTCTTGTCATACGACCCTAACATGATTGAAAACTGACATCAAAATATTAACAACAATATTATATGTGGAGCTGTGTTTATAGACTTTAGAAAAGCTTTCGATATGATAGACATTACAATTGTAATTTAATAACTAGACACAATGAGAGTATGCTCTAATATAGTGACATAATTGTTTTTTAAATTCTTTTTAGTTTTGTTTAGTGTCACAGCGCTAAACCGATGCAAGGTGCATCTCTGGTTTGGTCTGTTAAAGCAGTTTGATGCTGGCCACTGCCGGAACTCAAGCAGACAAAGAGAGCGGAAGCCAGTTTTTATGGAGCAGTCCGCCAGCTTGGTTCGTGCTGATAAGAGATGTGGGCAGTGTGCCTTGCTGCGGCTTGTTCATAGGAACAGAAGTGCTGTTCAGTTGTTGTCATATGTGGGAACAATTCCCTGAGCTGGTCTGTGGTCTATGTCATAGAAGAAAGCCTAGCGGCTGACTAGTTATTGTCAGCAGGCCTGGGTTCATGGTGGGATAGTAAATTGTGTCACAACTCTTTTGTTTATATCGCATCTTGGGATTTATGTTGTGTAACTTATGTTTTTGTAGTGTCTTGTTGTCGTATGTGTCAAAGTCCTTTATTGTGTCATTCTACTCAGCCACTGTTTGGGGCATCTTGTTGTGGTACTTGGTGTACCCTGCTGTCTTAAGTCCTGGTGACTGAATAGGGGCCACCCTTGGTTGATGTTTGATATATGCAGGTGTCTGTTGTATCTGTAATTGAACATCCCTTAATGAATGCTGTATTCAATGTATTCGAACCCAAATTGTCACCAAAATTTGTAGCAGTTGATAAATAAAGAGCTATTTTTGTACTGTTTTTGATTTGTGTGTTTAGTCTCTTTTAGTTTTTACAACCACTATTTCTACCACAAACCTTAATCCACTGCTTGGTCTCTAACATGGTGTTTCCTGTGTGAACATCTATAAAATAGTTTTTGCCTCTGTCCAAGATCTCGTATATTTTCTTATCTAATTACTATCATCTTTTTTTGTCAGTTGAGGGCGGTGTGAGGTTCTCTCTCTTTTTTACTCCTTTTCTTCTTTGGCCATCACGAAGTCAGAGTTACTCTCTACCTCTTAGCACCGTAGCAAAGGAAACATCAGTCTTTCTTTTGTGTCCTTTTTTTTTCTCCCTCGGCTACAAATGGCGACCCCGACGAGATCTAGTGACAGCCTTTGAATTTTTCTGTTAGAATTGTCTTAGTATCTAGTGATTGTTTTGTGTGATAGGTCAGTGTTTACGTTTGTGGTGTCCATTGTCTTTACGTTGTGACACTAGAGCCCAGGTTTGCTGCTGACATCCCGCGGGCATTGCTGCACAAGAGAGAAGTCCCCTGTATGGTGAGTGGGCTCTGATATATTGTCTCCTAGTACACCTCCACTGTATCTTATCAAGAGCAAAGATGGCTCTGCCTTCAGCGTTAGGGACCGCAGTTCCCCTCCCGGTTGATGCCCCTGACCTCACAAGGCCCACTGGCGAAGTCAGGTACATAGTGGTACCTTTGAAGACAGAAGTGCCTTATTTTGGCCAGCGAGGTGGGCCAACTGTAGAGGAGTATGTGAGAAAGGTGAAATCTGCCTGGAGGGCTGGTGCGGTGTGTGATGAGGATAAAGTTGACATCATTTGGGAGTGTTGCTCCCATTGTGTGGGAAGAGCTTGAACTTAGGTCAGTTTGTAATGACCCTGTGGAGATGCTGCAGACCATTCAGCAGATGTATGGAGAGCAGCGCAGCATGGTGGAGTTGGCTGCAATTTTGGTCAAGACCAAACAAGATGCTGGGGAATCCATCATGGATTTCTATCACCGGGTCCACAAAGCTTTTGGTTTGGTGCTGGAGGCACAGAGAAAGAGGGACATGGTGGCTTGGGATCCAGTGATCCTAAGAGAGAGACTGGTTTGTTGCAAAACTACATAATGTTCTCAGCAGGATGATGGCGGAGGAGAGGATTTTGCAAGATCCATCAGTGACTTTCCTCTGTGTTAGAGACTTGGCTATCCGATGGGCTGGTGTGTTATTTGCTCTCGAAGTCTGTGCATACTAATATGTAGAATATCAAGATTACAGTTCAGAGAGGTGGCCTAAAGTCAGTGGTGAATGTCAAGGGGTCCAGCATGATGATGTGGTGGTGGAGGAGCTTCGAGCTGAGCTTGGTCGGATGAGAGACTTAGCTGATCCGTTGCAGCCCAAGGTACGACACAAGAGGTGCAATGTTTGTAGAAGCCGCACCCACCTTCAGAACAGGTGTCCGAGGAGAAATGTTAGTGTTTTTCAGAACCCCTCTGGTGTGGATTATATGAAAATGTTCTCAAGTGTAAGCCACCAAGACCAGGTGGGCCTTAAGCGACAACAGAGTCCGCCCCGGGTTGAACCTTCTAAAGGATCAGCACTAGCAGTCCAGGTTGGTGCGGTATCAACTTCGGATAGCCAGATCAAAGTTATTGGTGGCAACCAGGGACATTTCTTTCGCAGGAAGAGGCGCAGGAAGAGGAGAAAATGGAAGTCTCCTTGTGTCAGTGTGGTCGACCAGTTAGAGGATGTGAGACTTGTGACAAATGATCAGGGTGATGTGACCGGTGGTCAGTGTATTGTGACGGATGTGAGCCAAAATTGTCTGCATACGGATATGCCGACTTGTGACTTTGTGCAAAAAGGGATTGTGAAAGCCCACCAGAAAGAGACTATTTCTAATAGACACTGCGGTTAAAATTAAACTGTGAAAGCCCACCAGAAAGAGACTATTTCTAATAGAAACTACGGTTAAAAATAAACTACCATGATACAGTTTTAGCTACTCAGGAATCCCAGTCTTCTGGATCGGCAACCTTGGTTAATTAATTAGCAATTGTGCTTTGCTGTTTCTGTGTATTATAATTGCAGGTATATGGTGTTATGTGATGACAGGTGTTCCTTTTAGAGTGTAAGAACACCAGGAAGACTAGATGAATGGGATGGCTCTTTAGGTGATGTGGTGCTGCCATTACCATCATATCCAGTGGGGAATCAAACTGTAAGGTTTCATGTATGGTGTAGACACATTTGATTTTAGGTTATGTTCTTACAGGAAACCCAATTGACTGGATGCTGATGTGGGATATTATTGAGATAACAGTGTTTTGTTGACTGTCCTTTGTGTTTATATTCAGGTTACAGGTGACACATGATGAAATGTTTTTTTAGTGTAAGGGTACAGGGTGTTAGAAGCACAAACCACCCAGGTAACCCAGTAGCTGCAGGAAGCTTATATTTGATCAGAAGAGACAAATAGTATTATTTTTAAATACATTTCGTTTTGAATGTCCAGAGTTAGTTAGTTAGTTAGTTAGTTAGTTAGTTAGTTAGTTAGTTAGTTAGTTAGTTGAAGTTCCAACTTCACAGCAACGGGTTGTCTCCATTATGCTCCGTTCCTGTGCCAGTGAATATCACACAAAACGCTCCCCACTGCCCAAGGTGAAAAGTGGAAAAGACAGGAGGATCGACAAACAACAGTTCGCACAGATACACTGTGCATAATGCCGCTGCCAGAATGTCAACACAATAGTCGCCCAAGAAACCCAGAGTTCATCTCTGATGGAATCAGCAGTCATTTTCCCATCTGTATGTTTCCTAGATGTTCACCCACACAGTCCACGAAATACAGTTCATCGTCGATGGTAGTGGCAGTCAACCAGAAGCCCAGCAGCCATGCATTTCTGCATAAGGCAAAAACTGGTCAACTCTGGGACATACCATCTGCCATCGCTCCGAACATGCAGTCACGTTCCAAAAAACCTCGGGCAGATTCAAAAGCATTTCACACGAAACTCACAGCTCACAGATTCGCGCCACGCACTCACTCAGTAGCAGGGCGACGGAACCATCAAACCTCCTTAGTCGCCTCTTACGACATGCGTGGTAGGCTACAGTGGTGCTATTCTTTGCTTCCCTTATGGGCCCCGGCAACACACAGGAGTTTGAATGTCCAGAGCAAAAGTGGAAAAGTGGGAAAGACAAGAGTCTCGACAAACAACACGGGAGTGGTTTTTATAGTGGTACTCTTCATGGATATAACCAGCAGTTTAGGTTTTGGGGGAAAGGTCCCCAAAGGTGACAGAAAGTTTGTTTGTGTTGAGGGTTGTGCTTCCTGGCTAGGGAATTGTTAGGGCATGGAAGTCTAAGGTGACTGCTTGTTCACTGAGTGTGCCAGGAGTGTGAGGTATAGTTGTCAAGATAACAGTTAAAGAGGGGATTTATAAATTTTTTAAAATTATTGTTTGTGTAACACTGCTGACACATAGGTGTCAGGGAACTGTTTCTCCCTGTTGGTGTCACTATTTTTGGTAACACTGCTTATGATATTAGTTTTCTCATGAATAACGCCTGATATCAATATAAAGGTGACCTGCATATGCATATGACCATGATTTTTGTTATCTGATGATGTACGTTTTTGGGGTGTTTTACTTTATAGGTAAGGTCTGATTAGGATGGGACTATCTTTTCTGGGATATTGTTACTGTTAGGAGATATAACCAGTGGTTCCCATCCTGGGGCGGTGGCAGGGAAGATGACCGGTTTCTTTTGAAAGTTGAATCCCCTGACTTAATATGTGTTTCCCTTTGCGATAGGAACTGATTTTGTTTTTGTATTGCGGATGGTTGGCCTAATGAAAAGAAAGTTTGTATTCATGTTTGGCGAACATGACATCTTGGTAACCATTCGTGTATGGGAATCATTCATATTTTGTTTGAGGTTGTTATCATGATTATTGAGTTTGGGCGCATGTCTAGGTATATATTTATGAGATTGTTGTCTCCATTTAGTAACTGCATTTGTTATTTTGATCACTGTTTATGTGTAGATGTCATTGATTACTTATTTGATTGATCATTATGTTTTTGGATGTGGTCCCAATTGACATAGACTTTTTTCTGCCTTTGTCATTTTAATGACTGTTTATGAATAAGTGTCATTGGTTTCTTGATTGGTTGAAGATTTTGTTTTCAGTGTGGTCACATTTGACATAGATTTTTTTTTGTATTTGTCACTTTGCTGATGGTTTATGTGTAGATGTCAGTAATTGCTTGCCTGATTACTGATTTTGCTTTTTGATGTGGTCACTGAAGACCAATGATTTTTATTTTGGTGAACTAGCTAGATGTTAACTTTTAAAGAGATAGTTGGGATGAGGAGATACAATAGTCTATTCTTTTTGACGGGACTTCAAAAAGGTAGGGGTTGGATATGTCACAGCGCCAAACCGATGCACCTTGGTTTGGTCTGTTGAAGCAGTTTGATCCTGGCCATTGCCAGAACTCAAGCAGACAAAGAAAGCGGAAGCTAGTTTTTGTGGAGCAGTCCGCCAGCTTTCTTCGTGCTGATGAGAGATGTGGGCGTTGTGCCCTGTTGCGGCTTGCTCATAAGAACAAAAGTGCTGTTCGGTTGTTGTCAGATGTGGGAACAATTCCCTGCGCTGGTCTGTGGTCAACCTATGTCATAGAAGAAAGCCGAGCGGCTGACTAGTTATTGTCAGCAGGCCTGGGTTCATGGTGGGATAGTAAATTGTGTCACAACTCTTGTTTATGTCGCGTCTTGGGATTTATGTTGTGTAACTTATGTTTTTTAGTGTCTTATTGTCGTCTGTGTTAAAGTCCTTTATTGCTTCATTCTACTCAGCTACTGTTTGGAGCATTTGTGTTGTGGTACTTGGTGTACCCTGTTGTCTTAAGTCCTGGTGACTGAATAGGGGCCACTCTTGGTTGATGTTTGATATATGCAGTTGTCTGTTGTATCTGTAATTGATCATCCCTTATTTAATGCTTTATTCAAAGTGTTCCAACCCTAATTGTCACCAAAATTTGTAGCAGTTGATAAATAAAGAGCTATTTTTGTACTGTTTTTGATTTGTTTGTTGCCATATAGCTATTACAGCAACACAGGATGCAGAGAGAGGATAAAGGGATTTTTCCTAAGTATGCATCAAAGTGGATAGTGCACACAAAAACTAAGGGAGACCAGATACGTCACACGACAACAAAGAAACATACGCTGTGGTGCCATATTCAAGACTGGGTGTTTTTTTTTTCGATTGTGGAACCAAATTCGTGTGGCAATTGGATATTTGGATGCAAGTGTACTTAATCTTCAAGTGGGTAACAAGAGGAAGCATTTGTTGAGAAGAAGCTACGGATCTAAGAACAGTGGAACGAAACTAGATGAATCTATCTTGAACGTAACGACAGGGATCGAAAGAGTAGTGGAATGGAAATAGGCTGGGCATTGAGGTGAAGGATGCAGGCATTAATCATATTAACTTTGGATACTTAAATAGATGTTATCCCGGTGGACGGGAGCTCTCTAGTGACACTGAAATTGTATGGTCTTATGCTGCAACACCAAATAAAAAGGTGTTACATCTTCACCGGAGCCACGTCATTATTTCATTCTCAAATTCATTGCTGAGACTTTGTTGGTGTTACGGTTAACGTTAACGAGCTAAATTAAATACCTCTTGTAGATTATCAATATGTTATATTATGGCACAGCCGAAGCGGATATCTACATTGAGGCACATGGGGGACTCTTCTCGGGCCAAAGTGATTTTCGGCATTGCTCCCACCAGGATCCACAAGTGAAGTAAATAGAGTGCGCATCAGAAATAATCCAGCCACAAGGTGAGTACGGAACGAAAGTACAAGTCGGAATCTAGTGAGACGCACCGTGCAACACACGCAGGAAATTATAACGCCCCACTTGAGCGCTGGATTGACAACATTTGAGAACACAGTGCAAACATAGCAAGTAACTTGTAAATATATCGTTGTTTCATGATGGCCTACACGAGGTAAGAGGAACATTATAGTATACCTCTTTTATCTGACACACACACCGAGATCTTACGTGCCAGAACTGAGAATTAATAAACAACGACAACGTCAGTTTCGCATCAAAGAAATAACTGCACACTTACACACGCACCATTTGAAACATACCGGATAACGCAAAGCTGGCTTAAAGATGAAACTGTATGGTGCTGAACATTTTGAAGAATTGAAAATCAGTCAAGAAACAGTGCTCATTTTGGAATCTTGAGTATAAACATTTACAACATATTTTATAAGAAGCAGTGATACATCCTGACACGGATTGTAATAACCAGTAGAGACCAAAGTCGACATATTTCGGGTTGTTTTCACAAAGGAAGGTGTCTTTGTTGTCCGCTGGAATGTCTCCACTGCTCCATCATCGCCAAAGCACAATGGTCGGATATTTGTTAGCAGTCTCAGCAGAATACGATGCACATTGGTGATTATCAGAGAAGCTAATGATAATACGTGGAGAATTATCTGTCAACAGGAGCTTTGTCTAGCAACGTCGATACACAACAGTACGACTCTGAACTTCAACATAGACGAGAAGAGAATTACTTTCAAGTAATAGCAAACGACAACATACTCTAGATTGTCACATCATACGCTACTGAACGTAGACGATACACATCTCACAACAGCGAGCAACATACGGTGGAAGCGGAAAGTGTCTACGATTATTCTATATATAGATATAAGTGACACCGCCATCGATTAAGTTTACTTCAGATGTCGATGACAGGCGCTAGGCCTAGGCTGTCACAATTATAAAAATAACTGCGCATACCGCTACCGTTGCAACACAGACAGGAACAACGAGAATCAGTTCAGTTACCGAGTCATCGTAGTATCTAATAAACAGATACCACCTGCATAATTCAACGCTACGAAACACGCCAACACGTCATAAGGCCAGTACATTTTCATATTTGTTGATTGTTGCGTTCATTCTGTTAACTAGGTGCAGCCATACGATAGAAGAGAAACAACTTCAAGCTACACGTGAAAGAGAAGAAAGACAAGAGAGATTAGCTCTTGAAAAAGAAAATAAGGATAGAAGCTTGCATTTCAGAGGGAGTTAAAACAGAAGGAGATAGCTTTGGAACGCGAGAAAATGGCAGCTAAAGAAAATGAATTAGGTTTAGAACGTGAGAGGATAGCAGCTGAAAAAGAGATGAAGCAAACACAACTAGCCGCAGAGACAGAAATGAAGGACAAACAACTGGCATTTGAGAAAGAAAAACTTATGGCCGAACAACTTCTTAAGGACAAGGAAGTTTAAGGTAATTTGAGAGTCAAGTCATTGGAAATGGATCGTGAAGCTGAGATTGAACGAGAAAGAATACAAGCAAAACATAATGATCCAGTGAAGAATTACCAAGGTTTATTTCGTAACTTCCAACAAGGTGATTCGGTTAGTTCCTGGATTACTAATTTCGAAGTTTTAGTAAAATTCTACAAGATTCCTGAACAGGTCATACCTATTTTGTTCCATCGACACCTCGCATTGGAACCGTTGAAAGTGATAGAATTAATTCCTGAGAACTTGCGAACCAACAACAAATACATGCGAGATCGTCTTCTTGTACATATTAGTTTAGACGAGTGTGGCTTGCGAACAAAGTTCAAGACACTTACAGCTAAGTCTAATAAACTTTCCTTGATTTGTTTCTGAAACATCTTCTTGCTTTGACAAATGGTTAAAGGCAGCTGATATTGTGTCGGATTTCGATAAAATTCGGGATCTGATAATAAGAGACAAACTACTGTCTGCGGAACCAGAAGCTATGTCTGTATTTCTGGTTGAAAATAAGTGTAAATCAATTAATGAGATGGAATAAAAGGGTGACTCATTTTATAATGCACATCGTGACATATTTGCTAACTGTGCACAACCAGAGCTTGTCATAGGAGCGAGCGCCAGATTCCAGAAAGGCAATGGTAAGTGTAAGAAATTTTATAATAGGAATAGACGTGGTCCATATCAGTACTCCAATACAGAGGGAGACAGACCAAGAAAGGGACACCTTACTCGATGCCAACATTGCAAGTTATCACACGGACATCTTGAAATGTGTGATCAACACCCTGGTTATGCAGCTTATCTACGAGACATCACGGCAAAGAAAAGAAGTAAGTATGACTCCTATAAGAGGAGTATTAAATGTTTTTCTTGTAGGGCGTATGAGAATACCAGTAGGTCACGTCCCATGAAAAATACCTGGAAAGAAGCAATTACCGCATATGTATTTTCTAGTAGTAGCGATTCCGATGATCTAGAGGACACATACGCAGCTATTATAGAGTCATACAACAATAGAACAGGTAAGGAACGTCATGATGATGATGATAATCTCACATCAGGCCACAAGAGACATATACATGAAGCTAATGCAGCATACAGTCATAAAAGTACTCTTATATTCCACGAAGCGTGGGTTAATGGTTCACAAACAACCTGAGTTAGAGACACAGGATCTCATATTACAGGAGTTAGTCACAAACTAATAAACAAAAGAGACTTCACAAATGATAACATTTGTTGCAGAACATTTGGGGGTGCAATAGAAACGTACAAGACCGCATGGGTCAGCATAAAATGCCCATATTATGAAGGTAAAGTATGTGCAGCAGTACTACCAAACCCATGTGCTGGTTTGATAATTGGTAACATCCCTAATGTCAAAGATTACGTTCAAACTATAGAACACAAACCTGATGTGGCACTCACAAGAACCCAAGTCCATGTGTCACAAGAAGATGAAAATACACAATTGTTACAAGTTACGCCGACTGTTAACAAGAACGGCGTAGCACACAAAAAGAGAACAAAAGCGACAGGCACTCATTACAGACTATATATGCAGCTCATGATGCAATGGCTGTGGATAGTAATAGCCATGTTGAATTGCCAAATAGTATTATTAAGTAAGGCATACTTTCTCTCTTTGAGAATAATTGCGGACATTGTCAACGTTTACACACAAACCATTAATATGATGTTACAGGTCTCAACGATCTCATTGTACCTAGTATACTTGATGGTTCTCAACGTCAGACAGTTCAGTCTTACAGTATGTAAATCTGTGTCGCAGGTAACAAACTTCACTGACATAAATAATAATAACACAATGTCAGATAAAAGACACCACCAATTTGAAACAAAGAAAGAAAGAAAGAAAATTAATAAAAGGAAGAATGAAAGAAAAAATAAAGAAAAATAAAATGGGATGAATGTGAATGTTAGGTTCATATCAACACATAGCACACTACAGACACATTAGGGTCTTACAAAATAAGTTGTTCCTATTGTCACTGAGATGAAGCTATATTTTTCAGAATGGTTCTCACTATCTCATATGTCTACACTTTATCTTGAGAAAATATTTCAGTTCTCTATTCTTCAGATAATTGTTGTTAACTGTATCTTTATTAGGGAACATTAATAATTTTTATAAATAGTATTTGATTGAAATATTTTTTCTTGTTGAATCCGACTACGATATTATATTTCTTATTTATTTCGTAAAAGTTCTTACGGGTTATTACTCAAGTCTACAATATTAAGATCTACGAGATTCTAGTCAATGAGAATATTCTTAAAGATCTTCTTAGTCGATTGTAAATAGATAGGTCTGCTTCACAGTTGTTCACTTTTGTTCTTAATATTTATATGTGTTGTTCATAGAATGTTAGAAAATGTAATATATATGTTACAGATTGCACCTGGTTAAATAGCAATGTACATAGCAACCAACAAGTGAAAATACGTTAATTTATTATATAGTGTAGTCAGATACATATGTATAGTCTTCATTGTTGGCAGAGACATCATGAAATGATGAAGTGACTTATGTTGTGACATATTGCAACTATCAATTCCCGCATACTCGGATGCTGGAATAACAGAACTTTTACTCTCGTCAACCGTTGAGAGGACTGAACTTTTGGTTTTTCGTATCCATGCGGCATTTTCTCGGACGACGGAACTTTTGCTTGTTCGTGTCCATTGATCGGACGACAGATTTTTTTGGTGTGCGGATATGAAGATCCGAGTGATTACGATATTCCCGAATGCATGTACTAAGTATTTTAGTTAAAGACAATGTGTGTGATTGACACGATAGAATTAATATGTGAATATTATAGTATGTATAAATGTGTATATATATATATATATATATATATATATATATATATATATATATATATATATATATATATATATATATATATATATATATATATATATATAATTAGTACAATAGTTAACTCTGTTATATTCGTAGTTATTATATTAGAATAGTTGAGTCGTTAATTAATGGTTTAGTAATTAATAACAATTATAATTTGAATTTGATATGTATCAATCACGTTCTAAGATATCCACACAGGATGAGCAACTATAACGAGTTACACTTGATGGTAATAGAAAATATCTCTAAAGTTAGCACTATGAACAGCAATGGCGTCTACTTCACCTACGGACATTTGATAGAAAAAACACTCAATGTATGCATAAACAGTGACAACAGTGAGCGACAACTGATACGGACTGCTTGGTACCTATTACTACCCTCGTCCCCAACTCCGGGTTTTGACCTAGAGTGAGGACACGTGTTCATTAGGACAAATTAGGGACTAATGAAAATTAGTTGGACCAGCCCTCCCATAGGCCGGCCACACGACGTTCAACGTGGGTTTGAATTGGAGCGCGTGCCCGTCATATAATTTTTTTAAGGGTTATTAACAGGAGCCAAAACGTCGTACTCAGCAATTGATATAACTCGTGTTGTCAGCAATACTATTAGGCATAGAGTAGTAAGCTGTATGTATATATGTATAAATGATTATATCTTTTCATGTGCGGGGGCGGGCATAATGCCATATAGCTATTACAGCAACACAGGATGCAGAGAGAGGATAAAGGGATTTTTCCTAAGTATGCACCAAAGTGGATAGTGCTAAAAAAAAACTAAGGGAGATCAGACAACAAAGAAACATACGCTGTGTTGCCATATTCAAGACTGGATGTGTTTTTCGATTGTGGAACCAAATTCGTGTGGCAATTGGATATTTGGATGCAAGTGTACTTAATCTTCAAGTGGATAACAAGAGGAAGCATTTGTTGAGAAGAAGCTATGGTTCTAAGAACAGTGGACCGAAACTAGATGAATCTACCATGAACGTAACGGCAGGGATCGAAAGAGCAGTGGAATGGAAATAGGCTGAGCGTTGAGGTGAAGGATGCAGGCATTAATCATATTAACTGTGGATACTTAAATAGATAGAGCTCCCGGTGGACGGGAGCTCTATAGTGACACTGAAATTGTATGGTCTTATGCTGCAACACCAAACAAAAAGGTGTTAAATCTTCACCGGAGCCACGTCATTATTTCATTCTCAAATTCATTGCGTGAGACTTTGTTGGTGTTACGGTTAACGTTAACGAGCTAAATTAAATACCTCTTATAGATTATCAATATGTTATATTATGGCACAGCCGAAGCGGATATCTACATTGAGGCATTTGTTTAGTCTCTTTTAGCTTTTACAACTACTATTTCTACCACAATCTAACACCTTAATCAATTGCTTGGGCTCTAACATGGTTTATCCTGTGTGAACATCTATAAAATAGTTTTGCCTCTGTCCAAGATCTCGTATATTTTCTTATCTAATTACTGTCATCTTTTTTTTGGTCAGTTGGGGGCGGTGTGAGGTTCTCTCTCTCTTTTTACTCCTTTTCTTCTTTGGCCATAACGAAGTCAGAGTTACTCTATACCTCTTAGCACCGTAGCAAAGAAAACATCAGTCTTTCTTCTGTGTCCTTTTTTTCTCCCTCGGCTACATTAGTTTAGTTTAGTCGATGGATCAACATCACGGCACACGGGTGCAACCCATAAGTGCTCCGTTCTCCTCCTAACTCAAACCGGAGTCTGGAGAAACTCAGCTCAGTTCACGAACTCCTTAGCACCGGATCCTGAAATACTTTTGGTAGATTTTTAACTCGACATTTTGCCCGGGCAGCGCCGTTAGGCTACTCTTTTTCGATTTCCAACTGCCAAGGGATTTTTTACGTCCGCAACAATACACACGGGCGTCCGATCTCACTACCCAAAGACCAGGGGGAATTTTATAACTAGAAGTCCACGAGAAAAATATCCCGGTCATCACCGGGTCTTGAAAACGGGACCTCCGGCACTCGAGGCGGACACCATACCTCGAGACCACGCAGCCCCCCTAAAATTCTTTTTATTAAACAGAAGACAAGTAGTATCACACAAGAAATGTTATCTCAAACCACTAACTTTAATATTTGAGTACCTCAAGGATCTATTTTTGGCCCTCTTTTATTTGCCATTCATATAAATGATCTTCCCTTATATTTTTCGTCGCACTGCGATCCATTTACAGATGACTTCACAGTATATACAAACGTTATTGATTGTATTGTGCTAGTATCGTCCTTGTAACATGAATTAAATTAGTTAGTTAGTTAGTTAGTCGCGGTTCCAACTTCACGGCAACGGGTCGTCCCCATATTGCTCCGTTCCTGTGCCAATGAATATCACAAAATGCTCCTCACTGCCCCATGTGAACAATGGAATAGACAATTAAATAATATAGTTAATTTGAGTTATGCAAACCATTTGCAAATTAACATTTCTAAATCGAAATCTATGTTAATAGCAACCAGGCAAAGACTTCACATTCTAAACTCTCAGAGAACTCTTCAGCGGAATTTTTGTAGCACGTCTGTAGAAAGTGTACCGGGCACAAAGCACTGGGTCTTATCATTAATAGAATTCTAACATTTAATTCCCATGTTCACGCTCTCGTTACACAAATAGCGCACGCACGCACGCACACACACACGCATGCACGCACGCACGCACGCACGCACACACACGCACACACACACACACACACACACACAAGTATACCAACTTTCCAAGATTAAAAATGTCCTTGAGGAAAATACAAGAAAGATATTTTATACTTCCCACATACAAATACATATTGACTATTGCTTCACAATCTGGGATGGATGCTCCAAATCAATAACAACTCGCCTTTATTCACTCCAGAAAATAGCAATGCTTTTAATTAATGGTAAAAAGCCTACCGACAATTCTAACCTTATGAACGTCTTCAGTTAATGCCACTCCACAAACGCTTACTCACGCTTGTTTAAATATAATGCAAGACATAGCGAACGATTAAAGATTTTTCATGTTCCTAAACCTAGTATAAACTTTTACAAAACAAGGTTGACGTACTCTGTCCCTCAATTGTAGAAAAATCTTCCATAAGAAATCAAAGACACAACTATTCACTACACATACAGTCGGAACCTTTTTTAACACTATCTCAGTTCAGACTGCATGCCCCCCCCCCCCCACCCTAAAAAAACAATATTAAACATGATCTCAAACGACAACTAGTATAATAAACATGCCAATATGTATGGTATATTATACCTACTTTCGGCATTTATAATGGCCATGTTAAAAATTGGTTTAGTGTGTCATGTATTATTGATTATTTTCCATGTGTTTTAGCGCATATTATTCTGTTGTCTAAGATTAGCTTCATAAGTGATGTATGAATGAAATAACATGTGAGAGGAAAGATATAAGAAGGGCAGAATGTCAGACGGGTCTGCGTGCCCAATTCGAAACCCTTTGAAAATAAAGTTTGATCGTTCGTACGTCCCTTGAAACAATCTTTATTGCCTTTTAGATAAGAAATTCAAAGTGCGTGACCGTTTCCATTTGTTTATTGTTGATTGCAATGTTTGGCAGACACGTGGTTTTGTCTGCGGACGCTATAAAATAAAGATAGGAGAAGAGAAAAACTGGCACATTAAGGATATGAGAAGAGAAAACCTGGCACATTGTGAACAATTGTTAGGATTAAGCAAACATGAAACATATCAAGGCAGCTATATAATATTATGGGCAACCTGAAATCATGACAGGGAAAGACATAAGCACATGCACTGATACATTCTTCTAGAGATTACAACCAGCTTAGGGGTTGTGAGACTGCGTTTCACAATTCCCGGACATAACGAGTCAAGGGTTCGAAATCAATCACGGCGTTGATTTCGCTGTTATGAGGGGTCGGCCGCTCAGAAGGCATTGGCAAGCTACGGAAATAACATTGTCTAGTAAATCACAAACGGCCAATAAATATTTGAGTTGGTTGCATCGTCCTGTAAAGGACATATATCTAACCAACTAGAGACCATGAACCGGGGAGAAGTGGGATCTACCGCGCCAATAGATAAGACACTTCATGGCGAAAGGGAATGAGCTCCGGCGCCATTAGATTACAACACTTGATGGTGAGACGGTATGATCTCCGGCGCCATTAGATTACAACACTTGATGGTGAGACGGTATGATCTCCGGCGCCATTAGATTACAACACTTGATGGTGAGACGGTATGATCTCCGGCGCCATTAGATTACAACACTTGATGGTGAGACGGTATGATCTCCGGCGCCATTAGATTACAACACTTGATGGTGAGACGGTATGATCTCCGGCGCCATTAGATTACAACACTTGATGGTGAGACGGTATGATCTCCGGCGCCATTAGATTACAACACTTGATGGTGAGACGGTATGATCTCCGGCGCCATTAGATTACAACACTTGATGGTGAGACGGTATGATCTCCGGCGCCATTAGATTACAACACTTGATGGTGAGACGGTATGATCTCCGGCGCCATTAGATTACAACACTTGATGGTGAGACGGTATTATCTCCGGCGCCATTAGATTACAACACTTGATGGTGAGACGGTATGAGCTCCGGCGCCATTAGATAATAAACGTGGTGCTGAGGCCGTATGATCTCTAGCGCCAATAGATAAGACACTTAAGTGTGAGACGGTATGATCTACGGCTATTAGATAAGACACCTGATGATGAAATGGTACGTAAGACGCAGTTTTAGAACCACGAAGAAAATATATAGATGAAATAATCAAGATGAAATGTCTGTCTGAGAAACCATTACAGACACGAAACAGATAAATAGCAGGTAGACAGGCGATATGTCAACTATAAACCCTAATTTATTGAGTGGATTTTCGCTTCAGCAAATCCCAGATTTAGCATGTGTTACTGTGTTTTACAGCAAACCCTATTTGAAAACTCTGTTAACTGGAAAATATCGTTTACATAATAATTAGCTTCAGTGTATATGAATACTGAATAAATCTTTATTTTACAAAAAAGGTTACATAAATGTATACAAGTGTGGTGTTGTAATTAAAGAAAACAGTGGCTGGACATAAAAAATTAAATCAGGTAAGAAAAAAAAACTGCCTTAAGTGTGTGCAATTGTGTTATCTCGCCACAGTTTATTCTTTCTGCAAATAGGCATGAAATGATGAGAGATCAAAGAGAAGCCAGGAATACTAATCTGAGGATATAATATAAACAAAATACGCTATGCAGATGACACAGTTTTGGTGGCGGATAATGCAACAGACCTACAACAATTATTGGACATTGTAGTATCAGAGAGTGCACAGAAAGGACTCTCCTTGAATATCAAGAACACAGTAACAATGGTAATATCAAAGAAAATGTGGACACCAAAATGTGACATAGAAATAGAAGGGGAAATTCTTAACCAAGTGGATAATTTTAAATACCTAGGGGCACTTATAACATCAGATGGAAGATGTACAACAGAGATTAAGAGCAGAATATGGCACGCAAAAGCCGCATTTCAGAAAATGAAGAGTATCTTATGCAATAAGTCACTATCAATGAATGTAAGAAAGAGAGTGCTAAAATGCTATATAGAACCGGTTTTGCTGTATGGCAGCGAATCTTGGAATGTAAATGAACAAATTAGGAAGAACTGAGAAGCAACAGAGATGTGGTTTTAAGACGAATGTTGCGAATTCCTTGGACTGCCAGAGTAACTAACAACGATTGCCTGAAAGAGGCTAATGAAACTAGAACACTACATACAACAATAAGAAAGAGACAAACAGCTTTCTTTGGTCATGTGATGAGAAGAGAGGCATTAGAGAACATCGTGACAACTGGAAAGATCTAGGGGAAGAGAGGCAGAGGCAGACCAAGAGAAATGATGCTGGACGGATTGAGACGGTGGCATGGAGGAATATCATCAGCAGAGTTGATCCAGATCACCAAAGACCGAGATCTGTGGAGAGCCATGAACGCCTACGCCAGCCGGCACGACACTTGATGATTGATGAACATATATTTCTTTCTCCATAGTAGTTTTATCTGTATGCATTATCTTTGGTTTTGCTATGTTAAAATATTAGTTTTTATTTTCACTATTCCTCTGGGTTGAGGTTATTAGGTTTTCCATACCATTCTGTGATGAGGATAGTAATACTGTTGTATCATCAGCATATCGAATCTCTGGTATTTCATGACCACCGATATTTAGGGCATCATATTGCTCTCTGGTTATATCATCTCTTTAATATACCAGTTTAATATATCAGATAATGTCGAGGAGGTCAGCATACCAAATGAAAAAGGGTACGCGCTCTTATACTTCCGGTGTGCTAATGGTGATGTAGCGGGTTCAACCCAAACACTGGCAACTTGAACTTAAATGTTGACTTCTTGTCCTTGGCGCTAGAGAATATGTCATGTCTTCACAACCTATCCTACGTTATGGACTAATACACAGAGGGGGGGGGGGGGGGGGGGGGGTTGTCGCTAGAGAATATGTCATTTCTTCACAACCTATCCTACGTTATGGACTAATACACAGAGGGGGGGGGGGGGGGTTGTCGCTAGAGAATATGTCATTTCTTCACAACCTATCCTACGTTATGGTGTAACACACAGAGCGGGTCAGGGCATGTTCTCGCCACCATTGTTTCTGACCAAACCATTCGAAATCATTATAAGCTATCAGTTTATGTTATGGTAGATGAAACGCTGATAAAGAAACAAATCTCATAACTAGAATGACAAGCGTCATGTAAAATAGAAACACCACCAAGAACTAAAAGATCCGTTGATTGAAAGATTATGTGTGTTCCCTTGTTCTGTATGGAGGTCAATGATGGACAATGAGCAACACTCCGTCCTTTTATATGGAGGTCAATGATTGGCAAAGAGCAACACTCCGTTCTTTTGAATGACGGTCAATGATGGGCACTGAACAGCATTCCATTCTGTTGAATGACGGTCAATGATGGGCACGAGCAACATTCCGTTCTTTTGAATGACGGTCAATGATGGGCACTGAGTAGCATTCAGTTCTGTTGAATGGCGTGCAATGATGTGAATTAGCAACTAAATGGTGCAGAAACTGGAGGCTGTGCAGATGTAATAATTTTAAACACCGCACAACGATTAATCATATGAGCAACATCATTAAAACATGATATGACAGAGAGTACTGGAGGGTGATGCTCGCCAATGTCCGCTCTAGACCAGGGCGCCTCACGACGAAAACCAAACTCTTACCCGTACCGACCGGAATCAATCCAATTCCGGAGACTGAAACCAGACCACTATATTGGTACGCCAGTGGTACTAGCGACCACATTAACACATCCCTGCGATCTTGCGCAGTGCCGTGACACCGGAGTGCTCGGAGATCTGTGCAAGTTGACATCCTAAGAGGGGGTTACAAACAAAATTCCTGAATCGAATTATCACATTCACACCAATCCATGTTCTTCAGACAGAACCTAAGGCTACGAAACAAAGATTGCATTTAATTCCCAGATTCAGTCGGCGAAAACTTCACACGAAGCTTCTATAAGATGTTTGAAGAGTATTTTAATGTGTGGAGAATTCTGTTAGGTGTTGTACAGTCAATCAGCTGGCGTTAGTCAAAAGAACAAGAACTCTTACAGCTCTTGCTCGCTGTAGCAATCACGAAGGCAGAATGATGTGTTGTGAGAGAGTTAGAACAGAGTTAGTCTGCTGGCAGATAATGTGACATCGTGAGAGACGTTAAGACTTCACATATACGAGATCATGGTGTAATATGGGTGTTTGATAAGTTCAATTCCCCGTCGGTTTTCCTTGTGAAAACAAAGGCCAGAAATTATTCGTTACATTATGTTGTACATGGTGTATTTTTAATGACATGGGTTTTTTGAAAATATTGCCGTTCCTAGTTTTGCATTTACCTTTCATGTTGCATGAGTTCACAGAGTGTAAATGCAAAACTTGGAAAAGTAGTATTTTCAAAAACCCCACAGTCATTACAAGATACACCCTATGTGTGTCAAATTGACCTTGGCTCACAGGTCGAATCAGTTAAAAATGGATGCCAGGAAATATCCCGTGAAGTAATATTGACTATATCGCCAAGCGAATACCGATTGATCTATAAACATATGACACCAGCATTATATGTCCAGTACATTGCAAGCATTTGCGCCAACAGCAGACAGTACAGAAGAGGATATGGATATACAGTATGTGTTAACGAATTAGACATGGCCGTGGACCAGTGTAAACATTTTGAAATGACTTGTCAAAACGTGAGTGGCGTGACTGCTGGCTGTGGCCTAGGTGATGGGAATGAGAGAGGAGACAGCTTAATAGACATTATCCTCGACGATTATATATGTGGAAAAGCCTCGGAAATAATATTCGCAATCAAATTGACTACATACTGATTCTAAAGAGATTCAGAAGCAGTTTAGTAAGAGAAAAAACTAGATCAGGAGCAGATGTGACCACGTGCCAGTTATAGGAAATATTAAGTTAAGACTTAAAACCATAAAGAAGATCGCAAAGAACGTCAAGTTAGATCTAGCACTACTTAAAACAGACAAAGAAATTAGAGAAAGCTGCACTGTTACTGTAAATAATGGATATAATGTCATGGAGATAATACAGACTATGGAGGAACAATGGAACATGTTACGGAAATCAATCCAACAGACATCAGAAGAAACAATTCCAACTAACCTAGCCACTTTAATAACTTTTTCTAAATAGCTTTTTAATTATATAACTGCATAGTTCGATAGCTCTTGAAAAAACGAATCCAGTGGTACCTTATTCAAGTCTGTAGGTCAATTTTAAGCTGACATATTAATGTTTCTGTGTAAGTTTATCATTTAAAAGGGACATATAGAAGAAAAACGATTTTGACCTTTCACTTTTTGTGACCCTATCTACACACTCACACAAATATCGGTTACACTGTTGCCAAGGGAGATTAACACAGCGACCTGTCTAACCCAGTGAAAAATAACTCTGCCGGTTTAAATACACACACACCCACACAGATATATACATCTTCACGTCATCTGTGTGACATCAGACCGCACGTCGATTGCACGCGAGTCTTGTCGGCCAGCGTAGATAGATGCATTTTGACAAAAGAAGTCCTGTTGGAAAGATGCAAAATTATCAACGATCTTGTCCTTGAAGAGTGATAAAAATTAAACATGCATACAATAATGGGTGATGAATGTACACATGCATTCATTAACATGTTAATCGCTCTGAATACTCCGTAACAATAATTAAATGGAGTATGACAACGAAAACTGCCATCCCCTGCCATGCGATCTTCATAATTTTAGTGTGAGATTGAATGCCAACTTAAATGGTCGAAATTTACAACATACACATAAAAATGGATGCTACATTTAATAATACATAGCATAACAATGTAATACGTCTCATAAAACGGTATTTACTGGTTTACTTATCACTTAGAATAGGCAGCCTGCTTCTCCGGTATAACAAGGGTTCCCGACTTGCAAGAAATGCAGAACGCAAAACAGGGTGGGGAAAACTATATTAAGTATTCAGTGTCTGTTTTAACTCAATCTTGAAATAATCGTGGAATTTAACATCATGAGTACGCTAACCGTCCCATATAGGAGACACAAAAACAAATATTCGAACATAACCGCAAGAAAAATTCCGGTAAAATACGGCAAAATGAACCGCAGTACCTAACCTAAACAGAATTGCAAACCAGAAATGGATGATAGATGAAATTTTGCAGATTATGGACGAACGAAGAAACTAAAATAGGAAGATAAAGAATAATATAATATGATACATAAAGAAATAGTAAACAAATGAAATGTGGCTAAAGAGGTATGGCTGAATCAACAGTGCATGGAAATTGGGGAAAATTATGCAAAAGACTCACATTCCATGTATCAATAAATAAATAAAATAGCAGGTAGGAAACCACGAGGCGGGGCATACTGGCCAAGATTCATACGAACGTTGGCATGATAAGATGAAGTGAACAGGAGCAACGTTAGAAGAACTTAGCAACAGTAATGGAGTTTCACGACACGTCACTGCAGGCTTCCAGGCCGTGATGATATAACCAAACGTTCACGGAGTTATGAGTGATGATGTCGGCCTCACGGTCTCCATGCATCCACGGTCTAGTCATGACAATCAAGCCCACTGTCCATAATATAAACAACATCAACAACCGTCACATCTTGCAGTAAGCAACGATACTAACTCACTCGTAGTTCGCACACGTTATCCACTGCATTTGCAGAGACCACTGCTGGAGTTATTTCTGTATTTTTAGCCTAAATAAGACATAAATTATACAGAACCGCAAGAGGAGGCTCCTTAAGCAAGCAGAATATACGTACATAAGCATCGACATTTAGTAGAACGGAAGGCCTCCCCAGGCATAGCAATGTAGCAAACTCCGATCGACGTCCTGGCAGTTCGGCTTCACAACTTAGACTGAATAACTAAACCTGTTACGTTACTAAGATACACCGTCGTCTTATTTAATCGACGCACCTTTTCGCTGTGTTTGCGTTCAAGTGCGATTGTTCAGGTAATGATCAACTTGATGCATTATAACAGTAACAAGAGCTTCACCAATTGCTACTAACAAGTCACTAATATTTTTAAATTTGTGGCGTACATCATTACCCAACGGTGCGGTCACTTGTGAAGCAACCGGACTGCAAGAGCTGTGAAGAAAAGGCTGGACAGAAAAACCACTGCAGGAGATCCACCTCCTGGAACGTCAAGCATTCTTTGCACACATTGTTAAAGAACATTTCGAGCCAAAATAGACCTTATCAGCCATCTTAGAACTCACGGCTCCATACTTTCAACTCCACTGGGTGAAATTAATTTCAAAAAAAGAAGGCCCACTTCATCAATGACTCACGGGACTATTTGCCATCCAGGAAGCTGACGCCCTGGGTAGTCCGCCACTGTTTTAAAGATAACTGTTGCAGTAGCACTAACAATAGCGTTAAAAAGTAGCTGCATTAGCAGAAACTAGCAGAAACAGTAGCAGAAACAGCAGCAGTTACAATAGCAGTTACAATAGCAGAAACAGTAGTAGAAACAGTGGCAGTTGCATTAGCAGAAACAGTAGCAGTTTCATTGCCAGAAACAGTAGCAGAAACAGTAGCAGTTGCATTAGCAGAAACCGTAGCAAGAACAGTAGCAGTTGCATTAGCAGAAACAGTAGCAGTTGCGTTAGCACAAACAGCAGCAGTTGCGTTAGCGTTAGCAGAAATTGTAGCAGTTGCATTATTAGAAACAGTAGCAATTGCATTAGCAGAAACAGTAGCAGTTGAGTTAGCGTTAGCAGAAACAGTAGCAGCTGCGTTAGCAGAAACAGTAGCACTTGCATCAGTAACATTAGCAGTTGCATTAGCAGAAACAGTAACAGAAACAAACATTAGCAGTTGCGTTAGCAGAAACAGTGACACAAACAGTAGCAGTTGCAATAGCAGAAATAGAAGCAGAAACAGTGGCATAAACAGTAGCAGCTGCATTAGCGGAAACAGTAGCAGAAATATTAGCAGAAACAGTGGCATAAACAATAGCAGTTGCATTAGTAGAAACAATAGTAGAAATAGTAGCACTTGCATTAGCAGAAACAGTGGCAGTTGCATTAGCAGAAACAGTGGCAGTTGCATTAGCAGAAACAGTGGCAGTTGCATTAGCAGAAACAGTGGCAGTTGCATTAGCAGAAACAGTGGCAGTTGCATTAGCAGAAACAGTGGCAGTTGCATTAGCAGAAACAGTGGCAGTTGCATTAGCAGAAACAGTGGCAGTTGCATTAGCAGAAACAGTGGCAGTTGCATTAGCAGAAACAGTGGCAGTTGCATTAGTAGAAACAGTAGTAGACAAATTAGCAGAAACTGCTAGCAGTAACAGTAGTAGAAACAGTGGCATAAACAGTAGCAGTTGCATTAATAGAAACAGTTGCAGAAATAGTAGCAGGAAAGTAGCAGAAACAATAAGCAGAAACAGTGGCATAAACAATGGCATAAACAGTGGCATAAACAGTAGCACTTGCTTTAGAATAAACAGTAGTAGAAACAGTGGCATAAACCGTAGCAGTTGCATTAGCAGAAACAGTTGCAGAAACAGTGGCATAAACAGTAGCAGCTGCATTAGCAGAAACAGCAGAAACAGTAGCAGTTGAAGTAACAGTAATAGTAGCAGTGGCAATTAGATAGAGAGAAAAGATATACAGACACGTAGAAATGAAAAACAAATGACGAAGAATAGTATCAAAGACCGTAGGATGTTAGACAGAAAATTATTTCGACGGAGAAGTGGAAACAGTATGAAAAGTGAAGATGGGGTAGTCTATTATACTTTTAAAGTCGGCCACCAAAACAATGAACGTGTGAATGACAGTTATAGTTGTAACAAAATACCTGTCTGTGTGTTCCTGGCAGCGACCACTTAGTTTATGACCTCGCCATCCGGTGTGAATAGCCGATGGGAGGTTTCGTTGTGCACGCAATGCTAACGCAAATACAACCACTGACACTCTGCCGATGTTGTCAGTGCATCTTGTTGCCTGTTTCCTTGGCTCGGGCTAAGGTCGTTTACAACTTCTGAGACTTGAACTCTAAGCAAGGCCATAGAAATAGGTCAACACACTGCCTTGTAAACAAATTAAATAAGGCCCATCACAAGAGTTTTCATCGGCAGTTGTGGTAGCATAATGGCTAGACGTTTGTCTGCCGACCCAGTGGTAATGAGTTTGAATCTTCATCGAGGTGGATTTTCAATTTAAAATTGACCTACACTCAAAGGGTCGCTCAGCCTAAAATTGGTACAAGGAAATGTTTTGGGAAAGGGGGGTGTGTAGAAACGGCGAGACAGTCCATGTCTATGGAAACAGGTTTTATTGTCTTCGACTTTTGAAGGATGAGTTTCTTGTTTCTGTATACATTGCGCTATCACCATCATGTGCTGCAAACTGGCGCTAACGTTCATCATTCTCCACAGATCTCGGACCTTAGTGTTCCGGGTCAAACTGTTGAGGAAATCAGTCCAGCCAGCGTCATTTATCTCGGTCTTAGAAGTTGTCTACGTGTCTGCCTTGTCATGCATCAATACTCCACTGTTGAGGAAATCAGTGCAGCCAGCGTCATTTATCTCGGTCTTAGAAGTTGTCTACGCGTCTGCCTTGTCATAGCATCAATACTCCACTGTTGAGGAAATCAGTCCAGCCAGCGTCATTTACCTCGGTCTTAGAAGTGGTCTACGCGTCTGCCTTGTCACCCGAGAGTTCTGGGTTCGTTTTTGGACTCCGCCATTCGGTTCACGGCGGTAAATTTTCGGAAATCCCTGATGGTCGAAACTGGAGCTAGAGCGTTCGTGCTGTGTGCCACGATGTTGGCATCCGAGACCGGGCCATTGGGATCAACCCGGCGCAATGAAGTGCAAATAGTCGGTTTGTCTCATGCCTTTACATCTTATTCTAACTCTCTCGGCTTGCTTCTACCCCGACCGATCTTTCCAGTTCCACTCTGCTCAATACAAGATCAAATAACGCTTTCTTATAGTTGTATTTAATGTTCTACTTCCATTAGCCTCTTCCAGGCAATCGTTGATGGTTACACCGGCAGTCGACCGTATTCGCAACATTCCTTTCGGGAACAACATCTCCGTTATTTCCAGACTCTTCCTAATTGTTACTGTTAAAAGATGTAATTTGTTCACATGTTTGAGGAGAACCTTTCTTGTTGAGCCTTCTCTTTTTGTATTATAGATAGTGTAGCTGTTAGTAATGCAAAGGCTATTAATATTACAACGACAACATGTTTATAGAGGGGTCGTCGATGTTATACACGCGTTATAGAGGGGTCTTCTTCTTCTTCTTCTTCTTCTTCTTCTTCTTCTTCTTCTTCAGCATTCAGAGCCATTGAGGTTCTTTGCTGCAGATACAAGCCGCCTCCATTCGTCTCTCTGGTTGAACTTCTCTTGCCAGTCGCTGATTCCAAGTGCTTGTAGGTCTGTACATGTATTATCTCTCCACCGTCTTCTTAGTCTACCTCGGGGTCTACGGTCATTTATTTCCTGAGTGTAAGCTAGTTTTGTTTCCCTATTATCTTCCATTCTTTCTATATGCCCCAGCCATTGTAGTCTATTAGCCTTCATGATACCAGTGATTAGCGGGGACTTAATAGAGGGGTCGCCCATGTTATTTGGGATTATAAAGGAAGCGTCGATTTTAAACACGGTTATACAGGGTTCGTCAATGTTGTACACGGCTATACAGGGATCATCGACGCTATTCACGGTTAAAAAGGAATCGTAGATGTTATACACGATTATAAAGGGATCGTCGATTTTACACACGGTTATAAAGGGATCGTCCATGTTATACACGGTTAAAGGGGAATCGTAGATGTTGTATACGATTATAAAAGGCTTGTCGGTGTCATACACGGTTATAAAGGAAACGCCAGTGTTATACATGGGTATAGAGGGATCGTCCATGTTATACACGTCTATAAACGGATCGTGGATGTTACAAAAGGTTATGAAGAGAATACTTACAATTTATAACCAAGTCAAAACAACAGAAAATATCTCGGAAAAG
This sequence comes from Cepaea nemoralis, assembly GCA_014155875.1. NCBI lineage: Eukaryota > Metazoa > Mollusca > Gastropoda > Stylommatophora > Helicidae > Cepaea > Cepaea nemoralis. The sequence goes on from JACEFZ010006805.1 coordinate 391,512, forward strand.
TTGCCTGTCGCAAATATTGATTGGTCCTTCGCAATGAACGCTTAGAAGTATCGTCCCTGCATTCTGGTCTCCTGTTATTCTGGGTTATTTAGTGACAGTTATTGTTTACTACAGAGATATAGACAGGAAGAGCTGCAATGTCTGGAACTAAACACTTTATCTCATAATGCGATTACCTAGTATATGTTTAAGTCCTATTATATGACATTCCTACGACGCGTTCTATTCTGTAATACTCCTACGGCAATGTGCCCACGAGGGACGCAATCAGTCATGTATTGTCTCCACATTAAGGGTTGGCAGCAGTAACCGACCTCCAACACTTTATGTCTCCTCTTTCTGGTTGTACTTGATACAATAATGGAGTTGGTCCATCTCTTGCTGTTTGTTATCTTCCCATGATATACTTCTTGCTCGCCAGCCTACGACTGTTTCTCTTGTGTGCTTCTGAGATGAGTGTCATAACTCATAACGTAGTGAAAACCTTAGTGCGCATGCGTGCGTGCGTGTGTATGTGTGTGTGTGTCGAATGACAACACCAGCATATCTATCGAATACTTAGGAATTTAATTATACATTTTACAAACACCAGCGCATCTATAGAATATTTAGGCAGGAGTTGAATGATCAAATCTACCAACACCAGCGTATCTTTGGAATGCTTAAGAGTTGAATTATAATATCTACCAACACCAGCTTGTCTATAGTATACTTAGGATTTGAATGATAAAACGAACATTGATCGTATTATCAGACAAGAGTTGAATGATACAGCTATGCAGTATATATATATATATATATATATATATATATATATATATATATATATATATATATATATATATATATATATATATATATATAGTATACTTAGCTCCCCCGATGTTGTTTCCACCTTGCCGTGGTGGGGGAGCTTGAGTTTCTTAATGACCCTGAGAGCTATGCCGGCGGTAGCGTAGCTACCAGCAGGGCCTCCCAAGCCGGACAGCTCAAAGGGTAGAGAACAGACAAAGAGAAACACTCTGGTCCTCCAGGTTGGGGGTTGAAGCGTGGGGTTAACCTTTGTAAAAACCATTTTGTTACGAAACAGATACATGAGCCTCGAATTCGGACTGACTTATTTGGACATCGACCTTGGAACGTTAAAGGACTTTTGAGATTTGGAACATGGAATGTACGGACACTATTTCGAGCTGGGGCGGCCGAAGAACTAACCAGGGAGCTGCTTGAGTATAAAATGGATATAACAGCAATTCAAGAAATAAGGTGGCCATGAGAGGGTACTTTAGAGCAAAATGGAATGATTATAATATATGGAGGAAACACCCAAAATAAACATGAATTAGGAACAGGATTTGTCATCAAAAAAGAGTTATGGGGGAACGTTCTAAACTTTAAAGCTGTTAATGATAGGATTAGTAAATTACGAATAAAAGGTAAATGGAAAAATATAACGATGATTAATGTACATGCACCTACTGAAGAGAAAGAAGATGATATTAAAGAAGACTTTTATAATGATCTGGAAGATGTCATAGAAGAAACCCCCAAACAGGACATCCTGATTGTGCTGGGAGACTTCAACGCAAAAATAGGTAGAGAGCAAACTCATAATAAAGTTGCCGGTATGGAAAGCTTACATACAACTTCAAATGATAATGGATGGAGAGTCATCAACCTAGCAGAAGCCAAAGGACTGCAGATCAGCAGTACCAGACTGCAAAGAAAGGATATACATAAACAAACTTGGAAATCATGTGACAAGAGAACCTATAATCAAATAGATCACATTTTAATTAACAGCAAAAATGCATCAAACATACAAATTAGAAGCTATAGAGGAGCTGAGTGCCACAGCGACCACTTCCTCGTTGGGGCAAAATTTAAAATAAAACTTAAGAGAGCTTTCTATGCTAAACTACAAAGGTTACACCCAACATATAACAGAGAAAAACTACAAGAAATTACAGTCAAAGAGAAATTTGCAGATGAAATAAAATGTAAACTTGAAATTCTACAAAACCCGTTGGAGGAAAGCGTTGACCAAACTTGGTTGAACATCAAGAATACAATTCAATCTACCGCAGAAGAATGTCTCGGTGTGTTAACCACGCATAGAAAGAACAGATGGTTCAATCCAAAATGTGAAGAAGCAGTCATTAGGAAAAAGAATGCCAGACAGCTATGGCTAAATGACATCAACAACATCCAAAAGGAAAAGCAATATAGAAATGAATGTAAAGAGGCTACAAAAATAGTTCGACAGCAGAAGCGAGAATATATGAGTAATATAATCAAAGATATGGAAACTAATCACCAGAAAAACGAATCCAGAAAGTTTTTTTAAAGAACTGAAGTCAATGAAACGAGGGCACCAACACAACACATATGGTTTAAAAGACAAAAATGGGAATATGATAAATACCAATGAGGAAATGTGCAACACATGGAAAGAATACTTTGTTGAATTACTAAATTGTGAAGCTCCAAGTAACACTTTCCCACAGGAAGAGGTTCTAACGTGTGAACCACAAATTGAAGAACCTGCATTTGAAGAAATCCTATATGTAATCACACGACTTAAAAACAATAAGGCAACTAGGGCTGATGGAATTGCTGCTAAATTTATAAAGATGGGTGGCCTTGCATTACATCCAAAGCTATACGAACTAATAATAAAAATCTGGAAGACTGAAGAATTACCCCATGAAAGAGTCATTATTGATACCTATCTTTAAGAAAGGAGACAAGTTCCAGTGTGAAAATTATAGAGGAATATCACTACTGTCCATAAGCTATAAGATACTATCCGCAGTACTACTAAATAGACTAAAACCATATTCAGATTACATATTAGGTGACTACCAGGCGGGTTTTAGACAAAACAGATCAACAATAGATCAGATATTTATCTTACGACAAATAGCCGAGAAAAATTGGGAATATAAAAGAGATCTCCATAACATTTTTGTGGATTTTAAAAAGGCTTATGATAGTGTCCATAGGAATAGTCTATGGAATGCTATGCGAGGAATTTGGAATACCAAGGAAGTTAATCAACATGACCAGACTATGCATGGAAGATACTTATAATATAGTAACATATAAAGGCAGGAAATCAGACCCTTTCCAAATAACATCTGGCTTGAAACAGGGTGATGCACTATCGCCGCTACTCTTCAATCTGGCTCTAGAGAAAGTTGTAAGGAGGGTAAAGGAGGAATGTGATATTGGAGGAACATCCAAGCTGCTTGGTTATGCAGATGATATAGATATTATAGGGGAAAATGAACAAAAGACATTGGAAATATTGACTCACTTAAAGGAAAAAGCCCAACAGATGGGGCTGGTTATCAACCAAGATAAGACAGAATATATGGTAATTTCAAGAGAAGGAATGGCTAAAAACTCTGGCCACATACAAATAGATAATATGACCATTAAAAGAACGGAAACATACAAATACCTGGGTACAATCTTCAACTGCTCCAACATCATAAGGGAAGAAATACAAACTAGAATCAATTCTGGAAATAAGATATACTATGCACTACAACATCTACTAACATCAATAGCGCTATCTCGTAACACCAAGATCACAATATACAAAACACTGATCAGACCAGTTGTGTTTTATGGCTCTGAAACCTGGAGTACAACGAACGGAGACGAAGCCTTGCTACAAACCTTTGAGAACAAAGTTTTAAGACGCATCTTTGGACCCATTAGGGATACACAAAGTGGAGAGTGAAAAAGAAGAAGTAACAAAGACATTTATGATCTCTTTAAGTCCCCGCTAATCACTGGTATCATGAAGGCTAATAGACAACAATGGCTGGGGCATATAGAAAGAATGGAAGATAATAGGGAAACAAAACTCGCTTACACTCAGGAAATAAATGACCGCAGACCCCGAGGTAGACCAAGAAGACGGTGGAGAGATAATATATATACAGACCTACAAGCACTTGGAATCAACGACTGGCAAGAGAAGGTCAACCAGAGAGACGAATGGAGAGGGATTGTATCTGCAGCAAAGAACCTCAATGGCTCGGATCGCTGAAGAAGAGAATAGTATACTTAGGAATTGCATGATAAAACCAACTAATAACGATATATCTATAATGTACTTATGTACAGTTGAATGATAAAAAAAAGGGTCAAAAGTCTGTTTATTGTCCACGTTTCACCATCCATATAACAATACAGGTTATATATCGCCAATCATGGCTATAATAAAATAATTATATGTTAATGTGTTATATAATAATGACATATTTCTCAATACAGAAAGTAAGAAATTGTCAATTTAATAATTAAAGATAATTGTATTTGTTTACAATTGTTTTTCTCCAAGCATATTATACACAATCTTTTAGAAATGTTACAATAAGAACGCAAATTAGGTCAAAGGTTTTTCAAGGCATCTGTCATAGGTAGAAATGGAATGCAACCGTAACGGTAGACACGGGCTGCGGACACATTTTTTGGGTTTCATTAAAACTATATATAGAGTAGGTCATGTCTCTATTTCCACCCAGAATAAATGGATCCTTGGTAAAGGGTTGAATAAACGGTGTCTTTAACTTTAGAAGACAGCCCACGGAAATAACCCTTAGAAGTATGTATCCGCAAGGATGACCAGTATCAAAGCATCTGCCAACTACTCAGAGAATAGTGACTTTGGTGACAAATGCAGTCAACAGCACAAATAAAGATGTCAACATCCAGAGACATAAACAATACATAATACAATGTTTTTACAGCATGTCCTCTAAGATCAATTTCACATCAAGGTTGATTTTCTAGACAATTTTAGGCTATGGTCCATACTCTGTCATTGTTTCTGAAAAAGAAGTCAAACCTAAAGTCAAAATAATCGGTGTAGGGATTGAAACCCTACAAAGCCTTCAGAGCACCGTAAGTTTAAGCTCAATCGCATTAAGTCCCTCAGAAATCAGTATATTCGCAGATCATAAATAGCATATCCACATTAACCCTATGCTACCAATGTCAAACTTGGGTATTATGTAAATTTCATTTCCGCAAAATCAACATCTGCGAATTTAAATGCTTGCAGCTCCTCCGAAGCCGGAGAGTATCTGCCTGCATGGCGAGGAACCACCAGTCTGCACACCAATAAGCAAGACATGGAACAACGGATACTCACGCAAACCTCAGTCCGGTATGACATCACACTGATGTTGGACAATAGGATGCCTTCATCCGACATACAGGGCTTCACGCTGGAGTTCACAGCCAGCGAACACAAGCAAGTAAGCAAGCAAATGCTTGCGGGAAAACTACCAACAATCCAAGAACGGACAAGAAATTACGTTATCAGACAGACAGTCTGATCAACACCATGTGCCACATGTAGTCAAAGGCAGAAGATCAAATGTTTCGGCCATCTCGTTAGAATGCAACACATCAACTACCAGCATTGGCGCTACATCGAAGAACAATGCTACGAGAGCAAGAGGACTTCCAAGAAGAAAATAATTTGATGATATCAAAGACATTGTACAAACACACGGGATGACAATATCTTGTGTCACCACGGGGTGCTGAAATGTCAAATATTTATCCCCACGACTTTTCACGGCAAAAGTGGAAGATGATGATGAATGTCTCATGACAAATTAAGAGACGAATAGGGTAAATGGGGGAAGATGTTGATGAATGTCTCATTACGAATTATGAGACGAATGGTGTGAAAGGTGTACAGTCAACATTGCGGTTGCGTATACAATTTTGACAGTTACTCAGAGTGATTTTTCCAAGAGGCTTTTATGAATGTGTGTTATACGTATGGTATAAATTAAGGTGGCTAAAGGCAAGAGTATTGACCTCTCCAATAAGGTATGGAGTTAGCGGTTTGTGAAGATGACTGCAGGAAGTTAGTTGCATGTCATTTGTAGGACACCGCAGTCAACCCTAGAATTTATTGGATGTTTGTGATTTTCTATGAAATTGTTATGTTCAGTAGTTTGCCATTGCTTTCTGTACGACAGACGCGCATATTATTGTGTTAATCAACGCAAAAGCGATATTGTCCCAAATGTATTGCAGTTGATACGAACCCGACGTGTCACTTCCCTTAAGCAATAGACACCAACATGAAGAGCGTTAGGGGTGCCAAATCTAATTCAGCTCTGGTCTTTTCCATCGCTTATCATATTTGATCTTCTAATGAAAGAGACCCCCACAGGTAGTGCCGCTAGTTTCCTTCTTCTAGACCTCGTCTTTGGAGTAACACGTCTTTCACGATTTTACGACTTTTTGTTCTGGCTGTTTTTCTACACATGTCCCTTTGTCTATCTACAAGCAGACATATCCCATTGTCTCTCTACATGCATACATATCCCATTGTCTATCTACATGCAGATATATCCTATTGCCTATCTTTGTGTAGACATATCCCATTGTCTATCTACGTGTAGACATATTCCATTGTCTATCTACATGTAGGCATATCCCATTGTCTATCTACATATAGACATATCCCATTGTCTATCTACTTGTTGAGATATCCCATTGTCTATCTACATGCAGACATATCCCATTGTCTATCTACTTGTTGAGATATCCCATTGTCTATCTACACGCAGATTTATCCCATTGTCTGTCTACATGCAGACATATCCCATTGTCTATCTACACGTCAACCTACCCAGAGTCTTGATGATCCTATGCCCCGTTAGTTCAGTCCCTACCATCACCACTGAAATCACCCATTACTTGCAGCTAATTCCTCTATATAGTATGCATGGTGTTGTCTGCCAGGTGATGCCCTACTCTATCAGTGTCAATGCCTGGATTTTACCGATGTCCTTTACCTGACGTCTCTTGTCCGATTCTAGACCAATGTACAACAAGTCGTTTACTCCCGCTGTTTCAGAGTTTGACAGAGTGAACTTCTACCGCTAAACATTTGTTTCAATCAAGTGCCCGTCACATTCTTGCTGTTCTGTCCAGTTTAACATTTTCTAAGCAGTGATTCTTCGCGTATCGTAGTATCAGCCCCACTAGCTTAAAGTTAAAGGGGTTAAGGACGCGGTTTGTAATACCGTATACCCACGTACGAAACACAGCTGCGTGAGATTCGGCAGCGGATCACGTCGGGTTGGTTTCTTATGGAAAATTATGTGAGCCGGTCGTTCAAACAGCACTGGCAAAGTACTGAACGTAAACCTTGCCAAGACATCAACAGCAGCTGAAAAATCTAGTGCTGAGTGTAATGTCCTGTAAATAGGATATGGAAAAACAGTATAAAGTTAAGGAGTAGATAGGTGTATGACAGACACACATACAGAAGTACTGTATCAGACTACATTTATAAGTACTTGTCTTTATATATTTTCTGTCTGTGATATTCTGACTACTGTGTATAAAATTAGCTTAACAATTGGATTTTCTACTTCCTGACACAAAAGTGTTTTACCTCTTTAAGTTATTCGAGTATTATATTATAATAGGATTTCAAGAGGACATCCTGTCTGTGCACGAGATAGCGGAAAACATCTTTTGTGGAAATATTGATTTGGCGCGGGATGCGTCATATTATACCTGTCTAATCGACAACACATTGGACGCGACCCATCAAGTCCGTATTAAATGTTGGTAAGTTATTCAAAACGGCTCAGCGGCCAATATGTCTGTATTTATTTGTCCTAAGCTTATATATACAATATGAACAATCAGAAGAAGGGGCAAAAACAGAAAGTGCGGATGATAAAGAAAAATATATAATGGAAGAAGAACATGATTTCATGCCACGGAAAAGAAGACAGACCAGACAGCAAGCACTAAAGTTACAAAGTCAAGCCGAGATACGGGAGATACATATGGAGCAGACAAGATTGGTGAGTTCGCCAAAACTAGTCCTTCCCAGGACTGCCAACCTTTAATCCAAGCCACCAACACTCTAACAGATAAGCAAAACAGAAGCGAGAACCACACAAAGCATCACAGATAAGCCCTAGAAGTATACCGAACTAAAACAGGAATCACCGCCATTACGGAAAACATAGAAAGCGTATCTAGCAATCAAATTTCGAAAGAAATAAAGCGGAAGAGAAACACCATTAAGGCACACATATAACACGTTAAACTACAGTAGAACGGGGACAAAACTGATTCTTCGTACGAAACAAAATCCGTCTGCAATATATAACAAAACTGCTTTTGTTCATGTTATCTCACATCATTTCACAAGACTTTAAAATGGCATGCAAGTTCTACACTAAAATAATATGGGCAGGTACATGCTTACGTTATAATTCTAAAAGGTAACAAAATCATTTTTGTTTTCACAAATCAAAGGTCGGGTTAACATTTCAATCCGTGGTCAACAACACAGCTGGCATGCTTCGGGCTCATTGTGGTTAATATATAGAATTGCATCAGCAATGAGAATATCAGCAGGTATTGTGAGGATGGAAGTAAAATCGGGAAGGGAAGAAGGCAAGCAAAGACCTATAAAATCAATCGGTGTTGTCATGTACAGATTTCCAACTCTATACTGACTGTAACAATATCGTGAAAATGTTGTCCAACAATATACTTACTGACGAGTTGCGGCGAAATATGCCAGGCAAACAATTGTGTCATATATTGTTTGTGGCTTCTGTGTTTACCTTCGCCAAGAGAATGCATTCTTGAGAACACTTGATTTACACTACCCATTAACGCCACGAACAAGCTGCCCAACACTAGATACCTACTGTAACCATGTTATGAACTAGTTGCCCAACACTGTTGTGAGATGTGGATTTTATATATGAGAATTATTTGATTGTTTTATGTCTAGGGGATTTATTTTAGATTCTCTGGTCACTTCTAAATGCAAGGTGATCATGGAATTCTACCACAAACAAAAGAAGGAAAATACTTCACTCCCTTTTGTAACTGTGTCTGTGCTTAAGTCTCCATTCCCACTACACCACCATATAAATTTAATATAGTGTTAGAGGATATTGATTGTTTACAACATATAAAACAACCACGGTTGAACAAACATCATACTGGACTTGACGTAAACATCAACATTTTGGACAAACAGTTCAGGCATTAAATCAAGATCTGCAGTAACATATATGAAAGTGTAATGGCCACATTGAATTTCCAGAACAGGCATGGGAATGATTTGCAATATCAAAACACATTAACCCTATTGTCCCAAGAAAAAACCAATGTTATTACAAACAACACAACAACCACAAATTGGTTCTACTATCTTGACCTATTTTACATAGATAAAAGCACAACATTGGTCTAAGTTCAGAAAACCCAAACATATAAAACAATTGTTTCTGACACCATGTACAATTCTCATATTTAAAAATATTAAGGAGATGGTGTCAGAATATTCAACCAAAACAACAACCACTATTGGGTTATACCCTTCATTGAAAAAAGCTACTGACCTTACACATCCATGACATGAAAAAACCACATATAAAGCACAGTTGGTACTAATAATTAAACTAATTATTTAATTATAGTCCTTTACTCTCCTGTTGTACGGTTCAGTGTTCATCTCCAATGTAGATTAGATCCTATTCCCATTATCTGGGTACCGAAATACATGCACTCAGTTGTGTTCCTAACATGTATATCCACTGGTAATTGGCTGGTGAAAATCATACTCCATAATCCAAGAATAGAAATTACACACAACACTTAATCCCCTCCATGGGGCTAGATTCACGAATATTCTGTTGCAAGTTAGGCTCGGTGCCTTTGTGAAATTGGGGCCTTAGGTTGGTCATACCTTCAGGAGATGCATCTTGAGGCTTGGCACAAGGTCCTTCCCTCTATCACCATATCCGATGAAAAGGATGACTGCCTTTCAGCTTCTCGGCTTCTAATATCCGAATCCCAATTTTGTTCACGAAGATGTTACACCCACCAAGTCACTCGTCTATACCCATTCCACCCTTGATGATGGTATTTAGGCTGACGTTGGACCAGCAAAGAGTCATTCGTTAGGATCTAGTCTAGTGTAGGAACATATATGGCTGACAGTCATTCAATGGTAGCATCTGTGACTATGTCCAGGATTGATCTGCACATACATGGATCAGAAGATGAATAATTCCAGCACAAAAACAGGGTCGCAACCAGTCAGATGATTCTTTTTGTTGCATGCGTCGTGACATTTACTCCGCTAGCTTCTTTCAGGGTGGTGCAGATTTGGAACCTTGAGGTAATCTGGTTTCGCAGTTGTGTTTCAGAGGATATTAAGTTGGTATTCAGTTGGTACCTTGGTTGTACTAGGCTTATGTTGTTTCAGTGTCGCTTCCCATTTTATTTGAGTTGGTGTTCGTATCTAGAACTTGATGTTGAGTCTGCAGCTGTATGACTGATGTTGAAGGATTATTCAATGCTGAATTTGGAAACTGGGAATGTCCCATGGTTTCGTTGACGTCGCGGATTGATGGTGCATCAGGCGGTATATCCCCGATGTAAAAGTAGGCGATACTCTGGTGTCGGTGTATTCTGAATATCCATTTATCTTGATTTTCTTTATTTAATTCGCATATCCTTTAGAGGACATCGCTGTCAACAGCAGCATCTTTCAGCTATCTGTTGATTTCTTGGCAAGATTACGCTCAGTAGTTTGCCATTGCTTTCTGAGCGGCCGGCTCAGTTATCCCGCAAGTCACCAACGGGGGTAGAACCGCTCCCAGTACAGAGATCCATCCTGGATATCCCAGCCGAAGTAGGAATATCAATCGCTGAGTGTCTCATCTTCAACGTGTCTTTCGCTGGCTAGGCAGCTAATGAGTACAGCAGTCAACATGTAGTTGTTAGGTCCAGACGATGTTAAGGACCGGTTGCCCTTTTATCACTTTCTGGCTGATGACCCGGGATCCATTTTAGTGATATAGTCCAACAAACCACCACTTGCTTCTCTTCTAGAACTGGAAATGACAAAAGAATACAACCCCAGCATTAATCTACTATTTTAGGTGTCCATGGTTATAACACAATTACAAACAAAAAAGGGGAAGGATATAGGAGTGGGTTTCCACGTTCCATTGTCCCTCGTCGCTTGTTGTTGAGCTATTCTAACTCTTCTTGTGAGTAAGGTATCCTCTCACTCGATATTCTATTCTGATGTTGTTACTGGAACTATTTGATGGATCTGAGAGTTCTTGACCATTCAATCCATCTTGATGTTATATCTATCCTAACCTGACAACGATTTCTGAGCCATGGGCCTTTTGTCTCATAATTCCCAGTCTCCTTTCTACAACTGTAAACTATAGGTCACAGCTATTCAACATTATCTTCTTGTTGTGCTGACATACACAAGTATTCTTACATCAACATCATTATGTCTCCAGGGGTAACATTAAAATGTATATTCCCAGCAGCTAAAGTAACAATCATGAACAGAATATATATATATATATATATATATATATATATATATATATATATATATATATATATATATATATATATATATATATATATATCATACAGAGAAAAACAAACATGTACATTCCTCATATATGAATAAACATAATAATCATACATAATAATCATCATCATAATAATGCACGAGCCAATGTTTTTGGATTTCCTTATGTGTTAATCCATAAACTAGATTATATATTTTTTCCCCCACTGCTTACAGCAACATGAGGTTAGTGAACGTCATGATATAATTTACCGATTGCTGCTATTGTAAGAAATGTTATTTATCAGAAATAACTTATGCAGCATGGCCAGTCTTCTGAATGTTGCTGGCAATTTCTAACCATAAATCTTTGCTTATGATTCTACCACAATGAGGTGATGCGGATTGAAGGCACATCCTTTCAGAACATTCAATTATATCATGTGTTTATTTCTTTGTTCTTGAATTTATATACTCAAACATGACATTTCCCTAGCAATATTTTATTAAATGATTACATGTTCCTCACACCAATGGTGTGGTTACTAATATGTTAACAATAAGATTGTACCAAAATGTGGCACGATAGCTCGAGTTACAGATTAGCAATTAGCAAAACAATTTCTCCAAAATGATGTATGGTCATAAGATGTGTGATCTGTAATATTCTTCCACATGGAGAGAAAGTTTCTTAAATGTGCTTTAGAGTTGAATACTCTATAGTACATGGATTATTTGCAGATCTATAGCATTGATAGTGAGATAGTTTCACAATGCATAGAATAAGTTAAACATAGGAATATGAAATTGTAAGAGCATAGAAAAATTTTACAGAGTGGCACAACAATGGCGCTCAGTAGTAAAATCAATCAGGCTCAATCAGGCCCTTGTTTACAAGAATAATTGATTTATCATCTTAACCAATTCTTAATTAAACACATTGATATATGTACTTATTTTTAAAAAAAATCATAGTTACATATTCAAAACTATTTTATATTCACATACCTATTGCTCCACAGAGTGAAATAAATTAACCATTGTTCATCTTCCCCCATCAGGGGAAACTTGGCGTGCTCGACCTTTGTTCTTCACTCCAATGGCCACTAATCCCTTTGTTGGGTCTAGCGCCTGCCTTGGCCAGGTATTTGCACAATCTTGGTGCTAAGATTTAAACTAGTCCCACATAAATTTGGCTGTTTTCTTCCCCCAAGTAAGGTACTTAAACAGTGATTCCTAGAGCATGTTGTATTTTTAAAAGCGTCACTCATAGGAAGTTGGTAGAGACGTTTTAGTATATCACAACTATATACCTACTGTAACCATGTCATGAACTATTTGCCCAACACTAGATACCTTCTGTAACCATGTCATGATTTAGCTGCCCAACACTATGTACCTTCTGTAACCATGTCACGAACTAGTTGCCCAACACTACATACCTACTGTAACCATGTCATGAACTAGTTGCCCAATACTGAAGGCCTATTGTAATCATGTTATGAACTAATTGCATAAAACAGTAGACCTAATGTAACCATGTCATGAACTAGTTTTCCAACACTATACTTACTGTAACCATGCCATGAACAATTTGCCCAACACTACATACCTTCTGTAACCATGTCATGAACTAGTTGCCCAACACTATATACCTATTGTAACCATGTCATGAACAAGTTGTTAAAAACTATACTTACTATAACCATGTCATGAACTAGTTGCCCAACACTATATACCTACTGTAACCAAGTCATGAACAAGTTGTCAAACACTATACTTTCTGTAACCATGTCATGAACAAGTTGTCAAAAACTATACTTACTATAACCATGTCATGAACTAGTTGCCCAATACTATAGACCTACTGTAACCATGTCATGAACAAGTTGTCAAACACTATACTTACTTTAACCATGTGATAAACAAGTTATGAAACACTGTACTTATTGTAATCATATCATGAACTAGTTGCACAACACTATATACCTACTGTAACCATGTCATGAACAAGTTGCCCAACACTATATACCTACTGTAACCATGTCATGAACAAGTTGTCAAACACTAAACTTACTTTAACCATGTGATAAACAAGTTATGAAACACTGTACTTATTGTAATCATATCATGAACTAGTTGCACAACATTATATACCTACTGTAACCATGTCATTAATAAGTTGCCCAACACTATATACCTACTGTAAACATGTCATGAACTGGTTGTGCAACATTATATACCTACAGTAACCATGTCATTATCTAGTTGCCCAATACTATAGACTTACTGTAACCATGCCATGAACAAGTTGTCAAACACTATACTTACTGTAACCATTTGATAAACAAGTTATGAAACACTGTACTTATTGTAATCATATCATGAACTAGTTGCACAACACTATATACCTACTGTAATCATGTCATGAACTAGTTGCACAACACTATATACCTACTGTAATCATGTCATGAACTAGTTGCACAACACTATATACCTACTGTAATCATATCATGAACTAGTTGCACAACACTATATACCTACTGTAATCACGTCATGAACTAGTTGCCCAACACTATACTTACTATAACCATGTCATGAGCAAGTTGCAATACACTATAGTTACTGTAACCATGTCATGAACACGTTGCCAACACTATACTTACTGTAACCATGCCATAAACAAGATGTCAAACACTATACTAGTGTAACCATGCCATAAACAAGATGTCAACACTATACTTACTATGCCACTAGATTACCTCCTCGTGTCAGATTGGCAGCGTATACAACTCGTCTGGGTGTTAAGAGAACAATATTTACAACATGTCAGGTGATTACCCTTGTCCACGACATGAGCCGTATTGGATATATTGTGCTTGCTCCATATGTTTATTGAGAGGTAGCCGTGGTAACTTAGTGCCGTATCGGTGGTCTTGGGTTACGTCCGCCCCAGGGTGGTGTAGACTTTTAAAAATTTGCCTGGGCTTCCAGGTCAACCCAGTCTAAAATGGTTACCAGGAAATGTCTTGGGAAGTAAAGACAGCGGCAGTGACACCGACCACATCGCCCGCTGCCCGCCATTTAGTCCATACAAACATGGGCACAGCTCCAGAGGCACACTGCGCCGTACGTGTGTAAAAGTACTAAAAGGGCCCTTGTGTGTTTATTTAACCTTTGACTCGTAAGATTGGCTATTGCAACAAATACAATTAAGACACATTAAATAGTATGAGCATGTAAATAGACTGAATGTCTAGAAATTATAATTATATATGGAGGTCTACTTGGGAGGCAGAGAATAGGAAGACTACAATGTACATATATTCGAGATGTGAAGAGCAATTTACACATGATAGCTATCAAGGCTTAAGATAGAGAGAATTGTCGAAACACTTTTATGTGGGCAAAGTTCTGCACAGACAAGATACTGGCTGATGATGAATCCAAAATAGCCGTTTAAGTCTATGAGTGAAATAGCTGAAGCTTAAGTTCCATCGTCAGATATGTTGCTCTGATTATATCAGTATTTGCTTGGTGTCCACTCGAGGTTGTCTGTGCGTCGTTTTCTGTGGCTTTCTTTCTCTGGATTCACAAGAAGATCATATTACTTGTCTGCTCTTGACAGCAGATGGTCGTATTTTATTGTCGTAAGAATCCAGAATTACTGAGATGAGTTGATTCAAGCACCACATCACAGCAGTCAGGATATTCCCATACGTGCTCAGTCCTCATCTTCAACAGCCAGAGAAGAGTCCCAATATTAATGGTACCAGTAACAGTCTGATTACATGTCTCTCTGGCCTTTATTCGGAGTTTTGATTGTCGGCTAGTTACTCTGGTCACTCCCTGTAGCATAATTCGCTCCAAACCGTGATGACCTGCCCGTTCTTCTGTACTACTGAGTTATTTTCTGTCTCTCTGAGAATTCGATCACAGATGTTATGTTCTTCGTATTTCCGATGTCATCGTTTCGAGTTCCATCACTTCTGGAGACGCCAGCAGGCTGTTTCAAGCGTTTCTCCTCACATTTGGCGAGTTTTCTCAGGCGTTATTTTGACAAGGACTAAGTTTGGCATTGATAACAAAGTGTTGAAAGGAAACTACTACTTGTAATTTTCCGTTTGGCGTGGATATTTGAGGAAATTTGTCAGCTGATCTCATCGTCTCATCTCATCTCATCTTGTTTCTCTTGTACCTTGCGGTGTCGATGTGAAGCATATACAGCAAGAGAGTACCCGTTTATGAGATTCATAAGTGGAAATTCCCGTAGACTGTTATTCTCTCTGCCCATCGTTTACATGTTCGGCCTCTTCTTCTGGTTCCATTTGGTCTGTATATCATTGCTTGTTATACTGTTGAATTGAAAGGCTAGTTATATGACCGAACCATTTAATTTGCTGTTTTAAATCAAATCTAGCGCTGTTATAACTCCTGCTTTGGTCCTGATTTCATCATTTCTTATTTTCTCTCTTCTTGATACATAGAATATTCTTATCAGAAATATCGTTTCCGTTGTAATTGTTCTTTTCTCTTTTTCTGTCATTGTCCAAGTTCGTCATTGGTAGCATAGAGTTTTTAGGAAGATTGTGCTGTAAGTGCTTGTGTAGTATCTACTGATACGTATTTGTTCTTTGGTATTGGTGTCATTTGTCCAATGTTTGCCTTACTGCATCTATTTTCGATCTCGTCTTGTGATTTGCCTTTTGATGATATCAGCTGATAAGTCACCTAATACTGACTTTTCAATGTCTTCCTGGAATCTGCCGTCCTCTATGAAAATTATATCTCAATTTGTGATGTCTGAGACATATTTTACTTTGGTGTCGTTTACTTATGCGGGGCGATTGTAAAGTCTCATTACACTTTGTATGTAGAAAAAGCTTGAAAAATGAAGTACATGACGTCATCAAAAAATGTGCTTCACAGTCCATCGTGAAGTAATATGAAATATGCAGCGAATGGGTGTCGTCTTCTAGAGCAGTTTTATGGGGTTTCTTGACAGAAAATATTTACAAGAATAATGTATACACAACTGAGGACCTGAAAGAAGCTATCAGAAATTTTTGTTTTTCTTTTTTAAATGTTGCATATACCTTACAGGACGTTGCATTCAACACCAGCATTTATCGCTGCCGCTGATGCTCCAGGCAAGTTTTTACGCTCAGTAGTTTGCCATTGCTTTCTGAACGACCGGCTCACATACCCCCTTAAGTTACCAGGGCGGCGCGAACCGCTGCCGATTCTCGCAGCTGCTGTTTTCACCACGCGGATATACGGGATTACGAACAATGTCGCTAACTCCTTGGCCAGGGAGACCAATCAGAATTACCATTCAAGAAATAACAGACACGTTGCAGATGGTATTTGACAAGATGAAGAGACGTGTTCAGTCATGTCTTGAAACCCGTGGTTATATTGAATACTTCATTGGTACTTTTCAGCTTCCCCAAAACAGCGTCATTAGACCATAGCAGTGACTATTGTAACTTGTTTAATGAAAATTTTATCCCATGTTTTATGACATCATGTGCTTCATTTTTCAAAATTGTTCTACATACAAATTGTAGTGAGACTTTACAAACACCCTGTATATTTAGTGAACCTAGTGACTTCCTGATTTTCATCGTGTAAGACTTGCGCGGGTTCATTGCCGTGCTATATTTTTCACACGATATTATGGGCGTCCGTACATTAAAATGGCTTTTATAGCTGTAAGTGGCAGACTGTGTTCATTCCCATAAATTAAAGTGTGATCATCTGAACAATGTAGGGAGTCACCGTAGAGCATGGGCTAGCACTCCTGCCTGGCGACCCGTTGGTCATGTGTTCGAATACCATTTTAGGCTTCATTGTCGACTCTACTTAACAACATGGGTAGCATTAAGTGTTCTGGAAAGTAAAGGCAGCGCTGGTGTGATACTGACAACATATCCTAAGTAACGATGGAACTAATGTAGTTAGCACCATATACCCATTATGTATAGAGGCGTGAAAAGGGGCTTTTACTGTCTCATAAAGTAGCTCGCTGACTGAGTTGTTTAGTTCATTGTATTCAAGCTCGATGTATGTAATGCCCCTGTGCAAATTATGCTTCTTTTATTGCTCTGAAGATAAGATGTCAGAACACACAGTTCTGGCGTACCCTTATTTTTATTTAGAATGCATCCGTGAATCTCTGTTGCTTTTATCACAATGTAACACTTATGGCATGACTGGTGTTCCCGTATTCTGCAGTTTTCTAAAGCATCCAGATGAATGTTTCAAATTAAGAAAGTATTACCATCATAATAGCTAGGAAATATCCGCCACAAACTCTGGCTAGCTCTCTTTAAAAGATAACAGTCAACCTCGACCCCTCACACCACTATTGTGGGAGTTTTCTGAGTGATATTCTTAGGTACAGTTATGATATTCCAATAGGGGGAAGTGGGACTAGAAAGGAATATATACTTATTTATAATTAATAAAAGTTTGCCATGTTGTGCTAAAGGTCACCAACTTCGTGGGATAAAATCGTGTGTGCTACTAAATAAAAACAAGACATCAAGATAATGGATTAGCGGGAAACGACAAGCGCAAGTGAAGCGGAAGGAAGAGCTGAAATAAGATGGATGCTGATCAATAACAGAGGAAACGTTTTCAGAGAAAAGAAAATTTCAAGCCCGATATCAAAACGGGCTGAAAGGAAAAATCTATGCATCACATAGAATACACGTACGCTTCAAGCTAGAAAATAGTTGTAAGATATAAAACCTATACTGAATTCAATGAATGAATGGCCAAATCACGAGAAGTAGACTCGATCAGAAGTAAAGAAATGGACGTTGTGGTCAAAAGCTTTGGTCAGCATACAAACAAAAAACACACACTAATACAACTACTCCCTGGCCGAGGGGTTAGCAGCTTTCTCCGTTAACCCCGAATACTCTCGTGGTTGACGTGAGCGTACGAGAATTAGAAGTGGTTCGAGTCGCGCCAGTGACTTATGAGAGTATGGAGCCGGTCGCTCAGAAAGTCGTGGCGTGCTGATGAGCGTAATCTAGCCTAGGAATCAACATGCAGCTGAAAGATGCTGGTGTTGACCGCAATATCCTGAAATACGATGGAAACGCGGGGGAAAAAATACAAGTACGTGAAAAACTCTCAGTCAGTAAACGTATAATCAGAATTAAAGAAACCGACTGAAAACCAACAAAACTGTCACAGACTGCAAAGAGAAACGGGAAAATTAGTAGCAGTTTAGGGGAAGGGTCACTATTACAAATAAAATTAATGGAACTGCTGTAAATTTAAAAATACCATGAACGAATCACCAAACTTCTCGCAGTTAGGACTAGAAAAGCATCACGCATACTTTGCCGCGGTCAGCTAATGTCACAGCTGATCTACGTGTCTCAGACTAGCTACATTACTATTTATATTTATAGACTTGTTATTTCAACATTGCTTTCACATTCAAAATGTTCTATGTTAGATAGTGGAATAGTTGGATTGTATGTCCTTTGGGGTTAGAATTAACGTGGCTATGGTGTTCTCTGGGGTTGGTGTACAAGGCAAATGACCGAACAACTCCCATATTCACGAAAATAGCGTGATGGTACCATAATAAATGTTATACATGTGCCTTGAGATTCATATTGTTTACGTTGATAGCATAGTCCCAAAGACACGGATCCTCGTGCAATGCCCGTGTGCACGGCTGAACCAAGAAGGAATATAAAACCTATGTTCAGCCCAGGGGCGGCTCGCATTTCCCTACTAGAGTGCAGCTGGTATCGACAAGGTGGTTGACTGCTCCCATGCGAACACTGATGTCTACAACCTAAACACAAAATGTGACTAGGAAGCTGGACGAAAGCAATACATGGAAACATATATAAGACCTTGGCGGTCGATGTGGCATTGGTGCATGTTGTCCATCTATATCTGGACAGCTAATGAATTTAAAACTAGGTCAGTACTATATGTTGAGAAATATGTTTTTCCTCCTTAGGTCAGACTTTCATAATCCTCCTTACCCGTGCCCCCCCCCCCCCTTTTTTTTTTCTTTTCTCCTAATCTCGGGCTAGTAAATGGAATGCCAAGTTGATTCCTACGAGCGCGGAAAACAGGACGACCCGCCTTGATTCCTTCAACATTTGGAAATCGTTAATAGCAGGTCGTTTAGGCCACTGCCTTCAGCACATTTCCAATTAAGAAAAACGCCCCACCCCACAATGGAAACATAGTGTATGGGTTCTGATACAGCACACTGACATTGTCGCTTGTGCTACTGAGTTCTGGATTAAGAAGTACGTTAATAGGAGTTGATTGGCGATCACAGAAGTGGAGGAAAGAAGTGAAAACCAGAAGGTATAATAAACAATACAACACGTGAAAGCTATGCGATTACAAATGAAATTAGTGGAACATTTTTAGCGCACGTTATGATGAGCACAAAAAAAACAACAACTGGCAAGACTAATGAGGAAAGAGCAAAACGAATGAGGAGAGATAAATGTTTGTATAATCTGGCCACGTGACATAATCTAGCAAGAACACAGACCTGATCTGTGACTCTCGTGGTCGTGCTCGAGGTCGGGGTTACTCATAGACTCCCATGTCGATCCAGTCTAAGATGGGAACCGTAATATGATCATCTTTCATTGTATTTCGATCATTCTCGGCTTGTAGTAGGGCGGGGCATGTCACGAATATATTAACTGATTCGTAACTTAAAAAGAACATCATTTTGATGAATATCATTTGCTCATGGTTTTGTAGTGGGCTGATGAGTGCTAAGATTTATAGTTTCTGATATCTGCATCTTAGGGGCTTCAGAAACGACCACATCAACGTTCATAACACTGAAGATATAAACAATAGGTTGCACGATTTTTTGCCTAGCATATTTCGCTGCATATCGTAAGGTACACACTGCAAAAATCGCACAACATAAAGTAAAATAACTAAATAAATCCTACAAGCTGAAATATACACATGTTCGCACAGTAATTTCATTTGTCTGACACGGTAATTTTAAACTGACTAACATGTCTTTATATAGTGTGTGATTGTGTGTGTGTGTGTGTGTGTGTGTGATTGTGTGTGTGTGTGTGTTGTCTTAAAACTGAAAATTAAAGGAATTGACGGAAGGGCCGATATAAACAGGGATAACTGGCCGTGGCAGCCTAACGTCCACTGCATCTGTGTCCGTCTTCCAGTCGTCTTGCCATGCTCGCCACTGGAGCCAGACGGACACAGACGAGGGAGCGGGGACGAGGGTGTTGCGCGACCACCTCCTCGCTATACAAAACCAAAGCGCAAGTCATTCGTTCCTCATCAAATCAAAGATGTAGTGCAATGAATGGTCATCGTCAATGAATGGTCAACGTCATTCATGATGGACGAACATCGTGTGTGTGTGTGTGTGACAGACAGACAGACAGACAGACAGACAGACAGACAGACAGACAGACAGACAGACAGACAGACAGAGATTGTATGTAGGGGGTGTTGGTTGTACGTGTTTTGATGTTTAGGTATTTACAATGTTCTTTTGCCACTTAAATCCAATAAACTTTCATAACTTTTCTAACCAATGGACATCACACAAGATGGTCGTTCGTTTTTGATAGAAAAATCATATATTGGAGTCAGCAGATAGCGATAGTAAATTGTTTTACAATATAATAAATGGGGGGGGGGGATGAAACAGCAAAATAATGCGGGAATCTATTATACAAATTATTATTTTCTTGTTAATTGATGTCTGTATGTCCCCTTTAAATCCCAAGAGGATGAAACGCACACATGAATCAAAAGAGGTAACATTTATCTCCTCCAGGCACGCAGAGAATCCAATTACATGGCTTCTTTTCGCGATATCATTAGAATATCACTGGGACAAACGTTTCAAAACATCAGTTTTGGATATGTGCATTTCTATAAGTTAAAGATATTAAAATAAGAATACAAAAGGCAAGCGCAGCTGTTATAGCACTAGGGCATTTGTGGAAGTAAAAGAAATTAAATGTAGCAGAAATTAGAATATGCAACTGTAACGTTAAATGTTGCTTGCTTGCTTGCTTGTGTTCGTTGGCTTGAGCTCCAACGCGAAGTCCTGTATGTCGGATGAAGGCATCCTGTTGTCCAACATCAGTGTGATGTCATACAGGACCTGAGGTTTGCGTGAGTATCCGTTGTCCCATGTCTGGCTTATTGGTGTGCAGACTGGTGGTTCCTCGCCGTGCAGGCAGACACTCTCCGACTTCGGAGGAATCGGCGATCCTACTGACTTTAGCCAGGACCCCGAAGGGACCTGTTGCCCAGGACGCTCGACGAGGACGCGTCAATAGGTCTTGGCCAGTATATAACCCGGCCCTGGTGCCTTGGAAACACCTCTGCGTCCCACGTTAAATGTTAAATTAGAGACAGATAAAAATTGTTGGAAGAACATGGAGGAGATGTAAGCGATAGCAGCAGTTAGCAGTACAGTGCGGTAGATTTTCTCAGTACGATGCAAGTCTTCGAAATGCCGCCCCTTACATGCTTTTTTTTTTCCCTGTAATAATGCCGCCCCCTTTTGAAGCCCCCTTACGGTGCCGCCTGATGCGGCCGCCTCTCTGTATCATAGCACGGCACGGTTCCAGCAGTTCGGACAGCTTGGGATAAGTTGGTTAAGGGCCTATTGGTGTTAATGGGTTAACGAAGTAGAAAGGCTTCTAAATCTATTTGGAAGTTCAACACGGTGGGAATCTACCTGTTTGAGGTTTGAGATCTTCTTCTTCTTCTTCTTCTTCTTCTTCTTCTTTTCTTCTTCTTCTTCTTCTTCTTCTTCTTCTTCTTCTTCTTCTTCCTCTTCTTATTCCTCTTCTTCTTCCTCTTCTTCTTCCTCTTCTTCTTCTTCTTCTACTTCTTCTTCTTCTTCTTCTTCTTCTTCTTCTTCTTCTTCTTCTTCTTCCTTCTTCTTCCTTCTTCTTCTTCTTCTTCTTCTTCTTCTTCTTCTTCTTCTTCTTCTTCTGCTTCTTCTTCTTCTTCTTCTTCCTTCTTCTTCTTCTTCTTCTTCTTCTTCTTCTTCTTCTTCTTCTTCTTCTTCTTCTTCTTCTTCTTCCTCTTCTTATTCCTCTTCTTCTTCCTCTTCTTCTTCTTCTTCTTCTTCTTCTTCTTCTTCTTCTTCTTCCTCTTCTTATTCCTCTTCTTCTTCCTCTTCTTCTTCTTCTTCTTCTTCTTCTTCTTCTTCTTCTTCTTCTTCTTCTTCTTCCTTCTTCTTCCTTCTTCTTCTTCTTCTTCTTCATCTTCTTCTTCTTCTTCTTCTTCCTCTTCTTCTTCTTCTTCTTCCTTCTTCTTCTTCCTTCTTCTTCTTCCTTCTTCTTCTTCCTTCTTCTTCTTCCTTCTTCATTCTTCTTCCTTCTTCTTCTGCTATGATACAGAGAGGCGGCCGCATCAGGCGGCACCGTAAGGGGGCTTCACAACGGGGCGGAACACTCCTTCTTTCTTTTTCTCCTTCTTTCTTTCTTCATCTCCTTCTTTCCTCTTTCTTCTTCTTTCTTCTTCTTCCTTCTGCTTCTTCTTCTGCTTCTTCTTCTTCTTCTTCTTCTTCTTCTTCTTCTTCTTCTTCTTCTACTTCTTCTTCTTCTTCTTCTTCTTCTTCTTCTTCTTCTTCTTCTTCTTCTTCTTCTTCTGCTGCTGCTGCTGCTGCTGCTGCTTCGTAAGCTTAGTCTAAAGCAGACATCGGAGAAATCCTCTCCCATCCTCTCCGTCATCTAGTGTTGTAATGAAATTGGTGTTGCATATATTATTTGTTGCGCAGCTGTTTAAACGCTCCAAGTGCATCTTCCCCCTCCCTCTCGTCTACCTTGCTCAGTAATTTGCCATCTAATGCTAATTGATTTGAGAAGGAAGTCTAGAAGCCAGCTATACCATGTATGTATAGCAGGCCCATTGTTGGAATGGAATGGTGAAAACACTATGCTAACAATAGCGTAAGTTAGGTTTGACAATTTTTTTATGCCAGCGCTCGTCATTCGCCACAGGAGGGAGAGATCAAAACTCCGTGCATTCGGGTCTAAACATTGGTGATGGTCCAAACATTTGATATACTCACAGCAGCTTCCTGCCACGGGATTTTGTTAAACTAGTCTATGTATAACTGCAGCTAAATCCCGGTCTTGGATTTGGTTAAACTAGTCTATGTATTTTTTTTTTAAATGTTTGCATATCCTTTACATGACATCGCTGTCAACATCAGCATCTTTCAGCTAATTGTTGATTTCTTGACAATTTAACGCTCAGTAGTTTGCCATTGCTTTCTGGGCGGCCGGCTCACATACCCCGTAAGTTACCGACGCGATTCGAGCCACTGCTGATTCTCACCGTCGTCACGTTACTTACGAGATTACGGAGAAAAGTCGCTAACCTCTAGACCAGGAAGCCAGCAGTCTATGTATAACTGCAGCTAAATCCCGGTCTTGGAAGTTGTTAAAACTAGTCTATGTATAACTGCAGCTAAATCGCGTGCTTGGATTTTCAAAGCAATTCTTTCGCTGTTAAATACATTTCTGCAACGTTCGCGTTGCATACATGTTTCCATATTGTTGCTAACTTTACGACAAGTAAAATTCCGATACATCAGAAGGAGCTTAACTCGACAGTCAAAGACAATATTGATAGATTTGAGCAATACAGTATCTATCCCGCGTGTGAGTTTAAAATAACAATACCCCCCCCCCCCCCCCTTTCACCTCAACGCCCGCCCCCACTCTTGAAAGCAATACGATACAGAGGGTGAATGCAAAACTTGGAACGGCAATATTTTCAAACATCTCAAAGTCATTAAAAATATACCCTGTACAACTATAAGAAACAGACGAACATCATTCTTTCATCAGGTAATGAGAAGACAGGCATTTGAGAACATCGTGACAATTGGAAAGATCAGTGGGGATAGAGGCAGGGACAGACCAATAGAAATGATGATGTATGGACTAAAGCGGTGACATGAAGAGCGGTGACATCGGCAGAGTAGATCCAGAACACCGAGGACCGAGACCTGGGAGAGACATGAACGCTTACGTCAGCTAGCAGGGCACGTGATAATCATGATGATGGTAGATTGGGTTCACCTGGCAACTCGTGTCAGTTTTAACGCAGAGCCTCAATGCGGATTCAAACCATGACCATCAGGTCGGCACACGAGCGTCATGCCACTAGCCTATCGCGACCCCGCGTGATGACATACGTGACGTTAACATAAACATTACTCAGGTTGACTTCGACCAGAGCCTTCAGAGCCAGCTGTTGGCGGAGACTTTGCTTTCTAACAGCCCATGTCCACTGCGGAAGCCGTGGGAGCCGCGTTAGTGCAGTAGCTAGGTACTTGCCTGTCAACCCAATAGTCATGGATTTGAATTCGCATTGAGGCGGATTTGTACAATTGACCTGGGCTCTTAGGTACACGCAGCCTAAAAACTCGCTATGTTTACTGTACATAATGGTATGTACGCATGTAGTGTTCACTGCAACTCACTGTATGTTTACTGTACATAATGGTATATTCACATGTTACGTTTACTGCAACTCACTATACGTTTACTATACAGAATGGTGTGTTCACTTGTATTGTTCACTGCAACACATTATATGTTTACTGTACAGAATGTATGTGTTCACATATTATGTTCCCGGCAAATATTATATGTTTATTTGTTACTCGATACACGATATAATTTCTTAACTCCCAATTTCTTTCATTTTATTTTAGTTGCATATCATTTACACGACGTAGCAGTTAACCCCAGCAATTTTAGCTGTTGTGATTCCCTGGCAAGTTTTACGTTCAGTAGTTTGCCATTGCTTTCTGAACGCCGGCTCCCTTACCATTACGTTAAAACCCAGCGCGACACGGTCTGCTGCCAAATCGGTCACAGCTGTGTTTCGAACGCCTGATAAACGGAATTACGAACCGCGTTCGCAATTCCTTCGCCACGGAGACCGGCTTACATTAGCCCACTCTATACGAATGTCAGCTTTCCTTATGCCCCATCATTACTTTAATCTATACAGACCGAAACAATTAATATTGAAAGATATAACTTCTAGAGAAAGCAAGAGTTAAGAGTAACAATAATCTGGCAATGAAGCTCTGAACCTCCTTAGCGAGACATAGTATGTAATGTATTATCCTGAACACAGTTACATCTTATCCCAGGACCTAGAGTTATGGCAACTGTAGGGTTGAAAGTGACACGAAGAAATGCTGACACATACACAGCTAATGCTTGTTTATGACAGACCACAACACAAACTGAAAATGGCGTCTAGCTATTTCTGTGGAGTTTCACATAACAATCCATCCATCATGTGCCATGCCGGTAAGCGTGGGCGGTCATGTTCTGCCATCTCACTCGATCACCAGAGTCGTGGATCAGCTCCGTGTTTCTGTCTCGACCATGCCACAAGGCCAAGCCATCCAGGTACTTGCTTCTAGGTCTTCCCCTTGGTCTGTTCCCCTCGATCTTACCAGTTGTCACCAAATTCTCCAATCCATTTCTTCTCATAACATGCCCAAAAAATTTTGACTGTCTACGTCTAATTTCTCTAATCAATTTACGATCTTCATTTGTTTCTTGAAGGACTTGTTCATTGGTCTTTCTGGCTGTCCATGGTATTCTTTGCATTTTCCTCAGAAACCACATCTCTACAGCCATCAGATGTTTTTCAGCCTGACTGCTCATTGTCCACGCTTCACATCCATATAAAAGTACAGGTTCAATGTAGCATCTCAACACTCTTTTTCTCGTTTCAATTGACATCTTTTTATTGGTCAATATGTTTTTCATCTTGCTAAAGGCTACTTTTGCCATGGCGATTCTTGTTCTAATCTCTTCAAGGCATCTCCCATCAGATGTTATTACTGTTCCGAGATAATTGTACCTGCTCACTTGTTGAAGAATATTCCCATTTACTTGTATATTACATAACAATGTGTACTACTATTTTCAAGAATGTGATGACCATTTAGTAAAATTTATGCAAATATTTAAGACACTGATAGACAATGGACATCAAGTTAAACGTAATAATAATAATAATAATAATAATAATAATAATAATAATAATAATAATAATAATAATAATAATAATAATAATAATAATCGTGTACACATGTATAGAAGTGTTCTTTTCGTTTCGCCTCCCAGAGTTCACGTAGAAATGTCGTCTCTGGCTGTTGTCTACTGCATACTCCACTGAAATGAATTTCTTTGCTGCGGCGTTCTGTAACTTTCTATGAGCATTACACTGCCTGTGTAACACATTAACACATTCCAGACAGATGTTCCACGAAGCCGCAGTACGATTGGTACTTTAACTCTTTCTCTCTAAGACATTGTACTTGTGCCCTCACTTTCCCAACTACAAGTGTCCTTCTTCTATACTATATATTACTCAATTTGTCATTACCCTGACTGTTAGTAAATACAAATAATAATTGCTCCGTACACAGATACTGTCAACGTCTGTGGATGAAGGGTTAGTGAACGCATTTTCACAATTCTCCGACATATGGAATCGTGGGTTCGGAATCAAACGCATGCGATAAGAAATCAGGTCGATTTGCGTTGATTTCGATGATATTAGCGTCCTCCGTTCAGAAATCAATGGCACACTAATGATCATAAAAATTGCTTAGTAAATGGCAAACAGACAGGGTTGATTAAACGTTCTGTAAAGAAGGTGCAACTAACTAACTTTGTAATTACAGTTATGGATGGACCCAGGGAATAACAGAGTCCATGAGAATATCGATACATGAAGCCCATAAGCGGGCACTCTCCCGCTGTTTATACTTCACCTCGACACCGTAAGGTACAAGAGGAACATGATGAGATGAGATGAGATGATGAGTTATTGTGACACTTCGCGAGAGAGAAATATCACAGAACAAAAACCACACTCAATGCCACGACCTACATTATCTAAGCAGCGCACCTAATTACGTATAATCAGCCTCATACCTGCCACTAAAACAAGGAGATTTCCGTGAAAATGACAGCATGCTTGTGCCTTCTTCAGGACCCGCGGTGCATCTGAAACATATCTCCTATAACGACGGCAAATTAGCGTCACGCAAAGTATCAGACGGACTCACGCAAATTCGTTTCAGAACGACACCCGTCACAGATAACCGTGTCAGATGTAATGTATTTCAACCTGTCATTTGTTAACAAAGACATTTCCTACAAACAGGCATCTCTTGTACAGGTCTCTGGTATTCGTGTCCGAACAAACGTAGTAGTTATGCCAGATCACAAGCGGAAAAAGAAAAAAAGGAAAAATATAAAAAGTGGTTGAAGAGCAAACAGGAATGTGATTACAGAGAATACAGAATAGCGAGAAGACATGTGAGTAGAATAGTAAAGAGGGAAAAACAAAAAGACTGGGAAGAGTATGGAGAAACCCTAAATAAAAACTACAAGGAGGCAACCAGAAACTTCTACAAAAAGATAAGTGCAATGCGAACCAGAGGAGAACCCTTTGACCCAACTGAAATAATTAACAGCGAAAATGGAGAACCAATAAGTGAACAAAAACAGATCCTAATAAGATGGAAGCAGTATTTCGAACAACTTCTCAACATCCCATCAGATGTCACAGGAATTCAAGAGACCTACACAGATGTCACCGAGGAACTGGAACCAGACATACTAAAAGAAGAAATTATAGAAGCCATCAGATTAGCCCCATTGAACAAATCACCAGAACAGGATGAAATACCACATGAACTAATTAAAGCAGCAAGGGAAGTAGGAACAGCTTGGCCACATAGACTATTCAACCATGTTTGGGTAGAACAACAGACACCACGAGACTGGGGAAACGCCATAATTATCCCAATTTGGAAAAGCAAAGGCAGCAAAAAGAGATTGCACACAATACAGAGGCATTTCACTGTTGAGTCATACTGGGAAAATATTTTGCAAAATTCTTGAAAAAAGATTACGAACTACTTTAGAACCCCAGCTAAGCGAAACGCAGCTTGGATTTAGGAAAAACAAAGGATGCACAGATGCCATTTTTGCTCTTAGACAACTTATAGAAAAATCAATTGAATTCAATGAAACACTCTACTTAGCCTTTGTCGACCAAGAAAAGGCATTTGATAGGGTAGATAGAAACAAGCTGTGGGAAATCCTTAAACAATATGGAGTGAGTACACATCTAACAAACCTATGTAGAAGTTTATACAACAACAGTGAATGCATAGTGAGAGCAACTGGAGGACACTCAGAACCCTTCACCATAAGATCTGGAGTACGACAAGGTTGTGTCCTGTCCCCTCTCTTGTTCATAACATATATAGACAACATATGTAAAGAAACCAGCCAAGCAGAGACAGCAAGAATACCGCATGACGAGAACACAGAAGAAGAACCATCTGCAAATCTAACCATTAGAGAACTCCTGTTTGCGGACGACGAAGCACTAATAGCAAAATCAGAAGCTGAATTACAAGACCACATGAATAGTCTAAACGAAATGTGTAGGGAACATAACATGAAAATTAGCACAAGCAAAACAGAGGTAATGACTATAACTAAAGAAGAACAAACAGCAACAATTCACCTAAACGAACATCCCTTGAAACAAGTAAAGAGCTTCAAGTACCTAGGAAGTATAATATCATCAAATGGCAGATCAGAAGACGAGATCGAAAATAGGTGCAATAAGGCAAATCAACTCATTGGACAAATGGCATCAATACTAAAGAACAAACATGTATCAATAACTACTAAGAAAGCACTTTACAACACAATCTTCCTACCAACTCTGTGCTACCAATGCCAAACCTGGACAATGACAGAAAAAGAGAAAAGAAAAATCACAACAACAGAAATGAGGTTCCTGAGAAGAATACTCAACGTATCAAGAAGAGATAAGATCAGAAATGAAGAAATCAGGACTAAAGTGGGGGTTAAAGCTGCTCTAGATTTTATTAGAAAGCAGCAAGTCAAATGGTTTGGCCATGCAAGTAGGTTACCAGTCAACAGCATGCCACAACAAGCAATGATGTACAGACCAGATGGAAACAGAGGAAGAGGCCGACCACGTAAACGTTGGACGGAGGGAATAACAGAATCCATGGGAATGTCGATATACGAAGCCCATAACCGGGCACTCTCACGAAGTTTATACTTCACCTCGACACCGCAAGGTACAAGAGGAACATGATGAGATGAGACAACGGCATATGCAAATATAGTTATACACAATTACAAACATATTTATGGCCTTGTCTGAATGCCGCAATAAACCATCCATCTTAAAAAGATCAGACGGCTCCTCTAAATGTTGCATGTGAGCAGATTGCCTACGTTAACAGAGCATGAATTTTCGCGTTGATATTCGATAGCTCCAGATTCTGTTTCTAATAAACAAACACTAGATAGCTGAATGTGAAGAGGAAAGCCAGTTGGTTCTCCCAGCTCTTGATCTGTTATATATTCTGTTTGATTGATTTCCATCGTAGGGTCTTATACATTATTCCTTATCTGTAATTTCGTGTCAAGTTACACAGATAGACCACTAGTATGGGTTTTCTTATCCTGTCACTGCCCAATTTCAGATTTGCGACATGTTCATATTCTTGGGAAACTAATGTGGTAGTTTCACCTACACCTCCACGTCTTTGTGGGAAGTTTTCTACCTCCGCTCCCGACATCACTGTGCTGCTGTCATGACAACTTTGTGGGAGCCGCTGTAGTGTAGTGACTATGTCAGGACAACTTTGTGGGAGCCGCTGTAGTGTAGTGGCTATGTCAGGACAACTTTGTGGGAGCCGCTGTAGTGTAGTGGCTATGTCAGGACAACTTTGTGGGAGCCGATGTGTAGTGGCTATGTCAGGACAACTTTGTGGGAGCCGCTGTAGTGTAGTGGCTATGTCAGGACAACTTTGTGGGAGCCGCTGTAGTGTAGTGGCTATGTCAGGACAACTTTGTGGGAGCCGATGTTGTTAGTGGCTATGTCAGGACAACTTTGTGGGAGCCGCTGTAGTGTAGTGACTATGTCAGGACAACTTTGTGGGAGCCGCTGTAGTGTAGTGACTATGTCAGGACAACTTTGTGGGAGCCGCTGTAGTGTAGTGACTATGTCAGGACAACTTTGTGGGAGCCGCTGTAGTGTAGTGACTATGTCAGGACAACTTTGTGGGAGCCGCTGTAGTGTAGTGACTATGTCAGGACAACTTTGTGGGAGCCGCTGTAGTGTAGTGACTATGTCAGGACAACTTTGTGGGAGCCGATGTTGTTAGTGGCTATGTCAGGACAACTTTGTGGGAGCCGCTGTAGTGTAGTGACTATGTCAGGACAACTTTGTGGGAGCCGCTGTAGTGTAGTGACTATGTCAGGACAACTTTGTGGGAGCCGATGTTGTTAGTGGCTATGTCAGGACAACTTTGTGGGAGCCGATGTTGTTAGTGGCTATGTCAGGACAACTTTGTGGGAGCCGCTGTAATGTAGTGACTATGTCAGGACAACTTTGTGGGAGCCGCTGTAGTGTAGTGACTATGTCAGGACAACTTTGTGGGAGCCAATGTAGTGTAGTGACTATGTCAGGACAACTTTGTGGGAGCCGATGTTGTTAGTGGCTATGTCAGGACAACTTTGTGGGAGCCGCTGTAGTGTAGTGACTATGTCAGGACAACTTTGTGGGAGTCGCTGTAGTGTAGTGGTTAAAAAAACCTGTTAAAAACAGGTAACAAAACTCCTCCATGCTAAGATTAATTTCTTTTGACTTTCAGAAGATTTTATAGTCCTATGAAAGATCCTCTTGCATGTTCATATATTAGTATCTACATCTGTTCTCCGCTGTTTTCCAACATTTCTTTCCAAATAGGTTTATGATTGTCTTGAATTGTGGTTTCACCAAGAGAGATGAGGTTGTTATTTGCTTGGTTTAATCTCACCCACTACCTTTGTCTTATCTCTGTACATTTGTAGACCCAATTGCTGTGACATCTCTTCAGACATAATTAGTTTATCATGTATATGATTGCATGTGTGTGACAGGAGAGCAATGTCGTCGGGAAAGACGAAATCATCAAGTTGTTGTCTGAAATATCTTACATTGTTTTGAATTCCATGTTTTAAGATGTGAAACATCTCTTTAGTTTTAACTTAATTTTACTTATCGTCAGGTGACTGTTCGCTAGCTAGTTAGTTGGTTGGTTGATTGGTTGGTTGGTTGGTTGGTTGGTTGGTTGGTTGGTTGCTGTTCCAACTTCACAGAAACGGATGGTCCCCATTATGCTCCGTTCCTGTGCCAGTGAATATCACACAAAATGCTCCTCACTGCCCGATATGAAAGTTGAAAAGACAAGACCCTCGGCAAGCTAACAGCCCGTACAGGTACACTATGTATAATGCCGCCGCCAGAAAACCAACACAAAAGTCATCCACAAAAAGTACAGTTCATCGTCGATGGAACTGGCAGTCATCAGAAAGATTTCATTGACTCTGGTTTATCCCATATGACTCGGTCTCTTACCGCAAGGCGACCCACCGAAAGTGCCCCACAAAGCACGAACTCCGTAACTCCAGCGACGACTCCCAGGAGTCTCCCGAAAAATGCACCCGTGAACCGAAAAGGCAAACCAGTCAATTCAACAACAGCCGGCCGCCATCGTTCCAAACATTCAGTTCACTCTACAAACAACCGCGGACATATGTAAAAGCACTCCACACGAAATTCACAGCTCACAATGTCGCGCCACGCACTCACTCAGTAGCAGGGCGACGGGACCATGTACTACAAGTCCACCATGAGGAAAATGCGAATGCAAACTGTAGACACAAGCGTAAACACTCTAGAGCCCTTAACGGTTCAAATGCCTATCCGCCACGTTAGGGACCGGAAGTCTCGGCTGTTCGTATTTATATCGGAGTTGGGTTGAGTTAAGAACTGACATCACTGCGCTCAGGACATTCCCATACGTGCTCCGTCCTCTCGTTCAACAGCTAGCGAAGAGTCATACTAATATTCGTTCCTACCGCTATCTGATTAAAAGTTATCCTGGTCTTTCCTCTCAGTTTTGAGATTCTTCCAGAACCCCTGCCGATGCCCCGCATTCTCATTCTTTCCACATATGGGTTCTCAATCTGTTCCCCCGCCTTCTCCACCTAGTCCCACAAGCGCACGACCACCTCCCCCTTGTCCATAGGCAATCTACCACCAAGAGGTGCATTCCCTGCTAGCCTGTCAGCCTGTTCATTCCCCCGTACCCCTACATGGCCCTTAGCAAAATATCCATACAGTTCTCACAATCTGTGACCTCTGAAGTGATGATTACCATTTCACACGAAACATTCCTTTCTCCACCTTATTAAGCATACTCTTTGAATCCGTAATGAATAAAATGTGTGTTGTAGTAGTCTCCTCTAGCTAACGGAATGCCGCTGTTACTGCTTCCACCTCCATTCTCATGCTGGAGGTTGTAGTCTCATATGCCAGACTCTCATTTTCCAAGACTCGTCCATTAGCCTTTGCAATAAAACCCCAACCACTATGTCTGTTTCTCACCACTGACCCATCGGTGTAGCTGACTATGTCACCGTTATGTGTTACTCTGGATCAGTTGTTACACTTCAAACTCAGTGTGGCCCGCTGCCCATTCTCTGAACTCAGGACCCAGTGTTACTATTACATTGTGCCAGTCCGTCATGTTTTCCGGAACTTCAACCCAATCTTTTTCACGATTGATGGTCTCTAGATCACATAACTGACGTATAGAAAGTTCTGCCTGTGCCATCCAGGAAATGCCTCGTCTTAGTCTATGACCCTTGACTATATCCATGGCTGCATGCAGGGGATAATCCCTATCTGCAGCAACTCTCATGTACCAGTTGCCCCGATGGACCTATGCCTATCCGTCATTGTTGGTAGCTCCAGGATATGCCTTATGCATATAATTGGTGTGTCCTGTGCACCCCAGGATTACCCACATGGCAGCATTCTGTATGCGCTCCAACCTTTCAAGCTGGCTCTTTGATACTGTCAGCAGATCGTATTTATATCTTCATCACTAACCACTTATAGATCATGTAAAGTTGGTCTAAATTCCCTGTTAATACATATGTGATCAATTTGGTTTCCGTTTTGTAGTCTGGTGATGCCCGCATTGCTCTATATTTTCTTGTTTATGTATTTTTGTGTAAGAGAACTCTTCCGCCTATAACATATTGACCAATTTCGCAAACAACGGTAAATAAATCACCGTTTTCATGCATTACTCCGAGTCCATGTATTCCCGTGACCTCTTCGTAACCAGTGTTATTTTATCCTATTCTTGCACTTAGGTCATTCATCACACTTCTGATATTCCCATTTCTTAGATTGCCAGTTATGTTAAGAAGTTTAAAGTAAAATTCATCCTTAACCAATACCTCATTATGATTTGTTGATGCGTGACTCTGGATTCAAAAGGAGTGCAGATCAAATTACACAATTCCAAAGTAGGATATATATATATATATATATATATATATATATATATATATATATATATATATATATATATATATATATATATATATATATATTTATATATATATATATATATATACGGCTAGCCTCTCCCAGGAGGGGTGAAAATTAGCACTCCCTATGGTCAGATTTTTGTCCTAAACCTGTGACTGGCCTAGCAAGCCGGCGGAGGATCTTCATACTGCTCGTATTTCCTCTAGAATATAATCCCTAATGGTTGCATATACTTCTGTTTTAATTTGGAATCAGACGTAACCCATCTTTAACAATACATTGTTAAAATGTGCAAATTTTAGAAAGACAATATGTAAGTGCCTCCAAACACAGAAATAACGATGTAGTGGGATAAGATTTAAAAAAAAACCAGTCTTCTTTCCACGTTCCTCCAGCTGTGAAAATGCATCCAGCCTGGCACAAAAACAAAAGTATTCCAACTATAAAAAGACCCTGCGCCAGTGTTTCCAATGCTGCGCTGTAATGTAAGCTAGTGATACAACTTATACTTACTGCTCTGTAAATACACATGGAAATATACGTAAACTGATTTCTCTCATGCTAGCATCCCAGAACTGACTCTCGCTGTGACCTGATCAAATGACACGTCTCGTTGCAGCACCAGTAAACACGTCCTGTGGTGTTGAACAATCCTAACTGTATCATCAAATAGGGGCAGTCGCTGCTACAGCTGTGCGGTCGCTTTCTGTCTCCACGAGGAATTAACTCAAACTTTGTCGTCGCTCGTGGAACAAAAGAAAGGAGGAGAAATTAGTCCAGCATGTACTAGCGGCTGTATCTTTCTCTCTGTTATGTTCTACTTCACTCGTTTTAACTATGCTAACCCATCATTATATACACATGAATATCGTCGATAAGTTGTTATAATGTACCATATACTGTGTGAGTACGTTCACTGTGTGTGTGTGTTATTTTGGTTTTACGTTCGCTGGCTATGAGCCCAAGCGTAGTCCATACTCGTGCTGCTAGTTCTAGAACTCTGAACTCATTTATTGCCTGTGGATTAGCTTCGTGTGTCTGCTAGAGCATTACAAGCTCAAGCGTCTTGTGTGATCTTTTATTCACTGACATTTTATTTATTTTATAAACGTTGTAACACATTGATTTTATTTTTAGTTTCTTCAGACTAAATTCAGCAATGAAGAAATGTAAATGTCACAAACTGTGAGTATCTTTGCACTGTAATCTTCTTCTTCTTCTTCATCTTCTTCTTCTTCTTCTTCTTCTTCTTCTTCTTCTTCTTCTTCTTCTTCTTCTTCTTCTTCGGCTGTTTTTTTTTTCGGACGTGATTGCGTTGTGCCTGTTTACAGCAGAGCTGCGTTCTTGCGCCGTTAGGCCGACACATCCGACTTCTGTGGGCATTTGTTGACCGGGTTAAACTTCCCGGGCACCGTAATCAGTAACAATGTGCAATCTTTAAGAGAAGTCAGGCATAGGCTGATGATAACAATGTAGAGGTTACATAGTATTAGGAGTCTGTAGCACAACACCAGCAAACAAGTTAAAGCTAAAGCTGTTGACAAAATGCATCTTTCCTGTGGCAACATCTGGATGTGAGTCATTGACCATTTCGCAATCGCTAAAGAAAATCATTTGAGCTTTTCCGCTCAAATGTTACAGAACGGTTCTTGAATATCGTGGAACAGGAAGAGCAATAATGTTGAAACTCTACCAGACATGAACATCTATGAACACTGACTTATAAACAGAATCATACACTCTGCCAGATCTAAACATCTATGAACACTGACTTATAAACAGAATCATACACTCTGCCAGATCTGAACATCTATGAACACTGACTTATAAACAGAATCATACACTCTGCCAGATCTGAACATCTATGAACACTGACTTATAAACAGAATCGTACACTCTGCCAGATCTGAACATCTATGAACACTGACTTATAAACAGAATCATACACTCTGCCAGATCTAAACATCTATGAACACTGACTTATAAACAGAATCATACACTCTGCCAGATCTGAACATCTATGAACACTGACTTATAAACAGAATCATACACTCTGCCAGATCTGAACATCTATGAACACTGACTTATAAACAGAATCATACACTCTGCCAGATCTGAACATCTATGAACACTGACTTATAAACAGAATCATACACTCTGCCAGATCTGAACATCTATGAACACTGACTTATAAACAGAATCATACACTCTGCCAGATCTGAACATCTATGAACACTGATTTATAAACAGAATCATACACTCTGCCAGATCTGAACATCTATGAACACTGACTTATAAAAAGAATCATACACTCTGTCGGATTTGATCATCTATGAACACTGACTTATAAACATAATCATACACTCTGCCAGATCTGAATATCTACGAACACTGACTTATAAACAGAATCATACACTCTGCCAGATCTGAACATCTATGAACACTGACTTATAAACAGAATCATACACTCTGCCAGATCTGAACATCTATGAACACTGATTTATAAACAGAATCATACACTCTGCCAGATCTGAACATCTATGAACACTGACTTATAAAAAGAATCATACACTCTGTCGGATCTGATCATCTATGAACACTGACTTATAAACATAATCATACACTCTGCCAGATCTGAATATCTATGAACACTGACTTATAAACAGAATCATACACTCTGCCAGATCTGAACATCTATGAACACTGACTTATAAACAGAATCATACACTCTGCCAGATCTGAATATCTATGAACACTGACTTATAAACAGAATCATACACTCTGCCAGATCTGAACATCTATGAACACTGACTTATAAACAGAATCATACACTCTGCCAGATCTGAACATCTATGAACACTGACTTATAAACAGAATCATACACTCTGCCAGATCTGAACATCTATGAACACTGACTTATAAACAGAATCATACACTCTGCCAGATCTGAACATCTATGAACACTGACTTATAAACAGATTTATACACTCTGCCAGATCTGAACATCTATGAATACTGACTTATAAACAGAATCATACACTCTGCCAGATCTGAACATCTATGAACACTGACTTATAAACAGAATAATACACTCTGCCAGATCTGAACATCTATGAACACTGACTTATAAACAGAATTATACACTCTGCCAGATCTGAACATCTATGAATACTGACTTATAAACAGAATCATACACTCTGCCAGATCTGAACATCTATGAACACTGACTGTGTCCGATTCTTCTGGCAGTGTGTCGTTTAAGTAAATCTTTCTAGCTCGGGTAAGCAAGGTCCAATTCCAATTCCAATTTTCAAAACAAAAATTCCAAATTCGGCCTCGTTCAACCTGCGTTTTTCAGCTGTGGTTATTGTTGAGGTCCGTGGTTTTTGTGGGTTCATTCACCCTAATTCTTGTCTTGTGAGTCCTATCTCGGACTGATTATGTTGGTTTGTGTCTGTGACGTCAGCTGGAGGGTCGTTCGGCGGCTATCCTTTGTGCTTGTCTGCTCTTGTGGTTCTCTTTGTTGGTGCAGGCTTCTGGCTCGTCTCGGTACAGTCCTTATAAGGACTTTTTATTTGGTCTTTTTGTCTCCTTTTTTGTGTAGTTTCTGTAGGAGCTTTTCGACGTTTCCGTTTTCCTCCTTGCGCCTGTTTTCACTTTCGAGTTTGAGTTTCTGCTGCCTTTCGATTTTTTCCTCCGCGGTCAGCCATGGTTTTCTCTCTCCGTCTTCTATGTAGTACGAGTAGTCGGCATAATCACGTTCCAAGTATGTAGTTGGGTATTCTACCGGTCTCCTGAGTTTCTTGGGTTTCTTCTTTTCTCTTTCATACCAACACCTTTTGAATTCCTGGCGCCTGAGTTCCTCCACTCTTGCGTCTGCTAGTAGCTCCTCCAAGGTAGGTTCCCGTGGTCTCTCCGTGCCGTCATCAGGGTGCTCATCTCGGTTTTCTTCGGATGTCTGGCGAGATATTTGTTTCCCTTTGTCTGCCTCGGGCGTCGCGTTTGGGCTGCTGGCTGTAGCTTGCGGTTCAGGCTCGATCTCTTGGTTTTCGTCTTGCGGTTTCTCTGTGAGTTCTTGTATGGTTTCTGTTGGTTTGTTTTGGAAGATTTCCATTTCAGCTCTATGCAGTTCTCTTTCGGTCTTGATCATTTGTAGGATTTCTTCGTTCTCCTTCTTCAGTCTCGGCCATGCGTTCCATCTCTTGTTTGATGTTTTGCTGTATCTCCTTCATTTCAGCAAGCAGTTTTTCATTGTCGCTGGTTTGTGACGGTGTTAGGAGTAGCTTGACTTGCTTCTTTAGCTCGTCTATTTGGCTTTGCAGTTGGGCTCTTTCCGCTTGTGAGCAACCCGTGGCTGTCTCGCATCTCCGTATTGCTTCGTTGTATGGTGTCTTTGTGGTGATGGCGATCTTTAAGACGTCTCTGTGTCTTTGCAGGTACGGACAGCCCAGTATCTTGCTCCATATTTGCCCAGGCAGTTGGCGCACTTTCTTTTGTTGTTGGGTGCTCGGAAGTAGGTGTCAAGCTTAGCCAGCGGACACTCCTTGAAGGCGTGATGATCGGCGCAGTATCGGCAGATTTCCGTCTTACTGCGACACGTTGCTCTGCTGTGGCCGGCTCTCTGACATCTGGAACATTAAGTGATTCTTGGGATGTATCTCTCTGGCTGCTGCATTCTCTTGTTGATTGACACTGTGATTGGCATTTCGCTGCTCACCGATGTCACCACTGCCAAGGTTGTAGGTATCTTGGAGTAGGTGAGGAGCCGCTCCACCTTCAAGAATCGGATGTGAAGATTCTCTTCTCGTAGCTGCTTCAGGATTTCCTCGTCTGTCAGCTCCACTTGAATCCGCTTGACAACCCATCGGACTGTTTTTGAGTCGGTGCTCCCGGCTCTGGTGTCTTTCTCCCCATTCTTCTCTGCTGTCTTGGTTCTTAACTGTGTTGGGCTGTCGATCTTCTCGCTCGTGGTAGCTTCAGTAATAGCTGCAACGTTCTTCTTCTTGTTGTCGGCTCCCACGCTGCACATCTTGGCTACCACGTGTTTCTTGTTGTTGGACTTGCCACGTGACATTTTCCCCAGCGTATCAGGCTTCTTGGCCGGCTTCCTAGCCTAGAGGTTAGCGACTTTTCTCCGTAATCTGGTATACTCTCGTAAGTAACGTGACGGCGGTGAGAATCAGCAGTGGTTCGAATCGCGTCGGTAACTTGCAGGGTATGTGAGTCGGCTGCTCACAAAGCAATGGCAAACTACTGAGCGTAATCTTGCCAAGAAATCAACAATCAGCTGAAAGATGCTGATGTTGACAGCGATGTCCTGTAAAGGATATGCAAACATGTTATCAGGCTTCTTGACTGGTTAAGGCGACTTGTCTTGTTAGCGCTCGCAGTGCGAATGTGACACGACACACGACGCACGATACACGATAGGAGGCAAGGTCCATACGAGGCCCCACTTATATTGGACCGGTGCAAGCCTATTGAAGTTCATGCATTGGCCCGTCCATGTTAATTTTTGGTAGACTGATCTTTGTATGGTTCCATCCTCTCGACGTCGAATTAAGGTGCCTAAGCATGATAAGCCGGTCTCCCTGGACTAGGCGTTAACGTCTTTCTTCGTAATCCCGTATATTATCGTGAGTAACGTAACCTGCGCGAGAATCGGTAGCGGTTCTCGCCGCGTTGGTAACATATGGGGTATGTGAGTCGGTCGCTCAGAAAGTAATGGCAAACTACAGAGCCTAGTACATCAATAGGAGCTGAAAAATGCTGGTGTTGATTGCAACGCCCTGTAAGGGATATGCAAAAGAAGCATGATAAGGATAACGTTAAGGATAACGTTCATTATGTTCGTGATCTTTGGACAAAGAAATGTTCTTGTGCGCTTGGTTTGTGGTTGTGTGGAACGATTCTGC
Organism: Cepaea nemoralis; assembly: GCA_014155875.1. Lineage (NCBI taxonomy): Eukaryota > Metazoa > Mollusca > Gastropoda > Stylommatophora > Helicidae > Cepaea > Cepaea nemoralis. Next base: position 431,355 of record JACEFZ010006805.1, read on the forward strand.
TTGTTGTCAGGTTTTGGTAACAGTTAATATATCGTCTATACACCGGTGGTAGAGAATCAGGTCCTTGATATCGGAAATTCGGCTTTTAATTTAAGTGCGCCATAAAGATGCAGCCAGAATGGGACCTAGATGACTCTCCTTAGCCATTCTGTCAATTTGGCACTACAAGGTTTATAGAATGTTATACAGTGCAGACCTGATAAGGCGAACTCACACGGAACCCAACACATAATAGGGTCTTTTTTTAATGACTGTGGGTTTGTTTTTTGTTTTTAAATATTGTCGTTCTAAGTTTTGTATTCACCCTCTGTGTAGTTCATGCAACATAAAAGGTAAATACAAAATTTGGAACAGCAATATTTTCAAACACCCTACAGTCATTAAAAATACACCCTGTAGTTCTTCTTATCAGAAATTCCTTATATAAGAGCTCAAGCATATAGTAATGCATTTACGACCTACAATACAATATTCACAACGTAATTTCACATCCACGATCTCCTTAAGCGGTATAGGTAGTAATGGTTACTCGAGTTTAGATGTCATATTAACAAGAGGGATAAAGTCGGTTAATGTAACAACTCGGTGAGACGGCTAGGATAGCTATTGCGATAAAGTCGGCTAATGTAAAAACTCGATGGGACAGATGAAGTTATTTTAATCCGCATATCCTTTTACAGGACATCGCTGTCAACAGCAGCATCTTTCATCTGTCTGTTGATTTCTTGGCAAAATTACGCTCAGTAGTTTGCCATTGCTTTCTGAGCGGCCGGATCAGTTATCCCGCAAGTCACCAGAGAGGGACGATTACGGAGAAAGTGGTGTAACCCCTCGGCCAGACAGACCGGCAATCATCACTGGCATAATGCAACAACTAGATGAGACAGATGGGGTAATCACTGGCATAAAGTCGACTAATGCAACAACTCGATGGGACAGATGGGGTAATAATTGGCATAAAGTCGACTAATGCAACAACTCGATGGGACACATGGGGTAATCACTGGCATAAAGTCGGCTAATGCAACAACTCGATGGGACAGATGGGGTAATAATTGGCATAAAGTCGACTAATGCAACAACTCGATGGGACACATGGGGTAATCACTGGCATAAAGTCAGCTAATGCAACAACTCGAAGGGACAGATGAGGTAATCACTGGCATAAAGTCGACTAATGCAACAATTTCATGGGACAGATGAGGTAATCACTGGCATAAAGTCGACTAATGCAACAACTCGATGGAACAGATGGAGTAGTCACTGGCATAAAGTCGACTAATGCAACAACTCGATGGGACAGATGGGGTAATCACTGGCATAAAGTCGACTAATGCAACAACTCGATGGGACAGATGGGGTAATCACTGGCATAAAGTCGACTAATGCAACAACTCGATGGGACAGATGGGGTAATCACTGGCATAAAGTCGACTAATGCAACAACTCGATGGGACAGATGAGGTAATCACTGGCATAAAGTCGGCTAATGCAACAACTTGATGGGACAGATGAGGTAATCACTGGCATAAAGTCGACTAATGCAACAACTCGATGGGACAGATGAGGTAATCACTGGCATAAAGTCGACTAATGCAACAACTCGATGGGACAGATGGGGTAGTCACTGGCATAAAGTCGGCTAATGCAACAACTCGATGGGACAGATGAGGTAATCACTGGCATAACGTCGACTAATGCAACAACTCGATTGGACAGATGGGGTAATCACTGGCATAAAGTCGACTAATGCAACAACTCGGTGGGACAGATGAGGTAATCACTGGCATAAAGTCGACTAATGCAACAACTCGATGGGACAGATGGGGTAATCACTGGCATAAAGTCGACTAAAGCAACAACTCGATGGGACAGATAAGGTAATCACTGGCATAAAGTCGACTAATGCAACAACTCGATGGGACAGATGGGGTAATCACTGGCATAAAGTCGACTAATGCAACAACTCGATGGAACAAATGGGGTAATAATTGGCATAAAGTCGACTAATGCAAAAGCTCGATGGGACAGATGAGGTAGTCACTGGCATAAAGTCGGTTAATGCAACAACTCGATGGGACAGATGGGGTAATCACTGGCATAAAGTCGACTAATGCAACAACTCGATGGGACAGATGAGGTAATCACTGGCATAAAGTCGACTAATGCAACAACTCGATGGGACAGATGGGGTAATCACTGGCATAAAGTCGAGTAATGCAACAATTCGAATGGACAGATGAGGTAATCACTGGCATAAAGTCGACTAATGCAACAACTCGATGGGACAGATGGGGTAATCACTGGCATAAAGTCGACTAATGCAACAACTCGATGTAACAGATGGGGTAATCACTGGCATAAAGTCGACTAATGCAACAACTCGATGGGACAGATGGGGTAATCACTGGCATAAAGTCGACTAATGCAACAACTCGATGGGACAGATGGGGTAATCACTGGCATAAAGTCGACTAATGCAACAACTCGATGGGACAGATGGGGTAATCACTGGCATAAAATCGACTAATGCAACAACTCGATGGGACAGATGGGGTAATAGTTGGCATAAAGTCGGCTAATGCAACAACTCGATGGGACAGATGGGGTAATAATTGGCGTAAAGTCGGCTAATGCAACAACTCGATGGGACAGATAAGGTAATCACTGGCATAAAGTCGACTAATGCACAACTCGATGGGACAGATGAGGTAATCACTGGCATAAAGTCGACTAATGCAACAACTTCATGGGACAGATGAGGTAATCACTGGCATAAAGTCGACTAATGCAACAACTCGATGGGACAGATGGGGTAATCACTGGCATAAAGTCGACTAATGCAACAACTCGATGGGACAGATGAGGTAATCACTGGCATAAAGTCGACTAATGCAACAACTCGATGGGACAGATGGGGTAATCACTGGCATAAAGTCGACTAATGCAACAACTCGATGGGACAGATGGGGTAATCACTGGCATAAAGTCGGCTAATGCAACAACTCTATGGGACAGATGGGGTAATCACTGGCATAAAGTCGACTAATGCAACAACTCGATGGGACAGATGGGGTAATCACTAGCATAAAGTCGACTAATGCAACAACTCGATGGGACAGATGGGGTAATCACTGGCATAAAGTCGACTAATGCAACAACTCGATGGGACAGATGGGGTAATCACTGGCATAAAGTCGACTAATGCAACAACTCGAATGGACAGATGAGGTAATCACTGGCATAAAGTCGACTAATGCAACAACTCGATGGGACAGATGGGGTAGTAATTGGCATAAAGTCGACTAATGCATCAACTCGATGGGACAGATGAGGTAATAATTGGCATAAAGTCGACTAATGCAACACCTCGATGGGACAGATGGGGTAATCACTGGCATAAAGTCGACTAATGCAACAGCTCGATGGGACAGATGGGGTAATCACTGGCATAAAGTCGACTAATGCAACAACTCGATAGGACAGATGGGGTAATCACTGGCATAAAGTCGGCTAATGCAACAACTCGATGGGACAGATGGGGTAAAATTTGGCATAAAGTCGACTAATGCAACAACTCGATGGGACAGATGGGGTAATCACTGGCATAAAGTCGACTAATGCAACAACTCGATGGAACAGATGGGGTAATAGTTGGCATAAAGTCGGCTAATGCAACAACTCGATGGGACAGATGGGGTAGTAATTGGCGTAAAGTCGGCTAATGCAACAACTCGATGGGACAGATGAGGTAATCACTGGCATAAAGTCGACTAATGCAACAACTCAGTGGGACAGATTGGGTAATAATTGGCTTAAAGTCGACTAATGCAACAACTCAATGGGACAGATGGGGTAATAATTGGCATAAAGTCGACTAATGCAACAACTCGGTGAGGCAGACGAAGAAACAAGTGAGATCAAATTCGCTTATGTATCAACTCGATTAGACAAACGAAGTAAAAGAGGTATAAAGTCGGATAATGTAACAAGTCCGCGAGGCAGAAGTTTTAACAAATTTGATTAAGTCGACTCTGAATTCAATGGGAAAGAGGTGGTAATAGTTGGGATAAAGTCGTGTAATGTAACAACACAAGAATACGCTGAATTTAAAATAAAACTGTAAAATTAACCAGATCTGGTAATTATACCACAACAAAGATAACTTCTTAGAAAAACCACAAAGCGAAGTCTCTTGATCACATACAAAGGTAGAGAGAAACACGAAAGAGATTGCTGCATCCTAACATATTGGAGAGAAATATGAAGAAACTTCGAAGAGATTACAAGGGTCCACAAAACTAGAGGGAAATAGTCAGTAGGAAGAATAGACCAAGGATAACATGTAGGCATATACAACAGGCATGCACATATCTATCCGAAACAAGAAGACATTCAGGTAATTATATTGAATGGAACAAGGCAATACAACTGACGGGTACGATGACCTGGGAGCTTCACGATCAGTCCAAGTTCTGGAACAGTTGCTGATGGATGTAACAAATAGATGGGACAGAAGGGGCAGTAATCGGGATGGTTTGGCAGGATGGTTGTTAATTCTCTGCACGCTGAGTTATATTCCTTGATAAATATGTTTTTCTGTGTGTCTGAACCTTGAAAGCCCTTGACTCTAGCCACTCTGGCGAAGCGAGGTTTGTGTGAAGACCTTTCACTCGCCGCAGTACCACATTACATGTATCTTAACAGGTAGTCCGCTGTCGAGCTCTCATTCATCCCCACAACTCTCAAAATCAAGAAGGCTGTGAGATAGTGAGTGGTAAGTGCTTTTCACAACTTCGAAGAGGCACATGTATGTATGTGTGTGTGTGTGTATGTGTGTGTGTGTGTGTGTATGTGTGTGTGTGTGTGTGTGTGTGTGTGTAGGTAGATAGGTAGGTAGGTAGGTAGGTAGGCAGGCAGGTAGGTAGGTAGGTAGGTATGTAGGTATGTATCAGTTATCAGTTATCAGTTATCAGTTATCAGTTATCAGTTGGGGTATCTTCGTTGCACTCCGGACATTGTGTGTGTGTGTGTGTGTGTGTGTGTGTGTGTGTGTGTGTGTGTGTGTGTGTGTGTCAGTTATCAGTTATCAGTTATCAGTTATCAGTTATTCAGTTATCAGTTGGGGTAACTTTGTTGCACTCCGGACATTGTATGTATGTATGTATGTATGTGTGTATGTATGTATGTATGTATGTATGTATGTATGTATGTATGTATGTATGTATGTATGTATGTGCGTGTGTGCGTGCGTGCGTGCGTGCGTGCGTATGTATGTATGTATGTATTCGTGTGCGTGCGTACGTGCGTGCGTGCCTGCCTGCCTGTCTGTCCCTACCTGCCTGCCTGCCTGCCTACCTGCCTGCCTACCTACCTGTCTGTCTGTCTGTCTGTCTGTCTGTCTGTCTGTCTGTCTTTCTGTCTGTCTGTCTGTCTGTCTGTCAGCAATGTTAGTGATGTGTGTGATTTATGCTTAAGACGTGCTAATCTTTGTTATATATGGAGGGCTAAATATATGTATGTGTGTGTGTATAAGAGTGAGTGTGTGTGTGTGTGTGTGTGTGTGTGCGTGAGCGTGTGCTTGCGTGCGTGCGTGCGTGCGGTTGCACTGTCTTCCTGTCACTTTATGTTAGACCCAGGTCGTATCAAAGACCAGCCTTATAATGCACCATCTCTTTGTCGTTTTATATTAGACTGGCCATCTCAAAGAATAGTCCATTAAGCTCTCTTCTTATTCGTCTTCTTTTTCTTCTGTATATCATCTTTTTTCTACTTCTTATACGAAGTGGTGCAAAAGTAGAGGAGAGTCCAAAATAAGACAGCATATAGAACAGTGGTTCTCAACCGGTGGGAAATTCCCCCCTGGAATGAGGGGGGGGGGGGGAATTTTAGGGTTTTCAAAGGGGGGAGGGTGGGGGGGGGGGGGTGGAATGAAGATTATTTCAAGATCGCGTTAATACAAGAACCGATTCCTTAATATTGTTTTTCCCTCCATTCTTTACGTTTCGGTACTCCTCGCCCTTCTGATATTCGTCTTATAACGTAAGCAGACCCACAAATCACGTTTTATGTAGACGTCTAAACTTGTTCTAGTATGTGTTATTAAAGTTAGCTTCCATTTTACGTATACAAAGTAGGGGCGGGGTGGGGGAGAGGGGAATTTATAGGGAGGAAATACGAAATGGGATGAATGACATTCTCAACATTTGGTGAAGGGGGGCATGGGCCAAAAAAAGGTTGAGAACCACTGATATAGAAGATGCACGATGTAATGGTATATCGATGCGGTGAGATGAGATATCTGGATGGGGCTGCACACCTAAATGGAGCGGAAATTTCATGGAATTGCAGAGCGGAGCATGTTCAAGCGCGTCATTAAACATGAGAATAGATGTGGGAGAAGGGTATCGATGAGAAGGCTTTCTGTGACTGTACAATGAGGCAGTCACCACAACTGACTCTCAGTCAATGCTCATGGCGGTTATATGCAGATATACCTGGCATCTATGGTTGACACACACCGAGTCGTCACACATACACGAGCTGAAGTGCTTCTGCTATCCACGATGCCTACAAATGTAATGCTAAATACCTGCATGCATTATGGACATTTAACAAATCAAATGGAAAGCTCATATACGCCTTTGAATGTTAATGTTACAGAAGTGTATTAAAATTGTATTAGACAAAAAAAAACTGAAGACACAAATCTTTGCAACAAAAAACTTAATATTGAAGAAGACTCGTTATTAAAACAAATTTGTAATTGTTCGCATATCCTTTACAGGACATCGCTGTTAACATCAGCATCTTTCAGCTGATTGTTGATTTCTTGGCAAGATTACGCTCAGTAGTTTGCCATTGCTTTCTGAGCGGCCGGCTCACATACCACGTAAGTTACCGACGCGATTCGAACCACTGCTGATTCTCACCGTCGTCACGTTACTTACGAGAGTATACGAGCTTACGTAGAAAAGTCGCTAACCTCTAGGCCAGGAAGCCGGCATTAAAACAAATACAATTGAGAAAATTGAAATATTTTGTAAAAGGACATGAATGTCCAGAAAGATACACTGGGGGAGGGGGGAAGGGGTTGATAAGGATAAGCCGAGAAAATAACCACTGTGTAGATAGATTTTAGATGTGACAAATAATTAACATATGACTAGGGCTGCCAATCGGACACAATGCCCTGGTCATGTCCTCAGGCTGTTCGGGAGGAATAGACAACATTTTAAAAATGGCTGAAATGTTGCTATTATTACAATTTGAAAATCACCCGTTCCTTGTCATTGTTAAAAGTTGCAAAGCTTTTATCAATCAGCAATTTCAGAACGCTCCTGTAAGGAATATTCTGACAGAATGAAGTAGAGATCAATTCATTTCCTCCAGAGTTAAGGAAATGTCGGAGAAGGGGGAAGAAGACAGATTTAGAGAAATATGGGGGGGGGGGGGGGGGGTATGAATCAACGTCGCTTCACTCACGACATTGTTAAGCACGCTCCGTTACCTCCTTCAGTGGCCAGAGAAGAGTTCGCATACTATGCTACCAGTTTTCTTCTTCTTGTGCGTTCATCCGGTGTGGTTTTTTTTTCCAGATGTAATTGCGGTGTGTCTAGTCAGGCACCCTTGAGCCGAAACCCTTAGGCCAACACATCCGACTTTAACTGCATGTTTTACCAGGTTAGCATTCATGGGGGACTCTCACTGTTGTGGTGCCGTCCACATCCTAGCTAGTCAAGTTAGAACGGTTGAAGACTTCATGGTCGGCCTACTAGGGAAGGCACGGTCAGTCCGTGGACATTTTCCGCCATCCAAGGAAGCTTCCATAATTGCAGAGGCGACATATAGCGCTCTGGTGCTGGGCTCACTCACGGAATCGCTACGTCCTGCACATAGCTGCTTTGATTCCTCACTTCCATGTATTGGGCCTTTCGTTCGCCACAGGCCGCTCCCGCACAAACCAGGAACCGTCAGTCTGCAGACGACTCCATTCAGTGAGCTTTCGGTTCGAACGTGTACGGACGTTGTGACCTAAAGACTAGATTGTCAGAGCTGTTTCGGCCGGAAAACAAGATAGTTAGAGCTGTTCCGGCCGGAAGACAACCTAGTCAGTCACGAGGGACATTTTACTCGGACGTTTTTGCGTTGTGCCTAATTTATTTGCTCCCTTAGGCCAGCACATACGACTTCAACGGGCGTTTGATAAACGGGGTTGCCTTCTCGTGGTTTCGAGGGAAATTCGACTCTTACTGCTGTGGTGTCGTCCTCATCTCTGCTGATCATGTTAGAAGGCCAACGACTTTACTGTCAGCCCTCAAGGGAAGGCAGGGACAGTCCATGGGCATTTTCCGCCATCCAGGTAGGTTCCATAATTGCAGATCCTGCACATAGCGCTGTGTGACTGGGCTCACTCAAGGAGTAGCCACGTCCTGCTCATGGCTGCTTTAATTCCTCGCTTCCATATATTGAGCATTTCGCTCGTCCCTGGCCGCTCCCCGAACTGACCAGGAACGGTCAGTCCGCAGACGACATCCACTCAGCAAGCTTTTGCTTCGGACTTCCACGTAATGGATTCGCTAGCCAAGCGTTCCATTTCGTTTTTATAAGACGTGTTTCTACCTTAGTCTGCAGATGGCATCCACACTGCAGCTTTTCACTTCGAGCTTCCACGTAATGGATTCGCTAGCCAAGCGTTCCATTTCGTGTCAGTGAGACGTTTTTTTTTTGTTTTTTTTTCACTTTTGACTACGCTCACTCGGTGAGCTCTAGTACAGACCTGCATTGTAACCACTGCGTGCGGTTGGGACGCTTTTCCACCTTTATTAAAGCTCGCGAGGTAGGCTACTTGTGCTGCCGGCTCAGCACCTTACCTCTAAGCAGCAGAGAGCGAGTAATGGCCAGGATCTCTAATCCGGGGATCCCTATTATCCCCCAGCTGAGAGCCTTCGAACAAGTATCTGGACTAAAGCATGTAGCGTTCTCAGTATTTCACCTCCATTTTGAGGTAGGTGAGTGTCGACCCGGCTTTCACATCCGAGGGTTAATGGCTTAGAGTCATATCCCTCAGCTGAAAGCCTTAGGGTATGTGTCCGGACCAAGAATTAGTGGCATCGTGTGCCTGATTTAAACTTTTGGCTGCTATCCTCAGTCTACCTGCAGAGCAGCAGGTTGTGTATCTCTTGGTCTGGTTCCTAACCCAAGTCCTGTCCGACACGTAGTTGTGCTTCCGTCGGCAGAGCTCGTGGGATCATTGGGACACGCAAGCCCCTCTACCACGTCAAGGTGGGGACACATCACAGAGGTGCTACCAGTCTGACTGACGTCGTCCGGAGTTTCCTTCCACGTGATGAGTCTCATGCAGACTCTTCGTTCATCCCCTCCCCCCCCCCCCCCCCACCCCCACCCCTCGCTGAATCAATCTCTTCAATTGTAAGTCCTTTGTTTCTCTTGCTACACTTTCCACTCGATCTCACACAGCCTTCAGCGCATCAGTCTTGTACACATCCCAGACAGCCTTCACTGCATTAGCCTTGTACACATTCGAGACAGCCTTCATCGTATCAGCTTTGTACTTATCCCAAACAGCCATCACCGAATTAGTGTTGTGCATATCCCAAACAGCCGTCACCGCATCAGCCTTGTACACAACGCAGACAGCCGTCACCGCATCAGCCTTGTACTCATCCGAGACAGCCTTCACCTTATAAGTCTTATACACATCCCAGACAGCCTCACCGCATCAGCCTTGTACACATTCGAGACAGCCTTCACTGTATCTGCCTTGTACAGATACGAGTCAGCCTTCACCGCATCAGTCTTGTACACATTCCAGGGAGCCTTCACCGCATCAGTCTTGTGCACATCCGAGATACCTTCGCTGCATCACCCTTGTACACATCCGAGGCAGCCTTCACCGTATCTGCCTTGTACACATCAAAGACAACCTTCACCGTATCAGCCTAGTACACATCCCAGACAGCCTTCACCGCATCAGCTTTGTACACATCCGAGGCAGCCTTCATGGCATAACTCTTGTAATTATCTAGCTCACCGCCTAAAGGAGTGAGAGCAGTCAATTCACTTCCTCACACACCCGCTTGCCCTAGGTAAAGAATCCATGATATGCCTGTTACCTTCGTCCTTTCTATGTTTAAGCTAAGACCCGTGCTTTGCGAATCTGTGACAAACACAACATGCCGTTCTGAATTACTCTCTGTGAGGTGTAAAACATTTAGACTAGGATGTAGATAAGGGTATCCCGATTGGGATGGGTTCACATCCTTTGTAGCCTTCTTCAGGAAGCCTGGAAATCGGCTCGTTTACCCCCACGTGAGGACAACTACAGATATAGCAAGTTTCCTACACGAATTTTAGAAAGATAGGCTCCTTTGGAAGGAGTGGAGACCACGGAAGTTTACAACTGACCATAAAGAAGATTGCATCCTCTATTATGTAAATGGACTAGTGTGAGTTTTTCCGCCCTCATGGGGTCTCCAGCAGTCTATACCAATGTGATGTATGCACTGAACTGAACATACATTGTTAGCACAAGACATCCAATGTGTGACCACAACATAAACTGTTAGCACAGAACATCCACCGTATGAACAGAACATACACTGTTATCACAGAACATCATCCACCAATAAATCACCCAGGTCCTGATTCAAATACAAACATATATTATGGAATCAAAGGTTGGCGTGCGGGTCATTCTGTGAAAGCTTTATTCTCAACATGAAATACCACACGTTGTGGAAAAATAAATTGATGACACATCATTCATGTAAAGCACAATAATACAATATATTGAAATATATGTCGTCAACCAAAATTCCTAATAAGGGTATTTCTCTCTTTGGTAGCTGTTACAAGGAAATGTAGTACACCATACGTCTCTCTCAGAACTGGAATGGTTCAATGTACTAAATCCATAAATTAGGGTCTGTCTCTTTGGTCAGTTCATATCTAAGGTTCTTCTCCAATGTTGAGCTATACTTGGTAATGTTATACTGCTGTCTCCAACACCTTGGTTTTTCCAGTAATTAGATAATGGTTCGCTGGGTCAATCTCTTGGAGGATGGGGATGGTGAGGGATGCATGGCAATTACTGGAATAATGAGTGGTCTGGTAGTTTATGGGCATGGGTCACAATACGTCTACCGCTTTCAGCAAGTAATTCTGCATCACCGGGACTGAATGAACAGCATTCATATTGGTAGGCCAAAATTTACAGCACTCATCTACGGTACAAACAAAATACAAACTGCTTAAGCATTTGACAAAAAGCATATGTCATTATAACATAAAACAAGTAAAGGGGAAAAAGAAAATAGGAGGAGGAAGGAGAGTGGTTCCAATCAAAGATGAGATCACTACCCTCTTCTCTCTAGATGGAATTCATTCCAACATCTGATGGAGTGTGACCAGTATCTGTTTGTGGATAGACAATTGTTCTCCACTGATGCTGTAATGTCATGATGTGATCACTCTTGATGAAGAAAGAAGGACAGTAAGATAAGATAAGGTCATAAAGATAAGACCAAGTTGTCCTGTTGTGACAAAGTCATCAGGCTGTGATCAAAGTAAATTGAGACAAAGTCATCATTATGTGACAGGGTCCTGTTGGGACAAGGTCATCATGTTGTGACAAAGTTATGTTGTGATGAAGGTAGGTTTAGATAAAGGCATGTTGTGACCAAGACAGGCTGAGACAAAGGTGTGTTGTGACAATGCATATTGAGACAGATGCATGTTGTGACAACTGCATGTTAAGTCAGAGGCATGCTGAGACTGATGCATGTTAAAACAAAGGCAGGTTGAAACAAAGTTGTCATTATAACATCTCATCATCCTACGTCTGTAATGCAAGATCGACCTTCATTCCTCCTGGGTTAGACTTGGTTCTCAAGTGCCATCCATCATCATCATTATTAGTTCATTTGCCTTTTCATACCAGAGGAAAAATTCGAACCTTTTCTTTAGCAGTGAAAATACCAAACACGAACCAATATAAATGTAAAAGATTCACAATGAAAACATATAAATCTCCTCATGACATAATGCGAGAGCCTTTAGGTAGATATGCATCCAGCATAAGCAATGGTTCGATTACAAACGCATATTGTCCCTCCCAGTTGTCTCCTCTAATCAAGGGGTTTGAAGACGACGTTTGAAAACCTACCCACTGTTGCAAGCGATTTCCGAGCACAAAATTTAGTAACGGACTTCTTTAAGGCGTATCCACGTCAATATGGAAATACGTGGATAGACCTTAGGTTCATACCAGAATACGATCAGCGTTGCCAGTAGTGGGTTGTGCTCAATATTTAAATTTTACATCCTGAAACAACCAAATAATCAGTTAATTAGAAATATTTATTATTACAGATAACGAGAAGAGAGGCGTGGGAAAATATCGTGACGACCAGAAAATCTGTGAGAGAAGAGGCAGAGACAGACAAATAGAAATGATGCTGGGTGGACTGAGGCGGTGGCATAAAGGGATAACATCAACAGAGTTGATCCAGAGCACCAAGGACCGTGGCCTGTGGAGAGACAAGAACGCCTACGCCAGTGAGCAAGGTACGCGCTGATGATGATATCAAAGGGGTGTGTATAGATGCTGTGAAATGTTTCCAATAGTTTTGTGATTGTTTAAACAATTGTGTAGCGGAGTTGATATTTCTTTTCCTTGTAAAGTAACATGCTCTAAGTATTTTAGCTAGAGTGAGAATTAAGAATTAATCTCAGAGCTGCTAAATTTCTCACGCTTTCAATTTCAGACCACTATATAATGCATTTGTCGAAAGACATTTTTTTTACATGATTAAGATGCAGTCCTCTCAGGATATAAATAAATAAAAAGACTTTTGATTCAACTAAATAGCAAATGCTCATAAAATTCAATTTCAGCTGCATGCAATATATAGGTTTCAGTTCATATTTATAATTTTTTTTTAAAACCCAGATTACCTAGGATAAATTGCATCTGTATGAAAATATAAAAGAATGCTAATAAATGCAAATAAAGTACACCGAGAAAATGAAAGAATAGTTTATTCATACCAAAGTAAGTTTTGTACGTGCATTATTTTATTTTATTTTTTTTTTTTTTGGTACAGGGTTGAGGAGGAGGAGCAATCCAAAAGTGAGTGGTAAGAGTGAGTTCTGTTGTTTTAAGAAATCTGATCAATTGATTTACAATGTTCAACAACTTATTAGTTTGCTAGTGTCTGTATTATTATCATAATATCATAATAATCGCGATAAACTGTTACGAAAGGGGAACATCTTTTCTAAGAGGTCATAAGATAATGTGAAGGTGTATATTAACATCATGGAGAATTTCTCCCGTGTGTTGCCGGGGCCCATAAGGGAAGCAAAGAATAGCAACACTGTAGCCTACCACGCATGCCGTAAGAGGCGACTAAGGAGGCTTGATGGTTCCGTCGCCCTGCTACTGAGTGAGTGCGTGGCGCGACACTGTGAGCTGTGAGTTTCGTGTGAAATGCTTTTGAATCTGAGGTATTTTGAAACGTAACTGCATGTTCGGAGTGATGGCAGGTGGCTATGTCCCAGAGTTGACCGGTTTTTGCCTTATGCAGATATGCTTGGCTGCTGGACTTTTGGTTGACTGCCACTGCCATCAGCGATGAACTGTATTTTCGTGGACTATGTGGGTGAACATCTAGGAAACATTCAGATAGGAAAATGACTGCCGATTCCATCAGAGATGAACAGGGTGTTTCGTGGGGGACTGGTGTGTTGACATTCTGGTGGCGGCATTATGCACAATGTATCTGTGCGGGCTGTTGTTTGTCGAGACTCCTGTCTTTTTCACTTTTCACATTGGGCAGTGGGGAGCATTTTGTGTGATATTCACTGGCACAGGAACGGAGCATAATGGGGACGACCCGTTGCTGTGAAGTTGGAACTGCGACTAACTAACTAACTAATCATGGAGAATGGAGCCCTCATTTTTCGACCCAAATCTCATTTTCTGGGTTAAAGAAGTGGCAGCTTTACAATGACAAATAACACAGACAGGACGTGTGGAGTGTGAAAGCCAGACATTTCGGAAACCGTCAATGCGCAAAATGTTTTTTTTTTTTTGAGGGGGGGGGGGGGGGTGTCACAGAATAAGCCAAAGGATGATGATTACTGTTTTGTTTTCCTCTTCTTCTACTTTGTCCAATGTACGGTACACGTCTAGGCGTCAATAGGTATATATTATTATTATACGCACACAAATCAGCAGTCTTCTATTGGGCCTATTGATATATCATCCAAAGAGTTTGTCTTCAAACTGAACAAGTGTAGACCAAAGTAGTTTTCTGTTCCGCATGTATGTTGAACACTCTTGCAACAAATATGTGCCCCTCCCATAGTTACATTCCAACAATATCTATCTTTTCTTTAGTTTCTTGAAATCTTGAAATGTGGTGGAATATAGTTGTAGCAGTAGACGTTTTTTCTCTGCGAAATGTATAAAAGAAATTCAGTGAATGAAACTCTTCAAAAATATAATTTTAAACATATTATAAATAGGTAGTTCTAATATAAAATTAATAACTAACTGAAATTTACATATATGTTAATTGTATTTATTTTTAAAAATTAATACCCAATCAATATAAACAAAGCAGTTACCGCTGGGCATGACAACCAAAGTGTACACTTGACGACGGCATCTGGGTGCAGTAAACCAAACAGACGATTTCATTGTGGATCGTCTCATTATTTGAAGAACAAACTTTTAAAACCTCCAAAATGTATAAACTTGATCTGCCTGTAGATTATAAACAGGCGGCGGCTATAGAGCGCCGCCGCGCCATGGAAGAGGAGAGAAAATCAAGGATTTTTAATGCTAAAGTCCGGCAAATTGGCGTAAGTGAGAATTTCAAGTTCTTAATAATATTAGCATATATAGACATTATTTACAAATTGGGTTTTTACTTATGAAACCATCACAGTTAGATGCAGCTTGACAAGACGAATCCAACGGTATCTCAATTATACTATATGTCAATTCTAAGCGGAGTTCTTAATATTTTGTGTCATGATTTACAATCAGGGAGTGCAAAGGAATCTGAAGAAATTGGGGAGTTCTTATCTCGGCCCCAATAACTTGGGAGATGAGAAATTATGTCTTAAATTATTGTGGCTTATTTATTTTTAAACAGACAACATGGTACCATATACCATTGTGTCCGGGGTGGCGAGGCCTAGCTTGACATATTATCTGTTTATCGATAGGATGTCCCGTGACCTATTTAATAATTAAAAATAGCCTACATTTTTTTTTATTATTCATTAAAAGTCTGTCGCATTGTTAACGAACCCGGCAAGATGTATAATTTATTCTGTGTTTTGGCAAAAGGAATGTAAAGGTCACATTCCTCTTTCGATATGATGTCTAGAGGACTGAGAGGATCAGCTTCATTGCACCATGTTTTACCCGATATGGCTCGGTCTCTTTCCACAGGGCGGCTTGCCGAAAGCATCATACAAAGCACAAGAGTCTCTGAGTCTCCAAGAAACATACTTACACTCGACTTTTAAGAAATTTAGATAGGGTGTGCTGTGGCCTAATTAACAGTTAAAAATAGCTGCCCATTTATAGTAATTAAATATTAAATGTCATGCGAAATGTTCATCGTTAGTGAAAGAACAATTCATGAAAATGTACTCACATTGTCTTAATGTACTCACTGCATTACGACAGCTTTCTTTTGTTGATTAAATATCATGCATTAATGTAAGTAAATAAGTTGTAACTACTGCATAAATTAAGCAGTCACTTTCGCTAATAATTGATTTCTACTTCTACTCTATAATTACACTGTTCTGTATCTAAAAATGAGCAATTAATAATTAAATATTAACTTTTTTTAAAACCACAACTTATTTCACAGTATTTTATTTAAATTTAAATAATTAAGTACTGCTGCTCTGGTAAGAAAAAAAAGTACTCCTTACACTACTTACAGGTTTATTGAGGGTCTGAAAACTTGCTTTCAAAATTATTTTCAGTCATCTCAAATGCTGACACAGATAAATTACTGCTACAAATGAAACTTGTATTCTGTTTAATTTTAGTAGTTAAATTGTCAGTTCTAATTACAAATAAATACAGGTCCACTATAGTAATTAGTATAGTCAGGGCACCGCCATTTTGAATTTTGAGTTATGATTGCGCTATCTCTTTTTCATGGCTGTGCTAAATATGTTCTCCTGAACACAATTAAAGGAGAGTAATGTTGAAACTCTTCAGGTATATGTAAAATTGAACACAGAATTCAAAAATGCATTAAACAGAAACCAGAGACAAAAATAAACATGAGTTAAAAACAAAATTAGCTTACCGAACATCATAAAAAGTTAATAACTTCAAGAGAAGAAAGTTCTAAGCGACAAATGATTGCAGCCTAGCAGACAGAACACTTCTGAATTTATTAGAGTGGTTTCTTGTTGCTGAATACTTGAGGTAATAAGCAAGCATGGTTACAAACCGAAAGTCATTGGATGGTCGATGAAAATGTTCTTCGAAAAATGCTTCCACCTACCCCTACCCCCTACTCGCGTAGAACGACAACCGACATTGCTAATAATATTATTAATATAATAAATATTAATATTAGTAATTTTTAATAAGAACTTGAAGTAAGAAATAGAAGTAAGAAGTGACACTAAGATTACATGACTACTAATAAATACTAACAAGACTAGTGAGACTAAGACAAATAACTTTCTTATATTGTAAAAATAGTAGTGTGTGGCGTTTCTTTTTCATATAAGATTAAATAGATGTATCCTACATTTGAGAATGTGGAAGTATTTATTTAATCAATGTTAATTAGATATTTAAAATATTTAGTATGATTAACTGTAAGCACCGTCTTCATGTGCCCTGCCTACTGACACTTGTGTCTCCAGCTCTGGATCAATGATATACTATTATACTACAAGCTTCAGAATGCTGACTGGTACATCAGGAAGATAATGAAAATATTCATGTATAAAGTATGAAGTGTATGAAGTAGAAACTGCCATCATTACACAGGACTTGAATCTATCACATTGCAATAATGTTTTGGTGTAGAAACAAATGTAATATGAGAGTATATAACATATAATACACTTTCTAAACTAAATAATAAATTTGTGGACCGAAATCAGTAGAGATAATGAATATCTACACAATTTGGTAAGGCACATGATGATGATCAAACAGTACAAAGTAAAGGTGGTCTCATAGCAGGTACAGCTATTTGGGTGTAAAGTTTAGGCCTTCACCTAGTCTAGGCAATGACATAAGAGGTGGAGTGGCCAGTTCCCTTCCTTATAACTTTCCTGCCCAGATATTTCACCAACAGTTCAGAAAATTGTCCGGTATCTGTTTTTATGAGGCTGGGTCATCCCTAGATCCGATATGGACATAAAATAGAATTGTGCCTCTGTTTGACCTCTATTGAACTTCATTTGGAGATTGAACTCAGACCACTCTCATGGCAGGCAAGTGATGATGAAACAATAAGCTTAGTCATTACAGTCTTTAAACACACAAGCAATGAATATCACAAGCTTACAATGGGAACTGTAAACACTGATTGATGCCCTGACTTACAAGTGTCATAACTTATAATCAAATACACTGGTGGTCAGTATATAGTAAAAGAATTATCTGAATTAAGAAATACTTCTGACTCAGTAAGGAGGCATGATATAGACAACATCACGCATCAAATGCTGAGTGGTCTGAAATTTGGGAGCCAGTACTATATACCCAGTCCTAGTTCAATTGTGAAACAGGGTCCTTTACCTTCTTGTATATTCACTCAGTAGTTTCATCATTTATACTTCACTGAAGCTAACACAAACAACATACAATACAAACATGTTACTTGTTATGTATTATTTGTTATTATAGGTATTTATAATGAAATTTCTCTTATTTTTCAAACATTGTAAGTAAAATCAATTGAATAGAGATGACAAATAAAATACTACATTCACGTCTCTACAACATGTATAAGAAGAGAGATTGTTGATTTTACTTCTGTCAATGAATGGAAGACATTATTTCTGACTATTGTAAACCTGAAGAAGATTACTTAAAGAAACATTTTACATGCCTAGACATGCATGTGATATGTGGTGCTAGTCTCATAATGTTATAGACCAGTGGACACTAAATAGGTGATGTGGATTATAGACCAATGGACACTAAATAGGTGATGTGGATTATAGACCATTGGACACTAAATAGGTGATGTAGATTATAGACCATTGGACACTAAATAGGTGATGTGGATTCTATCACGTGGACCACCTTTACTTTCCCAGGACATTTCACGGTACCCATCTTAGTCTGTGTCAACCTACAAGTCCGTGTACATTTTTTAAAATCCTCCTCGGAGAGGATTTAAACACATGACCACCAGGCAAGCATGCTAGCTTTGCTGTTCAGAAGAAGACTCATACTACAACAGTATAATTTGTTAAGTGTACTGCAGTTCTAGCTTAGTAAACATATTATTAATGTGTTGCAATTTTGGGTTGAAAGGTTGACAAGCAAGCCCTTGAACAGCAAGTGTTTGATAAGAAGCAGATGGAAGAATATGAGCGGCGAAGGCATGAAGCTTTTGGTAACATACTCTACTTCAATTATTTCCTACGTTGACTGCTGAAATTTATGTGATCCAAACTGTTATGTCTTGATTCTGAATGCAAAATGTACACACCAGAACCTGGCTAGATCGTGTTAAAGTTAGTTGTATATCTTTACAGGACATCACAATCAATCCCAGCATGTTTGGCTGTTTGTGATTTATTAAGCAAGTTTGCATTCAGTAGTTTGCCATTGTTTTCTGAACGACTGATGCTTATACCATTTTAATGAAAACCAAGGCAAGGCAGTCTGCTTCCAAATTGCCCGCAGCTGTGTTTTTAACGCGGTATGCAGGATTGCGAATCGTGTTCGTAATTAGTTCACCACAGCACCAGAACATGTATTTGGAGCAAACATGTACATGTAAAGACACAACACTACCACCACATGTTAGCCTCCAGATGGCAGTGTGGAGCAAACACGTACATGCAGAGACACAACACTACCACCACATGTTAGCCTCCAGATCAGTGGCGCAAAGTGTGCTTCATCATCACCTGAATGATACATATAATTCACGATATTACAAGCTGGCTCTCTAGCGACGGGGTTACAGACGCAGTTCGTAATTCCACATACCAAATTTGAAACACTGCTGCAACAGACCGCCTTGCGTTAGCTTTTTATAAAATAGTATGGGTGCCGGTCATTCAGAAAGCAATGGCAAACTACTGAATGTAAACTTGCCAAGAGATCACAAACAGCTAAAAAAAAGGCTGAGGTTGAATGTGATGTCCTGGAAAGGATGTGCAACTAACTTTTAACTATAGTACACAGCAAAACACAAAGATACAGCGAATTTTGTATCTGTAAATAAACTGAATCCTGTTAGAAAGTATATATATCTCAAAACTCTTGTGTTTGAGAGGTAGCTGTTGGATATTTACAGTATTGTCACAATGTACACAGGTTAAGCTATCCTTGAGTGGAGTATGCCTTCACGTCTGCTCACATATATTGTATTATTCTTTTTCTGATTGCTAATATTATGTCATTTTCTGATACTTACAAACTGTGGTCATCTAACTCTGTTCATATCAGGTAATTGATACTTTAACTCATTCTGTCTCAAGCCATTATTACTTGTTCTTTCTGAAGCAACTGTTCCTGTAACACATTTCTTATAATGTAATTGTTCCATTAACTCATTCTATCTTAATCAATTGTTATTTGAAAGTAACAAGTGTTACATCTAAAGGAGTTTTAAAAAATTCCTACTGAACAGAAGGAGTTAAAGTCATAACTTAAATAGAAGGGATTAATGTAAAAACTGGAGGAGGCACACAGAACTAAGCAAAGTGTTTTATTAAGGAGTTAGCAGTAACTACATTGTGAGTTGCTTAGAACTGAAGAGTTAGAACATAAGACGTTACAACGTCATCATTTGGTCTTGTTGCAAACACTTGATATGTAGGTGTTTATGCTCTATTGTTTAATGTCTAAAACCTGTGGATGAATTGTTACATATATTGTTGGTTGGTTAGTGTCTGGAACTGTCAAACTGTCATCTACTGCCTATAGTACCTTGTGGTGTAGGACAGGGGGTCTTGAGCCTGAGGAATTAATGCTGATTGGCTAATGCAGTCACCGCAAACTGCAGGTTAGGGTTGTCTTTTAGTGTCTGGAACGCAGAGTTTAAACTCCTAACTCTGATGCACTGATGTCAGGCTGTTTGATCTCTGAGAAAGCTTGCATCTATTGGAGTAAGGCTGGTGTAGAGACTTTACTCTCCACCCTGTACCCATCTATTGGAGTGAGACTGGTGTAGAGACTGTACTCTCCACCCTGTACCCAAGTACCATCTCCCTAGCAACTGTGTTGTGGAGCTCTTCTTCCCCTCTCTAAGCTCTGAAACCAGCAGGATACGCAAGACCTACACTGGAATTTCACATCTACTGTAAGGTATAACAGGATGTACAAGACCAGAACTGGAACTTCACATGTACAGAGAGATGTAGCAGGATGTACAAGACCAGAACTGTAACTTCACATGTACAGAGAGATGTAGCAGGATGTACAAGACCAGAACTGTAACTTCACATCTACAGAGAGATGTAGCAGGATGTGCAAGACCAGAACTGTAACTTCACATCTACAGAACGAACGAACAGACTTTATTTTCAAAGGGTAACAAATCGGGCACGCAGGCCCGTCTTACATTCTGCCCTTCCACTCACTCAGCTTTCTTTCATCAACAGTGCATAGGAAAAAAACATTGTCACATGAATTTTGTAAACATAAACAATGCATATTACTATGTTATGAGACACATCCACCACCCACCCACACATCCCCCATTCACTCCAACTCCCCCACCCAACCACACACATAACCCACACACACATACATTCCCCCACCCATCCACCACATCCCTACACCTACACATCCCTACACCTACACATCTCCCCACCCACACACACCTCTCACCCACCACACATCCCATCCACCCACACCCCAAGCACACATACATTCAATAACCCACACATCCCCCACCTACACACATCTCCCCACCCACTCACATATCCTCTACCCGTCCCATTACCCACCAACAATCCTCACCCAGAGAGATGTAGCAAGATGTGCAAGACCAGAACTGTAACTTCACATCTACAGAGAGATGTAGCAGGATGTGCAAGACCAGAACTGTAACTTCACATCTACAGAGAGATGTAGCAGGATGTGCAAGACCAGAACTGTAACTTCACATGTACAGAGAGATGTAGCAGGATGTGCAAGACCAGAACTGTAACTTCACATCTACAGAGAGATGTAGCAGGATGTGCAAGACCAGAACTGTAACTTCACATCTACAGAGAGATGTAGCAGGATGTGCAAGACCAGAACTGTAACTTCACATCTACAGAGAGATGTAGCAGGATGTGCAAGACCAGAACTGTAACTTCACATCTACAGAGAGATGTAGCAGGATGTGCAAGACCAGAACTGTAACTCAACATCTACAGAGAGATGTAGCAGGTTATACAAGACCAGAACTAGAACCTCACATCTACAGAGAGATGTAGCAGGATGTCACCAGGTCATGATTCAGCACAGCACACTCAAACTGGCTGGGACTAAGTCATGGTTGGTCATGTTTCTTCCACAGGTTTTAGGCATGCCTTTGTCAACAGACTAGAACCCAGTGCCAGAGGGAGAAGTATGATTATAAATACTTGTATGAGAGATACAGTCTGTCTATATAAAGTTAACAGTCTATGTGTTATAGAAAGTGATCAGCTTATGTGGAGTTGCTTGCTACAGCATGTGTTACCTTGACATGAAGAGACAACTTAAGAAATGATTATATCGGTTAATGTGACAAGAAGAGGCAAGCTTAGAAATGAGATAAACTGAAACAGAGAAAGAAGATTGTTGGTGGCCTTTCATCACGTTATGGAAAAATAGCAGCACATGGATTGATACATTCTCTTGCAGATATTGAGGTGAGGAAAAACATAATCACACACACTACTGATAGAGCATTTAATTATGATCACTTTTTACCTAAGCAGAGCCAAAGACTTCATGAAAAATACTGCTGATATAATCTTTAAATGCCACAATGCATGCCATGTTTTAACATTATTAATGTATTGAAACTTATCACTTACACAAAGAGGCAATAAGTATTGCTTTGAACTCAAGCGTAAACCACACATGGGCTACTACTTCTAGTGCACTGCTATGATTTTTGCATGTGGATTAGCTTTCCCTATTACCAGTGTCTCTTGCCATCAGACAAACCCACTCCAATTTCTGAGATATGTAATTTACGTCCCAAGTCAAGGACAAGAAGTCAATATTTTAGTCCACTGACCAGTGTAGGGATTGAACCCGCTACTTCGGCATCAGCACACCGCATGTTTTAAGAATGAGCACTCTTATCCATTTATCCATGCTGATGTCAATAATGATTTTAAAACAAAGGTTAACAAGTGACCTCTGACAGAAATATATTTAGTGTAGCAAAGTTAAATAAGAAGACTATACAATAATACTAATGAAACATATTTCATCAAACAGCTGCTGATTCCCTCAGGAATGATAGAATTGCTTCGATGTTAGAAAAGCGTCAGGAGCAAGACATCCGTGCATTGAATCAGGCCATAGATGAGTTCCGAGCCCTGCATCAGCAACCTTCATTCAGGAGGGAGTGGGATCTGTATGACCCAGATGCTCTTAAAAAAGATAAGCCAGCTCGAGTACATGATGATGATCCACGATGTGGTATATCCAGTATACAAAAGTTTGAGGGAGAGGATCTTAACAGCAAGGTACCTAAAGATGGCTGCTGTAGTTGTTATACAGGAAATATTCATAAATGTGCATTTTTAAAATATTCATGTTTCGGTTTCCATTAACCACAACATCACTATAACATTTTTCTCAGGTAACAACTGGTAAAGGTAGTCCCTAGCAGACCTGCCATTATGGTGTTACATGCTAGATCTTCATATATTCTAAACCATGATATATGAAGTTGGGGTGTCAGTTCCCTTTCTCATTTCTTCCCTTTCCCAGACAATTCCCTGAAGATTGTTTAGTGCCCATTTTTATGAGGCTGGGTCAACCCCAGAGCCATACAGCTTGGGGGAACAACTGACCCTACCTCTGTTGGGGATTGAACCTAGTCCACTGTCTTGGTAAACAAGTGCACTAAATACTATGCCACCACAGCTCTTTTCTATTACACATATCCTGGAAAACAGAACACATCATACCATATCATATACCATATGTACATATTACAGTGTCTCATATATTCAATAAAACAGTTTCCTTGAAAAGTCAATCATGTTATTCAGTCTGAATATGGGGATACAGATTTTTGAGCATTTGATTTTACCATAAATTTGTGATTGCCCATAAACTTATTCTTGGGAAATATATGTGATGACTTTCACTTACCTTTCACATTCATAGTTGAGATTTATTATCAATATGTCATCTGCACCATTGTTGGTGTCTCCCAAGAGAGTTTTCTGCACCGTGGAAAAAACTACTTGTCCAAGCAGTTTCTAGTTCATGTGCCGGCTAACATTTTTATTTCACCTCCAACATACAAACTTTGCCTGCCTGATGCTTACAACACATACCCCCAACATACAAACTTTGCCTGCCTAATGCATACAACACATATCGGACAATGTGCTAGGTAGGTAGGCATCTTAACATTCTGGTAATATGCTCTTCTGAAGATATTTACATGCTACATACATTCTTTTGGTGTTTAGCTTTCTATCATTTTTACAATTTTGTCAGGACTCATTCATTCAGTAGCATGTCCTTTGCAGAACCTCGCTCCCATAACAACCTTCTGGAAAACTTCTGGATCATAAGCAAGAAACATCCAACACACCCATCTGGAGATTATCCGCCACATCCTGCACCCATCTTCTCTTTGGCCTTCCTCTTCCTCTCTTCTCAAGCATTTACCCCTTCAATATTGTTCTCTCTAAACTTTCAATACGTTTCAAGTGACGAAAATATTTCAATTTTCTTTGTTTTATCGTCTTTAATAGCCAATATTCTTCAATATTCAGCTCTTAAAGTATGGATGCATTTGTTCTTTTCTTTATCCAAGATATTCTTAGAACCTGTCTATAACATTTATATTCAAAGGCATTTATGCGCAGTTTAGTAAGTGCCCAGGTCTCACAGGCATATGTTGCAATGGGGAAGATGCATGCTCTTAAAAATCTAATTTTTGTAGTTCTATCTGTGCCACTCCATAATTTATTCAGTTGTTTTAGTCTTTGAAGAGCAATAGATATTCGTCTTTTAAATACCTTCATTGTGTCACCATTGTTGGTAATCAATGACCCAAGATATTCAAAATTTTCCATTACCTCCAATTTTTCCTCATTAACATATATTTCTTTCTATGTTAAGATATAATTTGTGGTTTTCACTATTCCTTTGGGTTGAGGTCATTAGGTTTTCTATACCATTCTGTGATGTGGATAGTAATACTGTGTCATTAGCATATCAAATCTTGTCCGGACTATTGACCATTAATATTCTTAGAACTGGATCTTGTTCTGTTCTCTGACAAACTCTAATAGTTTTTCCCGGAATTAGCTGTATGTTACAATACTAACCTTATATTTCATTTTCTTAAAGTTTTATTGTGCTTTTTTATCTGCCATAACATAGTCCTGTATCTGTCTTTGCACTGTATTGTCTTTTAAAAAGTGTTTGTCTCTGCAATGTCCTCAGTTTGTTTTTGTGTTCTTGTTCTTCAGTTTACTAATTGTGTTTTACTGCTTTACCACAGTAAACCCCCATAAAAGTCGCTTAAAAGTCGATTTCATTGCACCAGGATTTTATCCCATATGGCTCGGTATCTTTCCGCAGTGTGGAAAGCGTCGTGCAAAGCATAAACTACATAGATTCAGTGACGACACCCAGGAGTCTCCGAGAAAACTAACTCGTGAACCGAAGGACACGGCCTGGAATCGAACCCACATCCTTTGGAGCCCGAGTCAAACGGCTTGACCACTTCACCAGGGAAACTTCATAAACCCCCATACCATGTGTGCACCTGGCAGTCCAGCATCTCATGTATGTTATTATTAAATATTTGTTGCAGTTTTTATTTTCTCACTACACCTGAGTGATTGATTAATTGATTGATTGATTGATTGATTGATTGATTTAGGAACCGACATCACAGCATTCTGGACATTCCCATAAGCGCTCCTTCCCCATCCTCAGCAGCCAGCAAAGAGTTCCAACACTAATAGTTCCAGTAGCAATCTGATTATATGTCCATCTTGCCTTTCCTCTGAGCGTCGATCGTCGGCCAGATCCCCTCGTCACACCTCGCTGCCTCATTCTTACCAGACTATGGTGATCCATTTGTTCCTCCGAGGTGTACGCGTGCTCCCACAAGACTGCAACCACGTCTGTCTTGTCATGCATCAATACTCCACCAAGCTTTGCCAAGCCAGCCAATCTGTCCGCCTGTTCACTCCCCAGCACACCGGCATGCCCCGGAGAAAAGATCCAGGTGATGCTTGCTACCCGTAACCTCCGAAGTGAAGCAAGCCACTCTGCACGAAGCTTGCCTATTCTCACCCTCCTCAGCATGCTTTCTGAGTCAGTTACAATCACAATGTGTGTATGTATCGTGTTCTCTATCCAGCAGAAAGCTGCACTGGCTGCCTCCACCTCCATTCTTAAGCTAGATGTTGTGTCATCATACGCCAGGCTCTCCTGCACCAAACGCCGACCATTAGCTTTTGCTAAGAACCCCCAGGCACATCTCCTACCTCTCAACACCGACCCATCCGTGTAGATAATCAAATCACCCGGGTGAGAATTATCCTGAATTAGTTGCTGAATTTCCACTTCTGTGGCCCCTGCTGGCCACTCCCTGCACTCCTGGCTCAAAGTGATTATAACTCTGCACAAGTTTGACTGCTCGGCTGGCACTCTGACCCACTCCTCTCCTCGCCTGATGTTCTCCAAGGGGCACACCTGTCTGATCGCATCCTCTGCCTGAGCTATCCATAATTTCCCTCTTATCAGTCGCTGACCCTTAACTGTGTCCAGCGCCTCATGCAACGGGTGATCTGTGTCAGCAGCTACTCTGAGGTATGCCTTCACCTGCATCACCTTGTGCCTACCAGCAACAGTAGGCAGACCAAGGATGTAACGCATACACACTACTGGAGTGTCTCTGGTGCATCCCAGAATGACCCGCATAGCTTCGTTCTGTATGCGCTCTAATTTCACCAGCTGACTCTTTGAGACAGTGAGCAGTCCTAGTCCATAATCAATCACTGAGAGGATCAAGTGCTGGTATAGTGTGAAGAGCATTCTCTGCTCTGTGTCCATTGCAGCCATAGTTTTAAGTGCATTCAGTCCCTTTTGAGATCTTGTCACAACCGTCTCCACATGGTCCTTGAAGGACAGCCTCCTGTCAAATGTGATTCCCAGATACTTCAGTTTGTTCTCTCTATTGACGCTTCTGCCATCTATCGTGAGGCTTGGGGCATCATCTCTCATAATCCTGTTGTCCAGAGAGCACCACAACACAGCCGCCTTTTCTGGGTGGATGACAGCACTCATTTCAGTGCACCAGTCAGTCACTTTGTCTACTGTCACCTGTAGCTCCTGGCCTGTTTGATCCCTATTTTTCCCCTGCCTGTATGCAAGAATATTATCTGCAAATGTTAGTATCCTTCCAACCCCTGGTGCTTCAAGGTATTCAATCTTGCTCGTATACACATTAAAGAGCACCGGTGAGATTGCAGATCCCTGTGGCAGTCCCGGGGTTAAAATATGTGGCTCTGAGGTCCATGCACCCAGACGGAGAGCAACCCGACGAGAGGCTACTATCCAGTTCACCAACCAGGGATTGACCCCCTTCTCCATAAGTGCGGTCATCAAAATATCTATATCTGATGATGCTGGTTAGTAGTATTTCACTGTGTTGCAAAGAGAGAGTGTACTTTGTTGAGACATCATCATCTTCCAGTGCCTTGCTGACTGGCATGGGTGATCATGCTTCCCCATAAATTGCAATCTCCGATGGGATGGATCAATTCGTGTGTTGACTCCCTTCCGTGCCATGGCACAACACTGTCAAGAATTTTTTCACGCTGTCTTCCTCTATCTCTCTTTCCAAAAATCTCTCCAGTTGTCGCAACATGTTCTGATTTTTGTCTTCTCATAATGTGGCCCAAAAAAATGATGGCCACTTCATTTTGATGTTTGTGATCAGTTTTGTTGAGACAACACAAAGGAAAACAGCGGTAGACTCAACAGAGGAAAAGCTAATGATTTATATAAATAATCAATATATTTTATACTTATCACAAAAACAAGTACGTTATTTTCTCTTACAGGCCCGTAAGAAGTTTCAGAATGAACAAACACGCAACTGGCATGAAGCACAAATGCAAGAGAAGAACCAAGCAAAGCAAAACCAAGATGAGGCTGATCGTTTATATGATTTGAAACAGAAGCAGTTGGACCAAAGGGCTGTAGAGCTGCAGCAAGCAGAGGAGCAGTGCAAAAAAGCCATCAACATGGCAAATGCTGCCTATAATGATGCCTTGGTAAATGTGGTCACTGTGTTTGTTGCCTTCACTACATTCTGCTGACTATACTATTATACAGTGGTTCTCAACCCAGGGGGACATTTTAGAGTTTTCAGGGGGGATTAAAACCACAGATTGGCAGACTCAAACTGGCTTCAGGACAAACACAAAACGCTATCGTCCCCCTTTCTTTAGTTATGTGTGAGTGTATCGGTGTGTGTGTGTTTGGGTGTATATATAAATATGTGTGTGTGTATGTGTGTGTTTTGGTTTATATATATATACATATACATATATATATATATATATATATATATATATATATATATATATATATATATATATATATATATATATATATATGGGTGTGTGTGAAAAGGGGGGGGGGGGGGGGTAAATGACATTTTGGGAGGGGGAGGGGGGAAATGACATTCTGAACATATGGTCAAAGGGTGCATAGGCCAAAAAAGGTTGGGAACCACTGCTCTAATAGATATGAGAAAAATAATATCATTTTTATGGGAAACACATTGGTCCTGATTCTATCACCATAGCAAAATTTGAAGCACTCCAGAACTGGATTTCTTTACTCTTTAAACGTTGATGTAAAAGTCAAGGAGCCATTTTACAGGCCTGTAGTCATATTGAGCATATGATGCTAACCTTATATTGTTACAGACTAAGTGGCCCTCAAGCTGGCATATGGTAAATATCCCACCCATATGATGCTAACCTTATATTGTTACAGACTATGTGGCCCTTGAGGTGTCATATGGTAAATATCCTACCCATATTATGCTAACCTTATATTGTTACAGACTAAGTGGCCCTTGAGGTGTCATATGGTAAATATCCCACCCATATGATGCTAACCTTATATTGTTACAGACACTAAGTGGCCCTCAAGCTGGCATATGGTAAATATCCCACCCATATGATGCTAACCTTATATTGTTACAGACTAAGTGGCCCTTGAGGTGTCATATGGTAAATATCCCACCCATATAATGCTAACCTTATATTATTACAGACACTAAGTGGCCCTCAAGCTGGCATATGGTAAATATCCCACCCATATGATGCTAACCTTATATTGTTACAGACTAAGTGGTCCTCAAGCTGGCATATGGTAAATATCCCACCCATATGATGCTAACCTTATATTGTTACAGACTAAGTGGCCCTTGAGGTGTCATATGGTAAATATCCCACCCATATAATGCTAACCTTATATTGTTACAGACACTAAGTGGCCCTCAAGCTGGCATATGGTAAATATCCCACCCATATGATGCTAACCTTATATTGTTACAGACTAAGTGGTCCTCAAGCTGGCATATGGTAAATATCCCACCCATATGATGCTAACCTTATATTGTTACAAAGTGGCCCTCAAGCTGGCATATGGTAAATATCCCACCCATATGATGCTAACCTTGTATTGTTACTGACTATGTGGCCCTCAAACTGTGATATGGTAAATATCCCACCCATATGATGCTAACCTTATATTGTTACAAAGTGGCCCTCAAGCTGGCATATGGTAAATATCCCACCCATATGATGCTAACCTTGTATTGTTACTGACTATGTGGCCCTCAAACTGTGATATGGTAAATATCCCACCCATATGATGCTAACCTTATATTGTTATAGACTAAATGGTCCTCAGGGTGTAATATGGTTTATATCCCACCAACCTCCTTTTACTTCCTAAAATATTTCCTGATATCATGTGTTAGGCTGGACTGGGAGTTTAACTATTCAGAAGATTCACCAACCAATCATCACACCAACCATTCTCTGATGTGTCGCTGAGCATAAGGTCTCTCTGAGTGTTCTTTTATTGTTATAGTAAGCCTTAAGTAATGAGTTTGTAAACATGTATGTCTGAAGTGTGGAAGTTATTTTTCTAAATACACAAGAAAAATAATGTGACTTCTTTCTTTTGTTCACAGAACAATGAACAGAGAGAACGGGAGAGACTCAAGCGTCAGCAAGATGAAGATGACAAGATGACAGAGATAGCTAACAACGTGTTTGGTGATATCTTGACAGAGAATCCGGCGGTAGCCCAGAGTGCCTTTGGTGCCCACCGTGTGATTGCTGGTCGATGGAAGGGCATGTCTCCACAACAGTTAGAGAATATCAGAAAACAGCAAGAGAAACAAAGAGCAGAAAATGAGGTGAATTCTTTGTCAGCATGTCTTTGGTTATATCTATTTCTAGCTATAGACAGCAATTTTGTAAATATGTTCATTTCTAATACCTCATTATCATCTTGTGCCATCTCACATGATCACCAGAATCTTGGATCAGGCCTGTATTCTTATCATGATTATTCCATATAGCCGTGTCATCCTTTTACTTGTTTTTTTTTCCTCCCTTGTTTATTTCCCATCACATTTACCAGTTGTCACCAAATTTTTCTTGTTCATTCCTCTCATACCAAGCCCTAAAATCTTGACTATCTTTGCCTAATTTCTCCAGTCAATTTACAGTTTTCACCTGTTTCTTGAAGGACAGCCTGATTTGTTTTTCCGCTCATTGGTATTTTTTTTTTTTTGGCATTTTACCCAGAAACCACACTTTTGCTGCAAAAGATGTTTCTCAACTTTCCTGCTTGTTGTCCATGTTTCACACGCATACAACAAGTATAGACTCCATTTAGCAATCTAACACTTCATTTCCCAACATTTTACTTGAGCATGATTTCCATCTTAGCAAAAGGCTACTTCTGCCATTATAATTCTTGTCTCCCGTGTGTTGCCGGGGCCCATAAGGGAAGCAAAGAATAGCAACACTGTAGCCTACCACGCATGTCGTAAGAGGCGACTAAGGAGGCTTGATGGTTCCGTCGCCCTGCTACTGAGTGAGTGCGTGGTGCGACACTGTGAGCTGTGGATTTCATGTGAAGTGCTTTTGAATCTGCCCGAGGTTTTTTGGAACGTGACTGCATGTTCGGAGTGATGGCAGATGGCTATGTCCCAGAGTTGACTGGTTTTTGCCTTATGCAGAAATGCGTGGCTGCTGGGCTTCTGGTTGACTGCCACTGCCATCGACGATGAACTGTATTTCGTGGACTGTGTGGGTGAACATCTAGGAAACATCCAGATGGGAAAATGGCTGCAGATTCCATCAGAAATGAACTGGGTGTTTTGTGGGGGACTATTGTGTTGACATTCTGGCGGCGGCATTATGCACAGTGCATCTGTGCGGGCTGTTGTTTGTCGAGACTCCTGTCTTTTCCACTTTTCACATTGGGCAGTGGGGAGCGTTTTGTATGATATTCACTGGCACAGGAACGGAGCATAATGGGGATGACCCGTTGCTGTGAAGTTGGAACTGCGACTAACTAACTAACTAACTATAATTCTTGTTATAATCTCTGTAAGGCATCTTCTACCTGATGTTATGACTGTTTCAAGAAATTTGTAGTGATTCACCTATCTGAAAACTGTCACATTTTCTTGGATGTTGCATTCTGGTATTTCTTTCTTCTTTTAGATGACCATTATTTCTGTTTTCTTGTAGTTTAACTTAAACCCTAGTTTCTCACTGTGGTCATAACAGAATTCAAAAAATTGTCTGTTGTCCGCATTTAATACTGCATCACCTTCGTATCTTCTTTATTGATGTTATTTATCCGTTAGTGATTTCTTTGTCTTTTTAATTTCTCTATGATTTTAATAATGGGCTCATCTAATATGAACAAATCTTACAAAGACATGGAGTCATGCATTCATATTTCCTGAAATATTTTATTGTCATGAAAATATCATTATATACGCTTAATAAGCAACTTGTTGTCTTTTTGTTTGAATTTGTACTATTTGACATAAAATGACCCATGAAAAGACAGTAATTGTTTTGTATTCTACAGTCACCATTTTTCTAAACAAAAACCTAAAAATCTGATGACAGAGGAACGCAAACTGTCAACCAGGTGGAGATAACTATCATCTATTACAGTGATGATAGAGAAATGTTGACTGTCAACCAGGTGGAGATAACTAACATCTGTTATAGTGATGATAGAGGAATATCGATTGTAAGCTAAGAGGAGATAACTAACATCCGTTACAGTGATGACAGAGGAACGCTAACTGTCAACCAGGTGGAGATAACTATCATCTATTACAGTGATGATAGAGAAATGTTGACTGTCAACCAGGTGGAGATAACTAACATCTGTTATAGTGATGATAGAGGAATGTTGATTGTAAGCCAAGTGGAGATAACTAACATTCGTTACAGTGATGACAGAGGAATGCTAACTGTCAACCAGGTGGAGATAACTATCATCTGTTATGGTGATGATAGAGGAATGTTGACTGTCAACCAGGTGGAGATAACTAACATCTGTTTTGATGATGATAGAGGAATGTATATTGTAAGCCAAGTGGAGATAACTATCATCCGTTACAGTGATAACAGAGGAATGCTAACTGTCGACCAGGTAGAGATAACTATCATCTGTTACAGTGATGATAGAGGAATGTTGGCTGTCAACCAGGTGGAGATAACTAACATCTGTTATAGTGAAGACAGAGGAATGTCGATTGTAAGCCAAGTGAAGATAACTAACATCCATTACAGTGATGACAGAGGAATGATAACTGTCAACCAGGTGGAGATATCTAATATTTGTTACGGTGATGATAGAGGAATGTCAATTGTAAGCCAAGTGGAGACAACTAACATCTGCTACACTTAAAAGTCACTTAAAAGTCAACAGGGCTGTTTTAATTGCACCAGATTTTATCCCATATGGCTCAAAGCATGAACTCCATAGCTCCAGCGACGACCCTCAGAAGTCTCCGAAAAAATGCACACAGGAACCAAAGGATGCGGCATGGAATCAAACCCACAACCTTCGGAGCCCAAGTCAGATGGCTTGACCACTTCAAAGAAATGTCAACTGTCAACCAGGTAGAGATACCTTGACTTTTACTTTCCATACAGCAGCCCCTGGATAGCTTCCTTAAATCAAAGTAGCTCAAAGGTCATTGTGTGATCAGAAATCTGTCTTGTGAGAACACACCTCCATATTCACCATAAGTTACCATGGCTTCAGTTCTAAGTGAGATGACCACTGCCTTGGCCTAAGAAGTAATGTTTTAAAAGATTCCAAATGATCTTTCATTGTGTATCTCTCACTAGGCCTGGTACTATTTTGATTTTATTGTAAACTTGGTGAATGCTGTTAAGCGTAGGCAGTCAGTTTGACATCTCACACAATCAGCCATCTTGGATCAGGTCTGTGCTCTTGTTCTGATTAAACCATGTGCCTTGACATCCAGGTATTTATATCTGTCTTCGCCTTGCTCTTTTCTTATCAGTTTCACCAGTTATCAAGTTTATTTCTCCTCGTAACATGCTCACAAAATTTGCTGACTACACTCATTTCTCTAATCAGTTTACAGTTTTATTTCTTGTAGGACTTGCTTCTCATTTTTCTGTCTGCATTCATTTCAAAAACCACATTGCCACTGCACTAGATGTTTCTAAGTTGTCTGTTAATTGTTCTTGTTTCACATGTAATTGACTATTACAAATAAGATATCATCCTACCAACAATTGTGTGTTGTTTGTCCATCAAGAATGATGATGACCATTCATTTCATCCAGTGGGGTTGAAAGTTTGGAGTCATGAGTTTTAAGATGACTGATAAGGCCTATTCTGGCTCGAAATGTTCTTTGACAATGTAGGCAAAGAATGCTTGACGTTCCAGGAGGAGGATCTTCTGCAGTGAATTTTCTGTCCAGCCTTTTCTTCACAGCTCTTGCAGTCCTGGCTGCTTCACAAGTGACTGCATCCTTGCGTAATGATGTACGCCATGAATTGTGGTCTTTGGCAGCAGTCTCCCAGGTGTCAAGGTGAATTCCAAAAGCTTCCAGTGAGATTTTCAGAATGTCTTTAAAGCGTTTCCTCTGGCCGCCTTGGGAGCATTTACCATAACGCAGCTCACTGTAAACATTTTGTTTAGGGAGCCTGTGATCTAACAACAATATGTGCAGCACATGAATTTCATTAGACGAATGAAAAGCAGAATATGTTTTTTTAAAGCCATGTGCAAATCTATTAGAATACAGGGTAAAAAAAGAAACTCTATAACAACATTTACAAACAAAATAGTTAACTTTATGTTATAATTTATTGTTACAGAGACTTCGCCAGGAGGAAGAGCTTCGTAACCGAGAATTTGAACGTCAAGCTTCTGCCAATGCCAGAGCAGCTGAACTGGCTGAGCGTGAAATGGCACGGAGGCGTCGTGAAATTGAGAAAGCTCAAGCAGATGAAAATCGACGCTTGGCTCAGGAGCAGAAAGCACGTGTAGACTTCCTTAATCGAGAAGTTTATACAAACCCGCCCACAGCTGCATACTTCATGCAGTTTAATACAACTACACGATAATAATTTCAGCCTTGTTATAATATAGATTTTACAAGTATTATTTTGTTTCCACTCTTTCAGTTCCAAAAGATTTCACAGTAAGAAAGGATAAGCAACAGCTGCTTTGTAAAATCACTAATTCATTACTTTCAAAGAGATATACTGACAAATTGTACAAAGTAGGATTACACACATCATGTGTTGTGTAGGACTAAAAGAGTAGTTAAAAGTTATACTCCAATAGCTGGTGACATATTTCTAGTTATACTTCAATAGCTGGTGAAATATTTCTAGTTATACTTCAATGACTGGTGAAATATTTCTAGTTATACTTCAATAGCTGGTGAAATATTTCTAGTTATACTCCAATAGCTGGTGAAATATTTCTAGTTATACTCCATTAGCTGGTGAAATATTTCTAGTTATACTTCAATAGCTGGTGAAATATTTCTAGTTATACTCCAATAGCTGGTGAAATATTTCTAGTTATACTCCAATAGCTGGTGAAATATTTCTAGTTATACTTCAATAGCTGGTGAAATATTTCTAGTTATACTCCAATAGCTGGTGAAATATTTCTAGTTATACTCCAATAGCTGGTGAAATATTTCTAGTTATACTTCAATAGCTGGTGAAATATTTCTAGTTATACTTCAATAGCTGGTGAAATATTTCTAGTTATACTTCAATAGCTGGTGAAATATTTCTAGTTATACTTCAATAGCTGGTGAAATATTTCTAGTTATACTCCAATAGCTGGTGAAATATTTCTAGTTATACTCCAATAGCTGGTGAAATATTTCTAGTTATACTTCAATAGCTGGTGAAATATTTCTAGTTATA
Source organism: Cepaea nemoralis (assembly GCA_014155875.1). Lineage (NCBI taxonomy): Eukaryota > Metazoa > Mollusca > Gastropoda > Stylommatophora > Helicidae > Cepaea > Cepaea nemoralis. The sequence continues at coordinate 466,321 of JACEFZ010006805.1, forward strand.
CTCCAATAGCTGGTGAAATATTTCTAGTTATACTCCAATACCAGGTGAAATATTTCTAGTTATACTCCAATAGCTGGTGAAATATTTCTAGTTATACTTCAATAGCTGGTGAAATATTTCTAGTTATACTCCAATAGCTGGTGAAATATTTCTAGTTATACTCCAATAGCTGGTGACATATTTCTAGTTATACTCCAATAGCTGGTGAAATATTTCTAGTTATACTCCAATAGCTGGTGAAATATTTCTAGTTATACTCCAATAGCTGGTGACATATTTCTAGTTATACTCCAATAGCTGGTGAAATATTTCTAGTTATACTTCAATAGCTGGTGAAATATTTCTAGTTATACTCCATTAGCTGGTGAAATATTTCTAGTTATACTCCAATAGCTGGTGACATATTTCTAGTTATACTCCAATAGCTGGTGAAATATTTCTAGTTATACTCCATTAGCTGGTGAAATATTTCTAGTTATACTTCAATAGCTGGTGAAATATTTCTAGTTATACTTCAATAGCTGGTGAAATATTTCTAGTTATACTTCAATAGCTGGTGAAATATTTCTAGTTATACTTCAATAGCTGGTGAAATATTTCTAGTTATACTCCACTAGCTGGTGAAATATTTCTAGTTATACTTCAATAGCTGGTGAAATATTTCTAGTTATACTTCAATAGCTGGTGAAATATTTATAGTTACACTCCAATAGCTGGTGAAATATTTCTAGTTATACTTCAATAGCTGGTGAAATATTTCTAGTTACACTTCAATAGCTGGTGAAATATTTCTAGTTATACTCCAATAGCTGGTGAAATATTTCTAGTTATACTTCAATAGCTGGTTAAATATTTCTAGTTATACTTCAATAGCTGGTGAAATATTTCTAGTTATACTTCAATAGCTGGTGAAATATTTCTAGTTACACTCCAATAGCTGGTGAAATATTTCTAGTTACACTCCAATAGCTGGTGAAATATTTCTAGTTATACTTCAATAGCTGGTGAAATATTTCTAGTTACACTCCAATAGCTGGTGAAATATTTCTAGTTATACTCCATTAGCTGGTGAAATATTTCTAGTTATACTCCAATAGTTTGTGAAATATTTCTAGTTATACTCCAATGACTGGTGAAATATTTCTAGTTATACTCCAATGACTGGTGAAATATTTCTAGTTATACTCCAATAGCTGGTGAAATATTTCTAGTTATACTCCAATAGTTGGTGAAATATTTCTACTTATACTCCAATAGTTGGTGAAATATTTCAAGTTATACTCCAATAGTTGGTGAAATATTTCTAGTTATATTCCAATAGTTGGTGAAATATTTCTAGTTATACCCCAATAGTTGGTGAAATATTTCTAGTTATACTTCAATAACCGGTGAAATATTTCTAGTTATACTCCAATAGTTGGTGAAATATTTCCAAACATAGTACTTCTTCTGCTGCCTGTTATCTCCCAGTGGATAATAGGCCCTCAACTAACCCATGCCTAGCCCTGTGTAGAATGGTTCATGATTGGTCGCTTTAAGCAGCTCCAGTTTTCTACAGGATGAAGCGGCCAGTCTTGTGTCAACCCTCCATTGTTGTCTCTAAGTCATGCATGATGGGTGACAGTGACACTATTGTTTGCTTCACTCATGAGCCCCAGTAAACATACTGGCATATTGCTAAATGTAGTTACAAATAAATCATTCTTAAAGCTTTATTGATGTTAAATTTTAAAATACTGTTACAACTGTAGAGTCTGGTAACTTTCTATAGGGGTTGTGAACATCTTGAGTGTAAAACTGTACAGAAATATTGAATCTGCAGGGAGAATGTTACATGTATATTGTGGATGTTGTTCACACTACCACCGAGGAGAATGTTACATGTATTTTGTGGATGTTGTTCACACTACCGCCAGGAAGAATGTTACATGTATATTGTGGGTGTTGTTCACACTTCCGCCAGGGAGAATGTTACATGTATATTGTGGATGTTGTTCACACTACCACCAGGGAGAATGTTACATGTATATTGTGGATATTGTTCACACTACCACCAAGGAGAATGTTACATGTATATTGTGGATGTTGTTCACACTACCACCAGGGAGAATGTTACATGTATATTGTGGATGTTGTTCACACTACCACCAGAGAAAATGTTACATGTATATTGTGGATGTTCACACTACCACCAGGGAGAATGTTACATGTATATTGTGAATGTTGTTCACACTACCACCAGGGAGAATGTTACATGTATATTGTGGATGTTGTTCACACTACCACCAGGGAGAATGTTACATGTATATTGTGGATGTTGTTCACACTACCACCAGAGAAAATGTTACATGTATATTGTGGATGTTCACACTACCACCAGGGAGAATGTTACATGTATATTGTGAATGTTGTTCACACTACCACCAGGGAGAATGTTACATGTATATTGTGGATGTTGTTCACACTACCACCAGGGAGAATGTTACATGTATATTGTGGATATTGTTCACACTACCACCAGGGAGAATGTTACATGTATATTGTGGATGTTGTTCACACTACCACCAGGGAGAATGTTACATGTATATTGTGGATGTTGTTCACACTACCACCAGGGAGAATGTTACATGTATTTTGTATATGTTGTTCACACTACCACCAGGGAGAATGTTACATGTATATTGTGGATGTTGTTCACACTACCACCAAGGAGAATGTGACATGTATATCGTGGATGTTGTTCACACTACCACCAAAGACCAAATCAGGTCATATTTGATTATGCCATTTGACCAAACCATCTAGTTATTTATCTCTTTCTCTTCATTTTCCCATCAAATTTGCCAGTTGTCACAAAGCTTTTGTCTTTATTTTTTATCTTATAACATGCCCAAAACATTTTGACTGTCTACATCAAATTTCTATAATTATTTTGAGATTCTCATCTGCTTCTTGAAGGACTGTCATGTTTGTTTTTCTGTCTATCCATAGCATTATTTGCATTTCTTTACAGACTACATTTCTGCTGCCATTCTTCACTTGTCTGTTTATTGCTCAGTTCATACATGCAACAACTGTACGGGCTCTATACAGCACTTGAACATTCTCTCACTCTGCAGTTGAAACCTTTTTGTTTTTTGGTGAATAAATGTTCATTCTTGCAAAAGGCTTCTTTTGTCATAACAGCTCTTATTTTCATCTATGCAAGACATATTCAAAGATAAACTGTTATGAAGATGGTTGAAATTCTTCACCTATGTAATGATTTGCTCTTTCACTTGAAAATGTCATTGTGATATATCTTGTTTCTTTGAGATGATGATATGTTCTGTTTTCTCACAATTTAATACTAAAACTAGTTGTTCACTGTGGAAAATAATAGAATCCACTCATTGTTAGGGTAAGAAGCTGGCCTACTAGGTGCACCCACCAGATGACAGATGGTGAAGTGGCCTCTAAATACAAAGGTTGGCGATCTATGTACAGGTCAATAAACAGGTATATACAATAAATAGTTGTAAACCAACACACTGTGGTCATTGAGAAAAGGGGATTTTTTTGCGTGGGGCATCTAACAATAAATTACTTCCAATCTGGGTTAAGAGTGCTATAATCTTTCCCTCAAGCTGCCTGATAGGATCATTTCTTTAATCAAAGACTAGCAGACTCAAGTAGTAAACAAACCAGTGGAAGGTAAGGGAAACCACCACCACTATACATCCATGTTAGATTATGATTTGAAAAGCCACACAAGTTCAAATAGATAACATGAATGTGTGCTCCATTGCAACAGCTGAGCATCATTGGGAAAGTCATGTGCACCAGGTGGCCAGACCATCAACAGGAGTCTGAGTGTAAGAGAATCACAATGCTGGGAGTAGGAACGTGAAATGTCCTCATCAGAGAACAGATGATCAATTAGAGAACCTCAGACAGAAAATTAAAATACAGAAAATGAATATCTTAAGTCTAAATCTAGTAAAGTATTTACATGGAGAAGGAAATGTGACCGCTGAAGTCAGGAGAGAGAAATGGACAGTTTTATTGCATTTTTGATGACAGGTTGATGCAAGGGCCATTTTCACATGCAAACTATCGGTTAGTGCTCTTATTCCCTCCCTCAGAAGTGATTAACAGAGTCTATCAGCATAGGGTTGCCAGACATCTCAGTTTTCCAGGACAGTCCCGGTTTTTAGTAAATAAATCAAAGTTCCAAAAAATGTTTTCAGGACACCTGTTAGTCCCAGTGTTTTATCCCATTCAAATGAAATAGTTAATTGAGTCGAACTCTTTCCCACTTTTCTGTTGCAAACACATTAATTTTATTTTCATTGTGTTTGTGTTTGGTGTATGCTGTCTATTGTGACTTGTGAAGATTGATTGATTGATTGATTGATTGATCTAGGAACCGACATCACAGCATTCGGGACATTCCCATAAGCGCTCCGTCTCCATCCTCAGCAGCCAGCGAAGAGTTCCAACACTAATAGTTCCAGTAGCAATCTGATTATATGTCCGTCTCGCCTTTCCTCCGAGCGCCGAGCGTCGGCCAGAACCCCTCGTCACACCTCGTTGTCTCATTCTTACCAGACCATGGTGCTCCATCTGCTCCTCCGAGGTGTACACGTGCTCCCACAAGGCCGCAACCACGTCTGCCTTGTCCTGCATCAATACTCCACCAAATTTTGCCGAGCCAGCCAATCTGTCCGCCTGTTCATTCCCCAGCACACCGGCATGCCCAGGAGAAAAGATCCAGGTGATGCTTACTACCCGTGACCTCCGAAGGGAAGCAAGCCACTCTGCACGAAGCCTACCTGTTCTCACCCTTCTCAGCATGCTTTCTGAGTCAGTTACAATCACAATGTGTGTATGTATCGTGTTTTCTATCCAGCGGAAAGCTGCACTGACCGCCTCCACCTCCATTCTTAAGCTAGATGTAGTGTTATCATACGCCAGGACTCTCCTGCACCAAACGCCGACCATTAGTTTTTGCCAAGAACCCCCAGGCACTTCTCCTACCTCTCAACACTGACCCATCCGTGTAGATAATCACATCACCCGGGCGAGAATTTTCATGAATTAGTTGCTGACTTTCCACTTCCGTGGCCCCTGCTGGCCACTCCCTGCACTCCCGGTTCAATGTTATTACAACTCTGCACAAGTCTGACTGCACGGCTGGCACTCTGACCCACTCCTCTCCTCGCCTGATGTTCTCCAAGGGGCACACCTGTCTGATCGTATCCTCCGCCTGAGCCATCCATGATTTCCCTCTTATCAGTCTCTGACCCTTAACTACGTCCAGCGCCTCATGCAACGGGTGATCTGTGTCTGCAGCTACTCTGAGGTATGCCTTCGCTTGCATCACCTTGTACCTACTAGCAACAGTAGGAAGACCAAGGATGTAACGCATACACACTACTGGAGTGTCTCTAGTGCATCCCAGAATGACCCGCATCGCTTCATTCTGTATGCGCTCTAATTTCACCAGCTGACTCTTTGAGACAGTAAGCATTCCTAGTCCATAATCAATCACTGAGAGGATCAAGTGCTGGTATAGTGTGAAGAGCATTCTCTGCTCTATGTCCATTGCAGCCATAGTTTTAAGTGCATTGAGTCCCTTTTGCGATCTTGTCACAACCGTCTCCACATGGTCCTTGAAGGACAGACTCCTGTCAAATGTGATTCCCAGATACTTCAGTTTGTTCTCTCTGTTGACACTTCTACCATCTATCGTGAGGCTTGGGGTATCAACTCTCACAATCCTATTGTCCAGAGAGCACCACAACACCGCCGCCTTTTCCGGGTTGATAACAGCACTCATTTCAGTGCACCAGTCAATCACTTTGTCCACTGTCACCTGTAGCTCCTGGGCTGTTTGATCCCTATTTCTCCCCTGCCTGTATGCAAGAATATCATCTGCAAATGTTAGAATCCTTCCAACCCCTGGTGCTTCTAGGTATGCAATCTTGCTCGTATACACATTAAAGAGCACCGGTGAGATAGCAGATCCCTGTGGCAGTCCCGGGGTTAAAATATGTGGCTCTGAGGTCCATGCGCCTAGACGGAGAGCAACTTGACGAGAATGCAGGACGGCTGCTATCCAGTTCACCAACCAGGGATTGACCCCCTTCTCCATAAGTGCGGTCATCAAAATATCATAGCGAACTCTATTGTACGCATCTTCGAGATCAAGCGCTGCCGCCATTGTTTCCTGTCTACTCTGGAACCCCTCATAAACGTCAAAGGCAAAGGTGGCTGCATTTGACCAGGTATCTTTTCCTGGCCTGTAGCTCCCCAGGCCTCTTGGAAGAAGCTTCCCCCTTTCCAAAAAATCCTGCAGCTTAACAGCGACTATCTTCTCTAAAACCTTCCCAAATGTATTTTGAAGTGTGATGATCCTAAAGCCTGCAAGCTTTGAATGATCCTTGTATGGTTTTGGGAGAGGGATGAGATAGCTATGCAGCCAATCCTGCGGTACTGACGCTGTCCTAATGCTCTGATTAAAGCAGCCAGCCATCTCATTCAGGTCCACATCGCTCAAAGCCTTCATGTGGCCATACCTAACACTGTCAGGCCCTGGTGCCGTGTCTTTTGCCTTCTGCAAAATATGTTTAACATCTTCAAACAGTACGATGTCTTCGTAAGGCATATTCTCTATTGTGCCAGATAATTCCACTCTAACTGCATCCCTGGTATCCGCATCACTATGATTGGTCTGCTCTAAAAATCTCTGGAGAAACGCCTCCCCTTTCTCCTTGTCTGTTGTCAAGCGTACCCCATCCTCTTTATAAATTGTTCCCACTGTCATAGGCCGATCTTTTCTTTGCATTTGTCTGTACAGTTTCCAGAATTTATGCAGTGTTTTATCACCTCCAATCTCCTTCATAAAACACTCCCATTTTACTTTCTTGGCCTCTGCAGCACATCGCTTGAAAGCCTCCACCTTGTCTTTCTTGTCATTTTCCGCTATGTCCACTTCCTCTCGTGAGCTTAGGGGTGTCTGTCGCAATTTCCTTAGCTGCTTCACTGCAGCTCTCTTTGCTTTCCACGCATTGTCTACTTCTGGGGTCCACCATGGGGGCTGCAAAAAAGGAGTTTTAACAGTCCTGTTGCATGCCCCATGTCTGAGGCGTCCAAGAAGGCTGTCGCTCCGCTCATACCGAAAGGTCTTGCGCGCTCTCCCAGCCTTAACTTTCCTGGACTTAGAGATCAGGACTGAGCATGGCATGTGATCACTCCCATGGTCATTCAAAACAGTCCACTTTACATCAAGGACTGATGACTGGGAGACAAGTGCCAAATCAATAGCAGTATCTGCATCGCCAGGCCTCATTGCCATTCTAGTCGGCCTACCATCATTTATGCAGACCACCTCGGAGTCCACCATGGCATCCGCAAGTGCAATTCCTTGTCGATTTTCTCCACTACTGTCCCAATCTCTGTTTCTCGCATTGAAGTCTCCACATATGAGTAGCCTATCACCTGGTAAGTCCTCTAATTCCTTAAGCCAGTCCCATTGTTCCTTTCTGACAAAACAGTCAACTGTGGCATATACATTTATGATGTTCCAACTTAAGCCACCAATCTCCATTTGTATACCCTGGACCTCCCTTGCACTGTGATTCCACTGGCTCAAGTCAAGTGCCACATGCTTTACTCCTCTCTTCACCAGCAGACCTTGCCCATGTCTCTTCTGCCCAGTGGGGTTTATATAACTGACGTACCCAGGGCAATGGTATTTATCTGTATTTAACTCCTGGAGCATGAGGACATCAAAATCACATAATAGTTTCTCCAATACAGGACCTCTCTGCTTGGCACTACGACAGTTCCAGTATCCCACTCTTACGTGGTTGAAACCTAGTCTCTCCACTTTTCGTCTTGTTCTCCTGGCGCCTGCCCTCCTATTTCTATGCCTTCTTCTCACACCATTTCCTCGCCTTCTCTTCCTCACCCTCTCTTCGCTAGCCGCTGAAAGATGTGTCAAGCGCAGAGCACGTGCTCCGTAGCTCCGGCGACGATTCCCGTGTTTAAATAAATCCATATGCAAAGTTTGGATATTGCAGGAAATAAACGGTCACCCTAGCATTGCCTGCTTACTAGGGAAGGGGCAGGGGATGTCCCTCAGGAGTCCATACGCCTGGCGCCGCCCCGCCCGCATACCAGACGTTCCACGTTCACGACCAACTCACCCGTGGCCATTCAGTCCTCGGCACGTCGGTCCACCTTAAACTTAGGGGTTTATAATCGGAGTTTTCCATCTCCTAGATTGGCCGCTTTATTAGCTAACGGGCCCAATCTACCCGGGGGCAAGAGATTCCAGCGCCTCATTCCTGGCGAACACAGAATATACATGTATACAGGGAACACAGAAGTACATTGATCTCTTGAACCCGTTGAGGCATTCTACTGCCGGAACACAACAAACTAAATGAAAATACACATTTCGCCTAACGGGCGAAAAGAAGGAACACCATATTGCCCTTGTGAAGAACTAGTTGTAAGCAGCTAGCATTGTAACCACGTGATCTCTGTGGTGGGTGAAATGTTTTACGGTCTTATATATTATGTGTAAAACAATTGCTATGTTTTAATTATGGTATTAAAGGGTTCGAAAATGCTGGAAAGATAGTGTTCATTCCAGGATTCTGTGATTATTCTTATGCTTAAGAGAAGTGTCCCGGTTTCTAAGTTACAACATCTGGCAACACAATATCAGCACAGTGCACAAACTCTGTAGCCCCGGCACAGATCTCTCATCCAGTGGTGAGGGGCTAAAGTTCACACCACCATGACAGTATTTATCATCGCTAACCTCTCTCTTCTGTTTAATGAAAACTTGGATGTTGCACTCAGTAGAGAAACAAAATAGGTACACAAATAAATAGTTCCATCCACATCCGTGAATATTTACACACTGAATAAGTTTTAAAACATGTGTTTCAGTTTGAATTTGGCCTTCTTGTTGCCCTGTCAATAACAAACTGTTCACACATGCTGTGTTTATCTGATGATGCTACATTTATCAGCATTATGATTTTTTATGTGTGAGGGAAACTATAAAGTATAGATAATGCGTTTTATATTTCATATTGCTTTTGCTACAAAAAGATCAATTAAATTATATTTTTCGGTTTTCGACATATTATTATGAGGTTTTCTAGATTAAATGGTAATAAATACATTCTCTGAAGCATTATTTTACATTTATTTCATTTCTTCATAGATAAACTGACATTGTAATTAATAACAGCACTAATAATATTTGATTATTAACTTGAAATTTTAGAAACCATGCATGTGGCAAAGTTAAAATAACTAACTAAATAAAACAATGTAAAAGACCCCGTTTACTTGTCTACAACCACTTTAGGCATACTGTGCTAACCCCATCATTTATGAGACCAACTGACACTGGAGGAGTGATGTAGTCAATGTATCACTGGCTGTTACCACCTTTTGGACAGACAAGAACTAACCATTATTCTGTGCCACAGAACAGGACACAACAGATTATGCAACCACATGTGTACAAAATTCAAAATTGGTGACTAAGCCAAGTGTACTTGTGATTTGATGCTACAGACAGCAGATCACATACTCCAATACTGCTCAACATGTGACATATCTAGGCACGCCTTCTGGCCTGAAGGAACAACAGTGGAAGACAAACTCTATAGACCACTGAGTGACCTAACTGTAAGGACAGTTACATTCATAAAAGAGACAACATTGCGATTATGGACAAATTTCAAGTGAACACTGGCTGTTTTTACTTCCCACAGCATTGATTGGTACTCACTGTAGACAGGGTTGACTTGGGAGGACCAGTCAAATGTGAAATATTCGCTTCACTGTGAAAACGAACCCTTGGTCACCAGGCACACATCATGCTAGCCAATGTGCTACTGGGTCCCCCAACTAACTACATGGTGAAGGCTTAATCTCCTTGTAAGGAGTAACTGGGGTAGCGGGGTAGGGGTATCCCCTATTAAAGGAGAAGTAAGGTGCCCCCTTCCCTCTGCTAACCTACGGGACACCCTTCTGCAAGGTGGAGTACCCGTTTAACCTCCCGATCAGGGTTACATGAAGCCATGGGTGCAGCTGGTGGATGAGGTTGAAGAGCAGCCGACCAGAAAGTTATGGGTTATGGTCTCCAGCTTCACGACGGACGGCAGAGGATCTCTTTTTTTTTGGGGGGGGGGGGGGGGGGGGGGGGACGGGGAGGGGGGAGAATGGCTATAGTCATTGACCAGTATGGTCACTGCTAAGAAAGAAAGCAATGGCAAACTACCTTCTTTACAGATGCCACGACAATTATGTTTTTTCGATATCATCGAAAATCAGAGAAACAGCGTAAATGGGTGCCCGGCAGGGATGGTCATGTGCACCAGATGACTCCAGACCGTCAGCAGGCTACTAGGTGCAACAGATTACTTTCATTAAAAGTAGGTACTTGGAATGTTAGAACAATGAGTGCAGATGGAAAATTAGATACCATCAAACAAGAAATGGGAAGAGAGAATATTAACATATTAGGATTGTGTGAGACGAGATGAAAAGGGACAGGGATTAAGATAGGGGAGGATTTTAAGATTATATATTCTAGAGGTGGGTAAAGGCAATGAAGTGTAGCAACTATCTTGGAACTGAAAACATCAAAATCTGTTAAAGGGTATTGGGCAGTGTCAGACAGGGTTCTATTTGTAAAATTAATCAGCAAACCTTTTAACATAAACGTAATTCAAATATATGCCCCAACGGGAGAAAGCAGTGACGATAATGATTAATGTAGAGGAGTTTTATAATGACATGGAGAATACTTTAACAAAATGTAAAAATTCAGAAATAAACATCATAATGGATCACTTCAATGCGAAAGTAGGAAATTAAGTTGATGCATGCACTATAGGTAAACATGGTTTGAGAGAACGAAACGAGAGAGGAAACGGACTTGTAGAATGGGCAAAAGAACATGAATTAATTGTCAGAAACACCTGATTTAAGCAACATCACAGAAGATTATGGACACGGAGAAGTCCTGACAGCAGGATTAGAAACCAGATCGATTACATCCTGATAAACAGAAGGTTTCGAAATGCGTTAACAGTCGCACAAACAGTTCTATATGCAGACTGTTACAGTGATCGCAGATTGATTATAGGCACATTGAAGGTAAAGTTAAAGAAAGTCAAGTATATACCAGGAAACACTAAATATGATCTTTGTGCATTAAAAAATGACAAGGAAATATAAGACAATTTTAACATAGAAGTAAAGAAGAGATTTGATGTATTGTCTAAGTTAGAGATCTTATTTCAAGATGTGGATGATCAATGGGAAATGTTGAAGAATTCAATCAATTCTGCTGCAGAAACAACTATCACAACTTACGGTCGCCAACATGGCAGATAGGCATTAGAACCATTAAGCCTTTGGAGTTTTTATGCTTGTGGCTATGGTTTGCATTCGCATTTTTCTCACGTTGGACTGGAAGTGCATGGTTCCGTCGCCCTGCTCCTGAGTGAGTGTGTGGCGCGACACTGTGAGCTGTGAATTTCATGTGGAATGCTTTTACATCTGTCTGCAGTTGTTTGTAGCATGAACTGCATGTTCGGAACAATGGCAGCCGACTGTTGCTGAATTGACTGGTTTGCCATTTTGGTTCACGAGGTTATTTTTCAGGAGACTCCTAGGAGTCGTCGCTGGAGTACGGAGTTTGTGCTTTGTGTGGCACTTTTGGCGGGTCGCCCTGCGGAAAGAGACCGAGCCACATGGAATAAAACCCAGGTCAGTGAAGTATTTTTAGTGACAGCCCACTCTATCGACGATGAACTATATTTTTCGTGGAGGACTGTTTTGTTGGCATTCTGGCGGCGGCATTCTGAACAGTGTGCCTATACGGGCTGTTGGCTTGCTGAGACTCCTGTATTTTCCACTGTTCACGGTGGGCAGTGAGGAGCATTTTATGTGATATTCACTGGCACAGGAATGGAGCATAATGGGGACGACCTGTTGCCGTGAAGTTAGAACCGCAACTAACTAACTAACAACTATCCCAAAATTAAAGAAAGCAGGTTGTAAGAAATTGATTATTGGAGACATTTCAAGACTTATGGAAACAAGAAGACACAACAAAAATAATCCTGATAAATATGAAGAGATTCTCAGAAAAGTCAGAAAATTATGTAAAGAATCAAAAGAAGCATGGCTTGAAAAAAAAATGCACAGAAATTGAAAAACAACGCAACAATAAAAATACCAGATTAATGCACAAAAGAATTCAGGAGCTTTCTAATAAAAGATCACAACAGAAATGATATTCCTGAGAATAATACTCAATGTATCAAGAAGAGATAAGGGACGCAGAGGTGCTTCTAAGGCACCAGGGCCGGGTTATATACTGGCCAAGACCTATTGACGCGTCCTCGTCGAGCGTCCTGGGCAACAGGTCCCTTCGGGGTCCTGGCTAAAGTCAATAGGATCGCCGATTCCTCCGAAGTCGGAGAGTGTCTGCCTGTACGGCGAGGAACCACCAGTCTGCACACCAATAAGCCAGACATGGGACAACGGATACTCACGCAAACCTCAGGTCCCGTATGACATCACACTGATGTTGGACAACAGGATGTCTTCATCCGACATACAGGACTTCGCGTTGGAGCTCAAGCCAACGAACACATGCAAGCAGCAAGAAGAGATAAGATCAGAAATGAAGATATCAGGACTAAAGTGGGGGTTATAGCTGCACTAGATTTTATTAGAAGGCAGCAAGTCAAATGGTTTGGCCATGCAAGTAGGTTACCAACTAACAGTAAGCATGATGTACAGACCAGAGAGAAGCAGAGAAAGAGGCCGACCACGTAAACATGGACACAGGGAATAGCAGAGTCCATGAGACTATCGATACATGAAGCCCATAAACGGGTACTCTCCCGCTGTTTATACTTCACCTCGACACCACAAGCTACAAGAGGAACATGATGAGATGAGATGGGATGAGATTAGACTAATAAAAGAACCCCTACATCAACAGGCTGCCTGAAAATAAAAGATAGAAACATCATAATAAAAATAATATGAGATATTACATACATGGTCAGATTATGTGAAAAACCTTTATGATGATACAAGAGAAGAAAACTATCATATTCGGAGTCATAATGAAGAATCATCAATTCTGAAAATAGAAGTTCACAATGCTCTTAACCATATGAAATCTGGCAAGACCCCGGATCAAGACAACATCTTAACAGAAATTATCACTGCCCTAGAAGAATATCGAATATATCAAATCACCAGACTGCTGAACACAGTATATGATACCGGAGATATACTTCCTGAATTATGTAATTCTATATTTATTGCAATCCCAAAGAAATCAGAAGCTTTGGAATGTGATCAATATAGAACAACTATACAGCAACTAATTCATGATAATTCTCGCCAGGGTGATGTGATAATCTACACGGATGGGTCGGTGTTGAGAGGTAGGAGAAGTGCCTGGGGGTTCTTAGCAAAAGCTAATGGTCGTCGTTTGGTGCAGGAGAGCCTGGCGTATGATGACACAACATCTAGCTTAAGAATGGAGGTGGAGGCGGTCAGTGCAGCTTTCCGCTGGAAAGAGAACACGACACATACACACATTGTGATTGTAACTGACTCAGAAAGCATGCTGAGGAGGGTGAGAACAGGCAAGCTTCGTGCAGAGTGGCTTGCTTCGCTTCGGAGGTCACGGGTAGCAAGTATCACCTGGATCTTTTCTCCGGGCCATGCCGGTGTGCTGGGTAATGAACAGGCGGACAGATTGGCTGGCTCGGCAAAACTTGGTGGAGTATTGATGCATGACAAGACAGACGTGGTTGCGGCCTTGTGGGAGCACGTGTACACCTCGGAGGAGCAAATGGATCTCCATAGTCTGGTAATAATGAGACAACGAGGTGTGACGAGGGGATCTGGCCGACGATCGACGCTCAGAGGAAAGGCGAGACGGACATATAATCAGATTGCTACTGGAACTATTAGTGTTGGAACTCTTCGCTGGCTGCTGAGGATGGGGACGGAGCGCTTATGGAAATGTTCCAAATGCTGTGATGTCGGTTCCTAAATCAATCAATAAATCAGTCAAATCAATCAATATAGAACAATTAGTATACTAAGCCACATCACAAAGATTTTGCTAAGAGTTGTGATGCAAAGAGTTAGGAAGAAAATACAACCCGAAATAGGAGAAGAACAATGTGGGTTTATAGAAAGCAAAGGTGTTGACATCTCACGCGAAATGCTGTGTATATGCTGAGAACATTTATTGAACGTTCTATTGAAGTAAACAAAGACTTACATCTTTGCTTTATTGACTACACTTCGATAAAGTAAGACAAGTCATCATGATGTAGATGGTTACCGATCTGCAAATTGATGGGTGTCAAAGAGCTGCAAGTGAGCTAATAGATAAGATAGAAGTAGAACTATGGAAAGAGACCTAGACAGGATAGAGAGAACATAGCTATCTAGGAAATAGAGACAGAAAGGACAGAAGCACGCGTGAGAACTATGAATAGTTCTCCAACTGGACACACTCGTGTCCTAAAAGGGGACACCGTAAGACGTGAGCTGGAGTTACCCAGAATAGAGTGGGGAAACCCGCATCACGAGAAGTGTCCATTCAACACTGGTAACTCTAACCGGTTGACCAGTCACTAACTGCGTGCTAGAACTCCGAGCACGCAAACCCGCTGACGCACGAAGGATCTACTGTTTGTGGCTGGACACGCCACTAAGATCGTCAGACCGGGACCCGACAGCGTAGAAGACGGACTGGTGTATTCGCTGTGAATACTTTGTTGCTTACAAAGGACGGTAGCAATAGTTATGACTTAGACTAACTTCTGTAGATATTACCATCGATATCATTCTTCACGTAACATCATCATGATATACCATGATAAATATTACCTATGTGGTTATCCGCTCGCAGAGCTAATGTAGAACTAGCTCCGAATAAAGTTGTATCATATTTGTATCCTTTTGTACGACGTACGAGTTGTTATTTCGTGTGGTACAAAAGAGGAATCAATGTGTGCCTGTCAAACCTGAGTTGCTGACAGGCAGGATCCGATTTGGTGTCAGAAGGTGGGGCTTGAACCACCTTCAAGCACTTATAAGACCATTTTCCCACATAAAATTGTAAAATTCTACCAAAATTCTATGTGATATTTCATTTGATCTAAATTTGAAAACTTAACCTGTGATTGTGTGTAAACTTGAAATATGTATCCAAATCACCAGTTTAACGATTAGTTTGAATATTTGATGTATTACATTCATATAACAGAGCAACAGTTATATGGCAGATGCAAGCGAAGTCCTGGTTGTATTTTTCATATGTTTAATTTGACTGAATACATCGTATAATATAAAACAGCATACAAGAGGTTTTCTCTTATTACAATAGATGTTGTCAATTCAAGGTCCAGCCAGTAACTAACCTCTCTAACCCCCGCGTCACGGCTTGAGCGTCCCTAGTTACCTTTTATACGGGATGCTCAACCGTGCCTAGTCTTTGCACATCACCTCCTAACCTACTAACAGAGATGGTGCTCTGTTACATTCCTCCCTTTCTTTAAGAAGACTTTTCCTGAAAAGTCTTAATCCCTAACCTACTTATTCTACTTATTCTTTCCCTCACTAAAACCTTAACCCCAATATTATTTCTCCAACCCATCTTAAACTAACCCCCTCTTAACCAATGAACTTTATTTCTACTCCTTCGAGTCCAGTTCTCCACTTATCTCTTATAGCTAACCGCTATGTTCTGTTATAGATCTTCGTGAAGTCATACTTCTTCTTCGTTTCTGTATATGAGCCTACAAGGTTTCATTTTCCACACAAAAAAACAGTTCATAAGGAAATCCACATATATTATTTACATATCCTATCACAAAAGCTCACTCTTGTATAGGTATCTATTATACATCATAATATTTCTGCCTTACAAAATCTCAGTTTTATACAACACATCACAACATATATGTGTACCTTTTCGAAATACTTCTTCTTCTCTTCATAAGCGATCTGCTTAAACCTTTTCATCACGAGCATATATACCAATATCTGATCTCAACTATAAAAATTCAAAACGCCGTACTCTTCTGATACTACCTCAAACTCCCTATCGTCATCACTAACAGTATTACCTCAACATTACTAATTCTCCACTTTCACTTTCAACCAACCTGAAATCACTCGCACACGATAGGAAGACAAAGAATCGGTGCGCACCGGAAAGTCAAAGAACTAGAACTCTTCCTCACAAAAACCACACTCACACTTACCCCCCTATGTCGCCCTTAGACTTTATGTAATAAAGTCTAAAACAATTACATATCTTCCACAGTTCAATTATACCACTTATTATGGCAATTTCACAGTTTGCGCTGATATCTACAGCATCAAGCATCAACCACCAAAAATATTATTCACTCCTAAATGTCTATACACAAATCAAAAGGTCCATTATGGGCCCTATCATTATAAACATCACCTAACATAACCAAATCTCTCCTATACCTCAGTCAGGAATACTCCATATCAGAATTCCCTATTAATCTCGTCGAAAACTTCAGCAATCCACTAATGTCCATTTATTATGGGCATATCACCTAAAACTTCCACCTGTCAATTTATGCCGTTATCAACAGCAACAAAATACCGCCACTGAACTCATGTCTGTGACCTTCTAACCCATCACTGCTTGCAATCAACTTTATTCTTTATCAGTCCATATATCACGGACCCCCAAAACCTCATGGCATTTTATCTATGTTCGCTGTGACCACAGCACTCCACACTGACAATGTTCATTTCTCACGAACATACTTACTTCCCTTTACTATTTTACTGATATTCACAGTATATAATTATTCTTCGGAGTAAAACATGGCATTCAATTCGTGTTTTACTATTAACACATTAACGCTGTCTGGCGCAGCAGTTATTATAAGCATTACCCACGTCCTAAAAAAACCAGCAATCTCATGGCGCTTATTAAATTTCCATTACATCATGGCACTAAATCCATGTTCACTTCCGACCCCATGGAGACCATGTTTTAAAATTGCCCCACATCTTCTGAATGTAACCCTGCATCCAAAATTCCCAAGGACTCTATTAACTAGTTTCTGTTTTAAAACTCCACCCAATTAAACGTCAAAAGAAAAACAATTTTACTGAAAAGTAATTATTTTTAAGAATGGTCAACGGCAACTCAATTATAAGAAACATCATTATAACTTTTGCAATTGAAAATAACCAACTAAGGTATATATAACTTAAATAAAACTACAATTCATAATTAACTGGAGTCAAGACAAATCAAAAATAGAACAACAATATCACCCCCCCCCCCTTTTTGTTTTCACAATGCTGTCATATATCCCCACATTTTTCAAAATAAATATATATAGTGAAATAATAATCAAATTCACATAGAAATCAACTACTTATTGTAACTAAACAACATTGGTCTCTTATACGGACCAATGTAATACATATCTATTCAGTACAATGAACACAAGTCATGCCTATTCCGTTATTCTTATAACAGAGAAAAAAACAACTCAATGCTAGGCATTAACCCCAATATATATATATATATATATATATATATATATATATATATATATATATATATATATATATATATATATATATATATATATATATATATATATATATATATATATATCTGTTACCTACAGACTATATTCTCATCATAGCGCAGAACAATATCAGTTCCCCTCAACCAAAAGTCATTAATCAACAAATGACCGTACTTTTTCTGGAAGTCAAACATTGATTATCTCCCTTCACAACATTCCATCTTTCACGAAACTATCCCACTGCGACACTACTGCACTTGACATACTAACCAAACAATTACTGTAAACTACAGCTAAAATTGCTCCATTTTCCAAGTAGTGTGGCTATTTCAGCACACCACAATTCATCCTACTCAGTAAGGGAAACTGCAACTCAGCACAGCCTATTTTCCTAATCTAGTTGTTTCCCTTGAATTTGATTTGTACCAACATTCATCCCGTTTACCACGGTGTCTCCACAATGCTACAACCACCAACGAATGTCTATTTACTATAGACTTCACCAACACATCTAGCTACTAGATTTGTCAATAACTAATTCTACTTTTAAGTCTCTCGTCTACCCGACGCAACTAACATTTCATTCTCCTGCATCAGTACTTTCCAACATCTCACCACAACAACTCTAAGCTATCCTCAACTCTCTCTTAACTTCGTTCTCACACCGCGATGGTAGTCAAGCCAGTCACACTTATCGGAACACGTTCTATAGTGCTCTATTTATAATACTCCGATGTTCATTTGGCTAATCACATTCTCTCCTTCTCTTGCTTACATCACTCATCTTTCAGTACTACTCAAGGTTACTCCTATTTATCGGGACTCTTTCAGAAACAGTAAGCAACACCGCACATGACTAACGACAAACCTCACTCCGATTGGGCAAACCATCTTCTCTCATTTCTCTGTATCAGGCATTCTTGCTTCGACATGTCTCTGCCAACAATACTAAATCTGTTTTATGAAACGTCATTCAAAATGTTAACTCTCTTTCTGTCAGCCTGTCATAAAATTTTCATTAATTCTGTCCAACACCACACATTCCAAACAAAAGACATCGCACCTTTCCAATCACCTTCTTTATACTTCCCAACTTTCGCATACTCACTTACTCTGTCCTCCACGAAATCACCGGTATGTTTTATCAGCGTCACCCATCAGCCACTCTTCGCATATTCGCACGGCGCTCGTATTTATACTTCTCATATGCATTGACCATTGTGTACAAACAACCTCGTTCTCATCTCACCATTATTCTCGTATCACGACAACCTGACGTGCCTATACTATTACTTCTACACACACAAAAAAAAAATTAGACACCAATTTAACATTCTAGCAATTACTCACCGCAGCCTAAGCGTGTCGATCACTTCCACACACAGTGACACAAGATATACCAAACGCCTCGTACATGCATGCGCTACTACTACTAATCACCTGACATCGTTCTATCCATGCATTCCACCCCAAAAGACTTATCAAAGCTTCCTTCTTCAGCACGACGCACACATGTTTGTCTACACTTTTACACATGCAAGAACAACGCATAACCAGACGAATTACTTCAATACTCAACAGGACTTTCACAATTCAACTGCTTTCTTATTTCCGCTTTTCTCAATCATCACAACCAAACACTACTCTCCGTCCTACCTAATTTCCACATCAAACCACTCCGACAGTCAACTACTCACTCACTTTATCTTAACCTCCTCATCACTTCATAACTAATGATCTACTTCTTCGCGCTATTTTCAGGCTATAACAGTCCGCACTACCCTCTCCACAGCAACACAACTTTTGAGCCGATATAACTCTCATCAAACTTGAATTACTCCAAGCTCAATTACAAAATACTCAAATCTGCACCTATTTGTTATTTCCATATAGCCATGGTCTTATCGACTTCATGAGACTTCTAGCTTTTTCCAGCGCTGCTTCAGCTTTTTGCTGTTTTTGTGTTCTACTTTCCAATAGATAAACATCTTTCTTTATAAAAGTATCATTCTCTCCCATCTTTGGAATTCGTCTCCTGGCTTTTACTACTTTTCTACCATATATACTGTTATCTTGTTCCAAAGAGTCACTAACTAAAAATTTGTCTGCTTGCCTACCAGCAACCATACCGTACGAGGAAACATCTCGCTTCGAGTCAGGATCTGCTCGTAGTGCAATCCTCTCGTTCCCATTCATTCCTTTTAAATCCCTGTCTGGTGTATATTCTATACCAAAATCTGTGAGGTCTGAAAATTCTGATTCTAAAGACGACGACTCAGATTCTTCGGTTCCACATCCATGATTATATATGCACAAACTTTTTTTCATTTCTAGTCCTAACACTCTTTCTAATTTTCTTTCTGCTGTCTTTTGTCTTGGGTTGTCTAACCTCTGTACCGGTGTCTCTCTTTAATGCAACGGTGTCTCTCTTTAATGCAACGGTGTCTCTCTTTGTCACTTTCAACTCAGTTGGTTTTGATTGAATTTTCCTTACTACTTTATCAATCGATGTCTGAGTACTCTTTTCCACACTACTGCCTGGCTGCGTCTGTGTCTCTCTTTCTCGTCTGACACTAAAGACTGAAGATACCTCTGGACTACCCAAAGTCCTGTCTGTGTTTTCTTCTCTGTGTTTCAACCTTGCTACCGAATATCGCAACTGTCTGATCTGAAACCAGTTCTCTCGCAAGGCTCTTGCGTTTTCACTATTTGAAGGCCAAGACCACTGTTTCTTATACAAATTCCTTTTCTGGCTATTACCAATTCCTAAATTTTTGTGTTGATTCATTACATATCTCTGTGTCTCTCTCTTATCTGGTTTCATATGTATATGGTTGATAACTTTAGAATTGTAACCACACTGGTTATCGTTCCAATTGATCGGCTGCCATCTATTGGGCTTGTCTACATCAAAATATCTTATATCTGTCTAGTGCTCCGTTCGTTCAAGCGTCTGTCTCTTTATTACTTTTATTATAGACGAAATTCTATCTACGTCCATTTTTAAGCTGTCCATCAACTCTGTCACACGTCCTAACTTCCTATAAAAGACTTCCATAGTAGCTCACCAAGCCTTTATGATATGAGCTCTATTATTTTAAATACGTAGCAACTAGCCTGCATATGGCTCTTCCGTATCCATTTAAAACCTGTGTCAACAAAATCTGTTCCTCTGCCATGCTGAAATAGTTTTGTTATATAACTTTTATAAACAAATTCACAATTATAATATTGTTAATAGTTATCAATAAGTATATAACTGCAGGCGTATTTGAACTAGACAAGGGACGTAAGCATCTGTTTTTCGTCCTATAAAAATCAAGTGTTCTAATTAATTAATTAATTTTAATTAACACACAATGCTATGTTATCTTAATCAATTATCTTAAATCAATTTCTTAAATACCGTTCATGAATATATCTTCCACGAGTCCAAAAGGAAAGTCCAAATGTGCCGACTGACGATTATGCTTGACAATTGTAGGCTTCACAGGAAAAAAAAACGAGCATGTTGTGTTCCTCGATTCCATCATAGAGAAAGGAAAACTTCTGGACTCTTCATTTCACCCATTGGTGGGCACCTCGGATTTGTGGCTTCTTTTCACCCGAAAAAGGGCACGTCTGGACTTCACCCGAAAAAGGGCACGTCTGGATTTGAAACGGCTCAAGCTCAAAAACGAAGCGATTTACAATAGGTTCTCTTCTTCAGCAGGACGGCAACCCATTATGCCCACCCGCGTCCGAAAAGACCAAAGCAAGTAAATCGCAGTCTTTATAACAGACATCTTGATGAGCTATGGTTTCTCCCAAAGTTCAGGTTAGTTGCGGCTGTTTTGTTTTCGAAAGCAACAAAATTTCTTCAGTCTGGGACAGCTCCAGTAAGTGACCTCCTTCAGGCAGCCAAGGTCAATCAACAGCCCCGATAACAGCAGGTCAAGACTTACAGCATAGTGACGCCCAAGGACAACGGCCAGGTCACTCCAGGACACGATGATGGCAATTCTGACAAACAGCCTACGATGGTAGCTCCATCCAGCAATTCATGACAAGATGTATGGCGGCTCCAATAAACTAGCCTCAGTAAAAAGATTTGAGGTGGTTCCAATATGAGTTGCAACCTTTAACAAGGTCTGGATCCTTTGACTGCGGCTTCTGACAAGATTCACTCAGTCAGTAAAACTCGATGGCCAGCAAATCATCTGTTGTGGTAACGTTTTTGTTGTAGCAACGCAAAGCAACTTGAGAAAAGGCGTTCAACAAAAGTCCTCCGCTGTGCCGTATATTTTCGTAATACTTCACGCTGTGTCTGCAACAACCAAGTCCAAAATCCTGGTCACGGCACCAAATCTGCTTATATAACAGAGCAACAGTTATATGGCAGATGCAAGCGAAGTCCTGGTTGTATTTTTCATATGTTTAATTTGACTGAATACATCGTATAATATAAAACAGCATACAAGAGGTTTTCTGTTATTACAATAGATGTTGTCAATTCAAGGTCCAGATAGTAACTAACATCTCTAACCCCCGCGTGACGGCTTGGGCGTCCCTAGTTACGTTTATACGGGATGCTCAGCCGTGCCTAGTCTTTGCACATCACCTCCTAACCCACTAACAGAGATGGTGCTCTGTTACATTCATTATGTCAATATTCATCGAATTTACCCACAATCTTGTACATCGCCAAATACGTTAAGTACAAGGGAAGTAAATTATAGGTCAGACTAAGATCATACAGCAGAGCTCAGTTAGAGACAGTAGAAAGTGAAGACAAGACGACAATTGACGATTCATTTGACGATTCATCTCACGATTCATTTGACGATTCATTCATACCATTCATATCATTTATATCATTCGTATTATTCACGTCACATTTGTAATTTGCCAATCGTAAGAACTGTAGTATTTAAAGTGATTACAACCATGTATTGTGTAACACATGCCATATACTAATTGGTGCTGCTCCACTAAACAGGTACATCAATCGTACGAGCATGCCGATCTTTTCTGTATGGGCAAGACAGTGGTGTAACATCCCGAGGGGCCTTATTTTCATCTGATAGATGAGTATTTTTTCACTATTTTGATAATCACAATTAACAACGCATCTTACTTTTCAGGAGTGATTGTGAATGTGTGACACTTATTAACTGTAAAATTATTTATATACCAATTGTGTAAGAACATAAAGCCATACAATGTCAACATTAAGTGATTGCATCCAAGCTGGCAAAGAACTAGGCCATAGTGGGGAGAAATTAGAAAAATGGGCAGAACAGAAATACAAAGAAGAAACAGAAAGAAAAGCTGCACTAGAGAGAGATGAACGAGCACTTGAAAGACAGCATCAGAAAGAGATGAGAGAGTTAGAGGAAACAACCAAGCAAAAACAAATAGAATTAGATAACGCCACCAAGCAAAAACAAATAGAGATAGACTCACAAACAAAGTTGAGAATGAAAGAAATGGAAATTGACTCACACATTCAAATAGCTTCCACTAAACAATAGAGTCAGGAAGAGCAAAATAAATTTTCTAAATATAAAGGGATCATCAAACCCTTCAGTCAAAGGGATTCAATCTCAGCCTGGACCGAGAATATCGAGTTCCAGCTCAAATTTCAAGAAATTCCGTTGGAAGATTGGGCCATGATTTATATGAGAAATCTATCTGGGGAGCCCTTAAAAGTTATTGAGTCTATACCAACAGAATTAAGAAACAACTACCAATATATTCATGACAGAATTATGCAGCATTTTCTACTCGATGCTCCTGGATATCAGATCCAGTACTCACAAATCAAACCAAAACCGAACGAAACATTCATAGATTATATATCTAACGTTCAAAGTGTATTCAGTAGATGGCTTAAGGCAGCGAATGTAGGGAAGAGTTTTGACAAATTACAAGACTTAATGATTATGGATAAAGTGATATCCACAGTTCCAACTCCCTTTGCTATGTTTCTTCAACAAGCAGACATTGAATCTCTAGAACAGTTGGAGAAACGTGGTTCGGCGTATTTCTCTTCGAACCGAGATATATTTAAGTCAACTATACATGATTCCGAAATTACAGCGTTTGCTAAGAACCAACCAAACAGATCTTTCAACCAGAAATCTTATCAGAAGAAAGATAAACCATACCAAAAGCCACCACAATGTGTGTACTGCCATTTATGTCATCAGCAATACTCGATGTGTGATAAAAATCCATCATACCCTGCACATCTCGAAATGATGATCAAAAAGCAGGAAAACAAAAGGAGTGCATACAAGCGTGCAGTTAAATGTTTTTTGTTTTGGTTCTTCTTTTGGACATTATAGTTCTAAGTGTTTGGGCAGACAAAGAATGAGAGCCAGCAACGCTGTGCTTCTTGACACATCTTCCGACAGTGGCAGTGAAACAGAATGCGAGAATGAAAATGTATTACCATTCAATGAGTGTGAAAGTGTAGCTGTTGTTACAGATATGTTAGACTTCGATAGATGTGATACTTGTCATCAGTTCCATACTGACGGTAAACTCAAATGTGGTCACATTGTACCATTTTCTAATGAAGATGAAAATTCAGCTTTAACCTCCAAAGGTAATTTAAAGTTCCACGATGCACTGGTCAATGAATATCCATGCCAATGTTTACTTGATAGTGGTAGTACTTTAATCGGGGTAAGGAAAGAACTAGTTAACCCAGAGGATTATACAGACAATTTTGTTAAATGCCGCACTTTTTCGGGTAATATTGAGAAATACCCACTGGCAAAAGTCCGTATAAACACCCCGTTCCTTTCCGGCACATTTACGTGCGCTATTTTACAGGACCCCTGTACTGACCTCATTTTAGGATGCCTACGAGGGTTAAGACACTGCACTGATGACGAAATATTAGCCTGGAAACAAACTAACACGGCTAATGCAGTAACTAGGTCAGAGATACAAACACATCAGAATGACCTACAAAATAAGATGTTACAGTTATTAACACCTAACGGTACTATTAACAATAAGTGTGCCAAAGCCCTACACCTTGAACCCAATCAAGAGGTGCTACTTTTACTACCAGATAAACGTAACCTATTATTAACTTCATGGCAAGGGCCATTCAAAGTGGTACGAAAGATATCAGATGTCGATTATGAAATATCGATAAACCAAAAATTAAAGATATTTCATATCAACATGCTGAAGCCTTACTTCTCACGACAAGAACCGATGACAGACGAACAGAATGCACCTACACCAAGCAACCCGACGACAGACGTACATAACGCAACTACACTAGTTAGGGCGACGGAAGACGACGACAGCGCAGATACACCTAGTCAGGAAACAGAACACACAGGTAGTACAACCACAGTACTCAATCAGTTAGACGCCGATGACATGGAACTACCAGTCCCGACAGTAGACACTACTGCGGCAATTGATAGTATACGGACAGAACCGAAACTCACAGACGAACAAAGACGACAAATAATAGATCTAGTAACGAATACTGTAACTTACATTGACGATATTTGTGTCCATACTGCAGACTGGGCATCACACTTACAGAAACTGCGGCACGTCTTCGATAGATTTAGATTATTCGGCCTTACTGTAAAACCAACCAAAGTTGAGTTGGGGCTGGAAGAAATCAATTTCCTTGGCCATACGATCACCAGAGGCCAACTTAAGACAGATGATAAAATTGTCACCAAAATTTTGAACTTAACTATGCCAACGACCAAGAAGCAGGTCAGAAGCTTGCTTGGTCTCGTGAATTACTACAACAAGTTTATACCCAATTTAGCTGAGATCACCAGCGTTTTTTTTTTCTTATGTTTTGAAAGCATCTGTGAAATTAAATGTACAAGATGCAAAGTTAATTGATGCATTATCAAACTTAAAACGTATGTTCAGCGTTGTACCAATCTTGCGCTTGCCTAATCCAAATCTTACGTATTTTCTCTGTACAGAAGCAAGTGCTATATCCATCGCTGGCATTTAATGCCAGTTCCATGAGGGAATCTTTCACCCTATCATGTATGTAAGCCGCAAAATTACCCCTGCTGAATCGAGGTATGGAGTCTCTGAGGTAGAGGCTATATCTGTCATCTATTGTGTCCATAAGCTGCATAGATTCTTAGCGGGTATGCATTTTGTCATTGAAACTGACTATTCACCGCTTATAGTGATGCAGTCTGGAGTCCACCGTAATAACAGGATCTACAGATGGTCTTTGATCCTGCAGAACTACTCGTTCACTATAAAGCAAATAAAGGGGAACATGAACTTGTTGGCAGACACACTTAGCAGACCATCTCAGATCGAGATACCTGAGGTACGAGAAGAGAGCTATCCGACATCACCAAAGTCAGTGACACTTTAAATAACTAGTGCCCTATGTTGTGAATACAGACACTGTATTGCTCTTAGCATTGTACATCGCCTGAACGTGCTTACTATTAACTGTGTAAGTACGAGTGAAAGTGAACAGACACATTATGAGATGTCTACGCCACCACCATATATGCAACCCATGAGTAGAACGGTATTTCAACGTTAACCAGGATGAGAGCGTATAAATCAGACTTTGTCGATATTAACTCTAGTTTCAACGAGATTCAACAGAGGACGCTACTCCGACAACACACCTGGATGTAATTAGTTAATTTAGATAAAGTTAAAATGTATGTGATATGTATGATTTAATTGGAAACGATACATATAGTGTGATTTGATTGGAAACGATACATACGGTGTGATTTGATTGGAATCAATACATACAATGTGATTTGATTGGAATTGATACATAGAGTATGATTTAATTGGAATCGATACATACAGTGTGATTTGATTGGAATCGATACATACGGCGTGCTTTGATTGGAATCGATACATACAGTGTGATTTGATTGGAATCGATACATACAGTGTGATTTAATTGGAATCGATACATACAGTGTGATTTGGGTGGATGGCAGTGGTGTTGAATCGATACATACAGTGTGATGTGAGTGGCTGGCAGTGGTGTTGAAACGATACATACAGTGTGATGTGAGTGGCTGGCAGTGAGTGGTGTTGAATCGATACATACAGTGTGATGTGAGTGGCTGGCAGTGGTGTTGAATCGATATATACAGTGTGATGTGAGTGGCTGGCAGTGGTGTTGAATCGATACATACAGTGTGATGTGGGTGGCTGGCAGTGGTGTTGAATCGATACATACAGTGTGATGTGGAGTGGCTGGCAGTTTGAATCGATACATACAGTGTGATGTGAGTGGCTGGTAGTTGTGTTGAATAGATACATACAGTGTGATGTGGGTGGCTGGCAGTGGTGTTGAATCGATACATACAGTGTGATGTGAGTGGCTGGCAGTGGTGTTGAATCGATACATACAGTGTGATGTGGGTGGCTGGCAGTGGTGTTGAATGGATACATACAGTGTGATGTGGGTGGCTGGCAGTGGTGTTGAATCTATACATACAGTGTGATGTGGGTGGCTGGTAGTTGTTTTGAATCGATACATACAGTGTGATGTGAGTGGCTGGCAGTGGTGTTGAATCGATACATACAGTGTGATGTGAGTGGCTGGCAGTGGTGTTGAATCGATACATACAGTGTGATCTGAGTGGCTGGCAGTGGTGTTGAATCGATACATACAGTGTGATGTGGGTGGCTGGCAGTGGTGTTGAATCGATACATACAGTGTGATGTGGGTGGCTGGCAGTGGTGTTGAATCGATACATACAGTGTGATGTGGGTGGCTGGTAGTGGTGTTGAATCGATACATACAGTATGATGTGAGAGGCTGGCAGTGGTGTTGAATCGATACATACAGTGTGATGTGGGTGGCTGGCAGTGGTGTTGAATCGATACATACAGTGTGATGTGGGTGGCTGGTAGTGGTGTTGAATCGATACATACAGTGTGATGTGGGTGGCTGGTAGTTGTGTTGAATCGATACATACAGTGTGATGTGGGTGGCTGGTAGTGGTGTTGAATCGATACATACAGTGTGATGTGGGTGGCTGGTAGTGGTGTTGAATCGATACATACAGTGTGATGTGGGTGGCTGGTAGTTGTGTCGAATCGATACATACAGTGTGATGTGGGTGGCTGGCAGTGGTGTTGAATAGATACATACAGTGTGATGTGGGTGGCTGGCAGTGTTGTTGAATCGATACATACAGTGTGATGTGAGTGGCTGGTAGTGGTGTTGAATCGATACATACAGTGTGATGTGGGTGGCTGGCAGTGGTGTTGAATCGATACATACAGTGTGATGTGGGTGGCTGGCAGTTGAATCGATACATACAGTGTGATGTGAGTGGCTGGCAGTGGTGTTGAATCGATACATACAGTGTGATGTGGGTGGCTGGCAGTGGTGTTGAATCGATACATACAGTGTGATGTGGGTGGCTGGCAGTGGTGTTGAATCGATACATACAGTGTGATGTGGGTGGCTGGCAGTTGAATCGATACATACAGTGTGATGTGAGTGGCTGGTAGTGGTGTTGAATCGATACATACAGTGTGATGTGGGTGGCTGGTAGTTGTGTTGAATCGATACATACAGTGTGATGTGGGTGGCTGGCAGTGGTGTTGAATCGATACATACAGTGTGATGTGGGTGGCTGGCAGTGGTGTTGAATCGATACATACAGTGTGATGTGAGTGGCTGGTAGTGGTGTTGAATCGATACATACAGTGTGATGTGGGTGGCTGGCAGTGGTGTTGAATCGATACATACAGTGTGATGTGGGTGGCTGGCAGTGGTGTTGAATCGATACATACAGTGTGATGTGAGTGGCTGGTAGTGGTGTTGAATCGATACATACAGTGTGATGTGGGTGGCTGGTAGTTGTGTTGAATCGATACATACAGTGTGATGTGGGTGGCTGGCAGTGGTGTTGAATCGATACATACAGTGTGATGTGGGTGGCTGGCAGTGGTGTTGAATCGATACATACAGTGTGATGTGGGTGGCTGGAAGTTGAATCGATACATACAGTGTGATGTGAGTGGCTGGTAGTGGTGTTTAATCGATACATACATTGTGATGTTGGTGGCTGGCAGTGGTGTTGAATCGATACATACAGTGTGATGTGGGTGGCTGGCAGTGGTGTTGAATCGATACATACAGTGTGATGTGAGTGGCTGGCAGTGGTGTTGAATCGATACATACAGTGTGATGTGGGTGGCTGGCAGTGGTGTTGAATCGATACATACAGTGTGATGTGAGTGGCTAGTAGTGGTGTTGAATCGATACATACAGTGTGATGTGGGTGGCTGGCAGTGGTGTTGAATCGATACATACAGTGTGATGTGGGTGGCTGGCAGTGGTGTTGAATCGATACATACAGTGTGATGTGGGTGGCTGGCAGTGGTGTTGAATCGATACATACAGTGTGATGTGAGTGGCTAGTAGTGGTGTTGAATCGATACATACAGTGTGATGTGAGTGGCTGGTAGTGGTGTTGAATCGATACATACAGTGTGATGTGGGTGGCTGGTAGTTGTGTTGAATCGATACATACAGTGTGATGTGAGTGGCTGGCAGTGGTGTTGAATCGATACATACAGTGTGATGTGAGTGGCTGGCAGTGGTGTTGAATCGATACATACAGTGTGATCTGAGTGGCTGGCAGTGGTGTTGAATCGATACATACAGTGTGATGTTGGTGGCTGGCAGTGGTGTTGAATCGATACATACAGTGTGATGTGGGTGGCTGGCAGTGGTGTTGAATCGATACATACAGTGTGATGTGGGTGGCTGGTAGTGGTGTTGAATCGATACATACAGTGTGATGTGGGTGGCTGGTAGTTGTGTTGAATCGATACATACAGTGTGATGTGGGTGGCTGGCAGTGGTGTTGAATCGATACATACAGTGTGATGTGGGTGGCTGGTAGTGGTGTTGAATCGATACATACAGTGTGATGTGAGTGGCTGGCAGTGGTGTTGATTCGATACATACAGTGTTATGTGGGTGGCTGGCAGTGGTGTTGAATCGATACATACAGTGTGATGTGAGTGGCTGGTAGTGGTGTTGAATCGATACATACAGTGTGATGTGGGTGGCTGGTAGTTGTGTTGAATCGATACATACAGTGTGATGTGGGTGGCTGGTAGTTGTGTCGAATCGATACATACAGTGTGATGTGGGTGGCTTGTAGTTGTGTTGAATCGATACATACAGTGTGATGTGGGTGGCTTGTAGTTGTGTTGAATCGATACATACAGTGTGATGTGGGTGGCTGACAGTGGTGTTGAATGGATACATACAGTGTGATGTGGGTGGCTGGCAGTGATGTTGAATGGATACATACAGTGTGATGTGGGTGGCTGGCAGTTGAATGGATACATACAGTGTGATGTGGGTGGCTGGCAGTGGTGTTGAATGGATACATACAGTGTGATGTGGGTGGCTGGCAGTGGTGTTGAATGGATACATACAGTGTGATGTGGGTGGCTGGCAGTGGTATTGAATCGATACATACAGTGTGATGTGGGTGGCTGGCAGTGGCGTAGAATAACGCCAAGTGAATATTCATTATATTTTAAAGAGTGGTTAAGAGGGTCAGATTCTTCTGCTAGTGCACCGCCGGATGATATCCTTCTAGCTCGGCTGAACAGGGTCCGTACCAGGCCACGCTTACATTGGACTGGTGCCAGGCTATTGAATTGACATACGGGGATTTGTCCACCCATATTGCTTTCGATAGACTGATCTATGCATGGTCTACCCGCTCGACGTCGAATAAGACTATTTAATATGCCATTAGTGATTTATGGACAAACACATTTTTCGTCGGCTTTTGTACGACCTATTCGACGCCCGGTTAGCCGTAGAGAGACCGGTTTAGATTTGGGTGAAACCTGATGCAATAAATTCATTTTCTTGCATTTTAACGCCATCTTCACGCTTGTGAACTGTGAATACTATTTTCAATTTCTGGGTTGTTTTTTTTCTTTAATCATTTGTCACAATACAAGACAAGATTACCCTGCCATTGCATTATGAAATATACTAGAACTATCAGTTCAATATAATAATCACAAAAAAATGAAGTATTGGACAGATCGGGTTGTGTGACGGTTTGTTCCATGCTCAGTCTTGGTAGACTTAGATGGACAGGACACGTTAGGAGGATGGATGACGGTAGAATACCAAATGACATCTTTGTTGATGAATTACAGATGGGTAAAAGATCCCGGGGTCGGCCTCTACTACAATACAAAGATGTGTGTAAGCGGGACATGATTGATACAGGCATTGATTTTGTACCTTGGGAACAAGTCGCCGCTGATCGTGTTGCATGAAGTGCGAAGATCAGAAAATGAACAAAGACAAAGGAGAAATGATGGCAGTTAGGTCACACTATGAGCGTGTGAGACGTAGGGTGGTGCATGATGGTGGAAATGACCATGCATCCATTGTGGACGAACATTTAGTACGCAAATTGGTCTAATCAGTCACATTCGCTACCGCCATGGGTTGCAATTACTATATCTTTATTTTACAGCACAATGTAATAACCTATCGTCTGTCTAGACGTCAAGACGCCAGTGAGTAATTTACAGAGATGCTTTCCAAAGAATACATTGTTACAGCACTAGGGTTGCACTTAGTCACAAGAACTATGAATCCAGCTAGAATGGTATTTGACCATAGGTGTAGAAATGTGCTGCTTGACGAGCGTAATGTTACCATGAATGGGATTCACTTGGCACTGGGATCTACTTGGAAGTCTATTCATTGTTTACAGGAAAGCGCTCCTTCTTGTGAGGACTAGCTGTAACGTTACCGTGTTTCCACCTAACATATTCCAAAGATGCTACATGTTCTATACTTCTTAGGCAGTGTTATAAGATACATAAATCAGTATATGCCACCAAATAACTGCTTTGATATATTTATAACTGTTTCTTCGTAGAAATTGACGCATTCAGTTTTCTTCTTCTTCTTTTCGTTCATCCGGAGTGTTTTTTTCAGATGTGATTGCGGTGTGTCTGTTATGCGCCCTTGGGCCGAAACCCGTAGGCCAACACATCCGACGACAGCGTGCTTTTTTGACCAGGTAGCATTCCTGGGAGACTCTCACTTTTGTGGTGCCATCTACAACCCAGCTGGCCAAGTTGGAACGGTAGAAGACAACGGTCATCCCTCAGAGGAAGGCAGGGACAGTCCATAGCATTTTCCGCCATCCAAGGCTGCTTCCATATTTGCAGGGCCGACACATAGCGCCCTGGTCCTGGGCTTACCGAGGGAATCGTCACGTCCTGCTCATGGCTGCTTTAAATCCTCACTTCAATATATTGGGCGTTCCTTCACCACGGGCCGCTCCCGCACAAACCAGGCCAGTCTGCAGACGGTATCCACTCAGCGAGTTTTCGGTTCGGACATGTGCTTGTCTCTGTGCCCTTCAGAGCTGTTCCAGGCACGAAGGACATTAGGAGAACTACCTAGTCAGAGCTGTTCCGAGCAAGAGCGGCATTCGGAAACAAGGTAGATTTTCCTAGCACGAGGGAAGACTAGTTAGAGCTTTTCCGGTCACGAAAGACATTTCACTCGGACGTAGTTGCGTAGTGCCATTTTTATTTTGCCGCCCGTAGGCTGACACTTCCGACTTCAGCGGGCATTTTTAATGAGGTTAGCCTTCCTCAGTTTCGAGACAAGTTAGACTCTTATTTCGACTTCCACACAGCAAACTTTTCCTTTGGTCTGCCACGTAATGGATTCGCAAGCCAGGCGTTCCATTCCGTGTCATCGAGACAATTTTCCACCTTTGACTACACTCACTCCATGAGTACGGTTAAAGACTTTCATCGGAACGTGCGACCGAGGTGTTTTTCCACCTTTTAGTACTCGCTCACGAGGTAGGCTACATGTGCTGCCGGCTCAGCACCTTACCTCCGTACAGCAGTGAGCGAGAAACGACCAGGCCCTCTCATCCGGGGATCCCTCATATCCCCCAGCTGAGATCCTTCGGACAAGTATCTGAACTGGGCATGTAGCATGCCCAGTATTTCACCTCCATTATCGGTGGAGGCGTTTGTGTAAGTATCTGGACCAAGATTGTGGCTTCGTGCGCCGGAGCTTAAATTTTGACTGCTATCCTCAGTCACCTGCAGAGCAGCAGGTTGTGTCTCTCTTAGTCTGGTCCCTATCCCACGAGCCGTCCGATATGTAGTTTTCATCCATCGGCAAGCACATGGGGTCGAAGGGACACGCAAGCTCCCCCACCACGGCAAGGTGGAGACACATCGGGGGAGGCATTCAGTTTTAATCCCTAACTTATTTGTCAAACAAAATTTATTGATGTGAACAGACCAAATAGTTGTGGACTTTATAAATAAAATTTAAGATTTAAAAAAAAAAACGCCATGTTTTTCTCATTATTTTAGATAGAAGTAGTCTAGAGATGAAAAAGCTTATGACTGTACGATAGAGTTGACATGCTGTAGACATGTGGCTGAAGACAAATTCTTTATTGAACACTTGCTTACAGAAATGTGACAAATGGGTAAATAGATCACCTGTTCATTAATTTCCCTTTATTCGGAATGTGTTTGATCCTCCATCATCTGTATCAAGTAGTCTTCGAGCTGAGAGTGTCGAGACCAATATCCCTCTTGTCTTGTAAATAATGAGCCAAACATTTCATTCGGCACTACTAGAAGTAATGTGTATGTCTTTTACAATCGCTGTTATTCTTACTGAATGTAGAGTCATTATATACATGAAGACAACAATAATTACAGCTAGAAATGAAATTCATTGGACTCTGGCAGAGCATCTTGATAATGTAGGCCTCACTGATCACACTGCCCTCCTGTTCCACAAACAAAATCAGATGCGAGACAAATTAAACACACTGGCTAGGAGGTCACAAATATTCATCATCACGTGCCTGCCAAACATGGCGTAGACATTCATGAATCTCAACAGACATCGGGTCTTTGTGTTCTATTGATGTTATTCCTCAGTGCCACCGGCTTTGGCTACCCTGCATCATCTCTATTGGTCTGCCTCTGTCTATTCTGCCTCTGGTCTTTCCAGTCGCCATGATGTATTTCAATCCTTCTCTTCTTATTACATGACCCAAGAACATTGTCTCTTTTTCATTGTATGTATTATGGCACCAATAAGAAAAAGTCAAACAGCTTTCTTTGGTCATGTGATGAGCAGAGAGGCATTGGAGAACATCGTGACAACTGGAAAGATCGAGTGGAAGAGATGGAGAGGTAGACCAAGAGAAATGATGCTGGATAGATTGAGACGGTGGCATGGAGGAATATCATCAGCGGATTTGATCCAGAAAACCAAAGACCGAAATCTGTGCAAAGTCATGAACGCCTAGGCTAGCCGGCATGGCACTTGATGGTGATGATGTATTATGGTGTCAATGATTGTGTTATAAAGTGCTTTTGGTACTTCAATTTTAATTCACCGCAACAAAGAAGATAAATATATTTTTTTTTCATTATGACTCACAATAGAAATACCTCTATTGCGTGCAATCGCTTTTACTTCTAGTTGTCTTCCCAAACTGGAAAAATTATGTCGCCTCCTTAGTCTCGCGGTGTCTGTTATTCTATCCAAGCATTGTTAAACAATAAAACAAGGTGTGGACTGCACATGGTTCTGCAGCCAGTAGGGTTAGGATCGTCTAGTCTCTCTCAAGAGGGGTGAAATGCAAAAATTAGTAGCCTACCTATGACCCGCGGATTACTCAAATCACCCTCACCTCCCCGTGGTGCAGACTGGAAGCCATGGCGGCGAGGTCAGAACTGCGAGAAAACTGATGCATATAATATTACCAACTCAACAGAAAAGAACAAGCAATAATCTTTAGATTCCACACGGGACACACCTGACCGAAATATACCACATGTTTAATACAATAAATATAGTAGATACTTGTGAATGCGACAGTGGGACTGGTAAAATGATAGTATGGGAATGTCCTGGGTGTTGTGATGTCGGCTCTTGACCCAACTCACTTATACAACCAAGTGGATGTGAGAGCACCCAAACCACCAGACAGATGTTGCATATCACCAACTCCACAAAGAGAACAAATAACAATTTTCAGACTCCGCACATGACACAACAGGCTTAAATAACACACGTTTAATAAAATAAAGACAGGAAAGACTGATGAATGTAACTGTTAAGTTGCATGTTCTTTACAGAACGTCGCATTCAACTCAAGCATTATTTAGCTGTGATTTACTAGGCGAGTTTACGTTCAGTAGGTTGCCTACTGGCTTAATTTGAGGACAAACTCTATGGAGATATCAAAATGCACAAGTTGACTGCTGCTTTCTTCAGATTTAATTATAATACCGACGACTGAAGGTACACGAAGAAGAAGAAGAAGAGGAAGAGGAAGAAGAAGAAGAAGAAGAAGAAGAAGAAGAAGAAGAAGAAGAAGAAGAAGAAGAAGAAGAAGAATGAGGATAAGAGGAGGACAAGGGAGAAAAAGCAGAAGAAGAGGGACAAAGTAGCCTCCCTTGCCTAGCATGCAGCATTTCCTCGACGAGTCAGAGAGTGGCAGACGCTGGTAAAGACTGACTGAGAAACTTGTTTCAGAAGTTCACTGACAAGGTAACATTCTAGCAAGATTTTGATGTTTGTTTACTGTCAGTTGTCAGCATGATTATTTGCACAGTGCCCAGCAACACGTTTATGTTATTGATCATGCGTAATCAATAAGCATAAAAATCACGTGTTGATTTGGATGGGTTCGAAATTAGGTTTCTTTTCTTTCTGTCGCATACGACTGTTGTTGTAGTTGTAGTATCTTTGTATACATCTTTATTCATTTCTCTTTTGTGCTTAAACGCATAGAGCATTTCGTACTTGTAAAAGTTGTCATTATACACGGTCGTACTGTGTACTTACTTATTTAGTCCAGGCAGTTGTTTTGTTGACCCCGTTGTTTAACTGGTCGGTTGTTTACTAACTCCAGTTAAGTTATTCGGTCACGTTAAAAACACTGGTAGACTGTTGGGTTTTTATCATATCAACTGTGGGTTCTTAATCAGCCCTGATTATATTATATTTACGATGATTTTAAGACGTTATGTTGATAACTTAGTTTAGTTTAGAAACTTCAGGACTTTACTTAAGTACCTTGCACAGGTTTGAAAAAACCAGCAAACTTTCTTTGTTATATAATTTTTGACACATGATTAGTATTAGTATTACTATTTATATTATTATATAATATTATATTAGTTTATTACTATTAGTATAGATAGCGCCTTTGATTTTAGTAGATGTTGTAGTGCATAGGATATCTTATTTCCAGAATTGATTCTAGTTTGTATTTCTTCCCTTATGATGTTGGAGCAGTTGAAGATTGTACCCAGGTATTTGTATGTTTCCGTTCTTTTAATGGTCATATTATCTATTTGTATGTGGCCAGAGTTTTTAGCCATTCCGTCTCTTGAAATTACCATATATTCTGTCTTATCTTGGTTGATAACCAGCCTCATCTGTTGGGCTTTTTCCTTTATGTGAGTCAATATTTCCAATGTCTTTTGTTCACTTTGCCCTATAATATCTATATCATCTGCATAACCAAGCAGCTTGGATTTTCCTCCAATATCACATTTCTCCTTTACCTTCCTTACAACTTTCTCTAGAGCCAGATTGAAGAGTAGCGGCGATAGTGCATCACCCTGTTTCAAGCCAGATGTTATTTGGAAAGGGTCTGATTTCCTGCCTTTATATGTTACTATATTATAAGTATCTTCCATGCATAGTCTGGTCATGCTGATTAACTTCCTTGGTATTTCAA
Organism: Cepaea nemoralis; assembly: GCA_014155875.1. NCBI lineage: Eukaryota > Metazoa > Mollusca > Gastropoda > Stylommatophora > Helicidae > Cepaea > Cepaea nemoralis. Next base: position 502,784 of record JACEFZ010006805.1, read on the forward strand.
ATTCCTGCATAGCGTTCCATAGACTATTCCTATGGACACTATCATAAGCCTTTTTAAAATCCTCAAAAATGTTATGGAGATATCTTTTATATTCCCAATTTCTCTTGGCTATTTGTCGTAAGATAAATATCTGATATATTGTTGATCTGTTTTTTATAAAACCCGCCTGGTAGTCACCTAATATGCCTTCTGAATATGGCTTTAGTCTATTTAGTAATACTGCGGATAGTATCTTATAGCTTGTGGACAGTAGTGATATTCCTCTATAATTTTCACATTGGAACTTGTCTCCTTTCTTAAAGATAGGTATCAATAATCACTCTATCCAGTCATGGGGTAATTCTTCTGTCCTCCAGATTTTTATTATTAGTTCGTATAGCTTTAGATGTAATGCATGGCCACCTGCCTTTATAAATTCAGCAGCAATTCCATCAGCCCCAGTTGCCTTATTGTTTTTAAGTCGTGTGATTACATATAGGATTTCTTCAAATGCAGGTTCTTCAATTTGTGGTTCACACGTTAGAACCTCTTCCTGTGGGAAAGTGTTACTTGGAGCTTCACAATTTAGTAATTCAACAAAATATTCTTTCCATATGTTGCACATTTCCTCATTGGTATTTATCATATTCCCATTTTTGTCTTGTAAGCCATATGTGTTGTGTTGGTGCCCTCGTTTCATTGACTTCAGTTATTTAAAAAATTTTCTGGATTCATTTTTCTGGTGATTAGTTTCCATATCTTTGATTATATTACTCATATGTTCTCGCTTCTGCTGTTGAACTATATTTGTAGCCTCTTTACATTCATTTCTATATTGCTTTTCCTTTTGGATGTTGTTGATGTCATTTAACCATAAATGTCTGGCATTCTTTTTCCTAATGACTGCTTCTTCACATTTTTGTACTGAACTGGTATTCCTAATACAAATAACGATCCCTACAAATAATTGTGTATCCAGGCGAGTTCAAGAATTGTTAACTTTTGTCTCTGTACACTTACTGTTACCAGGCATCCATGTTTGTTTACGTTACCGTCCTACTTTGTATGTCCTGATAATTCTGGTCCAAGCTGACGGTAATATGCCTCGACCATCACACTTTATTCACTTGCTTCGAGTTTCTCAGTTCTATATTTTAGTTTCTAATGTTTAATATTTTTACATATTTGCTGAAAATGAAAAACAAAATAATTACTTCCCCTACGAGGAATCGAACCTCGAGCTCCTGCATGACATGCGGAGACACTTATCACTACGCTATTGAGGACACGTTAACGAATCAACAAAAATTTATAATATAGCTACACGCATAGGAATAATCACGTGACCTACTTCTACTGCGAATATAATTTTTCTCTATTCGCAATAGAATTGCGAATAGTCACTTCGTTATACCATTATCACTAGCACATCTAACTGACAATATACAATGCAGTAGAACAGAATTGCATTCATAATAAGGTATGTTTAGTGTACCACAATGATACATAAGTTGCTAGAATAGTTATTTACATTAAATAGTTAAATGTTATTTAAATTATTTGGATTTTAAGCAGTAGAAAAAGAGTTGTAAATAACAGTGGTCAGAATAACAGTAAAAACTAATAATATTATAATAGGGGAATAAAAGTAAAATTACATAATAGAGGATAGCAATTGTTCAATTGGAGTTTATTATAGTACTAAAGAAGTAATGTATGCTGATAACAATAATAGCAAGGGTGGGGGGGGGGGGGGGGGGTTGGAATTAACAATGCAAGAAACTATGATAGTTTAGTTTTCAGAATTGAAATAATTGGCATTACACGATTTATCATGGATTATGTTAGTCGGTGCTTAAAATGAGACCCTGTTTACAATACACTGATCCCCGGGAAGGTTAACCCGGTCAACAAATGCCTGCAGAAGTCAGATGTGTCGGCCTAACGGCGCAAGAACGCAGCTCTGCTGTAAACAGGCACAACGCAATCACATCTGAAAAAAATCAAACTCCGGATGAACGAAGAAGAAGAATACACTGATTATGTTCAGTTTGTAAAATTGTCCTGAAGCTAAGACAGTGTCCCTCTATTGTTGTCTATCAATGTGTGGTAAGCAAAGGGATCTTATTCATGCCATGGGGCATATTTGGTATAATGGTAAGTAAAAAAAAAGGTAAGTAAATTACCCGCCTACATTCTTGCCGACGTAATGGGTACATTGGGGTAGCTCCATATTTGTATAGTCAAAGCAGCACTCAGTGTGTGATCATGTCAGTATCAGGCCAGTTGCCTTTATGTCCCTAAACATTTCTTGGTATCCGTTGTAGGCTGGGTCAACATATGAGTCCAGTTAACTTTATACAGAATTAGCCTTGATTCAGTCATGTTACCACTAGGCTGGCAGGCAAGCATGTTTACGTTGTTTAGGCTGGCCACTGCTCTCACTGGCTTCCCTAATTTGGTAGTTTGTATCCTGCTAAATCCTATCATTAAACTATCTGTTACCTCTATAATCTTTTTCATATCTTACTAGAGTCTCACTGTGAAACTATATATATGTCACTTCTCTCATCTCTTGCATTTGAATCCTACTGTGAAACTATCTGTTACTTCTGTAATCTCTTTCATATCCCACTGGAATCCTACTGTGAAACTATCTGTTACTTCTGTAATCTCTTTCATATCCCACTAGAATCCCACTGTGAAACTATCTGTTACTTCTGTAATCTCTTTCATATCCCACTGGAATCCTACTGTGAAACTATCTGTTACTTCTGTAATCTCTTTCATATCCCACTGGAATCCTACTGTGAAACTATCTGTTACTTCTGTAATCTCTTTCATATCCTACTAGGATTCTAAGGTGAAACTATCTGTTAGTTCTCTAATCTAATCTCTTTTAGAGTCTACCAGGATCTGCTGTGAAAATATTTAATTCTCTTTTTCAGATCCTACTAAGAGGTTCTCAACACTGCCCGAATTGTGTTAGCTTTGCAAGCATCCCAACAATGTGTTTTTGCCATTGGCCGTATATATATATACAATAAATATATTCTGTGCTTGTTTCCTGATATTGACTTTTTGACAGGGCTGCAGCCTTTTGGCCTATTTATGATTTTCAGCTGCCAGAGAATTGCTAGCATTCACATCGTGCTTACCAGATCACCTATATTTGGCCCTTGTCTGTTAAGTCTAGGTATCCATTTCATTTTCTAGTGTTTAGGTGAAGAATAAAATCAACACATGTTGATAGCTTGTTTCTCTTGAAGCATAGATGGTGTGCCAGAGAGATTACTGTGTCAGTCGTGGGTTTAGAGGTTTTTGGGTTCATATCCCAGCATAAGGCTAAACATTTTTACAAGAACTATTGCACGTCCTTGTGAATTCTGGGGTAGTATATTTGTATATCAAGCCTTCTCAGATAGGAGTGACAAACAGGAAGTCCCATGGCAGTTGGAAATTGCAGAGGTAAAGCTGCATGGCCGCTACCCTGGCAAAATTGTTAGGAAAGGGAACCTACCCACGGGTAGATAGAACACTGACTTCTTGTGGTGCATGACTAGCTGTCACACACTCCCCTTGAGAGGATTGAGGAAGAAGATGAACAATCTCAAGCATTAAACTGTGTGACTTCTTGTGGTGCATGACTAGCTGTCACACACTCCCCTTGAGAGGATTGAGGAAGAAGATGAACAATCTCAAGCATTAAACTGTGTGACTTCTTGTGGTGCATGACTAGCTGTCACACACTCCCCTTGAAAGGATTGAGGAAGAAGATGAACAATCTCAAGCATTAAACTGTGTGACTTCTTGTGGTGCATGACTAGCTGTCACACACTCCCCTTGACAGAGGATTGAGGAAGAAGATGAACACTGACTTCTTGTGGTGCATGACTAGCTGTCACACACTCCCCTTGACAGAGGATTGAGGAAGAAGATGAACAATCTCAAGCATTAAACTGTGTGACTTCTTGTGGTGCATGACTAGCTGTCACACACTCCCCTTGACAGAGGATTGAGGAAGAAGATGAACAATCTCAAGCATTAAACTGTGTGACTTCTTGTGGTGCATGACTAGCTGTCACACACTCCCCTTGACAGAGGATTGAGGAAGAAGATGAACAATCTCAAGCATTAAACTGTTCTATATATTCTCCTGCACAACTCAAGCTGATTTGCATTTGTTAACTTATTTCCAGCATGGCCGACTATCTTATCTCAGGGGGAACTGGCTATGTTCCAGATGATGGGATGACAGGTGCTCAGCTGTTTGGCTCAGGAGATGGTCTTACCTATAAGTAAGTCTGATGTCTTAATGTGTTGTCCTCTCACATCATTTTCTTTACAACTCTTTTCCTACTCAAATAATTTACAGAATATGCTGAAAATGATCCAGTGCCCATTTAATGATGATAGTAACAACAAATAACAATATGTATGGATGTTATTTCTAGTACCACATGCGCTGAAGGCAGTGGAAGATGAGAAAAAGACAAAGGTCAGGGCTTTCACGACACTCTGCAGATGGGGGGGGGGGGCTGGATTGCAGCTGTATGAGCGTACGGATGTTCTTCACATATGTGCTTGGGACACTATTGAGCCATGTATAACTGAGTCTGTTTAAGAAAAGGGGAGTTGGCATATGTTACTGCAGCATCTAGCATGGGATGCAGGCATATCCTGGATTTTCTGCCTGTGGCATGCAGGTGCTGAGCAATAAACAGGCCGATCGATTGGTTGCTGCTGCCTCTCTAGATGGAGAGCTAATATATGATAAAGGTGTTGTGAAAGCTCTCTGGAATTGGGTGGAAAGTTGCAGCCAAACAGAGTATTCATATCTGGAAGGACTGGCTCAGGAAGGAATGAGTAATGGGGCTGGACAATACCCAGAGTGTACAGGGAAAGACAGATGGACCTTTAATCAAATTGCTGCTGCAATAATTAGCAGTGGCTTTTGAAGAGGGGTAGGGGGGCAGAGGTTCTGCGGGAATGTCTTCTATACAGTGACGCTGATTCATAAATTCAATATTCAGTCAATATATGCTTGATTTTAAGGCTGATGAAAGCAGTTTCTACACCATTTGTTAATTTATTCTGTTAATTGATAAACTATGTGTTTTAACTTTTTTTTTCACGTCAACCTAACTACACTTACTCAGAACAACTCTATACGAGACCTGTTGACTTATTTATTTGTATGATTTTTTTTTGTTAAACAGCGACTTCCTGATTCTCCCAGGATTTATTGACTTTGCTGCCAAGGATGTGGTGAGTTACCTGTCTTACTGTGGTCTAGCTCCATTTACTTGATTCTAACCTTATTGCAGTTGATCTTTGTCTCTAGGGCTTGCCCTTTCTTCTTGAATGTGAAGCTGATTTTCTTCTGCAGTCATACGGATGTACACAATAGTACAAGAACTGCTTTTGTAACTCTCCTGCATCGAAAGTACCCCAGGAGCAATTATTGGGTTATTAATTAATAGAAGATATGGGTAGAGAATACAGGACAAAGATCAGCGTTGATATATTCATTCATTCATCATGTGCCATGCAGATAAGCTTGGGCTGTCATGATTCGCCTACTCACTCAGTCACCAGTCGTGGATCAGCTCAGTCTTCTCGCCTTGACCATACCATGTGGCCAAGCCATCCAGGTATTTCCTTCTCTACCTTCCCCTTGGTCTCTTCCCCTCGATCTTGCCAGTTGTCATCAAGTTCTTCAATTTATTTCTTCTCATAATGTGAACAAAAATGTTGACTGTCTACATCTAATTACTCTAATCAGTGTACAATTTTCATTTCTTTATTGTAGGACTTGGTCATATTTTTTTCTGTCTGTCCATGGTATTCTTTGCATTTTCCTCAGAAACCACATTTCCACAGCCATGAGATGTTTTTCAGCTTGACTGCTCATTGTCCATGCTTCACATCTATGCAAAAGTACAGGTTCTATGTAGCACCTCAAGACTCCTTTTGTCGTTGCAATTGACATAATTTTATTGGTCAGTATGGTTTTCATCTCTTATCTTTTCAAGGCATCTCCCATCAGATGTTATGACTGTTTCGAGATAATTGTACCAATTCCATTGTTTCAGAATATGCCCATTTACTTGTATATTACATTGTGATATTTCCCTTTTCCAAGTGATGACCATAATCTATGTCTTCTTACGATTTAATTCTAATTCTAGTTGTTCACTGTGTGCACAACTGTATCTACTAAATGTTGCAGATCCTGCGCATTTTCTGCATACAAGACTGTATCATCCGCATATCTAATGTTATTGATGTTACGTCCTCCAGTGATGATTCCTCCTTCTTCCGAAATATGACTTTTGTGATCAGGATGGTGATATATACATTCACTCATGCTCAGATGGCGGCCTCTACAATGCTCAGAGATTGGAGGCCAAGACCAAAATTAGGAGGGTACAGATCAGAGAGTGCTTCTTACAGATGATGCTCCAATTACGACCCACTCTGAGGAAGAATTACGTCTACTATCTGCATTCTCCAATGCTTGTTCTGAATTTGGTTTAACAATTAGCAAAAAGAAGATGCAGATTTTGTCACAAGGTGCACATGGGGTACCATGAATCTTTATTGAGGATGCCGAACTGGAGATAGTAGACTATTTTACATATCTAGGATCAGTGGTAAATAGCAAATTATCCCTAGATCAGGAAATGAACATCAGGATTGGTAAGGCAGCACAACAATAAACTGGTTAACAAAAAGAGTCTGAGAGAACAGGAAGCTTACTGCCAAAGCAAAAGCACTTGTCTTTCAAGCCTGTGTCCTTAGTGCTCTTCTTTATGGCAGTGAAACCTGGTCAAGTTACTCACACCATGAGAAACGTTTAAACAGCTTTCATATGCGGTGTCTGCGAAGAATACTTGGTATTAAGTGGCAAGACAAAATCACAAATACTGGAGTATTGGAAAGATCAGGTTGTGTGACGGTTTGTTCCATGCTCAGTCTTCATAGACTTAGATGGATAGGACACGTTAGGAGGATGGATGATGGTGGAATACCAAAGGACATCTTTTTTGGTGAATTACAGATGGGTAAGAGATCTCAAGGTCGGCCTCTACTATGATACAAAGATGTGTGTAAGCGGCATATGATTGATACAGGCATTGAGAGTGCCATACGGCGCACGTCAAAAATAGAGATTTAGGAAGAACTGAAATTACAAGTGCGGCACGAGCAATGAACGTACACATGGAGATATTGGAAACGAGACGTCATAGGAAAACAGACGGAAACCACGGAGGAAAGAATGAAGGCACAGAGTTATCAGCGGGACAAGAGCTTGAGATGTGAATGACGAAAGGGAGTGAACATCCAAAGAATATAATCAATCAATCAATCATGTGCCGCAAAGCGTGGGCGGTCATGACTCGCCATTTCACTCGATCACCAGTGTCGTGGATCAGCTCAGTGTTCCTGTCTCGTCCATGCCATGTGGCCAAGCCATCCAGGTATTTTCCTCTCGGTCTTCCTCTTGGTCTGTTCCCTTCGATCTTGCCAGTTGTCACTAAGTTCTCCAATCCATTTCTTCTCATAACATGTCCAAAAAATTTTGACTGTTTACGTCTAATTTCTCCAATCAGTTTACGATGTTCATGTGTCTCCTGTAGTACTTGGTCATTGGTTTTTCTGTCTGTCCATGGTATTCTTTGCATTTTCCTCAGAAACCACATTTCTGCAGCCATCAGATGCTTTAAAGCTTGACTGCTCATTGTTCAAGTTTCACATCCATCAAAAGAACAGGCTCTATGTATCCCCTCAACACTCTTTTTCTCGTTTCAATTGACATCTTTTTATTGGTCAGAATGTTTTTCATCTTGCTAAAGGCTACTTTCGCCATGGCGATTCTTGTTCTAATCTCTTCAAGGCATCTCCCATCAGATGTTATGACTGTTCCAAGATAATTGTACCGATTCACTTGTTGAAGAATATTTCCATTTACTTGTATATTACATTGTGGCACTTCTTCCTTCCTAGTGACGACCATAACCTGAGTCTTTTTACAATTTAATTCTAACCCCAGTTGCTCACTGTGTACAACAACCGTATCTACTAATTGTTGCAAGTCCTGCGCATTGTCTGCAATTAATACTGTATCATCTGCATATCTAATGTTATTGATGTTTCGTCCTCCAATGCTGATTCCATTTATATCCTCTACATTTCTGAAACTATTTTCACTGTATAGGAAAAAAAGATCTGGAGACATGACACATCCCTGCCTAACACCTCTCTTAATTGGCTGATACTGTCCCACTTCATTATCAATCCTTATTGCAGCTTGTTGTTTCCAATATATGTTTTTTTTATAAGTCTAATGTCTTTCCCATCAATTTGTAGATCTGCAGCATCTTTATAATGTTGACATGTTGATGGCATTTTTGTAGTCTATAAAGCAAGGATGTAGGTCTTTTTTTTTACTTCTATAGAATGCTCACGTGGGATTTTTTCACGTGGACTTCTAGAACAAAATGTCCCCTGTCTCTGGGTAGTGAGATCGGACGCCTGTGTGTATTGTTGTACACATAAAAAATCCCTAGGCAATTGGAAATAAAAAAAGAGTAGCCTAGCGGCGCTGTCCGGGCAATATTTCGAGTTAAAAATCTACCTAAAGTATTTCAGAATCCTCACCAGTGCTACAGAGTTCGTGCGCTGAGCTGAGATTCTCTGGATTCAGGATTGAGTTAGGAGTAGAATGGAGCACTTATGGTTTACACCCGTGTGCCATGATGTTGATCCGTCGACTAAACTAAAGTGAGCATTCTGAACCTCCATCTTCAAAATTCACGGTGTTTCATTATTATTTTGAATATCATACTGTTCTTCTCTGGTATCATCATACAGATTTTTCACATAATCTGACCATACATGTAAAACCTGATCTTTTTCTATTAAGATTTTTCCATCTTTTGTTTTTAGGCAGGCCTGTTGATGCATGTGTTATTTTATTATTGACTAGCTGACGACTCGGCCCGGCATCGCCTGGGCCCTCGCAGCTAATTTATTGATATTTTATTAGATACCAGAGAATAAATATAACTCTTTTATTATTTTTATTTTTTGTTGTTGCTTAAATAGAATAGATTCTATTTTACTGCAGTATACATTATCTCTATACACTTTTATTTGAGCATCGCATACTCGAACGGTCAGTTTATTTAAGTGCATAGAGGTTACTCTAGACGCAGAACATTAATTGATGTATTCTGGTCAGTTTAGTTGATTGAAGTTCATAGAGGACACTCTAGACAGAACATTATTTATATATGCTCGACATTTTAGCTTCTTGAAGTAGAAAGATGAATCTCTAGTCACAATACAAGATGGAAGAGTGTGTTACAACTCAACAGCTAGGAGTCAGAAGGTGATTTTTCAGGATTGACGAGCTATCTCTCTTAAGAACTCTCTCTCGACAACTCTCTCAACCGACAAAGGTAGATTGCATAGAATATTCTGTTTTATGAAATATTGCCAAAACCCTCAGGGAAATCTGGAAAAGAATTACATCAGTTTCCTTGCGAGTTTATCTGCACCTCTTATTGCTCAAGATAGATAGCACAGGAGAATGCCTCAATCACTGATATACAGCATAAGTTCCATCCAACCTTATCAGAGTTCACAACACAACAGTAGAACATATTGTGTTTTTAAAATTGAACACATTATAGAAGACAATCAGCCATATTGTGCACATAATAGCAGATTATCTGACATACACATGTAGCAGAAATATCCAGCATGAACTGAACATGCAGAAACGTGCATATGCACTAACTGTATTTCTATGGGTGCATGGAGATTTATGTATTTTGTCTGGTTGTAGGTGTGGGGGGGGGGCAACTTATAGTAGTATACTTGCTTGCTGATGATTTACTGCCACTAAAATCTGTTAGCATTCTGATTGTTCATTTTCATTTGCTCTTTTATTCACATTTTACTGTGTTCATTTTCATTTGCTCTTTCATTTATATTTTATTGTGTTACTTAACAATTTAACAAAAATTGTGAGGATGGATAAGGGGTAACTTCCAAACCTTCAGCATGGGAGAACTTTGTTTCATTTTCTAATTATGGATTTTAAATATCCCCTTAGAACAGGCTCAATAATTTTGTTTGTCAGAACTACTTTTTCGCAAGTGAAACTTGCCTTGAAGACATGTATCAAATATCATTACCAGGTTCTGACTTCGGCACTGACTAAAAACATCAGTCTGAAATCTCCGCTGGTGTCATCTCCGATGGACACTGTTACAGAGTCAGAGATGGCCATTGGTATGGCGGTAAGTGATACTTCTTTTAAATTCTGTCATCATATTTACCCCAACTTTTCAGGTCACATGATGGCACAAAGCAAAATAATTTTATTGTACCCATTTTCTGAATTGAGGTATCTGGGTCTTAGAACTAGGGACCCCTGGTTGATTTTGTTTTCCAAAACCTTCACTTCATTGTTTATTGTGGTAGATCAGCATGGTTGAGTGGATAAGAACGTGTGCCAAGGCAAGGAGTTCAGCCCCTACATCGGACAGTTGGACTAAAATGTTGACCTATTGTGCTTGACTTGGGGATGTAAACTACAAGTACCTCTGAAGTTGGAGTGGGTTTGCCTGATGGCGAAGGACACTGTTAATAGGGAAAGCTAATTCAGTACTACTAGAAGTAGTGTGTATGAACTATGCTTGAGTTCAGAGCAAGCAAGCGCACCCCAAAAAATGTACTTGTTGTAGTATGTTTATTATGGAGTATTTCATCAGTATTGTTATAATTTTGGACTATTATTAAGAGCTGGTATGGCATTGCTAAAGTTTGCTGCCTTTACAGCAACCGTTAAGATATAACATGTAACAGACTGTTCCTCTATGCTAAGGGTGTCTAAATTTATGGTGTTTCTTTTGTAATACAGAAGCATGTAGGAAAAATGTCATTGATTGATTTTCTTCTGATGTCCTTGGATATTTGTCACTGATGTATGTTGTCATATTTTAAATATTTATTCTTCAAATGCAAAAGTAGGAAAGGGGAGAATGGAAGTGTGCTTCTATGGTTTAGGAATAAAAAAGAAAAAACAATCTGACAGAAGAGACAAAAATAATTATGTTGATTGGGAATATCTATTTTAAACATTGTAAGAGACTACTATACAAATGGTAGAGTCCTGATAGAAAAACATTAAATTATATTGCCTATATTCTGATTAATAAAAGATTTTCAAATGTTTGAAAAGGATTGGCCTAGCACTGTCTCACAGGACAAATAAGTGTAATATTTAAAAGAGTAAAAAAAACAACATTAGACATAACAAAGACATTCAAGAACAATACTGAGTGATTATGAGGAATAGATATAATGCAAAAACTTACATTCAAAGCAAAAATAAACAATGGGAAATGCTGAAAACTCCATGCAACAAACAAATCAAAAAGGTTAGTTGCATATCCGCTACAGGACATCACAGTCAACCCCAGCATTTTTTGGTTGTTTGTGATTTCTTTGTAAGTTTACGTTCAGTAGTTTGCCATTGCTTTCTGAGCGACCGGCACTCATGCCATTGTTTTAAAACCAATGCTCGGCAGTCTGCTGCCAAATCTCCTGCAGCTGTGTTTTGAGCGCGGTATGTGGGATTAGGAATTGCATCCGTAATCCCTTTGCCACATAGCTGGCCCACAAACAAGCAAAGAGATATTCCATCCATCCATCCATCATGTGCCATGCTGGTAAGCGTGGGCGGTCATGTTCTGCCATCTCACTCGATCACCAGAGTCGTGGATCAGCTCCGTGTTTCTGTCTCGACCATGCCACAAGGCCAAGCCATCCAGGTACTTGCTTCTAGGTCTTGCCCTTGGTCTGTTCCCCTCGATCTTACCAGTTGTCACCAAATTCTCCAATCCATTTCTTCTCATAACATGCCCAAAAAATTTTGACTGTCTACGTCTAATTTCTCTAATCAATTTACGATCTTCATTTGTTTCTTGAAGGACTTGTTCATTGGTCTTTCTGGCTGTCCATGGTATTCTTTGCATTTTCCTCAGAAACCACATCTCTACAGCCATCAGATGTTTTTCAGCCTGACTGCTCATTGTCCACGCTTCACATCCATATAAAAGTACAGGTTCAATGTAGCATCTCAACACTCTTTTTCTCGTTTCAATTGACATCTTTTTATTGGTCAATATGTTTTTCATCTTGCTAAAGGCTACTTTTGCCATGGCGATTCTTGTTCTAATCTCTTCAAGGCATCTCCCATCAGATGTTATTACTGTTCCGAGATAATTGTACCTGCTCACTTGTTGAAGAATATTCCCATTTACTTGTATATTACATTGTGGTATTTCGTCCTTCCTAGTGACGACCATAATCTGTGTCTTTTTACAATTTAATTCTAACCCTAGTTGTTCACTGTGTGTAACAATCGCATCTACTAAATTTTGCAGGTCCTGTTCATTGTCTGCAATCAAGACTGTATCATCTGCATATCTAATGTTATTGATGCATCGTCCCCCAATGTTGATTCCTTCCATATCTTCAATATTTCTGAAAATACTTTCACTGTACAGGGAAAACAGATCTGGAGACATTACACATCCCTGTCTCACACCCCTTTTAATAGGCTGATATTGGCTTACTTCATTATCAACTCTTATGGCAGCTTGTTGTTTCCAATATATGTGTTTTACAAGTCTAAGATCTTTTCCATCAATTTGTAGATCTTCAAGCATCCTTATCATGTTGACATGTCTCACTTTATCAAAAGCCTTTGTGTAGTCAATAAAGCAAAGGTGTAGATCTTTGTTTACTTCTATAGAACGTTCGATTATGTTTCTCAGTATATACACAGCATTTACTGTACCCTTGCCTTCCACAAACCCACATTGTTCTTCTCCTATTTCAGGTTGTATTTTCCTCCTAACTCTTTGCATGATAATTCTTAGCAAAATCTTCGTGATGTGACTCATTATACTAATTGTTCGATGTTGATCACATTCCAAGGCTACTGATTTCTTTGGGATTGCAATAAATACAGAATTACATAACTCCTGAGGTATATTTCCAGTATCATATATTGTATTAAGCAGACTGGTAACTTTATCTATTCCATATTCTTCTAAAGCATTAATCATTTCTGTTGTGACGCTGTCTGAACCGGGGGTCTTGCCAGATTTCATATGGTTAAGCGCATTCTGAACCTCCATCTTTAAAATTGCTGGTCCTTCATTATTATTTTGGACATCATACTGTTCGTCTCTGTTATCGTCATAAAGGTTTTTCACATAATCTGACCATTCATGTAAGATCTGATCTTTTTCTATTATGACTCTTCCATCTTTTGTCTTTAGGCAGCCTGCTGATGTACGTGTTCTTTGATTAGTAAGCTCCTGAATTCTTTTGTGCATTAGTTTCGCATTGTTACTGTTGTGTTGTTTTTCAATTTCTCTGCAATTTTTCTCAAGCCATGTTTCTTTTGCCTCCTTACATAAGGTTCTCACTTTTCTGTGAATTTCTTCATATTTGGCAGGATTATTTTTGTTCTGTCTTCTTGTTTCCATTAGTTGTAAAATTTCTTCAGTCATCCATGTCTTACGGCCCACTTTCTTTACTTTTGGAATAGTTTATTCTGCTGCGCAACTGATTGAATTCTTCATCGTTTCCCATTGATCATCTACATCTTGAAACAGGATCTCTAGATCAGACAATATATCAAATTTGTTCTTTACTTCTATGTTAAAATTATCTTGTATTTCTTTGTCAGTTTTCAATTTGCACAAGTCATATTTAGGGTTTCCTGCTGTATACTTGACTTTCTTTAACTTTACCCTCAATGTGCCTGTAATTAATCTGTGATCACTGTAACAGTCTGCATTTGGAACTGTTTTTACGACTGTTAACACATTTCGAAACCTTTTGCTAATCAGGATGTAATCTATCTGGTTTTTAATCCTGCTGTCTGGACTCCTCCATGTCCATAATCTTCTAGGATGCTGTTTAAACCAGGTGTTTCCTACAACCATTTCTTGTTCTTTTGCCCATTCTACAAGTCTGTATCCTCTTTCATTTCTCTCTCCCAAACCATGGTTGCCTACACTGCATCCATCGCCTTGCTGTCCTATTTTTGCGTTGAAATCACCCATTATGATATTTATTTCTGATTTTTTGCAGTTCTTCAAAGCAGACTCCACGTCATTATAAAATTCCTCTATGCTTTCTTCACTGCTTTCACTTGTTGGGGCATATACTTGAATGACATTTATTTTAAAAGGTCTTCCGTTTAATTTTACTAATAGGACTCTGTCTGACACAGCATGATATCCTTTGACAGAATTTGATGTTTGCTTATCTAATATAATGGCTACACCTCTTTGCTGTTCTTCTCCCCCAGAGTAAATAATCTTACAATCCTCTCCTGTCCTTATCCCTGCTCCTTTCCATCTCGTTTCCGATACTCCTAATATGTTAATCTTCTCTCTCCCCATTTCTTTTTTGATGTTTTCTAATTTTCCATCTGCATTCATTGTTCTAACGTTCCAAGTTCCTACTTTCAATGATATTAATCTGTTGCACCTAGTAGCCTGTTGACGGTCTGGAGTCACCTGGTGCGCATGACTATCACTACCGGGCGAGGCTGCTCCTATGGAGCACCCATTTACGCCGTTTCTCTGATTATCGATGATTTCACACAACATGATTTTCTTGGCATCTGTAAAGAAGGTAGTTTGCCATTGCTTTCCTTCCTAGCAGTGACCATACTGGTCAGTGACCGTAGCCATTGTCTCCTCAAAATAGAGATCCTCTGCCTACCGTCGTGAAGGTGGAGACCATAACCTACAACTATCTGTTGGCTGCTCTCCATCTTCATCCACCACCTGCACCCATGGCTTCACGTAACCCTGATCGGGGGGCTAAACGGGTACTCCACCTTGCCCACCTTGCAGTATACATCCCGTAGGCTAGCGGAGGGAAGGAGGCACCTTACTTCTCCTTTGATAGGGGATACCCCTACCCCGCTACCCCTAAAGAGAGAAAAAGACCTCTAAAGAGATATTACTGGAACAAACAAAAAAACAAGCTAAGAAGAAATGAACGATGGAAGAAATCTTAAAATTCATGAACAAATGGAAAAAAGTAAAATGACAAAGAAGAATATGATAAGACAGATAAATAATTAAGAGGTAAACTTAAACAGGCATAAGAAAATTGGTTAATAAAGCTATGTAACCATGTTGAAATATATTCTATTAATGAAACCCCAAAAAATATGAACTGACAAATAGTGATTTGACAGCAGAAGAATAAGATTAAACACAGCATGTTTGAAAACAAAGACAGTCTCAGAATGTCTCAGATTAAAATTCAGTAATTCAAAAGACTGAATGAATATTTAAGAATGTTTTATGATAAAGAAAGAGCAGAATTTACAGAAGAAAGTAAACTAGAAGGGCCACATATACTGAATGAACAAGGCACTGATACTATCAAACATGAAGAAAGGAAAAATGCCTGGAAGTGCTGGGATAATTTAGAATAGAAATATTGATTAAACTGTTGAATGGTATTTACAACAGTAGATATATCAATCAATCAATCATGTGCCATGCCGGAAAGCGTGGGCGGTCATGACTCGCCATTTCGCTCGATCACCAGTGTCGTGGATCAGCTCAGTGTTCCTGTCTCGTCCATGCCATGTGGCCAAGCCATCCAGGTATTTTCCTCTCGGTCTTCCTCTTGGTCTATTCCCCTCGATCTTGCCAGTTGTCACTAAGTTCTCCAATCCATTTCTTCTCATAACATGTCCAAAAAATTTTGACTGTCTACGTCTAATTTCTCTAATCAGTTTACGATGTTCATTTGTCTCCTGTAGTACTTGGTCATTGGTTTTTCTGTCTGTCCATGGTATTCTCTGCATTTTCCTCAGAAACCACATTTCTGCAGCCATCAGATGCTTTAAAGCTTGACTGCTCATTGTCCAAGTTTCACATCCATACAAAAGAACAGGCTCTATGTATCCCCTCAACACTCTTTTTCTCGTTTCAATTGACATCTTCTTATTGGTCAGAATGTTTTTCATCTTGCTAAAGGCTACTTTCGCCATGGCGATTCTTGTTCTAATCTCTTCAAGGCATCTCCCATCAGATGTTATAACTGTTCCAAGATAATTGTACCGATTCACTTGTTGAAGAATATTTCCATTTACTTGTATATTACATTGTGGCACTTCTTCCTTCCTAGTGACGACCATAACCTGAGTCTTTTTACAATTTAATTCTAACCCCAGTTGCTCACTGTGTACAACAACCGTATCTACTAATTGTTGCAGGTCCTGCGCATTGTCTGCAATTAATACTGTATCATCTGCATATCTAATGTTATTGATGTTTCGTCTTCCAATGCTGATTCCATTTATATCCTCTACATTTCTGAAAATATTTTCACTGTACAGGGAAAAAAGATCTGGAGACATCACACATCCCTGCCTAACACCTCTCTTAATTGGCTGATACTGTCCCACTTCATTATCAATCCTTATTGCAGCTTGTTGTTTACAATATATGTTTTTTATAAGTCTAATGTCTTTCCCATCAATTTGTAGATCTGCAAGCATATCCACCATGCTGACATGTCTAACGCTATCAAAAGCCTTTGTATAGTCAATAAAGCAAAGATGTATATCCTTGTTTACTTCTATAGCACGTTCAATAACTGTTCGCAGCATATACACAGCATTTACTGTACCCTTTCCTTCTACAAACCCGCATTGTTCTTCCCCTATTTCAGGTTGTATCTTCTTCCTCATTCTTTGCATGATAATTCTTAGCAAAATCTTTGTGATGTGACTCATTATACTAATTGTTCTATGTTGATCACATTCCAAGGTTCCTGATTTCTTTGGGATTGCAATACCTAGCGTTATATTGAAATCTGTATTTATATCTTTATTCTAGAGACTCCTGGTAATTGAATGTGAACATTTTCATATAATAAGCCTCATATATGATGTCACCAAACTTCAGCTATGAATAATGAGAAGAATAAGGAAAATAAAGATGGAAACCAGTGAAGAACAGTGGGTTTGTATAAGAGAACGGGGCAAATAATGCAGTATACATATTCAGAACATAGAAATATCAGGTCAACTGAGACAGAAAGACATATACTTGTGCTTGGTAGATTACCAAGGCATTTGATCAAGTGAACCATGATGACATGAGAATCTTGGGGGATATTATTATGGGAAAGATCCCAGCATAATAAAGAATATTTATTGGAAACAAGTAGCTGCAATTAAAATGGTAACTAATGCAGACAAATGTCAACAGATAATGCAAGGAGTAAGACAGTGTTTTGTCATTAGATCTCTTCTCTCTCTTTAGCAGATTAGAGAGAGGTCAGTGATAGACAGGGAATACCGTTTGGAGGTTAAACGAATAGGTTAAAAGAATATAAACAATTTACTTAATGGAGATGACACAGTTTTATGTGTGTGTGTGGAAAAATATGCCAGTGTTTCTACTTACATGAGACATTTTGCTACTATAATTGGGCACATACAATAAGATTACAATCATCATATCCAGATATTTCTTTTGACTTCTTTACAGCTTTGTGGTGGAGTAGGGGTAATTCATCACAACTGCACACCAGAGTTTCAAGCAAATGAAGTTAGAAAAGTCAAAGTAAGTATATCTGTATGTCAAGTGAGGAATTGTAGTTGTGTGGTGGCATAATGGTGACAATGGTCAAGGTTCAACCCCCAGCAGAGGCCAGATGATTTTTCTCAGATCAGCACGGCTCTGGGGTCGACCCAGTCTCAAAAATTGAAATCTGACAATTTTCTGAATTTTCGGCGAATTGTCTAGAAGGGAAGGTGACGAGGGAGGGGACTGGCCATCCCACCTGATGTCATTTCCTAGAATATATGAACTCCTAACACTTCACACCCCATTGGCAGTGTCTGCTGTGGGACTTCAGTTTCCATATAAACAGTGTAATCAGGTAGACCATATCATTTGACTAAGGATGTTAATAAAAAATATATAAATGATGAAACAATATTTATGTTTCATGCACGACCAAAATGTTTTTGTCCGAGAGCAGCATGTGAAACTAATTACACCTTCAAAAAATGGGCTTAGAAGAAAAAGATACAAGACTCAATAGTTATCTGTATTGTGAACAATCAGTTAGGAAAATAATTACTCATAAAATATAAGCATATAGGGAGGGGTATGTGTTGTCACTATGCCCTTTCCACATCCATAGAGACAAAGAAACCTCAAGCAGTGCAAGCAAATATCTAGGTTGAGCATTATTGGAAGATTAATGAAAAACTCTAGATATGCTATCAATTCAGTGTTATCAGACATAAAGAAGCAGGAGTTAAGTCTTGTTGAGCAAGCCAGCCGACTGTCTGTAGAATGTGGCAAATGTGTAAATATTACTTTTGTTATTGTATGGAAAAGAAATGATTGTGTTTTGTGTGTGACTGCATACACACGTATGGGTTGGTGCATGCATACACCAAATGCCTTGAAACAAATTCAGCATTGTTGTGAAAAACTCTGGGAAAATACTGGCTGCAGGATTGTATTTTTTTCAATGAGTTCAGGGCTGAAGTCAACCAAACTTCATAAACTTGTTTCTAGAAAGGAAATGCAGTAAGAAGGAGACTTCACATGTTGTGACCTAGTATGTGGTACCTACAATGGTACCACGGCGAAGAGGTTACAGATGCAGATCATAATCTTGCATATTGCGTTCAAAACACAGCTATGGGCGATTTGGCAGCAGATCATCTTACGTTGGGCATTTATGAAATGGTATGTATGCCGATCGTTCAGAAAGCAATGGCAAACTACTGAAAGTAAACTTGCCCATGAATCACGAACAGCCAAAAAATGCTGGAGTGATACCTACATTCTGTATAGGATATGTAACTAACTAACAATGGTATCTCTGCCCTTTCCCATAGCTGTTTCTTCAATAATATACATATTCTATACATCTGGATAATTTTCTTGTTTACAAAGTTTGATGAAGCAAGGAATTTTACATGAAAGACACTTTTTGTGAAGTTAATAATTGTGGCATAACCTCTGTACTCTGTTATGCTTGAAGTCTATATGTTGTTACTGAAGCTATCTTCCAACTCTATAGTGCTGTAGTGTGTCAGCTACCATACATCTTTGTCTTTCTGGTTTCTCTCTTTGTCTTTGACTCTTTCTCCTCCCACCATCAGTCTTTACACACATTCACACCTTCATTAATTTATGGTATATCCCTATTTCTCATTCTCCAGGCTCCTCACATCACACCACTGACTGACCATTTCATGCTTGAAATAAAATGTAGTTCTTGTAACATTGAACTCATATCAAAAGTCTCTATAGTAAACATATTATTCCTTTTCAGAAATATGAACAAGGCTTCATTTTGGACCCCATTGTAATGTCACCAAAACATACAGTTGGTGATGTCGTGGCGGCAAGGCAGAAGTATGGGTTTTCTGGCATTCCTATTACAGTAAATGGCCATATGGGAGAGAAGCTTGTGGGTCTCGTCACACAGAGAGATATAGATTTTCTGTCACAGAGTGAATACTCAACATGTATTGAGAATGTATGTACTTGTATTCTTACATTATGACATACGTTATTCATATTAATGGGGGGGGGGGGGGGGGGGGGGGAGAAGGTGACAATGACTTAGAGCTTATGGTGTCAGGCTCAGAGGGCACCGGGTTTGATCCAATCAACTGCTCACATGATCACTTGGGTAGTGAGGTCAGATATCTAACCTGCTCGGATAATGGTGAAAAACTGGATGTCTCTGTCTACAAGCTGCACATGTTAGAGATCCCATGGCAGTTGGAAAAGAAATCCCACGGCAGTTGGAAATTGCAAGAGTATTCCCCCATCCACAGCATTGGGAAATTGCAAGAGTATTCCCCCATCCGTAGCAGTTGGAAATTGCAAGAGTATACCCCCATCTGTAGCAGTTGGAAATTGCAAGAGTGTTCCCCCATCCGTAGCAGTTGGAAATTGCAAGAGTATACCCCCATCTGTAGCAGTTGGAAATTGCAAGAGTGTTCCCCCATCCGTAGCAGTTGGAAATTGCAAGAGTATTCTCCATCCACGGCATTGGGAAATTGCAAGAGTATTCTCCATCCACGGCATTGGGAAATTGCAAGAGTTTTCCCCCATCCGAAGCAGTTGGAAATTGCAAGAGTTTTTCCCCTCTGGCAACATTGTTAAGGGGAAAAAATCTACGCACGAGAGAGCCTGTTACCTTGGACAAAATCTCTTCAGAGGAAATAAAAGAGGATGGTTATATCAATATATCATTTTAATAATATAATATATAGTGGATGTTTATTTAATTTAGGTTATTGGAATAGACATGCATGTCAAGCATAGATTTTTTTAGAAAAACAATTGTTAGACAATAAATACTTACAGAATTAAGAGCTCTAAGGCGTGTTTCTCACAATGTGGTATAGGTTAAGACATCTGTGATCTACATCTGTAGACAATCTAATACATTCTGCCTTTCAATTTCTTTATTTTGTATTTCTATATTTATACATCTTCTTCTCAAACACCAACCAGAATATATTTACAAATTATAGCAATTAGTTGATTATTAATGACTCTGTAGGGCTGTTCCTGTAATAAATTTCTTTCTGTATTTCTCAAATATTTTATGCTATTGAAAGAACTGCTTATTTACCAATGTCACTTAATTGGTTAATAAGGCTTTTAAAGGTGAATCTAAAAATTAACTAGAATTGACATGCTTGCTTGCTTGATTGTGTTCGTTGGCTTGAGCTCCAATGTGAAGTCCTGTATGTCGGATGAAGGCATCCTGTTGTCCAACATCAGTGTGATGTCATACAGGACCTGAGGTCTGCGTGTGTATCCGTTGTTCCATGTCTGGCTTATTGGTGTGCAGACTGGTAGTTCCTTGCCGTACAGGCAGACACTCTCCGACTTTGGAGGAATCGGTGATCCTACTGACTTTAGCCAGGACCCCGAAGGGACCTGTTGCCCAGGATGCTCGACGAGGGCACGTCAGTAGGTCTTGGCCTGTATATAACCTGGCCCTGGTGCCTTGGAAACACCTCTGCGTCCCTAGAATTGACATCATAGCACTCGAGATATACTCTCATGTGCTCTGCCACTTTTGGATGCCTGGGTATGGGCAATCTGATTGTTCCATTGGTGCACTGATTGTTCCAATGGTGCACTGATTTTTCCAGTGGTGCACTGATTGTGAATATGTCTACATTGTTCTCGCCTGTTATTGCTTTTGTTGTATGCTTCCTTGTAAATAACCCTGTTGTGATCAACATTTATTTTGATTTTAAACCAAAGTGCACTGATCTTGAATTGTTCAGTGGTTATGAAAATGTGAAAAAAGTACACAAACTTTGGTGTCATATGGTACTTGCATTCTGTATGTGGCACAGGTGATGACACATGTTGAAGATCTCACAGTTGCCAAGGCTGGGATTACATTAAAAGATGCCAACCTCATTTTACAGAAAAGCAAGAAAGGTTTGTTTAAGTTCATGATGTCTTTAGATGAATTATTAATATGCTCTGTTTAATGTGGCACAGAATGTATAACACACTCTTTAACTGCACGACGTGTTGAAGTTCAGTGTTACATCTGTAGAGTGTATCTGTTTTAGCAATCCATATGGAGGACAATACTGCAGAACATATCCAGCAGTTTGCTTGCCTAGTCCACACATACATGGTGGTGAGACAGGGAGATCATGTTGGTGTGTTTATTGTCTGAATAGCTCTCTTTGTCTCAAAGTGTGAGATCGCATTGTGTTTGCAGATATGCCTGCTTTTAGTTTCCTGGTACTCTAGTTTGATGAGATCCACTGCAATATGTTTCCTTGTCTGTCAGAGCTTTAATGCATTTCTAAGTTGTAGGAGCTTTCCACATATGGGAGCTTTCCACTTATGGGAGCTTGTGTATCAGTATAGATAACTACCTGGTGGCAGTTGGAGTTGATGTTATACATAATATATACAGCTTGACCTTTAGCCTGAGCTTCTGTTGTATAATTGAAGCAGAATTCACCTGATGTATAATTGGGGCAGAATTCACTAGAGGTGTTTGCAAAATTGGAGCAGAATTCACCTAATGTTGTTGTATAATTGGAGCAGAATTCACCTGATGTTGTATAATTAGAGCAGAATTCACTAGAGATTGTTGTATAATTGGAGCAGAATTCATCAGAGGTTGTTGTATAATTGGAGCAGAATTCACTAGAGGTTGTTGTATAATTGGAGCAGAATTCACCAGAGGTTGTATAATTGGAGCAGAATTCACCTGATGTATAATTGGGGCAGAATTCACTAGAGGTGTTTGTATAATTGAAGCAGAATTCACCTAATGTTGTTGTATGATTGGGGCAGAATTCACCAGAGGTTGTTGTATAATTGAAGCAGAATTCACCAGAGGTTGTTGTATAATTGGAGCAGAATTCACCAGAGGTTGTATAATTGGAGCAGAATTCACCATAGGTTGTATAATTGGAGCAGAATTCACCAGAGGTTGTTATATAATAGGAGCAGAATTCACTAGAGATTGTTGTATAATTGGAGCAGAATTCATTTGAAGTTGTATAATTGGAGCAGAATTCACTAGGGATTGTTGTATAATTGGGGCAGAATTCACTAGAGGTGTTTGTATAATTGAAGCAGAATTCACCTGATGTTGTATGATTGGAGCAGAACTCCCCAGAGGTTGTATAATTGGAGCAGAATTCACCAGAGGTTGTTCTGTAATTGGAGCAGAATTCATCTGATGTTGTTGTATGATTGAAGCAGAATTCACCAGAGCTTGTTGTATAATTGGAGCAGAATTCACCAGAGGTTGTTCTGTAATTGGAGCAGAATTCACCTGATGTTGTATAATTGGAGCAGAATTCACTAGAGATTGTTGTATAATTGGGGCAGATTTCACTAGAGGTGTTTGTATAATTGAAGCAGAATTCACCTAATGTTGTTGTATGATTGGGGCAGAATTCACCAGAGGTTGTTGTATAATTGAAGCAGAATTCACCAGAGGTTGTTGTATAATTGGAGCAGAATTCACCAGAGGTTGTATAATTGGAGCAGAATTCACCAGAGGTTGTATAATTGGAGCAGAATTCACCAGAGGTTGTATAATTGGAGCAGAATTCACCATAGGTTGTATAATTGGAGCAGAATTCACCAGAGGTTGTTATATAATAGGAGTAGAATTCACTAGAGATTGTTGTATAATTGGAGCAGAATTCATTTGAAGTTGTATAATTGGAGCAGAATTCACTAGGGATTGTATAATTGGGGCAGAATTCACTAGAGGTGTTTGTATAATTGAAGCAGAATTCACCTGATGTTGTATGATTGGAGCAGAACTCCCCAGAGGTTGTATAATTGGAGCAGAATTCACCAGAGGTTGTTCTGTAATTGGAGCAGAATTCATCTGATGTTGTTGTATGATTGAAGCAGAATTCACCAGAGCTTGTTGTATAATTGGAGCAGAATTCACCAGAGGTTGTTCTGTAATTGGAGCAGAATTCACCTGATGTTGTATAATTAGAGCAGAATTCACTAGAGATTGTTGTATAATTGGAGCAGAATTCATCAGAGGTTGTTGTATAATTGGAGCAGAATTCACTAGAGGTTGTTGTATAATTGGAGCAGAATTCACCAGAGGTTGTATAATTGGAGCAGAATTCACCTGATGTATAATTGGGGCAGAATTCACTAGAGTGTTTGTATAATTGAAGCAGAATTCACCTAATGTTGTTGTATGATTGGGGCAGAATTCACCAGAGGTTGTTGTATAATTGAAGCAGAATTCACCAGAGGTTGTTGTATAATTGGAGCAGAATTCACCAGAGGTTGTATAATTGGAGCAGAATTCACCATAGGTTGTATAATTGGAGCAGAATTCACCAGAGGTTGTTATATAATAGGAGCAGAATTCACTAGAGATTGTTGTATAATTGGAGCAGAATTCATTTGAAGTTGTATAATTGGAGCAGAATTCACTAGGGATTGTTGTATAATTGGGGCAGAATTCACTAGAGATGTTTGTATAATTGAAGCAGAATTCACCTGATGTTGTATGATTGGAGCAGAACTCCCCAGAGGTTGTATAATTGGAGCAGAATTCACCAGAGGTTGTTCTGTAATTGGAGCAGAATTCATCTGATGTTGTTGTATGATTGAAGCAGAATTCACCAGAGCTTGTTGTATAATTGGAGCAGAATTCACCAGAGGTTGTTCTGTAATTGGAGCAGAATTCACCTGATGTTGTATAATTGGAGCAGAATTCACTAGAGATTGTTGTATAATTGGGGCAGATTTCACTAGAGGTGTTTGTATAATTGAAGCAGAATTCACCAGAGGTTGTATAATTGGAGCAGAATTCACCAGAGGTTGTATAATTGGAGCAGAATTCACCATAGGTTGTATAATTGGAGCAGAATTCACCAGAGGTTGTTATATAATAGGAGTAGAATTCACTAGAGATTGTTGTATAATTGGAGCAGAATTCATTTGAAGTTGTATAATTGGAGCAGAATTCACTAGGGATTGTTGTATAATTGGGGCAGAATTCACTAGAGGTGTTTGTATAATTGAAGCAGAATTCACCTGATGTTGTATGATTGGAGCAGAACTCCCCAGAGGTTGTATAATTGGAGCAGAATTCACCAGAGGTTGTTCTGTAATTGGAGCAGAATTCATCTGATGTTGTTGTATGATTGAAGCAGAATTCACCAGAGCTTGTTGTATAATTGGAGCAGAATTCACCAGAGGTTGTTCTGTAATTGGAGCAGAATTCACCTGATGTTGTTGTATAATTGGAGCAGAATTCACCTGATGTTGTTGTATGATTGGAGCAGAATTCACCAGAGGTTGTTCTGTAATTGGAGCAGAATTCACCAGAAGTTGTATAATTGGAGTAGAATTCACCAGAAGAATTATAACTTGTCTCACTGGTTGTAAGGATAAAACATACAGATGCCCGCACCTCCATTTATAATAGCTGTTATTGGTGAACTATCTATGTAGGTGTGTATCTGTGATAGTTGAGGATAGCCTTCTTTCTTCTTCTTTTACCCTTCATGTCCCATTTGGGATAGGCCCTCATCCCACTCAGTCCAAGCCCTCCTATCCTTAGCTATCTCATACAGCCCTGTCCATGTCCTTCCCACGTTGTTCATTTGTTTCTATATCTCTTCTCAAGTTTTTCAGTCTTTCTATTTCTTTTGACCTGTGGATTCCAGACAAAGGTCTTTCTAGTTCTGTTATTCTCAGATTTTCTCAATATGTTTCCTATCCAGCACCAGCGTCTTTATTCACCGCCTGGTACATTGGTGTAGCCTTCTTTGGTCATGCTCATTGTTTCCATTTGACCTTGCTCAGGTCTGATTGAGAGACCTCTGATGTGCTGATGAATACAACCACAGAAGGGATCGTTGTTGACACCCATGTTTCACAGCTTCCTCTCACAACTAAGTTAAAAGTTTACACATTTTACAAAAAGTGCATATGTTTGTTCCTTTGTTCGTGTCTCTGAGTTTGCAGATGACTGAAGAGTTGTAATCTCTTGCCCAAGCATTCATTGTTATGACAGATTAGGTTTAAACAGCCATGTTTCATTGATAGCAATTCCTTTTCTTACTCAAGATTAGAAGTGGTCCCTGAAGAAATCACTATCATAACTGCATCTTGTGTTCTAGAGATTTATACTGAAATGAAAAGACATTTTAAAGTCATCTATGTTTCAGTTATGATTACTGTGATGTGTAGGATCTGTGCTGACTGCGTAAATATATTCACATTATCTTCAGACAATTATACTACATCATTTGTCTACGTAATGCAAGTGGCATGGGTGTAATTTCCAGTTGAGGGGGGATTTTTCTCCCGACTTCTCTGAAATTAACCCAGCTTATTAAAATGGGGACCATTAGTTATCTGGGAAGGAAAAGTGACATTAAAGTCACTCTACCTCTGTAACATAGTATAAGTGAAGTCCTATTACTCACAACCCTTCAATAGTATCTGCTGGAGAATTACTGTTACCTTTAATTTTCTGTTCAACAGGCAAACTTCCAATAGTCAATGAAGAAGGGGAGCTCGTGTCATTGATAGCTCGCACAGATATGAAGAAGAACAAGGAGTTCCCTCTAGCTTCTAAAGATGACAAGTAAGGATCTGGGTTATGTAGACATCTCTTCTTTTTCACACACTTCCAGACATCAGTTGGAATATTTTTATAGAAAACAGCAGTCATCTTGAGCTATATTGACATCTGTATAGAGTTTGTCCTCAAATCGTGTGGGTGTAGGTCAAAATACTTGCATCTGTTCTGCATGTCTTTAGTTTATTATGCAAGTGGTTTTTCTGCATATTATGTTCCATGCAGTCTGAAGATTGTTACTAATGGACTTTGGTAATAAGCATCATTTCTCTGGTGGCTTGAATGCTCTGATTCCCACTGTGTTCTATAAGTGCTTCTTATGAACCTCTTGGCCTCAGCATATATGTCAGGCTGAGGTAGTCTTCCACCTTCCTTTGCCAGTCTGTTAGCCTCTTCATTTCCAGCTATGTAGCACGTGATACAATGCATTGCCCTTTTGAATTTTTGACTATGTCCATGAAATGTGCTCTTCAGTCTGCTTGTTTGCTGCTGCAATGATTTTTCTCTTCAGTATTGAAATATTTCACTTTGCAAATTTTACTTTTTCAGCAGCATTTCTGCCGTATTTTTCAAGGTCTCTGCTCTGAAGTTACTTGAGACTTTTTCAGTTGCCATTGGCTTTTTTTTCCTTTATCTTTTGCTCCATTTTTTTAAGATTCAGGAGACATGTCTTTTTGTTAGTTGATCCGCTTGTATATTCATGGGTCCACGTACCACTTGTGTAACATGTCTGTGTATATTCATGGGTCCACTTACCACTTGGGAAACATTTCTGTGTATATGCATGGGTCCATGTGCTGTTTGTGTAACATGTCTGTGTATATCATAGGTCCACGTGCTGCTTGGGTAACATATTGATGTTGTTTATGGCTGTGTTTCTTTCTCGTTCATTAATATTGTTCTCAATACCAGGGATGCTTTCTGTCATTTTAGACATGCAGTGTTGTCTTCTTCATCTTGTGTGTTGTTGATGGGGTTGTTTGTTATGTTAAGTTTATGATCTGTCTTAAACTTTATTTGTGCAGATTCTACAAAGCTATTTCACTTTAGTCTAGATCTTAAACCTCTGTTACATATGGTGGTCTGCCAATCTTTTACATTTTTCTGTTTGTTGCTTGGCTCTGCTATTGGTTGTATGTAGCCTAGAGGGCTGTATCCTGGTGCCTAGTGTAACATCTCCCCCCCCCCCCCATTAGCCTAGAGGGCTGTATCCTGATGCCTAGTGTAACATTTTCCCCTCCAACACTAGCCTAGAGGGCTGTATCCTGGTGACTAGTGTAACATCTCCCCCCCCCCCCCCCCCCCCATTAGCCTAGAGGGCTGTATCCTGATGCCTAGTGTAACATTTTCCCCTCCAGCACTAGCCTAGAGGGCTGTATCCTGGTGCCTAGTGTAACATCTCCCCCCCATTAGCCTAGAGGGCTGTATCCTGATGCCTAGTGTAACATTTTCCCCTCCAGCACTAGCCTAGAGGGCTGTATCCTGATGCCTAGTGTAACATTTTCCCCTCCAACACTAGCCTAGAGGGCTGTATCCTGGTGCCTAGTGTAACATCTCCCCCCCCCATTAGCCTAGAGGGCTGTATCCTGGTGACTAGTGTAACATTTTCCCCTCCAACACTAGCCTAGAGGGCTGTATCCTGGTGACTAGTGTAACATCTCTCTCTCTCTCTCTCTCTCTCTCTCTCTCTCTCTCTCTCTCTCTCTCTCTCTCTCTCTCTCTCTCTCGTTCTCTCTCCCCCTCCCCCCATTAGCCTAGAGGGCTGTATCCTGGTGCCTAGTGTAACATCTTCTCTCCCCCCCCCCCTCCCCCCTTCTCCTTTAGCCTAGAGGGCTGTATCCTGGTGTCTAGTGCAACATTTTCCCCTCCAACACTTAGCCTATTATTTAAGAGGCAGGAGGTCAGCATAGTAGAGTGGATAAGAGCGCTTGCTCTTAAACTTCCAGTGTGCTGATGTCAAGGTAGCAGGTTCAACCCCCACACCGGTCAGTTGGACTAAAATGTTGACTTCAGGATGTAAATTACAAGTACCTCAGAAGTCGCATGTGTGGAGAAATGTCATCAGAGCCTCTCAAGTTTAACATAGACTTTGACTTCAAGATGTTCATGCTAGCTCCTTATGTCTCTGACAGTTGTTGTTAGGTATGCTAAAGAAAATAGTCTAGCAGGTTCCTAAGCACAGAATAACAATGACCTCTGGCATCTTGAACCCTGCAACAACAGACAGTAGATAAAGTTCAGCTATATGATTATGCTTTAACTGTTTATGGCGAAGATAATCAGTTTTTCAGAATTTAATTTCATGCTGAAATCAGTGGAAATGGTTGTTTTAAAAAATATATGTTTTTAGGGGTGTTTTGGCTATTTTACTGTTTTCAAAAAATATTTATGTTAGATACCTAAAGCTGTTTTGATCTTTTAAACACTTTTAATACTCATGCTTGCATTCAAAATCATCAGTTTAACAGCTTTAGCAATATCTCATGTAACGTATACAGGCTGAATAAAAGAACACACATTATGACTAATATGATCAACAAATGGAAAAATTCACAGACACAAGTGAAAACTTTGATCAAAGTCTTTATGAATGAACAAGAAAAATAAAGAAGTTTATCTCAACATACAAAAAGTAGTCCAATCAATAAGACTAGGGATAGAAAATGGAGATATGGAGCGAGAATGATGTGTAGGAAATGAAGCGGGGAAAAAAAAAGAAATGGAAAATAGATACATGTACAGACACATACAAAC
Organism: Cepaea nemoralis; assembly: GCA_014155875.1. Classification (NCBI taxonomy): domain Eukaryota; kingdom Metazoa; phylum Mollusca; class Gastropoda; order Stylommatophora; family Helicidae; genus Cepaea; species Cepaea nemoralis. The sequence continues at coordinate 531,761 of JACEFZ010006805.1, forward strand.
AGCATTTTCTGTGAATTGCAAACATAAGCATAAGTTTGCTTGAGGTAATGCTGAGCAGTTAAATTATGGCAGTAATATCATGAAGTATTGGTCACTACTTGTGTAACTAAGCTAACACTGTATTTGTTTCTTTAGGAAACAGCTGTTGGTTGGAGCAGCAGTTGGAACACATGATGGTGACAGAGAACGAATAGCGCAACTAGCAGCAGCAGGAGTTGATTTTCTCGTACTGGTATGTATTGCTAATTTGCTTGACTTCAGGAGTTGATTTTCTTGTACTGGTATGTATTGCTAATTTGCTTGACTTCAGGAGTTGATTTTCTGGTACTGGTGTGTATTGCTAATTTGCTTGACTTCAGGAGTTGATTTTCTGGTACTGGTATGTATTGCTAATTTGCTTGACTTCAGGAGTTGATTTTCTGGTACTGGTATGTATTGCTAATTTGCTTGACTTCAGGAGTTGATTTTCTTGTACTGGTGTGTATTGTTAATTTGCTTGACTTCAGGAGTTGATTTTCTTGTACTGGTGTGTATTGCTAATTTGCTTGACTTCAGGAGTTGATTTTCTTGTACTGGTGTGTATTGCTAATTTGCTTGACTTCAGGAGTTGATTTTCTGGTACTGGTGTGTATTGCTAATTTGCTTGACTTCAGGAGTTGATTTTCTTGTACTGGTATGTATTGCTAATTTGCTTGACTTCAGGAGTTGATTTTCTGGTACTGGTGTGTATTGCTAATTTGCTTGACTTCAGGAGTTGATTTTCTTGTACTGGTGTGTATTGCTAATTTGCTTGACTTCAGGAGTTGATTTTCTTGTACTGGTGTGTATTGCTAATTTGCTTGACTTCAGGAGTTGATTTTCTTGTACTGGTGTGTATTGCTAATTTGCTTGACTTCAGGAGTTGATTTTCTGGTACTGGTATGTATGTATTGCTAATTTGCTTGACTTCAGGAGTTGATTTTCTTGTACAGGTGTGTATTGCTAATTTGCTTGACTTCAGGAGTTGATTTTCTGGTACTGGTGTGTATTGCTAATTTGCTTGACTTCAGGAGTTGATTTTCTGGTACTGGTATGTATGTATTGCTAATTTGCTTGACTTCAGGAGTTGATTTTCTTGTACAGGTGTGTATTGCTAATTTGCTTGACTTCAGGAGTTGATTTTCTTGTACTGGTGTGTATTGCTAATTTGCTTGACTTCAGGAGTTGATTTTCTTGTACTGGTATGTATTGCTAATTTGCTTGACTTCAGGAGTTGATTTTCTTGCACTGGTGTGTATTGCTAATTTGCTTGACTTCAGGAGTTGATTTTCTTGTACTGGTGTGTATTGCTAATTTGCTTGACTTCAGAAGTTGATTTTCTGGTACTGGTGTGTATTGCTAATTTGCTTGACTTCAGGAGTTGATTTTCTGGTACTGGTGTGTATTGCTAATTTGCTTGACTTCAGGAGTTGATTTTCTCGTACTGGTGTGTATTGCTAATTTGCTTGACTTCAGAAGTTGATTTTCTGGTACTGGTGTGTATTGCTAATTTGCTTGACTTCAGGAGTTGATTTTCTGGTACTGGTGTGTATTGCTAATTTGCTTGACTTCAGGAGTTGATTTTCTTGTACTGGTGTGTATTGCTAATTTGCTTGACTTCAGGAGTTGATTTTCTGGTTCTGGTATGTATTGCTACTTTGCTTGACTTCAGGAGTTAATTTTCTTACATTAGTATATTTATTACATGTTTCTATATTTAAGCAGATTGTTTTTAGGTATATACATTTCCATCTTCAGTTCAAACAGGAGTTGATTTTTCTTGCTTTAGTTTTTGTTGTTTCTGTCTTCTGTTCAAGCAGTAGTTGCTGCTGCTTTGTTCACTGCTAAACATAAGTTGATATTCTTGAATTCTAAGTGTTGTTTCTGTCATCACTTTAAGTAGAAGTTTTGTTCTTGTACAGTGCAGACCTGATAAGGCGAACTCAGCTGGGACCCAAGAAATAGTTCTTCATACAAGAAATTCCTCTTATAAGAAAGCATATAGTAATACATTTATGACGTACAGTACAATATTGTTCTATAATAGTCATAATGTCCGAAGATCTCTACGAGCTGGATTAACATGACTATGGAGAAATCCCATATGACGGAGTCCCCCTATTATAAATAGCCAGCCCTTCCATTGACTGCACCTTCACTTTCCCCATTTCTATGTATTGCAACCGCCAGCTGTTCACTTGTTACTTCTGATTGCTTCTCTGTCTCTGTTTATTTGTTCATTCTAGTTTGAACATTGATATAACTGTTCTGTTACAACTTGTTTGGAAGCTGAAGTTCAAATCTGGCACAAAATAATCTTCATCAACATCAATTTTGTTGTTTAGTTCACTATTTTGCTCATGTCCTTTTTATGACCCCTATTCATTGCTCTTAGTTTTCTTCTTAAAGGAAACAATAACAGCACCTATTACTAAAGCTGTTTTAGCATTGTGGGTTCTGAAGTCGCAAATCAGCACAATGGCTCTGCTTCAGTCATGTGTTAACGAAGACTATTTTGTTTTAATTGTGTATGACTGAGAGCATGCCCCATAATTTTAAAATGGGTATGAAGGGATCGGGTCACTTCATCTGTTAATGTCTTCATATGGTATAATGAACTCACGCTCCTAAGGCAGTGTTTTAACATTATCTTCACAATTCTTTAATCTGTCATTAAGCCTGTGCATGTAATAATATTATAACTGATCTGATCTTTTAGGACTCTTCACAAGGCAACTCTGTCTATCAGATAAACCTGATCCGCTACATAAAAGAGAAATATCCACACATGCAGATTATTGGCGGCAATGGTATGTTGTTTAGTGGCACTGTTCATAGGAATTCCCAATACTTAACTATCCTATTTGCTTACTTACTGTCTAGTGTAGGCTACTTGCCTACTTACTTTACACTGTAGACTAAATGCTTACTTGCTTTACACTATAGACTAAATGCTTTCTTACTTTACACTATAGACTAAATGCTTTCTTACTTTACACTGTAGACTAAATGCTTACTTACTTTACACTATAGACTAAATGCTGACGTACTTTACACTGTAGACTAAATGCTTACTTACTTTACACTATAGACTAAATGCTTTCTTACTTTACACTATAGACTAAATGCTTACTTACTTTACACTATAGACTAAATGCTGACGTACTTTACACTGTAGACTAAATGCTTACTTACTTTACATTGTAGACTAAATGCTTACTTACTTTACACTATAGACTAAATGCTGACGTACTTTACACTGCAGACTAAATGCTTACTTACTTTACACTGTAGACTAAATGCTTTCTTACTTTACACTGTAGACTAAATGCTTACTTACTTTACACTATAGACTAAATGCTGACGTACTTTACACTGTAGACTAAATGCTTACTTACTTTACATTGTAGACTAAATGCTTACTTGCTTTACACTGTAGACTAAATGCTTGCTTACTTTACACTATAGACTAAATGCTTACTTACTATCCCCTATAGACCAAATGCTTACTTAATATCCACTGCAGACTAAGTGCTTACTTACTGTGGTGGCCCAATGTCTTTGAGTCCCCAATGTATGATTATAAAAAAATTCAATAAAAGACTCCCAAGTAATCGAATTCCCTGCATCAACACATACTATACATTTTATATTGTGGGCAGGTTTTATCATGTACACAATTTTGCAGCAACAGCAGCTTATAGATTGACTCTTTGCAATTTCCACATGCACAGAGATGATTAACATGCGCAATAATATACACACACAACATCCTGTTTTTGGTCTTGGTGTGAGTGCTAGGCATCTCATCCACTACCTGAGATTGGGGAAAGCATAGCATCATCAGGTTTCTTTGAAAGAATTCTGAGAATACTTTTTCCCCCAGTAGGGAACCAAACTGTACCCTAACTAAGCTTGAGATAGACACCACACATCTGAGCCACTCCAGCTGTGTGAACCCTCAAATGAATGCAGTGTGGAACCAGAGATTAGAACCTGAAACACATTCTTTATAAATCCCTAGTCTGTGGTAAACTGTTCTCCGAGCATGATGATCTGAGACAAGCAGTGGGCTGATCTCTAGAAGTTGGTGGACTGCAAGACTAGGCCCGCACGGAATAGCATGGTTGATAAGTCTGAATGTCAAAGATAAATTAGACTAATAATCTCATTGTTGTATGCAAATGCACCTGTTGTTTTTTACTGCTGAGCTGTTTCTGTATGAGTTGTTGCAGGTGTGAACTCCTGAGTACCCCACATATTTAATTTCACATACACATGAGATACACTTCACATATTAAATGTGTACCTGTTGCATTTATGTCAACTTTAAGTGCATCTCCTTTTGGAAGTGGTATACTTAACGGCCGGTCTCCCTGGTAAAGGGATCAACAATGTTGTTCATAATCCCATATATCCATGTGGGGGAAACAGCGGCGCAAGATTTGGTAGTGGATCGTGCCACGCTGGTAACTTACAGGGGTATGTGAGCCGGTTGTTCAGATATGGCAAACTACTGAACTTGCCTAGTACATCAGCAGCAGCAGCTGAAAAATGCTGGTGTTGACTGCAACATCCTGTAAGGGATGTGCAACATTAAAACAAAAATAATTAATATCAGAAAGAGCTAGTTAATTCTTTAACACAAATCAACAGCTTTATTGTTGTTATCCTACTGCCAGCAATTTTACTTGGCAATAGAAATCTCTTTTAAATATTTGTTCTTCGCTGCTGAGTGGACACCACTGATTTAGATTGTTGTTCTTTATTATTGTTGATCATTGTTGATAAACTTTGTTTCCCTTCAGTTGTAACTGCAGCACAAGCTAAAAACCTGATAGATGCTGGCGTGGATGGCTTGAGAGTTGGTATGGGCAGTGGCTCTATTTGCATTACCCAAGAAGGTAATCAGTGTTAATTAAATCTGCATGTTTGTGTTTTGCTGTTATCAATACCTAAACATTCAAAAGATATCAAGAATGTCATTTATTAATTGTAAAGTACTTTCAGTTCTTAACCAAGTGAGCCAGACTGAGCCAACTTTCTTTACAGGTACAGCATATTGCAGTTTACTGTGGCATGGGCATGACCTAGTCATTTTCAACCCTCGCAAAAAAAAAAAAAAAAAAATCTCTGACCATGAAAACACAGCTATATAGTTTTGATTCTGACAGAATTGTGTATTATGTTTTTATATTTCTGTAGCAGAAATTCTGGTTTGTTAAGCCACAGTTTCAAAGAAAATAAATATGTGAACATAATGGAAAAGTCACAGATTTGTCCTAATGAAATATACTTTTCATTCATTATTTTTTTTTCAGTCATGGCTGTTGGCCGACCACAGGGAACAGCAGTGTACAAAGTTGCAGAATATGCTCGTAGATTTGGCGTGCCTGTAATTGCCGATGGTGGTATATCTAATGTGGGACACATAATAAAGGCCCTCTCTCTAGGGGCTTCCACAGGTAGGCAGGCTAGTTTGTCTATTTTACTGTCAATTTAAAGACCTCTCCAATCCTACATCTGTCCATGTGCCTGTAATATTCTGTTTATTGAGAGTCAAGCAGATTAATGTGAAGAACCCAAAATATTTCCATGGTTACAGGTCAGTATTTAAGTTACTCCCAAGATCCGTTGTAAGCAAAGTCAGTCTTGTTAGTATGCCAGGTGAGCAACTGAAGCCTTCCCATTACCGCATGTGTGCACAGACAAATAATCCTCAATACCATAGTAGGAAGCTGCAGCGACACAGTGGCCAGGTGATCGCCTGCCAGCCTGGTGGTAATAGGTACGATTACACAGACTTTACTTGCCATGACATTTCCTGGTATCCATCTTGTGCTGGTCGGTCTCCCTGGCCATGGGTTAACTACGTTGTTTGTAATCTCGTATATTCACGTGGGGAAAACAGCAGCTGCGAGATTCGGCAGCGAGTCATGTCACGCTGGTAACTTACAGGGGTATGTGAGTCGGTCGTTCAGAAAGCAATGGCAAACTACTGAACATAAAACTTGCTTAGTGCATCAACAGCAGCTGAAAAATGCTGGTGTTGACTGCAACATCCTATAAGGGATATACAACATATAAAATAAAAATCTTATGCTGGGTTGACCTGGGAGTTATTTGACCAGGTCAATTACACCCAGCTTGATGCAAATTCAACCCCAATACACGCAGCCTGCAGGCGAGCACATAGTGTCTATGCTGCCATAGTTCCCTTATTGTTTACTATACAGACATTTCTTCAGACATTGATATCCCTAGGTCGTTGGCATCTCTAGGCCGCCGGCAACGAAAGAATTGTATATGACTGGAAAATTTTCTTTCATGTCATTTTGTATACCAGAAATGATGATGCTGACAGAACTATCACTTGTTCCAACACCATCTTCCCTCTGGTTTGTCCTTACACATTTGTCCTGGCATGTACCGTAATTTAAATGAAGGCACTATCGTGAATAGCAGGTGCAGCAGGCAGGGTCTTAAGTATATTTTTTCTCATAACAATTCCATGACCTACATTTGTGTAGAGAATCTGGTGTTAAGCCAGGGGGGGTTTCATGTGGTCAGTATCGCATCAGCCATTATAACATTTCCATGGAATTCTCATGCACTGAGGAGCGGCTGGCTGAGTGGCTAGAACGCCAAACTCTCCTTCAGGAGACCCGGGTTTGATCCCTCGGTAAAATGTGGGATTTTTTTCTGTCGGGGGCAAAAAGAAAATCCTAACCTGCACAGTTCGCGGCGACTGCACTAGCAAGGCGGCCTTAATTCTTGAGGCTCAAAGACCCCTCTGCCATACACCGCAAGGTACTATATTGGCAGTAAATGACAGTTTTTCTCATGCACCCATTCTAATCAGACTGGGTCACCTCCAGAGCTGAATGTGGCACAAACCCTGTCATTACTGAGGATTAAGCTCAGGACCACAATTGTTGGCAGGTGAGTGCACTAACCACAATTTAATTATGGCTGTTTATTCATCAGCCTTCAATATAATGTGACCAACATACACCAGCAGCACTCTTGTGTTACAGTCCCAAGTAAAGAACTATAGAACTATAGAACTATAACTGCATTTCGGAGAAAATATGGTGTGGCTGGCTAGAAAACATCTAGAAACGGAACAAAAACATCTAGAAACATTGAGACTTTGTAGGTGAACATCTGGTTGGGAAAGTGTCTGCCACTTCTATCAATGTATGTTTCATAGAGGACTTTTGTGGTGACATTCTGGCGGCGGCATTATGCACAGTGTGCCTGAGTGGGCTGTTGTTTGTTGAGACACCCATCTTTTCCACTTTTCACATGGGACAGTGAGGAACATTTTATGTGATATTCACTGGCAAAGGAACGGAGCATAATGGGGATGAGCCATTGCTGTGATGTTGGAACCGCGACTAACTAACTAACAGAACGATAGACCTCCTGTGCATGTGCTAAAGAAGGTTGGTTTGAGATATCACGCTGCAATAAAAATCAAGCCAACATCTAACCAATGAATGAAGCAATCATGAATGGACCTACAAAGGGCTTGGTGTGGTGTGTGGTTGCGGACCTATGCTTCATCAGGAGCCTCCAGGCAGAAGCCGATACCAGCTGGGGCACAGAATATTTCAGTGGCAATAAAACAGTCATGTGTTTTGTTATGTCATCTTTTCAGTAATGATGGGTTCCCTCTTGGCGGGAACATCAGAAGCCCCAGGAGAATACTTTTTTGCTGATGGAGTCAGGCTGAAGAAGTACCGAGGAATGGGATCACTGGATGCCATGGAGAAGCATAAAGCTTCACAGAGCCGATACTTCAGGTATTTACTGCTTTTTTATTTGAGCTCTTGTAATTAAACAAAGATTAATGACCATATCAAATATTATGACCATGTCAAATATTATGACCATGTCAAATTTAGATCCATAAATGTAGACCTACAGTCCTACAAAAATGTGGCTGTCCTAACACTACAGGTGTTCTTGCTACAGGGATTGTTTGTGTTATTTTTTCTGTTTTTTAATGTCATTTTCTTCAGCTAGAACTTAATGATCTTGCACTATTTGTGATACATTTAGATTGACAATAATTGTCTAGTAAGAAAGGTTTACTAGCTGCATATATTTTATAACTTAGTAAAGTACATATTCTAGCTGCTTGTATTTTATAACTTAGTAAAGTAAATATTCTATCAGTGCAGAAGTCCAACTTTTATATGCCTGTCCTTATTTTACAACTAGTTTAGCTGTCTTTTTAGTTGTTTTTCCTGCTGTTTCCTATGCACCTCATTTTGCATGATGTCATTTTATGCCTGTGTATTTCTAGGACTGACCATGTTTGGTATTGGTAACACAGCATTGGGATCTTCTAAAACATCCATATATAAATATGCATACAAAAAAGAAGCTGACATCCCTAACTTGTTTTAATGATTTTTCTTTTGTAGTTATGTTATATGGCACTGGTGGCCGTGAAATTGATTATAAATTCTGTCTTTTCGTTGCTCATCTTCATTAAACAATCATGATGGCAGCTGTCAAGGTACATTTATATGGTGCTGGAGATCCACATTGTTCTCATACAGTAAACTTTGGTCTGCAAAAAAATAGAAGGCCCAGTGGTATACATGCAGAAAAATATAAACGAGGAATGCCTTTTTATACTGTATTGTATATAAACTCATGTATTGAAATGTCTTCCTGTATAGATAACATGTGCGCACACACATGCACACACACACAGGCATTTTAAAGTAACTGGCATTTCTGTTGAAACAGTGAGAGTGAGAAGATCAAAGTTGCCCAGGGGGTGTCAGGCGCCATTGTTGACAAGGGCTCCATTCACAAGTTTTTGCCCTACCTCATTGCTGGTATTCAGCATGGTTGCCAGGATATTGGTGCCAAGAGCTTGTCCATTCTCAGGTAAGTGCCTTGTCATCATCATCTTCCACTTTTGTCATTAAGCATTGTGGGGAGGAATAATTGATGTTCACATCCCCGATAGGTGGCACTGGATAGTGTCATTTGTATGATGTCATTTGATGTCGTCAGCATCCCCTTGCACTCATATCAGATCTTTGATGTAGCACACGTGCTGGTAACTGATGGTATTGCATGAAAGCAAGATAGCTGATCCATTTTATCTTCTGCTGTTCCATGTATGTGGCACAATGTTAATCCCACTGTCAGAAGTTTGTGCTGGCGTCTCTGTTTTTGTAGGTGCTTAGTTGTACCTTTTCTTGGCTAAAATGATGTGCTTGTATTGATGTTCTTGTTTATATTTTTAATACCAGATCCATGATGTATGGAGGAGAATTGAAATTCGAGAAAAGAACAACTTCAGCTCAGATTGAAGGAGGAGTCCATGGTCTTCACTCGTATGTATCTCAGTGTTCTGGAGACTTGTATATGTAGTGTTTATGATGTGTGTGGTGCTGTGTTATTACACACTTTAGACATGAAAACTTATGGTAGGGCAGATATTGGCAGTAGAGTGTGAACTGATGGTGCATTGACCAAGTGATGGATTCTGTGTGGTTGACCAGCTCAATTCTTCAACACCTTCCCTTCACAAATATATCTCTGATACTCCTGTTATGAGGCTTAGTTGATCTCCAGATGTTCAGTTAGTTTGGGGGTGGGGTTGCTTGAGAAGTTAAGTGTCTGCATCTGACTCTGACCTTTTTACATCTCAGCATGGACTGGGGTTTTGTGCAAGAGTGCTGCTGTATATCGACATGATCTCAGCATGGACTGGGGTTTTGTGCAAGAGTGCTGCTGTATATCGGCATGATCTCAGCGTGGACGGGTTTTGTGCAAGAGTGCTGCTGTATATCGACATGATCTCAGCATGGACTGGGATTTTGTGTAAGAGTGCTGGTATATATTGACACGATCTCAGCATGGACTGGGGTTTTGTGCAAGAGTGCTGGTAAATATTGACATGACATGCCCTCCCACCCCTGATCTCTAGGGCAGTGAGATCAGATACCTAGACTTCTCAGATAATGGTGAAAAACAGGAGGTCTTACGTGCAAGTTGTGCACTAACAAATATCATGGCAAATGTAGTTGATGCCATGTTGTTGTGACCTCCCATTATTGCTGCTGCCTTATCTCTCAATGAATCAGGCACTCAACAAACTCATATCCAGCCCCTATAGTTGATGCCATGTTGTTGTGACCTTCCATTATTGCTGCTGCCTGTTATCTCCCAATGAATCAGGCACTCAACAAACTCATATCCAGCCCCTATAGTTGATGCCATGTTGTTGTGACCTTCCATTATTGCTGCTGCCTGTTATCTCCCAATGAATCAGGCACGCAACAGACTCATATCCAGCCCCTATAGTTGATGCCATGTTGTTGTGGCCTTCCATTATTGCTGCTGCCTGTTATCTCCCAATGAATCAGGCACTCAACAAACTCATATCCAGCCCCTATAGTTGATGCCATATTGTTGTGACCTCCCATTATTGCTGCTGCCTGTTATCTCTCAATGAATCAGGCACTCAACAAACTCATATCCAACCCCTATAGTTGATGCCATGTTGTTGTGACCTTCCATTATTGCTGCTGCCTGTTATCTCTCAATGAATCAGGCACTCAACAAACTCATATCCAGCCCCTATAGTTGATGCCATGTTGTTGTGACCTTCCATTATTGCTGCTGCCTGTTATCTCCCAATGAATCAGGCACTCAACAAACTCATATCCAGCCCCTATAGTTGATGCCATGTTGTTGTGACCTTCCACTATTGCTGCTGCCTGTTATCTCCCAATGAATCAGGCACTCAACAAACTCATATCCAGCCCCTATAGTTGATGCCATGTTGTTGTGACCTTCCATTATTGCTGCTGCCTGTTATCTCCCAATGAATCAGGCACTCAACAAACTCATATCCAGCCCCTATAGTTGATGCCATGTTGTTGTGACCTTCCATTATTGCTGCTGCCTGTTATCTCCCAATGAATCAGGCACTCAACAAACTCATATCCAGCCCCTATAGTTGATGCCATGTTGTTGTGACCTTCCATTATTGCTGCTGCCTGTTATCTCCCAATGAATCAGGCACTCAACAAACTCATATCCAGCCCCTATAGTTGATGCCATGTTGTTGTGACCTTCCATTATTGCTGCTGCCTGTTATCTCCCAATGAATCAGGCACTCAACAAACTCATATCCAGCCCCTATAGTTGATGCCATGTTGTTGTGACCTTCCATTATTGCTGCTGCCTGTTATCTCCCAATGAATCAGGCACTCAACAAACTCATATCCAGTCCCTAGTAGACTGGGTCATGATTGGTTGGATTTTGACACCAAAACTGTCTACGGCATGAGGTTCCAGTCTCACGCCAACCCTGCTTAGTGGCCTCTTAGACACACATGGTAGGCTACAGTCTCACTGTTCTTTGCTTCCCGTAATGGACCCTGGTAAATCACAGGCAGACCTGGTTAAATGTTGTTATCATGCATCTGATTATGTGTCTGGAACAGGAGGGGACAGTGTTGTCATCAAAAGTCCATATCATCAAGTTGTTCTATCTGTTGTCTCCATAACCCAGTTTATAGTCAGAATAATACAGGAGGTGACAAAAGTCATCCTTGTTGCACTTCTGTTCTGATTTCAAGTGCATCTGTCAGTTTTCCCTCATGAAAAATTCTGCATTATTATGTCATTATATTTTACCTTTATTAAGGTAACGATTTTCTGTGAGATCCCATAGTGCCTCAACAGTTACCAGAGGATTCCTTATCAGAACCCTGAAATGCCTTTGCATAGTCTAGAAATTCAGTAACAAGTGGCAAGCACATTCCAATGCTTTTATTATGCCTAATGAAGCTGTCTAGTTGTTGCAGATCTGTTTGGTGGAAGCCTGCCTGTTCATCCCTCAGTCCTTTGCCAGTAGCATCTTTTAATCTCTCCAGAATATTATTTAACATTTTTCTAGGAACTGACAATAACATTTTTCCTCTAGTTTTCTCACTTATGCAATTCTTCTAATTTCAAGAGCTTCACCAGATATCCTTCTCTGCAGTCTGCTGATATTTATTTGGTCTCCCAGGCTCTGCTAAATAGTTTGTGCAGTAATTCAATTGACGTGTTAAATTGGTTTTAGTAACTTTTGCTGGGATACCATCAGACCAGCAGCTTTCCCATCCTTCAGAAGTATGATAGCTTTTTCTAATCTCATTAGATGCTTTCTCACAGTTGATATTGAGCTCCACTTCTTTAAGCTGAATGTCTATCTGGAGGGTCTTTTGAACTGGTCTGTTTAGGAGTTCCTCAAAGTATTCAGCCCATCCATTAATTGTGTCTTTAATGTTGGTGAGAACTTTCCCGTTAGTTCTATTACTATTGATCTGTCCACTTGGTTAATCATATGTTTCTAGTACTTTTATGTGGTGCTGTTAAGGTTTGAGCTTTCCTTGCTGCTGATGCTACGAGGGGAAGTCAATAAGCAAGTCACAAATGGCTGTAGAAACATAACTAAATATGATAACTTGAAACCAGTTTATTTTTATACATACATTGTTCCTTTATTTCTCAACATAATTTCCACCAACATTGATGCACTTATCCTATCGTTTTATCAGTTATCCCAAACCGGCTGCATAGAACTGCGGGATCTGTTTTCTAAACCACGTTTTCACTTCACTTTCAACTTCGGTGTGATTCGCGATATGTCTCCCGCCAAGGTGGGTTTTCAGTGGACCAAAAGGTGGAACCTACCACTGGCTAAGTCGGAGCTGTAAGGTGGATGTTCCAGAACTTCCCACCTTAGTTGGTTAATTTTCTCCTGAGTTAATTGAGCCGTATGTGGTCTGGCATTGTCATGAAGAAGCAATACTCCTCTAGTCAGCAGCCCTGGGCGTTTTCTTTGAATCGTGCATTTTGTTGTATGCTGAACCATGTGAGCACCCTATTGCAGATGCTACAGAGTCTATCGTTACTCGCCTGTCACCTCTAATCATCTCCTCCACCCGCTGCACGGATGCTTCTGTTGCAATCTCAACAGGACGACCAGATCGGATTTCATCAACAATTTTAAAGCATCCTTGAGAAAAATTTTCTGCCCAGCTATGCACTGCTTTATGAGACAAATATTTGTCAGCATAAACAGGAAGCATTTCCTTATGAATGTCCTTTGCAGGCAGTCCTTTTGCCCACAAAAAACGCACAACAGCACGTTGCTCTTTGGTTGTACACTCTGTAAGTACAGTCGCCATTTTGTTTATGCACTGCGCATGTGCATGAGACACCTAGCGCCACCTGACGAACAGGAATATAAAGTTTGATGTTGCTGTCACCTAATGGCACCTGTAGAAAACACCAACTACATTTACCTGCCATCCCACAGAACTGTGTGACTTACTTATTGACTCGCCCTCATATTTTGCCTGTTCTGCTAGGCTATCTAAATATTGTCTTTAGTCCACCTTTAAAGCTGTAACTGTTTTATTAGCGATTTTCATGGGCCCTGACTCTAGCAGTTCGGGTTTTGCTTTTATATAAATAAGCTTTTTTAAAATATTTCCTTCCTTCTATTTTAAAGGATTTCAGGCATTATCCGTGTTGTATGTTTTGTTCCCCTTTCCAAGGACTTTCATACATGAATCATTCCATTATGCTGCCAGAAGTCTTGGGTACTATCTGTGTCTACTTCCAGTTGCAGGGCGATGTACTTATTACAGACTGACCATACATTGTTCTGTAGTTGCTTCATTTCTAAGATATCCAAGATTGTTTTGATTTCTATTTTATCACATGTTATCTATCATCTATTAATTTAATTGAATGTTACGTCTCTGGAAATGTCACCCAAATCTACATCTGATCCTCTATTACCCATTCATAAATCTAACACTGTGATCATAGATATCACATACTATTAAACAATTAAGAACCCTTTTCCACATGTGTAGGTGTTTTGGGTATCTGCAAACCCCATTCTTCTATAGAACAATTGGGACTGGTATGTTGTAAATAGCACACCAGATGCTTGTAATTCCCAGAACCTATTGTAGCCTGGGTTGAGGCCAGGTCTTGATGGGGATTTTATTACATGACTGCTGGGCTAGCTACTGCCTACTGTGCCACCCTCAAATAAACCATTCATAAATCTAACACATGTGTTCACATATATCACTTGCTATTATCCAGTGATAAATCTAACCCTGTGTTCACATATATCACTTGCTATTATCCAGTGATAAATCTAACCCTGTGTTCACAGATATCACTTGCTGTTATCCAGTGATAAATCTAACCCTGTGTTCACAGATATCACTTGCTATTATCCAGTGATAAATCTAACACATGTTCACAAATATCACTTGCTATTATCCAGTGATAAATCTAACACATGTGTTCACAGATATCACCTGCTATTATCCAGTGATAAATCTAACCCTGTGTTCACAGATATCACTTGCTATTATCCAGTGATAAATCTAACACTGTGTTCACAGACATCACATGCTATTATCCACTCATAAACCCGACACTGTTCACAAGTATGGCAAGTTATATAAATCTGATCCTGTGTTCACATATATCATATGCTGTTATCCACTCATAAATCTAACATGCTATATTCACAGATATGAGAAGCGCCTGTTCTGAAACTCTTAGCAGATGCTGTCTGCTCCAACTGCTCAAGTGAAGTCAGTTATCAGGGACATATATCATTCATGAATGTTTACAAGTTTGGCACACAATCAAAAGTATAGAGTAGAGGTTGGTCAGCCAGTTGGAACGTGTGCATCATCATTCAGACGATGGGATTCTGACTATTTGTGTGCCGGCATACAGACTTCTGAACATTTGTACTAATATACTGTTGCCAATTGTTATATTTAGCGATTTTGATTTTTGTTGTCCTAGTTTCAAGTTTTTATTTGCTATGATCAGTTTTTATTTATATTGTATAACTCAGTAACTTTTGTGTAATTTACAATGTAGGAGTTTGTGTTGCTTTTATCAAGTAAGTGTTTTGTATAATCTTTCAAATTTATGTATTAGAATGTTATTGTATGATTTGATGTAATTGTGAGTTTGTTATAGATTTCAATACATTTAACACCTGAATGTTGATTCATTTATCAGAAAAAATCCTGGAGTACAAACAGAAAATATCCTGGAGTACAACAGTCAAATCTCCCAAGTACACACTACAAATAGGAAAACATTACAAACATCCATAGAAAGTTACCCATGTAACCTCAGGATAACTGTTATCATTTGAACAAGGCCAGGAACTATGGTGGCACAGTCACTAGCATGCTTGCTTGCTGGCTGTGTGTTTGAATCCACCTTAAGACTGGGCTCACCATTCAGCCCAGCCCAAAATCGGTACCAGAAAATATTCTGGGAAGTAAAGGCTCCAAAATTGACCACATTACCCATGAGTGCTGATTGGCCCATAAAAATAAAGGGCCAGCACCATATTTGCAGTACACCTCAAGGAAAAGAAAACTCTAACCTCCACAGTTCGCGGCGACTGCACTAGCCATGCGACCTTAATTCCCTAGGCTCAAGACCCCCCTGCCATACACCGCAAGGTACTATATAGGCAGTAAATAACAGATGACAGCCTCAAGACTTAGAAAAGGGTCCTTGACATTTGTTTCACTTTTGTTGGGCAGGGTCCAAATGTCTTTCACTAGGCTTCGAACTGGACACATCAATCTTGTTAGCCACATGCACAGACAGCTGCAGGGAGACTAGAGTGTGTATGTGTGGACATGTATCTCAAGGTACAGAACACACTGTACAGCTTTGTGCCACCTACAACTGCAGGGAGACTAGAGTGTGTATGTGTGGACATGTATCTCAAGGTACAGAACACACTGTACAGCTTTGTGCCACATACAGCTGAGGATGACATTGTCCCTAGTCCTAGGTGCCAAATTCTATGGTACTTGCATGGTAGTATAAAAATATCATTGTATGCAAGTAGAAAATTGTACAATTAAGCTAATTATACACAAACAAAATGAAGATAAACCTTGTAATTTAGCCTCTTCTAAAATGCACTTCCTATTCATTGCTGAGTCTTGTTTTATTTGACATTTTTACTTTGTTTTTGACATGTGGTATACTAGTGATATGTGGTTGTGATTCTGGAAAATCAGTTGTAAGCTTTGAGCTGATATAAGTGATGTTGTCTCAATGCATTTAAAATATCCAGTTCTTTTGAAATGTTTATTTCTGACTCCATTCATTGTCCAGTATTACATTGTATCAACTTATGCAGCACTAGAACAATGTTAGTCTCACATTAACTTATGTATCAGTAGAACAATGTTAGTGTTACATTGTATCAACTTATGTAGCACTAGAACAATGTAAGTCTTATATTGTATACATTTGTGTAGCAGTAGAACATTGTAAGCCTAACATGGTATCAACTTATATTGCAGTAAAACAGTATATGTCTCACATCATCATTATAAAGAGCATGTGGTTCTGATGCAGTAAATGGATTGTTGGTTGTAGGAATAACACCTATGCATAGTATACCTGTGTGGATTGTTGGTTGTAGGAATAACACCTGTGCATAGTATACCTGTGTGGGTTGTTGGTTGTAGGAATAACACCTGTGCATAGTATACCTGTGTGGGTTGTAGGAATAACACCTATGCATAGTATACCTGTGTGGGTTGTTGGTTGTAGGAATAACACCTATGCATAGTACACCTGTGTGGGTTGTTGGTTGTAGGAATAACACCTATGCATAGTATACCTGTGTGGGTTGTTGGTTGTAGGAATAACACCTATGCATAGTATACCTGTGTGGGTTGTTGGTTGTAGGAATAACACCTATGCATAGTATACCTGTGCGGGCTGTTGGTTTGTCAAGACTCGTCTGTTCCACTTTTCAAATGGGGCAGTGGGGAGCATTTTGTGTTATATTCACTGACACGGAAACGGAGCATTATGGGGTGACCCTTTGCCGTGAAGTTGGAACCACAACTGACTAACTAACTGACAGGATTTGTGAATTGCTTGATGGCATGTGGTTCTAATGAAGTGAGTGTATTGTTGGTAGTGGGTAAAACCACTTCCTATCCTTGATAGATAGTGTACTGATGAAGTGAGTTTATTGTTGGTAAAGGGAACAACACTTCATATTCTTGACGTATTAGTGAATTGCTTGACAGCAAGTGGTTCTAATGCAGTGAGTCTATTGTTGGCAGTGGAACAACACTTCATATCCTTGGTAGATTCATAGATCACTAGATAGCATACTGATGAAGTGAGTTTATTGTTGTTAGTGGGAATAATGTCAGATGTTCATAGAATAGTTTTGTATTCCATTTGTCATATTTTGAATAGTTTTGCCTTAATTGTGTTATGTAATGTTGAAATGTAACTCGCAGAATTTTACAAGCAGTGTCATGAGGTGACTGAGAAACATGTTTGTATGCTGCAGGTTATATGCTGTTGATGTGTTGCTGTACATCATCTGCTGTGTACATGTTGCTGATTGTCTGATGTTTACAAATTTCAAGTCATCTGCTGTTTATATGCTGCTTTCATTTTGCTATGGGATGTCTGTATTTTACAGAATGTTTTGCCTTATTTAGTGTAGATTGTCTGCTGTTGAAACAGTATGTGATTGTTGTTTGTACAAGTTTGTCTGCTGTTTATATGCTGCAGGGATTGTGCTATGGGTTGTCTGTATTTTACAGAATATATTTCCTTATTTAATGTGTAGATTGTCTGCTGTTGAAACAATATGTAACTTTTGTTTGTACAAGTTTGTCTGCTGTTTATATGCCAGCTTTATAGCTTTTTTACACACTTGGCAGTTTGCTGTTAAGTAGTGCAGATTGTCTGCTGTTAAATACAGTACTAGAAATAAACATATTACACATTTAATGGAGCCTGACTTCTAGATGTCTTGCTGGATTGTTGCTTTCTATTTAATGAAGTTGTGTCTGCTGTTTACATTTGTAGGTAACCATTTTCAAAGACAAACACTAGATTTGGTGTTCTAAATAGCTTAAATATAGTATTATCCCAGTTCTTATTTTGGATCTACACTTGTTTAATTGAAGCACAATTTTCACACTGTTGTGTTTGTGGTTTCTCACTTGAATGATTTAATACATAATTTTTATATGGTTTACTAATCTGTATTCATATACACCATTGATTGCATGTTTTTAAAAAATGTATTTGTTTTTCATTCAGTTGGGCATTATGTTTGGAATGTTATTGGCATCACCACATTGATGTCATGTCATCTGGCATTCGTCAGCTAGCTTCTATTGAACTGAGCAGGCAATCTTTCGTATCACTATTCTAGAGTGTTGTTGCATGTGGTCCTCCTATTCTCAACACTCTAGAGCTTATTTTTGTGAATGCTATTCATTGCACAATTGTAATTCTTTTCATTACCCCTCTCTTCATTTGTTTAGTCATGTAGCAGGGCAGAAGACATACTGTTGGCAGATAACAAATGTGGGCTGTAATTTTAGACAAATTTTGACGAGTCTTGTCATTAAAAACATATAATGTGTTTATTTCTAGTCTTGTATTTAAACATTTATTTCTAATCTTTGTTATACTACTTTAAGTGAATTGTTCATTATACACACTTATGAATGCCTACATAAATACTTCTTACTTATACCTATGTATGTATACATTTACATCTTTGTCTCTTTCTCCGACTCTCCATCCATCATTCTGCCTCTCTCCCTCACTATTTACATATTACACATATTCGTAAGTTTACATTTTACACACATTCATAAGTTTACTTTCTACTCACATTCATAAGTTTACATTTGCCATGACATTGTAAGTAGTGACCAAATCTGGTTTGTATTAACAGTTTACACCTTATTTGCATTTTATAAGTTTTGTAATCTTCACTTGTTGCATGATCTTATGTTGCTGCATTCCTTCTGTTTCATAATTAGGCTAGTACTGTAATTTTATAAACATCTGTTTCATTTGTTGTTAAATTTATTGCTGTTTTTCAACATTTATTTGGTAAATCACAGGAGGTAACTTGATGATTTGGTAGCTTAAACATAAGGTTAACATTTAGTTTGTAAACTTTTGTTTATGAGAGAAAACTTGAGAGAATTGTATGACTGATTTCTGTAATTGAAGCGCGAATGTTATATTGATACAATAATACTCATTTGTATGCATGGAAATAATAGCAACATCCATAAATAAAGGAAACTGTCAGCAAGGTGCAACTGAGGCTTTTGTCACTATAAAGTGTTCCTGCATTAGTTTTCTCTACTGATACTAATGCAATAGTTTCTACTGAACAACAAGCAGCTGTCAGAATATTCATGAAATATCAAACTGATTTGAGGCACAAAAACCAGTTATAAAGGGATGCATTATTTCCCCATATCAATCTAGCATACATGCATGGAATGCAGTGAGAAGCAACAAAAATGATAAGACCAGAGGCAATCTTGATCCATTGATATTTGGTGGAAATTCAGTTCTAGAGCTTAGATATGTGGATGACACTGTTCTCTCCACCTCAAATAGTGCTAAAGGATTAGAAATATTCCTTCTGCCTGTCGAAAGCCACCATAAACAATCAAACTATTTTCTGAACTTAAAAAACTTAAAAACAAAAGATCACATCCAAGAAGAAATGGAAAATGTCACTGACTGAATATCTTGGCTCCAATATCAACAAGAATGGGAACTGTTTAAAAGAAATCAGACAGAGACTGGCCATAACAATGAAGAGGTTAAATGTTTCAATAATCTATGACACAACACCTGTCAGAAAGTTAAATGTTTCAATAATCTATGACACAAAACCTGTCAGCAAGTTAAATGTTTCAATAATCTATGACACAACACCAGTCATAAAGTTAAAGATTGAGAACATGCATCTTTCTGGTTGCAGCCTGCAGATATCAATCATGGATCATTTCATGATCATTGAAGAAGAAAACTGGGATTTTAAGCATGTTACAGAACAGTTCTTGTAATATCACGGACCAAGAAGAAGACAACTGGGGTTGTAAGCATGTTACAGAAAGTTCCTTGTAATATGGACCAAGAAGACAATTGGGGTTGTAAGTATGTTACAGAAAGTTCTTGTAATATGAACCAAAAGGAAGAAAGGCAACCTGTTTAGTGTTATGGCTAGATGCTTGTATGCTGCCCGGTTGTCAAGGGTTGACATTCACATCAGGGCAGGCTTTTAACATTGATCTGTGCCTCCACGTCAACCCAACCTAAAATAGGTAGCATGTCCATGTCTTGGAAGTTTAGGTCAGCATGGCTGAATGGATAAAGAACGTGTGGTTTAGTTTGAAGAAAACATTTTTGATTTCATCAACACTTGATAAAGGACCTGGTTTAGTTTATAGACACAATTAGAACTGTTTCAGCAGGCGAAGTGTGTCCTGGTTTATTTTGTAGACAACATGTTAACTGTTTCACAAGTGATGAGAGATTTGGTTTAGTTAGTTGAAACAAATGTTTGGTTTTTCGACACACAATGACGCATGCTTGGTTTAAGTTGTAAGCAAAAATTAAGAACTGTTTCAATGCATGACATGTTGCCCGGTGTAGACTGATTGAAGACTGTTTAATTCTTTTCATTTCTTTTGTTGCATGCATTTGGTTTATGTCCTGATTTCCCCTCTCTACACAGTCTTGTTCCTTATTGTGTTGCTTC
Organism: Cepaea nemoralis; assembly: GCA_014155875.1. Taxonomy (NCBI): domain Eukaryota; kingdom Metazoa; phylum Mollusca; class Gastropoda; order Stylommatophora; family Helicidae; genus Cepaea; species Cepaea nemoralis. The sequence goes on from JACEFZ010006805.1 coordinate 552,450, forward strand.
CAAAGCATCATTTAATTGTGTGATTATTACTGAATATGATGTATTGTTTATTGCTTAAACATGTATCATGCAATATGATTTTGTTTCTTGTGTTTTGGCTGAGTATACTATTAAAACATCATTCTTTTGCATGTTCTATCATTTGAACATTCCATAACTTTGCTTGACTGAAAAGCGTGCCTCAGTCATCTAAGATCATGATGTTTATTCAAACTTCTTTACCATACATACACACAAGCTAATGTACCAAGCATCTGTAAGAACATGTGCCAACAATATACAAGCTTATGTGCTGAACATAGAAAAGATGATGTAACAATATTCAATATTGTGCACCAACAATATACAAGATGATGTACCAACAATAAACAAGATAATGTAATAACAGTATTCAACATTGTGCACCAACAATATACAAGATGATGTACCAACAATAAACAAGATAATGTAACAACAATATTCAAGATTGTGTACCAACAATATCCAAGATGATGTACTAACAATATACAAGTTAATGTGCCAAGCATAGACATGAGGATGTACCAACACTATACAAGATAATGTATCAGCAATATACAACATGATGTGCTAATATTCAAGATTGTGTACCGACAATATACTGACAACATGTTGGTCTAATGCTGACTATATATTAGTGGAAAACTGACTACATATTAGTGGAATACTGACAACATATTGGTCTAATGCTAACTACATATTGGTGTAATGCTGACTACACATCAGCCCATGGGCTTAATACCGTACCTCAAGTGTGCTTGAATGACACGTTCATATTCTTTACTTCAGCAGTATGTTGGTGACATCCTCAGAAGAGTATGATGGTTGCTAGTTCAGCATTATAATTGAACTATGTATATTTGAAGAGAATTTTGACCTTATTTTCTTTGGGAGAGTAGTTACCCAATAGTGTGACCAATACTGTGGAAGTTGGGTTCGATTCCCATGATATGTCTACCTTATCTTGATTCAGCAATGACAGTGGGTAGCAGTAGTCATGTATCAGATATTGGCACAGGGATGGGAAGTGCTGGACGTTCACATATTCCAGACTACAGCATAATGAAGTGGGGTAGCGTTTCCAAGATTTATTTGTCAAAACTATATTGGTGCTAAACATGGTTATAAAAGACATGTGTAACTATAACCATGACACAACTGAACATGTTAGTTTAAAGTTCATGGGCACAAAAACTGGCCTCCCATTACCAACACATGGAAATATCTGCCCTGAATATCTTTCAGGGGTAAGTCTTAATGTCTAGGTCAAGCTGTGTAGGCTTGTCTGTTTGTGGTAGTCTTTGGACTTGTGCGAGACTGAAGGAGAACTGTGTGCTACCATTGATTTGTACATGGTGTCCAATTATGTTAAAGATTTTCACTTCCATTATTCTTTTTCTTATGCTTTGAAGAAAAAAGTTACATGTTTGTGAAAACAATGCTTTTATTTTTGTACAATGAACAGCACATTACTCATCCCTCCTTTTTTAAAATGTAATGAATAATATCCTGGAATATTGTACATTGTTAGGTCCATACTGAACATTTACAATAAACTTGGCAATGTTTCTGGGTGAATCTGTAAGGTTTTATTTCTGTGTTATGAGTTTCATGCGCTTTTTCATAGCAGCCTATGTCATTGTGAAGTGGACATGGATGAAAGGATGAGAGCGCCTGCTCTCAAACTTCTGCTGTGCAGATGGTGGGGTAAGGGTTCAAACCCTACACCGGCATTAAGTTAGATTGAAATGTTAACTTCTTGTTCAGAGAGCAATGGCAAACTACTGAACATAAAATTGTATATAAAATCAACCCAGGGTTGAAGGCAGCATCCTGCAAAGGACATGGAACATTTATACATAATTCTACTGTTCTAGAAAACTACTGCAGTTCATTCTTGTCTGAATACAACTATACATGTTTCTAGAAGACTGCTGCAGTTCAGTCTTATCTAAATACAACTATACATGTTTCTAGAAGACCGCTGCAGTTCAGTCATGTCTGAATATAACCATACATGTTCTTCATGATGACAGTCATGACCATGTTTTTCTGGGATACAAAAACAGTATTTTTTGCTTATTCTGAAGAGATCAGTGTCTCTTGTTGTTTAATATTTGTGGTTGTAAGCTAAGAATTTAAGACAAAACAGTCATCATGCCTCTGAGCAGTATTCTATCACTGCTATAGCAGAGGAACTGCAGTTGATCTTTGTAAATTTAGATGAAGAGAAAGAGTTCTTAAGAGCTATATTGAGCCACAGTTCTGATGCATGGAAGTGAATCGTGGACAATTATCAGACGAGTGAGGAATTACATGGAAGGTGCAGAGATGTAGTTTTATAGACGTATGACACAAAGTCCATGCACAGTTAGTAAGAGAAGATATCTTGGAAGTAGTTCACTTACAAAGAGAACTAGTTACTAGCATCAGAAGAGGACAGTTCACAAAGTACATCATGGGAAAGCTGGGGGGGGGGGGGGGGGGGGGGAGAGAGAAGGCTGTACAGTCTGACATCATGGCTTGAAGGTACAAGGGGGCTTCGAATGAAAACCATAAATATATATATATATGTGTGTGTGTGTGAATATATTCTGACAAATTAAAGAGCAAATGTCTCATTTTTCGATGTAGTAACCACTGTGTTCAGTGCATGTCCTTCAGAGATCAAATGAACAAATCTCTATACCCATTGAAACATTTTCAAAATGGCTGTCATGTAGGTCTAGTATTGGAAACACTAGAGGGCAAAATTCAAGGGGGAAAAAAAAGAGGCCTTTCACAAAACTACATCACACAGACATGCAAAATCATTGAAGTTCAGATGTAAAGCTGAGATGGACAACAAAGTTAGTGAGAACAAGGGACAGTGATCGGACAGCGTCACTTGTCAATCAATCATTCAAGTGCCGTCTCCACAATGAAGGTTGGCTGCAATGGATCTCCAACACTGTCTCTGACCCTGACTGTACTTTCTGTCAGACTAATGTTCATCCATGTCTTGATGTTATCTTCCCACTTGTATCATTGTCTACCTCTTGCTCGCTTGCCCTCAACCTTGTCCTTCAGTATGGTTTTTATAAGAGTGTTATGTCTTTTAAAGTGGCCAAAATATTTCACTTGTCTCTTTTTTTATTTCTTTCATCAACTCTCTTTTCATTTGAAGTTTTTCTAGAACCTCTGTATTTGATTATTTCTTTTTCCATGAAATACGACATATTCGTCTGTATATCCACATCTCCAGGGCATCTATTTGACTTTCTATAGTATGTCCACATTTGTTTGCCTTCATTCACGATCAATTATTTTGAAAACTGTTGCATCATTATGAAATTTTTCCAGCCATCTTATATTTACCCCCACCCAAGGAATATGTCTTTGATAGGTCCAAAAACAACTTAAATCATTGAAAGCGGCAACATTCCTTTGATGTTTTGCTTAACAACTAGTGATTTCTCGCTAAAAAAAGTTATGTTTACGGTAATGGGGACCTGCAAATTCAGATGACAAACAAAGGCGTATCCGGATTCGTATGGGAGTGGGTGCAATGAAAGAAGTAGCTTACAATCGACAGGGTCGGCTGCATTGCACCGGGTTTTTATCCCATATGGCTCAGTTTCTTTCCGCAGTGCGGAAAGTGTCGCACAAAGCACGAACTCCGTAGCTCCAGCGACGACCCTCGGGAGTGTCCGAAAAAAAATGCACTCTTGAAATGGACGCGGCCCAGAATCGAACATACAACCTTCAATCCATCCTTTCTCCAATAGTCCTCTTTCAACACATGGTCCTGGCGTTTTTTCCGGTAACTTTTATCAATATTTAATAGCGCAGGCAGACAGACAGATCCCCGCCAGAAGCCGGGCCTTGTCAGCTAGTTTATTTATATAATCACGTTTCATGAAAGAACCCCCATTTGGAGACACCTCTGAATCTTCGCGCTTTTTGTTTCAAAATGGAAATCACGTGAAAATTTCAAAAAATGCCCTGATGTCTCTTGGTGAAGCTGTAATACTGTTAAAATCATGGACGTAATCTCTATGTCGTAATTAATATACAGCATATAAACTAACTTTGAAATCTCCAGAACAAAAATTTTTTGTTGGGTGGACATAATGATAAGGTTATATACTAAATCTCATCATTTTCCCTCAGTTGGTTAATGAGATATTGAATTTTATATTGAGGCAACAAACAAACAAAAACACTATAGTTGCTTGTTCAATGTCCAGGCTTCCGCGCCATACAGTAGTGTTGAATATAGGTACCATTTGACAATTCTCATTTTTAATGCGTTGTTAATCTCTATAGATGTAAATACTAATTTCATGCTGTTGAAAGCATTTTTGGCCATTCCTATTCTGTTTTATTTCTGTTTCACTTCTGCCATCATCTGTTATTACATGTCCAAGATAGGAGAAACTTGTTACTTGTTCTAGTATCTCCCCGTTGACTGTGATGTTCATTGCAGACCTTTACTTTCCATTGCAAATTATCTTAGGTTTTGTTTTTAGGATGTTATATATAATATATCATTACATAATTTTTATGATAGTATCAATGCCAAAGCTGAATAAGGATTTTATCATCTCTGTTGGTATCTTTGTCAGGTCCTGCAGCCTTTCCTTCTTTCATCTTGTTAATACCCTTCTCTACTTAAGCCTATAATATGTTTGGGCATCTTGAGTATTATACAATTCTGGTTTATTGACCCTTCTGTCCCAGAATAATTCTTCTGTGTATTCTGTCCATCTTATTATTATGTAGGCATTATTGGTTATAATTTCTCTTTTCTTTTCCTCTGATACAACCATTTCCTATTATATTATTTTTCTTCTTTGTAAATCTTTTTATATTTTTCATTCAATTCTTTCAAGTTGTGTTTTATTTCTAAATCCTCTATTTCTTTGCAGTTTATCTGCAACCATTCTTCCTTGGCACCTCTGCACATGTGGTGTATTTCTCTGCCTATTAATATATATTCTGGAGTGTTCTTTGCTGTCTTTATTTGAGTCATTTTGCTCAAGATTTCATCGGTTATCCATAATTGCATTTTCTTATTTGCCATCACTGGCAAGAGTCTACTGGAGATATACCTCCTGAATTATACAAATCAATATTTATTGCAATTGATTATGTGGTTGTTTTGGGATTCGAAATTTAAATATTGAGCACAACCCACTACTGGCAACGCCGATCGCATTCTGGTATGAACCTAAGGCCTATCCACGTCAATATGGAAGCACTATACTCGAGCTTCGCCCTCATTTGAGCTCGTCAGTAGTGCATATCCCTGACCGGATCCGGAAACAGTCCCGGATCACGCGTGTGAAGCGGGTGTATAACCACGCGGCACACACTGGACACACCAAATTATCACAACAGAATATCACAACGCTACCCATCGTAGGCTATGCTCAAGATTGCCCAATCGCCGCGACCGACGTCCGTCAATCGATGGGACCGGAACGATCAGGACTTCTCACTGGCAAGGAACACCAGGCCTCCTAAATCCAGTGAGCAATAATCAATTGATTATGTGGTTGTTTCGGGATTCGAAATTTAAATATTGAGCACAACCCACTACTGGCAACGCCGATCGCATTCTGGTATGAACCTAAGGCCTATCCACGTCAATATGGAAGCACTATACTCGAGCTTCGCCCTCATTTGAGCTCGTCAGTAGTGCATATTCCTGACCGGATCCGGAAACAGTCCCGGATCACGCGTGTGAAGCGGGTGTGTAACCACGCGGCACACACTGGACACACCAAAATATCACAACGCTACCCATCGTAGGCTATGCTCAAGACGAGCTCAAATGAGGGCGAAGCTCGAGCATAGTGCTTCCATATTGACGTGGATAGGCCTTAGGTTCATACCAGAATGCGATCGGCGTTGCCAGTAGTAGGTTGTGCTCAATATTTAAATTTATTGCAATCCCGAAGAAATCATGAGCCTTGGAATGGGATCAACGTCGAACAATTAGCATAATGAGCCACATCTAAAAGAGTTTGCTAAAAATCATCGTGTAAAGAGTAAGGAAGAAAATACAACACGAAATAGGGGAAGAACAATGTGGGTTTGTAGAATGCAAAGGGCACAGTAAATATTGTGTATATGCTGAGATTATTAATTGAGCGTTCAATAGACCTACATCTTTGCATCATTGACTACGCAAAGGACTTTGTAACAGTACAGATGCAGGGATGATACAAAACAAGTCCTGGTGTGTTTCTTTCAGAAGGTTTATTGAATCATAATAGGCCGATAATAATACAGAGACCACGAGATATGATGTTGCCTTCTCTCGACTTTAGCTGTAACTGACCAAAACAACCTACGTCACGACTTGAGCATCCTAGTCACGTTCTTATAGGATGCTCATCCGTGCCCTAAGTTTGCACATCGAACCTAATGACAGAGATGGTACTCATTCTGTTATACCTCCCTTTCTTTAAAAAGACTTTTCTTCTTCAAAAGTCTTAACTCCTAACCCCCTTATCCTAAACATTCTTTCCCCCATCTACACTTAACCCCCAATATTATTTTTCTAAGCCGTCCCAAACTAACTTTATCTTAAGTAACTACTTTCTTCTACTAGTAATTCTCCACTTGTCTCTTCTCATTGTTCCACATAGCAAATCGCTATATACTTCTTCTTCGTTTCTGACTACACAAGGTTTCATTTAAAAACTCAGTTCATAAAGAAATCCACATATATCATTTACATATCCTATCACAAAAACCCCTTCTTATATAGGTATCTATTATACCTCATAAAATCTCAGTTTTATACAACACATCATAACATATATGTGTACCTTTTTGAAATACTTCTTCTTCTCTTCATAAGCGATCCGCTTAAACCTTTTCATCACGAGCATACATACCAATATCTGGTCTCAACTATAAAAACGCCGTACCCTTCTGATACTACCTCAAACTCTCTATCGTTATCACTAACCGTATTACCTCTACTTCTTCACTTTCAACCAACCTGAAATCACTTGCACACGATAGGAAGACAAAGAATCGGTGGCCACCGGAAATTAAAGAACTAGAACTCTTTCTCACAAAACCACACTCATACTTACCCCCCTATGTTACCTGAGACTTTATGTAATAAGTCTAAAACAATTATATATCTTCTACAGTTCACTTATACCACTATTATGGCAATTTCACAGTTTGCGCTGCTATCTACAGCATCAAGCACCAACCATCAAAAATATTATTCACTCCTAATGTCTATATATTACAGACAGTACACAAATAAAAAAGCGTCCATTATTTCTGCAAGACCTCCTCCAACATTATACACCTCACCTCACATAACTAATCTTCTCCTATACCTCACTCAGAATTCCCTCTTAATCTCGCCGAAAACTTCAGCAACCACTAATGTCCATTTATTATGGGCATACTCCCTGACTCAACTTATGCCGTTATCAACAGCAATAATCTACCGCCACTGAACTCATGTCTGTGACTGCTTGCAATCAATGTTATTCTCTCTCAGTCCATATATTCACGGACCCCCAAAACCTCATGGCATTTTATCTATGTTCGCTGTGAGCACTCCACACTGACAATGTCCATTTCTCACTAACATACTTACTTCCCTTTACTATTGTATCCACAGTATATATTAAAAAAAAAACATGGGATTCAATTCATGTTTTACTATTTGTCTTCACACTGTCTGGCGTAGCACGTTACCCACTTCTTCTTCTATAAGCCAGCAATCTCGTGTCTCTTATGAAAGTACATCATGGCTCTAAATCCATGTTCACTTCCGACCCCATGGAGAGCATGTTTTAAACTTTCCCCACATTTTCTGAACGTAATTCTGCATCCAAAACTCCCTTTTTAATATGGACCTGTTTAAATTTTCTAACTCCCCACTTACTGAACGTCAAACGAAAACTAATTTAAACATAGTCAGGGTAACTCAATAAGCAACATCATTTTGTAAATGAAAACTGGCAAACAAAGTAACATGCTAATATTTAACCAAAATAAGCTAATTAAACTCACAATTCACTAATAACAAGAGTCAAGACAAATCAAGAATAGAACAACAATATCACCTCCCCCCCCCCCCCCCCTTTGATATTCAAATATGTTTTCATATATCCCCACAAAATGAATCACGCATCAATTAAAAGAAAATATCTAATGTTATCTACCACCACTGGTCTCTTTTACGGACCAGTAGTTTGTACGCAAAAGACTGAAAACACACCAATCCTATTCTCAAATCAAATGGCAATCATTTTACAAAACCAAGTCAATTAAAAAAATAATATAACATACCATATATGATGCATTGAAAGCTCAAATTCAATAAAAACAACTATCTTCTCGCTAAAGAGAAGAGTTATCCCCAACCTTTCACATAGAGTTAACTACTTAAAGTAACCAAGCAACATTGGTCTCTTCTACGAACCAATGTAATACATATCTATTCACTACAACGGCTACTCTTATAACCGTAATAAAAACGCTCAATGCTAGGCCAATTAACCTGCATTAATCCCAATATATATATATATATATATATATATATATATATATATATATATATATATATATATATATATATATATATATATATATATATATATCTGTTACCTACAGACTATATTCTCATCCTAACGTAGAACAATATCTGTTCTCTCAACAAAAGTCATTAATCAACAAATGACTGTACTTTTTCTGGAAGTCAATCATTGATTATCTCCCCTCTTAATATTTCACTCTTTACAAAACTAATTCCTAACACATTACAATATTTGAAATATAAACCCAAACAACCGCTGTAAACTACAGGTCAAATCATTTTATCTATTACTAGTGTGACGGCTATCCCAATGTCATCTACCAGTCATCTATCTACTAAGAGAAATTGTGACTCGGCACACCAGTTGTTTCCCTTGGATTTGTACCAAGAATTACCACAACTTCCTAAACATTACCGTCCACTACTATAGACTTCGCCAACAATAACTAATTCTACTTTTAAGTCTCTTTTCTACCCGACGCAACTAACATTTCATTCTCCTGCATCAGTACTTTCTAACATCTCACCACAACAACTCTAAACTATCCTCAACTTTTCTCCTAACTTCGTTCACACACCGCGATGGTAGTCAAGCCAGTCACACTTATCGGAACACGTTCTCTAGTACTCTATTTATAATACTCTGACATTCATTTAGCTAATCTTGTTTACCTCACTATCTTTCACTCCTCCTCCTATTTATCGGGACTCTTTCAGAAACAGCAAACAACACCACATATTACTAACGACAGACCTCACTCCGATTGAGCAAACCATCTTCTCTCATTTTTCAGTATCAGGCATTCATGCTTCGACATGTCCCTGCCAACAATACTAAATCTGTTTTATGAAACATCATACAAAATGTTAACTCTCTTTCTGTCAGCCTGTCATAAAATTTTCATCGATTCCGTCTAAGATCACACATTCCAAACAAAAGACATCACACCTTTCTAATCACCTACTTTAACAATTTAGCACAAGCAAAACAGAGGCAACGACTATAACCAAAGAAGAACAAACAACAACAATTCAGCTAAACGAACATTTCTCGAAACAAGTAAAGAGTCTCAAGTGCCTAGAAAGTATAATATCATCAAATGGCAAACCAGAAAACGAGATTGAAAACAGGTGCAATAAGGCTAATCAACTCACTGGACAAATGGACAAACATGTATCAATAACTACTAAGCCTAAGCGTGTCGATCACTTCCACACACATTGACACCAGATATACTAAACGCCTTGTACATGCATGCGCTACTACTACTAATCATCTGACACGACGCACATATGTTTGTCTACATTTTTACACATACAAGAACAACGCATTACCAGACGAATTACTTCAACACTCAACAGGACTTTCACAATTCAACTGTTTTCTTATTTCTACTTTTCTCAATCATTCACTCCTTTTCAAAGGTCAGAACCTATATATTATCTCTCGCAAACTATATCTCTTTTACACACTAACCAGTATTATCAACGATCTCTCAGAACCAACCTCATTCCGCTGAGCCACTAACCTCGTAACCATCATTCTCTACTTCTCCACACAACAACTTTCTCAGATTTAATCACCTCTTCTTTCTCCGCAGGCATCATGTAATTACGTCATCCCCCTCACCAGGAACTCTTATTCTTCAAGCTTCCACAGTCTTTTACTCTTAATACTCTTGCGCTCCACTGGCTATTTTACACATGATACTCAATTCCTCCTCAATCTATATCTCCTCATCAGACACTCTCGGTTCATCTGCCAATGCTACTATACCTACTTCTCAAACTACCAAGCGAAACTATCTCAGACATCACGTCATAGCCCTGCGTCGAACCAATTCTAGTACGAGCATTCATACTTAGTTTATCTCTCTCTCTCTGCTAATTCTGTGCTGAATCTACCCTACTTTAATCACACCAGTTATACATCACTCAACGTGATCAGCTCTCTCTCTATCTAGCCATTCCGGACAAGGGACATTTCAATTTCTACATTGTTTACTCTCCCCACACCAAAACCAAACACAAGATATTCTTTATAACGTATCCACGTAGAATATTCTATCAGTTGCCATGACTCTCTATCCTCAACAACACTATTGCCTACCCTGTACCATGTGATGCTACACCAAAAAAATTCATCTGCCTATTTTAGACAGCCCATATGTATATGCTCAAACCGCAATTCCTCTCATAAGCTAAAACCATACCATCTGTCATTCCTCACCCTCGGAATTCTAACAGTTATAGAGTGCATCTAAGCCAAATATTTTATTGTCTCCTAGTACTAATGTGCGTCTCTCTTCAATTATGTCATCTTCACTATCCGTACTTGTTAATCCGTTGTTAAAGTACTCAGGTCTTAATTCTCTGAGTTTTCTTATGTTATTTTCTGTCGTCGAGTAAATTTCCGCTATCTGTCTATTACTATTCTTCTTCTTAAGTGCTTTCTTTCTGTCTCTTTTATTTGTTACTCCCGTCTTTACTGCGTCGATCTGCTCACTGTTTTCTGTATACCTTACATAACGCTTACATCTCCCCATCTCGTCTTCAGATGATACACTGATGATAGTTCCCTCATCAGACTCATAGTAGTTTACTGCAGACACGTCGATCATATTCCCATAGTCGGCTTTAGAACGTCTGACTTTCTTCTTACCTCTATTCCCCATGCTCCGGTTCGGGACAACTTCAATATCTTTAGCTGAGGAAACTGACATCTCAGTTGTACCTTTATTGACCATCATACTGTTTATATTTCTTTCCCCAATACTTTTCCTCTTTGGTCTCTTTTCGTCTTTAGTTCTCGTCTGTTTATCTTTCTTAATTTCAACCGTGTCTCCCTTAGTCACTTTCAAGTGAGTTGATTTTGATTGAGTCTCTACTAACTCGGTTTGACTTCCCTTCGTTATCTTGCTGGTTGGTTGTACCTGGACTTTTTTCTCTACTGTATCAACTTGTGTCTGTGTGTTCTCTTCTACCACTTCAATTACCTGTGTCTGAGTCTCTTGGTCTATTTTCTTCTTTTCTTGTCTAAGAGTCAGATTCGCAACCACCTTAGGAGTAGTTGAATTCCTACTTACGTTTTCTACTCTGTTCTTTGACCCTGACTTCAAATATTGTCTCCGTCTTTGTTCAAACCAATCGTCCCGTCTTTTTCTAGCAGTCTTGCTATGGGATGGCCAATTACATAGTTTATAGGAAGGGTCTCTGTCAGGGCCATTCCTGTACCTATGACATTTATACCAGTCCAACTTTTCACTATTACGTCTACTCTCACCGTCTTTTACCCTATAAACATCAGGCCTTGGTTTGTCATAACCAACCGCATAATCAGAACCATGTTGTCTTCTGTCTTTATTAAGTAGTGGCTGTCTCCTGTTATTCTTTCCTACTCTATTGCAGTCTACCTTAAATCTATAAAGCTCCTGTCTAGTCGTTCTTCTCTGCAACGTTTCCACAAAATTCTCTACTTCACTAACTGCCACTTTTAACTCTCCCAACCATACACTAATATATTTTAATTCTGTATGCAGGTAGTTCATACTCTTTTCTCTATAATCTATCCCAAGCCAAAATATATTTCTTGTTACCTGAAAGAACACCTCGTCTTGAGCTTTTGCTGAAATAATTTTCAATTATGCATGTTTCAATCTCTGTTCTTATTCCTTGTTGCTTTATTGCTGTACCTATCCCAGTTAACGCAGCTGTTCTTCTGCCATGCTGAAATACGCTGTAATTTACTATTCATATAAGCAAAGAAAAAAAATGATCAATAATCATTAATATACACTCTTAATTTAACTAAAGGACGTAATCTAATAGTTCTTCTTCTTAACAAAATGAGTTCAGATTAGTCAATAAATTTAATTTCTATCTAACATAAAGGTCATTGGAATTACCGTATTCTGTTGAAATATTTTTTTCCACTGGTCCACTCGAACATCAACTCCCAAATATTCCTCTCGACGTCTATGTTCAACAATTGTAGGCTTCACAGACGACGAGTCAACAATTGTAGGCTTCACAGACGAAGGAACGAGTATATCATGTTGAAAAGAAACGGCCTCCGGATTCCTCTCTTCTCACATTGTCGACGCTCTCAATTTTATGGCTTCTTCAGTGGAAGGAATGCTTCTATTTTCGCCCCTGGATGGGTACACCAGCCTTGAGCTTTCTTTTCACCCTAAACAGGGCCCTTCAAAGCGACGACTTGAAAACGGCTCTCGTGAACAACAGAGCCCAGAAATGATTCGACAGCGGCTCTCATATGCAACAGAGCCCAGAGAGGATCTGGCAGCGTCTAAAAGACATGGCCCAATCGATAGATTAATGAACTATTTAACTGCCGCCCTGGTTGGCCCTTGATAAAAATCCTTTTCTCTAAAACAATTTAGTTGCAACAGGACTCAAAAAATTTGTTGACGTTATTCAATTACCAGTTTCTTCACAGATCTTAGATAAGATTTGATAAAACGGGCTGTCCAAATTCATCGCCATTCTGAAAAAATTTACTGATTCGAGATGATTTAGTCTTAAACTTTTGACTGAACCAAGGTAATAGCTGGACTTGATTGACCTCTAACAATTTGACTCACTTGAGGCAACGGCTAAACTTGATTGACCTCTAAAAAGTTGACTCACTTGAGGCAACGGCTAAACTTGATTGTGGTTCAGCGCTGTCGTGGCTTCTGAGTTCGCCCCAGGCGAGCAAGGTTAAATATAAGGAAGATAACGGCTCCTTCGAAACAAAATCTCCAGACATATTGACGTTCAAAAAGAAACAACAGCAGCCAGGTTCTCAAGGGTGTAGCATGACAATGGCAGTTCTGTCTCAGCAAATTGTACTTTGTGTGGCGGTTGTTTTTAAATTTTTAACGAACGTCAGCCAACTCCATTGTAAAAAACTTGCCGATTCCTTGTTGAGTTCTTAACAACACGACTTCAAGTTTCCAGACATCATCTATCGTTCTGCCTTGTCATGATGACTTATGTCCGCGACAACTCGGATCCTGGCACCAGGCATCAAAAATCCCTCCTGTAACAGTACAGATGCAGGGATGATACAAAACAAGTCCTGGTGTGTTTCTTTCAGAAGGTTTATTGAATCATAATAGGCCGATAATAATACAGAGACCACGAGATATGATGTTGCCTTCTCTCGACTTTAGCTGTAACTGACCAAACCAACCTACGTCACGACTTGAGCATCCTAGTCACGTTCTTATAGGATGCTCAACCGTGCCCTAAGTTTTGCACATCGAACCTAATGACAGAGATGGTACTCATTCTGTTATAACTTCAACAAAGTAAGACATTTCAACATGATAGAGATGCTTGCAGATCAACAATTGATGGGAAAGACCTCATACTTGATTTAAAAAACAAAACATGAAGGAAACAGGAAACTGCCATAAAGATTGATAATGAAGTAGGTCAATATCAGCCAATTAAGAGAGGTGTGCGACAGGGATGTGTAATGTCGCCAGATCTTTTTCCCCCTATACAATGACAATATTTTTTTTTAGAAAATTAGATGATATACGAGGAATCACCTCGAGGACTGTCACATAAATAAACTTGAGATTCGATCAATGACAACCAGACCCGACATAAGTCTGAAAAAACAAGTAATCCTTTGATGTACAGACTGAGAAAAATACGTCGTTAAAACTGTTTACACAGGATCGGCATTTCTAACGGGGAAGCCAAACACGTCGCGTCAGAATGTCTACACCTGGTCGGCGATTTTGTTATGATGTGGGTTGCTCGAGACGAACAACGGCGTCATTTGTCTGCGAGGCGGGAGACGGCATTTGAAGTGCAAGACGAAATGTCTGAATGCGGGATGGATTCTCTGATGTGGGGAATTCTCTGGTTCACAGACAGACTGGAATTTCCCCAAATGAAAGCAAATTTGACCGCGGGTTGACTCCAGTTAGTCTAGAACAGGAGGAGGAACCAGACTCTGAACTGGTAAGCGTCTGGACTTTTTGGTGACGTCACTCACAGACCAATATAAAAAGCGTTGCAGTAAACAAGAGGAGTGAGTTGACCAGATTTCTGAAGTTGGAAAGAGCGATGCAGTATTCCGAGTTGTGTTACATAAAAGAAACTAGGGGTGTCAAAGTGTTGATAGTTATCGGCGGACATAGATCCAGTCTGTGATCGCCTAGTTTCGATTAGCAACTGGAATAGGCATATGGTAGGCTATTAATCATATCTAACTTAAAGTATGATTAGGAATAGAGTACAGTATGTGCGGTAATATAATGTATCATAGTGCGGTAATATAATGTATCATAGTGCGGTGATATAATGTATTATAGGTGTGATGATATAATGTTTTATGATTAGTGATAGAATGTTCTATAAGTGCGGTGCTAGAAAGTATCATCTGAGCGTCGGCACTAGTATTCTATTGTGTGGCTTCAACTAGCTTGTGTGATATATCATTTTACTCAGGGAGTTGAGGACAATGTAGTGGAATAATAATTAGAGAGATTAAGGATGGTTGAGAGGGAGGAGAGGAATGTGAAATGGTAGGATCTTCCAGTAGGGCATCTGCTGGGTTTCTACCCGTTCCTTTATTCTTTCCTGGTGTTGCCATGTCTCAGATCATATGATGAGTTATTTGGCCGTATGACAGAGATCGGATCTCTGTTATAGATCTGAGTGCTGCTATTGGCCTACACTCACCTAATTCCGGCCAGGATTGAGTTGCCCTCACCATAGTATTCTCTATTCTACAGGTTCCATTTACAGGTCCACGTATGTGTGCTATGATTTTGACCAGTGAAGCTAACACATTTTAGAAGATGATGGCTCAGAATTTGAAGACAGAAGTTGCTGAGAGGCCGCTACATTGGGCTTATACCCAAGTTGGTTTGCGGGAACCTGACTTCTGCTGAGCAGGATATGCTGATGATACTTATGTTTTAGCAAGTGATAGGTGTATCACTGAACAGTCAGAACATTATATATATTCTACATATACAACACTGATACCAGAAACAGTCATATAAATATTATACTGATACCGGGAACTTCAGATTGTGTTGTTAATATGGGGAATCTTTAAAACCAGTGACACTAGATCAAGTAAGATTTCCCAGTAACAGTGACAATAGTGTTAGAATTTTCCAATTAACATTCGATTAAATAACAGAGGAAATTCATAGGGTAAAACAGATTGAAGACTCTCATTAGACATTGTTTGTCATGGGTGTCCAAGCATCCTAGTGGTTCAAGAGACAACGGAGGAAGTCTTCACGTGACCGGAGGAGCATCACCTTGGTGAGGTTGCTTGTCTGGACTGAATGGTGCTAGTGTGTTCTCAGCACAGTGATGTGAATGACTATACTCCTGAACACTGATCTGAGTCTACGGACACTTTAGAATATACGTCACACATTCTACACTTTATATACACACACACACACTTCTCCTACATATACTCTTTGCTTTAATAAATTTCTTGTGTTTATTTGTTGAAGCTAGAGTTGTCACGTATGTTATGTTCGGGAAGAATGAGAGGGGGCATGATCCAGGAGTGAGTAAGAGTGAGAAGAAGGTGTCTTCAGATTGAGGGAGTGTTGTGGACGGAGTCTACTGGATATCTCCAGGATAGAGATATTGAATTAAAACAAATGTGGGTGTTGATTCCCCTCACTCCAGGGACGACACTAAAGTGGTAAAGAAGAACAAATAACTACTACGACATTCATTCTTTACACACACGACAGGGACATAACGTCAATAACATTAGATATTCGGATGATACAGTAGCATTGCAGACAATGAACAGTATCTGCAACAGTTAGTAGATATGGTTACTTTACACAGTGAACAACTGGGGGTAACATTAACTTGTAAGAAGACAGAGATTATGGTCGTCCCTAGGAAGAAAGATATATCACAATGTAATAAACGGGTAAATGGTATTATTCTTAAACAAGTGAGCAGTCATACCATCTACCGGGAGGTGCCTTGAAGAGATTAAAACAAGAATCGCTATGGCAATTTTAGCCTTGTGCAAGATGGAAAGCATACTGCCCAATAAAACGATGTCAATTGCAACGAGAAAAATAATGTTGAAGTGTTATATAGGTTTCGTGTATCAGATGCCTATATTTTTGTATGGATGTGAAGCGTGGGCAATGAGCAGATATCTAATGGCAGTTGAAATGTGGTTTCAGAGGAAAATGCGAAGCATGGACAGACAGAAAAACATATGAGCAAGCCCTACAAGAGGCATATGAAAACCGTAAGCTGATTGGAGAAATTAGCAGCAGGCAGTCAACATTTTGTTGGCACTTTATGAAAAGAAATAAAGTACAGAACTTGGTGACAGCTAGCAAGATTGAGAAGACAAGAACAAAGGGAAGACACATAAGTAAATATCAGGATCTGGTTGACCACATGGCATGGCCGAGACAAGAACACAGAGCTGATCCACGACTCTGATGATCGTGTGAGATGGCGTATTTGCCCACGCTTATGAGCATGGCACATGATGATGATGACCCCATCTCTAGGAATCATTTCACGAAGCTGGGTTGACATTGAAATCATATGTCGACTAAAAATCTAGCATTGAGATGTGTTTGAACCCAAGATCACCAGACCGGCAGGTGAGTGCACAATCATAGCCCTCATCTTTTGTACTTGACATACTTCATTGTATATAGATTCCTGCACATAGACTTAACCGTCAAATGTACTCTAGAGCAGGCGTCGGCAACCTACAGCGCGCGTGCCAGGCTTGGCACGTGTCACGATTTTCAATGGCACGCCGAGTGAATTGAACAACGGTATATTAAGTAACACGATGCCGTTCAATTCACTCAAAAAGGAAAAAAAATAATCCAAAACAAGATATTCGTCGTGAATTTTTTGTTGTTGGGACAAATAGATGTGGATTAGATCATAGTGCACGTGACACCGGAGGTACGGTACTCGGGCACAACACCACAAACAGGCTGCCAATCACTGATCTAAACATGGCAAATGGATTTCCACACATAGATCCACTCTTGAGGCATACACTAGAATGTTGTAAATACATTCACACACACACACACGCGCGCGCACACACACACACACACATATACGCACGCACGCACGCACACACGCTCACACGCACACACATACCTTGTCTTCAAACATGCTCTGTAACATTATAAACAGATTGCCACACAATCTTCAAACATATTCTAGAACGATTATAATGACTACAAGCTACCACATTAGTTGGATATGCGTTTAATAGAATATTAGACATATCAATACTATACCAATCTCTCGACCATATCTTCGTTCTATTTCCTCCAGAGTATGTCTGCGTGTTATTTGTTAGAGAAAATAAAGAACTGAACATTGCCACAAATTCTAATTTCGAAAGATGACAATGTGTCAAGTCTCAATCGTCCAAGATCAAGTACAATCGCCTCATGATGTTTTCATCAGTCCAGGAGATTCCCTATGTTTGTCACAAGGATTTCTAGATCATCAGGTGCTCTTGGAGGAGTTGACAGGTATTCCCACTATGCTCTTTATCTGATTTGTGCTCTAATGTGCCGATGAAGGTCATAAACCCTGGAAGAAAATACATCAACTTGAAGGACATACCAAATACCAAACCACCACTGCTCTGTGGAAGTTCTTGTAGAAGCATAAGGTCAGGATAACAAAGCCCGATTGAAAAGTAAGGAGGCATAGCCAAAAAAGGGACATCTGCGCACTACAATGCGCACTACTATGGACCATCCTGTGTGAAACCCATGCTGGAATAGACGCAGAGCAAACGCTTGGTTGCAGAAGAAGAAGATGAAAATCTGCAATCAAATACACAATACATTAACTGTAACTTTATAAGCCGCGCGATGAAGAGACATTTGAAAACAACGTGGTCATAAATTGACCGGTAACAAGTTAATACCATTGTGTGTTCATTCTTATCTTCATTTCAACAAATTCCAGGGACTTGTCATCTCCGGTGAGAGTTGACCAAGTAACTCCCTTACCCGCGCCCAAGCCTTTCCATTGGCCAAACAGCAGACATTTGTAACACCGCTTGTACCACCACGGAGCACGTGCGTATATCACGCAGGTTCCACTCAACATATGTCTGTTGTTATCGTTGTCGAATGTACTAAAGTCTGCATTATTATGATAGCTCAAACTATCGCCGGCGTCTCCCCCGAGGAATTCCGCAATATGCAAGCGATAATTGTCATTTCCTGCTCCTAACCTGAACGACGAATATTTGGCATAGTATGGCTTTCCTTGAAACTTCATATCCACTCTTAAATCAAAATAGCCGCTAGATGTCAACAGAAAGACATTAAAATTACCCATCCAGAATTCACCCGCGACATCTCCAAAACCAGCCTCATATTCTGCCCAACCTCTGTAGAAATTGACCCTGCCATTAAAGCGTCTAAGAATAACAATCCAGCCTCCGCCATCGGTCTGCGCATCGCAGAGGACACGACCGAACATACCAGCGTTGGCGATGAATCGGGAATCACTAGATTTTCTGGCACAGACTTGTGATGGATCCACGGCCTCCCTAGCCGATCGCACGTAAGTTCCTAATAACAACAAATAGATAATCAGTGATTACATGAAGGTACACGAAACAGACACATCAACACTCAGTACATGTTAATAAATATAATTTTAAACTAAGGTCCTAATATACAGATCTTCATCTGATCAATTACTACTGCCCCGGCGACCGCCCACGTCGCTTTCCCATTAAAAGAAAAAGAAAATGATTGAGCTTGACAATTTTAACTGCCACTCGCAGAGCTGGGATTATGATCACATGGATCAGAGAGGAGAGACACTGGGAGACCGGCAGGATGAGAGTAGATTCACCTTGATTAACAAGCCGTTTCACCCAAATACCTTCCTCTCGACATCATGGTACACTAGAAACTATAACTGAAGTGGAAGTGGATACAGCAGAAAAATGTCAACAGAGATAGGGTGGTGGTTTTCAAGCGCTGTGCTACAGAGGGCAAAAATGCAAAATGGAAATGTTTCAAGAAGGAGATTGGAGGTGATAAAACACTGCGAAAATTCTGGAAACTGCACAGACAGATATAAAGAAAGGATCGACCTATGACAGTGGGAACAATTTATAGAGATGATGTTGTGTGCTTGACAACAGACAAAGAGAAAGGGGAGGCGTTTCTCCAGAGATTTTTAGCTCAGACCAATCATAATGTTGGCAGACACCAGGGATGCAGTTAGAGAGGAGTTATCTTTCACCATGAAGAATATGCAGTATGAAGACATCATACGAGCTGAAGATGTTAAACACATTTTGAAGAAGGCAAAAGACACGACACCAGGGCTTGATGAGTTTAGTTATGGCCACATGAAGGCTTTGAGCGATGTAGACCTGAAGGAGATGACCGACTGCTTTAACCAGAGCATTAGGACAGCATAAGTACCGCAGGACTGGGTGCACAGCTATCCCATCCATCTCCCAAAACCATTCAAGGATCATTTAAAGCTTAGCGGCTTTAGGATAATCACCCTTCAAAATAAATTTGGGAAGATTTTAGAGAAGATAGTCGCTGTAAAGCTGCAATAGTTTTTGGAAAGGGGGAAGCTTCTTCCAAGAAGTCTGGGGAGCTACAGGCCAGGAAAAGATACCTGGTCAAATGTAGCCACTTTTGCCTTTGACGTTTATGAGGGGTTCCAGAGTAGACAGGAAACGATGGCGACAGTGCTTGATCTCGAGGATGCGTACAATAGAGTCAGATATGATATTTTGATGACAGCACTGATGGAGAAGGGGGTCAATCCCTGGCTGGTGAGCTGGATAGCAGCTGTCCTGTATTATCGTCGGGTTGCTCTCAATCTGGGTGCATGGACCTCAGAGCCACACATTTTAACCCCGGGACTGCGCAGGGATCTGCAATCTCACCCGTGCTCTTTAATGTGTATACGAGCAAGATTGCAAACCTAGGAGCACCAGGGGTAGGAAGGATACTAACATTTGCAGATGATATTCTTGCATACAGGCAGGGGAGAGGTAGGGTACAAACAGCCCTAGAGCTACAGGCGAAAGTAGACAAAGTGATTGACAGTTGCACTGAAATGGGTGCTGTCATCCACCTGGAAAAGGCAGCTGTTTCGTGGTGCTCTCTGGACAACAGGATTGTGAGAGCTGATGTCCCGAGCCTCACGATAGATGGTTGAAGCGTCAACAGAGAGAACAAACTGAAGTATCTGGGAATCACATATGACAGGAGTCTGTCCTTCAATGACCACGTGGAGGCGGTTGTGACAAGATCTCAAACGGGACTCAATGCACTTAAAACTATGGCTGTAATGGACACAGAGCAGAGAATGCTTTTCACACTATACCAGCACTTGATCCTCTCAGTGATTGATTATGGACTAGGCCTGCTCACTGTCGCAAAGAGTCAACTGGTGAAGCAAGAGCGCATACATAATGAAGCTATGCGGGCCATTCTGGGACGCACCAGAGACACCCCAATAGTGTGTATGCGTTACATCCTTGGTTTGCTGACTGTTGCAGGTAGCTCAAGGTGATGCAGGCGAAGACATACCTCATAGTAGATGCTGACACAGATCACCCTTTGCATGAGGCGCTGGACGCAGTTAAGGGTCAGAGACTGATAAGGGGGAAATCATGGTTGGCTCAGACGGAGGATACGATCAGACACGTGTACATCTTGAAGAACATTAGGCGTGGAGAGGAGTGGGTCAGAGTGCCAGCGGAGCAGTCAGACTTGTGCAGTGTCATAATCACATTGAGCCGGGAGTGCAGGGAGTGGCCAGCAGGGGCACGGAAGTGGAAATTCAGCAACTAATTCAGGATAATGCTCGCTCGGGTGATGTGATTATCAACACAGATGGTTCGGTGTTGAGAGGTAGGAGAAGTGCCTGGGGGTTAGTAGCAAAAGCTAATGGTCGACGTTTGGTGCAGGAGAGCCTGGCATATGATACCACAACATCTAGCTTTAGCATGGAGGTGGAGGCGTTCAGTGCAGCTCTCCGCTGTATGGGGAATACGACACACACACACACACACACACACACACACACACACACACACACACACACACACACACACACACACACACATCGTGATTGTAACCGACTCAGAAAGCATGCTGAGGAAGGTGAGGTCAGGCATGCTTCATGCAGAGTGGCTTGCCTCGCTTCGAAGGACACGGGTGGTAAGCATCGTCTGGATCTTTTCTCTGGGGCATGCCGGTGTGCTGGGGAATGAACAGGCGAACAGATGGGCTGGTTCTGCAAAACTTGGTGGAATATTGATGCATGACAAGGCAGACGTGGTTGCGGCTTTGTAGGAGCACGTGCACACCTCGGAGGAGCAAATGAATCATCCTGGTCTGGCAAGAATGAGGCAGCGAGGAGTGACAAGGGGTTCTGGCTGACGCTCGACGCTTAGTGAAAAAGCGAGAAGGACATATAATCAGATTGCTACTGACACTATTGGTGTTGGAACTCTTCGCTGGCTGCCGAGGATGAGGACGGAGCGCTTTTGGAAATGCCCCGAATGCTGTGATGTCAGTTCTTAAATCAATCAATCAATCAATCAATCAATCAATCAATCATTAACTATAACTACACTTGACCTGGCTTCTCATTCACCAGACGGTTCAAAATGTTGCTGTATGTAGCCGGAGCGCAGAGTTGGAGATGAGCGCCCAACCTTGCATAAATACCCCTATGGCTCGTGCATTCATAACCTCTTCAGCAAAAGTCCAACTCCAAGCCTTCACGTGGCGGAACTGTTTTAACTAATAGGAGAAGGGGCGGCGGTGAGTCTCTGGTGCCGAAAAATAACCAGTTTGCTCTACATGTGTATGCACGTACATGCATGCACAGAAACGTGTGTGCGTGCCCACACATCTAAACTCGAGTAATACCACAGTCTGCTCTAGCAAAGGAAAGGTGCTGAAGACGGAGGCAACCAGCCAGGAGGCGCACCACAGAAATCAGGATTGTAGCTCGTTGTCCTTGGAGGAAGGTGGACTCCACAAGCACACCCTATATATATCCTTTCTACTTCTATTATATTGCCTGACATATGTCTACACTCCTCCGTTCTGTCTACTCTTCACAATATCTCACTCTCACTTATTTCCCCCCCCCCCCCTCTCTCTCTCTCTCTCTCTCACATACACCGACAACATTACTTTCCACAATTAATAAAAGATTTATTAATTAAAGGTATGTATGGTGTAGGTATGGATAGTGTCTATGTAGTTGGTATGTTCTTCTAGTGTGGATGCCAGATAAGATGTTGATAGATAGTCTCCGTGTCTTCTCTCGTCTCTTCTCTCGGCTAAAGTACAGGACAGTACATAGATACAAAGGAACGATCTCACCCTGAATGCTCCGTCTGCTTGAGTCTGTTGATATATCCGTTTTTTGTAAGGAAAATTGTTCACCACTGTATCACTGTACTTAAACCGATCACTATATATTGTCCGCTTAGACTGAATGTTCTTTGCTTTTTATAACGTTCCTAATTCCATCCTGGAAACAACATCGATTTTCTAGTATTTTCTATTTTGTCCTGTAAAAGTTCTACACTGGATAGTCCTTAATTTGTATAGACACTTGGTATGCGCCTTGCAACTCTTCGATACTGAGTCATTTGAGTCTTTCTATTATGTTACAGGGTCTTCTATTTTCCGTTCTCTGTCATCCTTACTTTTTACGATGACACTTCTTTTCTCTCCTTTCTTATGCACAATTGTCGTGCTTTATTATTTGAAAGTGCTTTCTTTGGGGTTATCAACACTGATTGATCTTTACCACAGCCATCTGTGTTACATCTTCGTTGATATGTCCCGCACTGGTATTGGAACCTGTGTAATAAAGATTTAATAATGAGAGCTGTGTCTGCTTAATATTCTTTCCTATGTGAGTGTCTTTTCCTCCAGCCGAAATGAAAAGGCTTCCGAAAAAACCCACTCTGACATAAGATAGAAGATTCACCTAACGTCTATACTATTCCTACTAGTATTTACTTGTACACGCTAAGCATCATCTATTCCCCTATGCTAGAAGATTACTTCACTGTGATTTACCTTATAAGTATGCTTGTCTGAATTGGGAGTACTAATGCACAATAGATACACAAACGTTCCTCCGAACGCAGCACCACCCTTTTCATACTCCCTTGTCTCATGGAAATCCAGAATCACACTAAACTTCCACAAAGAAGTGGCCACTCTTTATATGTAATTTTTGCCGCATAGTCCTTGACCTGGCTTGACACCTCAAGTCAATACCTCATTATCACCGTTAGTGGAAAATTACTGATCTGAAACTTTTCCGTTATTTATAAAACCCTCATTGTTTTGTTCCTTCACTCTGAGTCACCTAGACCGCAATATGCTGTGGAAAATTTCCTCAGTAACCAATCTCCACACCTCCTTATCAGCCCCAACTCTGGCGGCTCTTTTAACTCTGTTCCCGGTAGTTCACCATCCGCGTAATCAGCGCTGACTCCCTCTCCACACACACCTGACACTATCTGGGTTTTTCAATCCTGTCTTTATCACCTGACCGCGATACTGTCCAATAGTGCTGTCTGCCTTTGTCGCAAACCTATTTGTCCACGCGACAGTTTACCTGTGCTGTCTGCGGGCACTTCCGTATCTTGACCTATAAACACATGCGCCTGGTCACTCAACCCGACATTTCGTGATGTTTGTGACCAGTGACTTAACCTCGTCATCCTACACTCTCGTCGACCTGTGCCGCTGTTATTTCTACGTTAACAGTTCAATCCGTTAACATTGGGGGTCATTGACTCCGGTCACACCGTGGTTGGTTATCCTTACTGTTTTGTTTGTTAACCCTTCTCCTACCTGGTTAGTCGGTTTATAAGGTCGTCTATCTGGGAATCATTAACTCTCAGTATTCCACGACAAGGATGTCACGCAATTACGCCCTGAAATATGTCGACTACTGCTTAATGTTATGGTGCTCGCCTGTGCTTTGGACCCCCAGGCGGGTGCAGTGCCGGGCCCTGTGCCTCGGAAGGGTTCAACCACAACAACTGAAGGTCCTTCTCAGATGTCCTGTGGTGCCAGGGGACCTAAGAATAGAGCGTCTGGTCATACCAAACAAAGATTAAAAATAATGAACTGGGATGCGGGGGGAGTTAGGAAAAAAAAGAAAAAAAAGAAATATAGAACTAGAAAATATCTTGGACCAAGAAAAAGTAAGCTAATGTTGCTTGCAAGTAGCTCACCTCAACGAAAATATAGCCTTCAAAATCAGAGGCTACCAGTGTTACCGATCTGACCGAAAGGACAGGCGAAAGGGTGGGATACTGACCCTTGTAAAAATAACATCACTGCTTCCCAAATTGGAGTTTACATGGAAGGGGCCGAGTATCAGACACTTAACTTAAGACAGGCAATACAGACCTACATCTGATAAATTACTACTGTCCAAGTAACCGCCCACTGGAACTTGACACACTAACATTAAAAGACATAATGATTGTGTGTGACGATTTCAACAGCCACTCGCAGAGCTGGAGCTATGATCACATGGACCAGAGAGGAGAGAGACTGGACGACTGGCAGGATGAGAATAGATTCATCTTGATTAACAAGCCGTCTGACCCACATACCTTCTACTCGAGATAATGACCCACTACAACTACACCTGACCTGGCTTTTCATTCACCAGACCTGGAGTGGAACATTAAACGAATTGTTGGGAAACAACTTGGTGGTAGTGACCATTGGTCAGTCTTTTTAACTGTACACAATGAGCTTGTAAGTGAAAGCAGCACCCTCTAGAGGTGGAACTACAAGAAAGCAGACTGGGCAATGTACAAGCATCGTACCAGCATACTGGTTAAAAACCTGAACACTGAGAAAGACATAACAAAAGTAGTTGAAGAGTTTGGGAAATGCATACTACAGGCAGCACGAGAAACTGTACCAAGAGAAGCACGTAAACATTATAAACCCTACTGGAGTAGTGAACTGGAAAAGTTGCATATTGACGTGGAAGTGTGTAGAAAGCAAGCAGAGGCCAAACCCAGCCAAGAGCACCACAATAAATACCAGCACGCAAAGGGGTGTTCACTTTATCCATTTGATGAAAGGCTGACATGGAGAAAGCATATCAACAAAGCAGTAGCAAAAACCAGAAGGAGAATAGCCTTCCTGAGAAAGCTAAATGGAACCACATGTGGAAAAAAATGTTGTTGCGTATCCCTTACGGGACGTTGCAGTCAACACCAACATTTTCAGCTGCTGTTGATGTACTAGGCAAGTGTCACGTTCAGTAGTTTTCCATTGCTTTCTGAGGGACCAGCCCCTATTCCTTTTTCGAAAAAAAACCCAACACCGCGGTGTTTCGAAACCGGGTATACGGGCTCACAAACCATGTGAAGCCGGTGGGAAAATATAAGCTACTTAAGCAAAGTTTATCAACAGAGGATACGAACACACATAGAATACTCGTTAACTGCGTGGTGTTCAGCATAAAAACCCACACTACAAGAGCTGGACAAGGTGCAAAATGCACGTATCGTCACCACAGGAGGGATGAGATCAACTACTATAGTAGAAATGGAGAAGATGGGGAGGACACAAGCACTGAGAGAGCGCAGAGATACAAAAACGCTAATACAAGCAGAAAAGTTCCTCACCTTGCCAGGCCACCCTATGAAGAACAAAGAATAGATTTGATAACTTAGCTATGGGGCGGTTGAAAAGAAGTAGTTTTTATTCTTGGGGGCTGCGTGGTCTCGAGGTATGGTGTCCGCCTCGTGTGCTGGAGGTCCCGGGTTCAAGCCCCGGCGATGCCGGGATTTTTTTCTCGTGGACCTCTAGTAATAAATTTCCCCTGGTCTCTGGGTAATGAGATCGGACGCCCGTGTGTATTGTTGCGCACGTAAAACCTCCCTTGGCAGTTGGAAATCGAAAAAGAGTAGCCGAATGGCGCTGCCCGGGCAAAATTTCGAGTTAAACATCTACCCAAAGTATTTCAGGATCCTCGCCGGTGCAATGGAGTTCGTGCACTGAGCTGAGTTTCTCCAGACTCAGGTTTGAGGTAGGAGGAGAACGGAGCACTTATGGGTTGCAGCTGTGTGCCGTGATGTTGATCCATCGACTACACTAAACTAAACTAGTTTTATCTACCAGGCCAAACGACTCTGCAGAGAAACCACCGATCTGCCCACAGTTGGTACCCCCCTGCCAACTATTCCAGAGCGAACTCCATGGAAAGATGAACATAGACTATCACTTCAAATCCAGACAAAAGTGAGAGGAATAGTTGACAAGGAAGAACAGAACATTGCACAGCGCAGAACAGCCACTCTCAGCTTCCTTGATGACGAATACCCACAGGACCGCTGGATCCGAGTCTACACAGATGGGTCAGCACAAAATGCTGTTCGAAATGGAGGAGCGGGAGTGTACATAGAATACTCAAATAATACTAGGGACACGGCCAGCGTACCGACAGGAAAGTACTGCTATAGGTATGATGCTGAAATTGAGGCAATTAAGATAGCCACAGAGAAATTACTAAATACCAGCCATGGTACACAACCTGTGGTGCTATTGACAGATGCAAAATCAGTACTCGAGGCGCACCTGTCCGGGAAATTGCCAGTACTAAGGACACTACTTCCTGAACTTAGCAGTCAGCGTAAGGTACCATAAAGTGGATACCATTCCACTGTGGAGTACCTTGAAACGACAGAGCTGATCTATTGGCTAAAGAAGGAGCAAAAGAAGAACAGCCTGATGTGCCCATTACTTACCACCAAAAGAAAGGAATGATCAAATCAGTCAGAAAGCCACAAAAACTTGCTCAAGATGACTACCACGTTATAGACAGAAAAGAGCAAGTCATTATTCTGCGCCTCGAAGCAGGACACAATAGATTACGCAAGCACATGTAAACAAAATTCAAGATTGGTGAATCAGCCATGTGCACATGTGGATTGGCGTCGCACACAGCAGAACACATACTCCAAGACTGCCCAAAATACAACATATCTAGGCAAACCTTCTGGCCTAGAGAGACGACAGTGGAAGATAAACTCTATGGACCGCTGAGTGAACTAAAAAAGACAGTTAAATTCATACAAGAGACAACATTGCAGTTATAGACATATTTAAAGCGAACGAAAGAAGAAGAAGAAGAAGAAGAAGAAGGAGAAGAAGAAGAAGAAGAAGAAGAAGAAGAAGAAGAAGAAGAAGAAGAGGAAGAAGAAGAATTCACCAGACCTGTAATGGAACACCACACGAATTGTTGGGAAACAACAGAAAAGTTGGGAAAATGTTAGGAAAATAAAGCCTGTAAGTGAAATCAGCGCCCTTTCGAGGTGGAATTACAAGAAAACAGAATGGACAATGTACGAGCATCGCACCATCATACTGGTTAGAAACCTGAATACGTATAAAGACATAAATAAAGTACTTGAACAGTTCGGCAAATACATACTACAGGTAGCACGAAAAAACAGTACCAAGAAGTGCTCGCAAGTAATATAGACAGTAATGGAGTAATGAACTAGAGCAGTGGTTCTCAACCGGCTGGGAATCCCCCCCCCCCCCCGGGGATTTTCGGGTTTGCGGGGGCAGGGGGGAGGGGGAATTATGATTATTTCAAGATCAAGATTATTACAAGAACCGATTACTTGAAATTGTTTTTACCTCCATACTTTACAGTTCAGTCCTTCTCGACCATCTGAAATTAATTTTATAACGTAAGTAGACCCGCAAATCACGTTTTATGTAGACGTCTAGACTTGTTCTAGTATGTGTTATTAAATGTAGCTTCCATTTTTACGTATACTGTGTAGGTGTGGGGGAGATTTATAGAGAGAAAATACGAAAGGAAAAGGGGGGGGGGGTGACATTCTGAACATATGGTGAAGGGGTGCATGGGCCTAAAAGTTTGAGAACCACTGAACTAGGGCCACTGCATAATGATATGGAAATATGTAGAAAGCAAGCAGAGACCAAACCCAGCCAAGTTCACCACAATAAATACCAGCATGCCAAAGCCACGTTTTAAAGGGCCAAGTTACAAGCTAGACTGACAAGCTGGCATCTCAGCAGATGCGAGTCCTTGGTGTTTTAAATTTCTGAACGTCATCGTCTCAGACCGTCTAGCATAATTTCTCTTTGTCTGTCTCTGTCTCATCTACCGCCGATCATTCAAATTGTCACGTTTTTCAGCGGCTCTCTTCTCATTATATGACTAAAAATATCTGTTTGTTGATTTCTTAGTTTAGTTGTAAAAAATGTTCTACTTAGCCTGTTGTTACTTATTCCAGCAATTCAAGGTATTGAGAACATTCGTCTCAGAAACCACCAATCCTGTGACTCCAAGCTATTCTAAATTGTTCGCTCTCGTTCCATGACCCACTGCTATACAGTAACAGAGATTTCATACAACATTCCACAGTAGAATCTCTTAATCATTGAATGACAGTGACTTGTTGCATAAGATACTCATTATTTTCTTAAATGCAGCCTCTGCTTGACTTTCTCTGCTCTTAATATTTGTCACCATCTGTCGGCTGATATTATAACGTCTCTTATATATTTAAATGTTTTAACTTGTTTAAGCATATTGCCTTCTATTGTTATTTCACAATTTGGTGTTATCTTTTTAATTGAAATGACAATTGTTTCCGTTTTCTTAATATACACGGAAAGTCCTTTTTTGTTCTCATTTTTACTACTTTTACTAAAATGTTCAAGCTTTGTAGATCATTTGCTATTCTTCCTAGCTTAGATTGTTGTTAACGCCAATTCGTACTCCTGGCATGTCTGTGATCTCTCTCATTATTGCCTCCCTAAATACATCAATTCCAGTGAATTACTATTACGAGGCATTTGAACTAGTCAGCCTAGTGCATCACCTTTTCTCCCAGTATGTTGTGATACCTCATATGTTTGTTTTTCTCGCAATCATAATTATTCTCGGTTTAGCTGCCATTGATCATACCTGGCGTCTCCATTTCTGTCTTTAAGACTTGTAAATACAACTTCAAATGTGTTTCTGGACCACGTACGAATTTATAAGAACCACATACGAATTCGTGCAAATATGTGTCGTAGTTGTCGTTGTTTCATGTTGCATTTTAAGTAATCTAGTATGATAAAGCCGGTCTCCCTGGCATAGGCGTTAACGACTTTATCCGTAATCTTGTATATTCACGTGAGGAACACAGCAGCGCGAGATTCGGAAGCGGAGCGCATCGCGTTGGTTACTTACCAGAAAGCAATGGCACACTACTGAGCGCAATCTTGCCAAGAGCATCAACAACAGCTGAAAAATGCTGGTGTTGACTGCAACGTCCTGTAAGGGATATGCAACTTAAAAAAAGTATGAGAAGACATCAGACAGTGGTGTATCTGAATACATTTCATAGGAAGGTGGATAGAACTAGAGTGCGCGGGGTTGTAGCGACATCCAGTTACTCACGTACGCGAGTTAGCAAATTAAAGAATGAGAAGACGATGTAAGAATTAAAGGTGTGGAAATCTTAGAAAGACGAATCGAGATATAGAGGTCTAGAAGGAAAAAAGAAGAAGAAGAAGAAGAAGAAGAAGAAGAAGAAGAAGAAGAAGAAGAAGAAGAAGAAGAAGAAGAAGAAGAAAGAGGATGAGGAGGAGGAGGGTGTAAGCAGAAGAAGAAGAGGAATACGACAATGATGATGAGTAAGAAGAAAAACAAGAACATGAAAAACAAAAATAATAAGAACAAGAAGAATATCTGGTAAATAAACACAATACTCACCATTAGGAAAGCCGAGGCTGGCCACTGTTAAAGAAATGAAGCCAAACATTAGCAGTTGGGTGGTTGCACACAAGCCAGCGGTTTGCATTGGAACACTTGTGTGTTGTTTACTTGTAAGTGAATAGCAACAACAGTACTCTACCATATACTCAGTAACCACCGTATGCTCCCAACACTAATTTCTGTCAAAACAAACTTCCAGGCCACGCTCTGTCTGACAGCCGTTGAATGACTGACTTGGAATTGTGTTTACAGTTGTTATAGTTGTCACGAACTATCCACCAAAGCTAATTACAATTACTGTAGCAATGACCATTTGTTGACGTGGTGTATACTTAATAATGATTGCAACCAGACACGTTAACTCTTTCTCTGCCAGCCGTTTGTTTCTTGAAATTAATAAACGTGTGTATCTGAAGAGGTTACAATAACAACAGTTAGAGAAGGATGGCATTAACATCAGGCAACGAATCCTTACTGCAACAACCGAAACCGTAATGAGCAAGAGAGGTTATAAAAGCATGTCATGTATGGATTATCCACAAAAGGTTAATCGACTGGTACGGGACCAGTGGAGTTTCCCAGAGCTGGCCTATACCCAGCATAGTCTATTGGTTTATCAATGCATTCCTCGAGCATCTTGAGAGATGACAGGCAGTAAGTGATGACGACTAAGTGA
Source organism: Cepaea nemoralis (assembly GCA_014155875.1). NCBI lineage: Eukaryota > Metazoa > Mollusca > Gastropoda > Stylommatophora > Helicidae > Cepaea > Cepaea nemoralis. The sequence continues at coordinate 583,535 of JACEFZ010006805.1, forward strand.
TTGCAGTTTTCATACACACATTTAGGAATAATGTAGACACAGCTGGGAGAACAGACCATTAACATTATCAACACGATGCCAATCATCATCATCACGTGCCCTGCCAAAATGTGTAGCTGTTCATGCATCTCCACAGAACCTTGGTGGCCTGAATCACAGACTAGATAGAAGCAACAGATAAGGTAGAGGAAACAGATAGGATAGAGGCAACAGATAGGACAGAAGAAACAGGTGAGGTAGAGGCAACAGAAAAGGTAGAGACAGCAACAGATGAGGTTGAGGTAAAAGATAAGATGGAGGAAACATAAGATAGAGGCAACAGATAGAATAGAGGCAACAGATATAATAGAAGCAACATATAAGGCAGAGGCAAAAGATAAGATAGAGGTAACATATAAGGTAGAGGCAACATATAAGCTAGAGGCATGAGATAGGGTTAATAAAATATGAATACAAAAGGCAAGAGTTTGTCGCGACATTAAGAAATATATGCAAATTAAAATAAATTAGATTTGGCACGAAATTCATATCTAACTCTAACGTCAAAACAGTAATGAATCATGTTTATTGAATTTCAGAAAGTGAGTACTAAAATCTTAAACTGAACAGTTTATGCAGTGTAGCGGCGAATTTTTGAAAGTTGACGCACACATTAGGAAAAACTTGGAGGTAGTAGGGATGTTGCTTCTGAGATAGTTTTACAGATACCTTGGATTGCCAAATTAGCTAACAACGATTGCCTGGAAGAAGCCGAAATGTAAGCAAACGATTATACACATCTATAAGAAAGAGGCTCATTCTGTTCTTTGGTCATATAATGAGAAGATAGGCACCAGAGAATATCAGTAGTAAGACATGTACGTCACCCGGTGAAAATTGGAGACTCGCGGAGGCTATGGAGACGTTGGTGTAACGTCATTGTCTAACTTCATGAGCAGATATTATCAAATGAATGCTTTTCCCCCAATCCTCTTATCAAAGGTGACTGATACATCTTCTTTTTGGTTATCTGTACTAGATCCTATGTCTGTATTTTTCTTGTCTGGTATCATCAATGGACGCGTGTGACCCTCCTTAGCTATCATTAAGAAACAAATTATTTATTTTGCTAGAGATCGCATTTCACGCCAGCAAAACCATCAAGAAACCCTTCCATACTTTCTTCGATTCTGACTCTTATAGCCCTGTTATGTTTCTTCTGTGGTTATGCCTAGGATCTCTTGACTTTAATCAAAAAGGATATTTCACAATACACAATTAGCAATGCCATCATTTTTTCCCGTCTAACATTATCAAAAGATTCACTTTAACATTCAAGACTATCTGTAAGAAAGTTGATGATACTTGATTTCCTTCATAGCGTCATCAATAGTTTTTGTGAGTTCATATCTTATATTTCTACATTGTTCAGAATTTGTAATTTTCATATGCCACATCATCAAAACATTCAACTACCCCCAGGAAGAATTTGAAAGCAACAGAGATGTGATTCCCGCGACGAATGGTTTGAATTCCATGGACTACCAGAGTAACTAACAATGATCGCCTAAAAGAGACTAACGAAAATAGAGCATAATATACATAAAACACAACAAACATTTTCTTAAGAGTTACATAGATACACATCAGTGTTATTGATTAGAATATGTAAATTTGTGTGATTAAATTTTAATTAAAATTTAAAAACAAGAAATCACAATTTCATTGCGTGATTCCCTTAATGTGTAGATATAGGCGAGGTATAGGTATAGGCTAGGTATAGGACGTATATCTATCTTATATCTCGCGTAGACCAGACCTTTAAAACTTCCCGACCTTAACAACCCAAAGACACGAAAATGAGGTGCGGAGGCTCCAATTGTTAGGCGGCTCTGGTGACGTCAATATAAGACAAAGAACGAGGCTCGAGTCTCCGGGAGCATCCAATTTCCGCCGGGTGACGTACATGTCTTACAATTAACATCCTGGCGACTGCAAAGATCAGCTCTTGAAGAGACAGAAGCTGACCGTGAGACATGATGCTGGATGGTCTCAGACGGTGGCATGGAAGAATATCACCAGCATAATTGATCTATAACACCAAGGACGCACATCTGAGGAGAAACATGGCTACTTTATGTAGCGAGACTCATGCTGATGACGAGTCAAAGAATTAAGCCTATTACATTATCTAAACTACACAGTGCCATGACAGATGTAACACGGCAATAACGAAAGGAAACTCAATATTCAAGAAGGTTTTGCTAGCATAAGTAACGATGAAGATAAAAAAAACAAAAATATCACAAGCTCAAAAAGCGTTTGCCAAAATGTTACATATTGTCTTTCAGTTATCAGTTATCAGTTGGGGTATCTTCATTGCACTCCGGACAGGTCCATAGGTGCTCAGATCCTCCCCCCCCCCCCCCAACATAAGCTTCAGCGTTCGGTGGCTAATAGTGCCAGTTCTGTGTTGGTTAACGAGGCACCTCGTTTTCCCAATGTACCTCTCGCGTCTGGCCGTGCCAATTCTTACTCCCAAGTCTTTAATCCTGGACAGCGATGTGGATTCACTGACGTCAAAGTCCTCTGTTCTCGACATGTCTTTAAGGACGTTAATAACATCGGCACGATCCATGGGCTGGCCATCTGCAGGGGGTGCAGAGCCAGCCAGTTTATCAGCTCGTTCATTTCCCTCGACTCCCGCATGTCCCGGGACAAAGATGAAGGTGACTTTACGGACAACATACATCCTCAGCGACTCACTCCATTGTCTACGTACAGATCCAGCTTCGACCTTCCGAATCATGCTCATTGAATCACTTAGTACACACACGTTGGTATAATGCTGTTCTTGTAGCCATAGGAAAGCCTATGTTACTGCCATCACCTCCATCGTCATGCTGCTTATGGGCATAGTGTGGGCACCACTAGATTCTTGGACGGTTCGACCCGCTGAACGGACTGTAAATGCCCATGCACTTCTCTGCTTCTTTACATTGTCTTTATTTCTCTATAGATGTAAATCTTTTGTTATATTTGTTATTGTTCACTCTTGCTTAATCCACAGATGTGCTGCTACTATTACAAGCTGCGACTACTCAGGAGTACACTGGACTTGTTTTTGCTTTCGGGGTGGCTTTCCCTTTTACCAGTGTCACTCGCCACCAGAAGACACCACTCCTACACATAAGGTACTTGTAATTTACCTTCCCAAGTCAAGGAGGAGAAGTCAAAATTTACATCCAACGGAACGAATCCTCAATCTCGTCACCAGAGAAAGTTTAAGAGCTAGCTGGTTAAATACTTCATCCACGTCCACTCCCATGTGAATAAATGGACGATGAGTAAAGACATAGTGAAGAATTGGGAAAAAGTGAAGATGTGGCTTTAAAAAAACAACAACAACATACACACATTCGACCACTTATCCGCCTATGATGCAGAAGTTTGAATCCATAGACAGAAACAAGCAGATCAGAGCATTATAGAGTAATCAACCTAGATAGAAGTCATTAGACCAAGGCATGATAGACTCAACGAGCTATAAATAGAAGCCAGTAGACTTGGATCATCATGCTCCGATAATAGAGCTCTGGACGGAGAGCACACATTCGTTGGTTCGGTACTAGAGGCTATGCCACTTCTAGGTGTGGAATATCAAAAGCAGTTTCTTGAAACACTTTACAAGATTTCTGGTGGAATATGGAAATAAATCTCACAGGGAACGCGCTAAAATAACACATGGGAGGTATAGGCGTCAGAGAGGCTTTGGAGAGGGGGGTGGGAAATACCTGAGGAGTAAATTCCTGTTCTTGACTCATGTCGGAAGATATGCACAGCAAACGCTGATTGCTGAAGAAGAGGAAGAAGAAGAAGAAGAAGAAGAAGAAGAAGAAGATTGATTGATTGATCTTTATTTTATAAGGGTTACAAATTGGGCACGCAGGCCCGTCTTACATTCAACCCTTCCAGTCACTCATCTTTAGGTCAACAATAGTACATAATGCATTTACATAGGAAAAAAGCATTGTCAAATGAATGTTGTAAACATAAATAATGCATATTATTATGCTATGAGATATATCTGCCACACACCCACACATCCCCCACCCACCACACATCTGCCACACACACACATTCCCCCCAACCACACAATCCCTCCTCCCAATCACGCACACACCCCAGGCATACATATATTCACCCACCTATCCCCACCCACACATCCCCCATATATACACATCTCCCCTACCACACACACACCCACCCCACACACACACACACTCGCCCACCCACACATCCTCCACCCACCACCCACAGATCCCCAACCACTCAGCCAAACGCACATCCTCAACCACACTTTCCCCCACCCACACAAACATCCCCTGCCAATCCACGCATCATGCACCCTAACACACACCCACACTTCACCCACCCACACTTCACCCACCACACAATCTCCCCCCCACCCACACACACACACATCCTGCACCAATTCCTACACACATCTCCAACCCACACACATCCCCCACCCACAAAATCTCCTTACCTACACACACGCCACACCAATCCCCAATGCCACACACACACACTCACCCACCCACACATCCTCTACACACCCTCCACTCATCCACTTACACACTCCCAATCACCCATCACCCAAATACATATCCCCCACCTACACACACATCCCCACCAATCTACACATACACCGCCCATACACATCACCAACCCACCCACACACATATCCTCCACCCATACACACATTCCCACACACATCCCTCCACCCACGTACTCATCCCTAAAGACTGACTTAATTAAACACCATATTGTTCTTACAAGTCAAACAACAATCAAGTGCAGACCTTAATCTATACCACTTCACTATAGAGAGAAACTAAGAAGAAGTAGAAGAAGAAGAAGAAGAAGAAGAAGAAGAAGAAGAAGAAGAAGAAGAAGAAGAAGAAGAAGAAGAAGAAGAAGAAGAAGAAGAAGGAGGAGGAGGAGGAGGAGGAGGACGAGAAGAAGAAGAAGAAGAAGAAGAAGAAGAAGAAGAAGAAGAAGAAGAAGAAGAAGAAGAAGAAGAATGCAACAGTATAGTGGTAGGGGAGAGTTAATAGGAGAAAATGGAACAGTGATGCACACGTATAAATTGGAAAAGTAAACTAGAAGAGAAAAAGGGGCACGAGAATGCACCAAGGAATTAGTACGTTAGAAAGTTCGGGGTAGCAACAGGAGCAATCAACAAGAGAAGACGTAAACATTAGAGACCAAGACCAGATCGGGGCAGACGTGTAGATGAAACCTCTCCTATTTTCTGACACTGAGACTACATAGTTGAAGTAGTTGGGTATATTAATTATTGGCTGAATTAGAGTATGCAGAGTTTGTGGATAGTGAGTATTGAGTCGGATGTTATAATGCTCATTTAGATGTACCAGAATTAGCGTGACGTTATGTTTTCACCTTTGGCAAAAGTTAATCATGCTACTGTAAGGAATGGGCGGTTGAGGATACCGTCATGATTGTTGAGAATGTTACATTGCCTTGATAATTATCTAGTCAGCAATAAATGAAATAAAAGCTAATTTAACCATCATCACAGTCTTAATTGGGAACCTTTCACGTTTATCCGAATGATGTTGGAAGACGAAAGATTTGAACAACGTTCAGCTCTCTACTAGGTCCTTGGAGACATAAGATTCCGCACCTTATACGATCGTGCTGTACGGCCAGAATCAGAACAGTACATTTTTGGGGTGGAGAGAATCCTGAAACCTGCGTGCCACATGAAGACCTTGAATTGCAGAGGTCGTCGCCCATAGCGACGTAGTATTCAGGAGAGGTCGGATGTAGCTAAGCGAAGTCGAGGGAAGGAGCGCCCTGCCACAAGAAGAAGAAGAAGAAGAAGAAGAAGAAGAAGAAGAAGAAGAACAACAACAACAACAACAACAACAACAACAAGAAGAAGAGAAAAAATACGACCAAGAAGAAACAGCAGAAGAAGAAGAAGAAGAAGAAGAAGAAGAAGAAGAAGAAGAAGAAGAAAATATACCTTTCAAAATCTGGCTTTCTGTCCTTTAAGAGTTAACGATGCCGGTCATGGCAAACGCAATTAACGTTGGCGTGTATAATTTGTGACACGTTTCTGTGTAATTACAGTTACATTATTACATAAACAGTGTGCCCACCCGCACGCCTGCACACACACACACACACACACACTCACACACCTACCCATGTTACACCCCCATGTGCGAGAGAAGAACTGGAGATGATGAGACAAAGGGAGAGAGAGAGAGAGAGAGAGAGAGAGAGAGAGAGAGAGAGAGAGAGTAAACGATGTAGAAGAGAGGGAGAATATGTAGAATGAGACAGAGTGATAGAAAAAGAGGAGACCAAAAGATATGGGAGTGAGTGAAAATGGGTAGATTGAGACAGAGATATGGAGAAAGAGAGCTAGACTAAAAGATGTGGGAGAGAGCATGAATATGTAGAATGAGACAGAGATAACGAGTGGGAGACTTAAAGATATCGAAGAGTAAGAATATATAGTCTGAGAGAGAGGAGAGAGATATCAGGGAGAAAGAAAGAAAGATAAGAGAAAGAAAGAAAGAAAGAAAGAAAGAAAGAAAGCGAGACGAAATGATGTAGCACATATTGAGAATGTATAGATTGAGACACACGCACATACACACGAGAGAGAGAGAGAGAGAGAGAGAGAGAGAGAGAGAGAGAGAGAGAGAGAGAGAGAGAGAGAGAGAGAGAGAGAGACAGACAGACAGACAGACAGACAGACAGACAGACAGACAGACAGACAGACAGACAGACAGACAGACAGACAGACAGACAGACAGATATATAGACATATAGATAGATAGATAGATAGATAGATAGATAGATAGATAGATAGATAGATAGATAGATAGATAGATAGATAGATAGATAGATAGTGTCATGGGTTAAACATTCTCATAGTTCAGGCTGGATATCGACCCAATGTTTAACTCCAGATCTATTGTGGCTCTAGGGTAAAATGACTATCTGTGAACACGAGTGGCATGCGCCGCCATGACTGTACATCATATAGAACAGCAACACTATGTATTCCAAGAACAACTCAACAAATGTGAGGTAGAGCGAACTGTGGTATAATTACACACAGGTGACATCAGCTAACTGCTATAAGTGTGTATGCGCATCCAGACTTGAGTCTTTCGCCCATCACAAGCACTCCTGTCCTTCCATCACGAATCGTCTCCCCAACCCAAGGAGAGTGTTAGGAACCTAGCTGGCTGTCTGCTATAATACTAATGCACACATGATCATCGCCTACCTTTACTTGTACACTACTGATACCCAATGTCTATCAGCCAACGTCTATGGCCCGATCATGATGAGACCCGCACGCGTCAACATGCGACTCCAACGAATGTCAGCGATTGTGGCGTCAGTAAAGCCCGGACTACCTGCATTTAATGGTGAGACTCCAACCAGAGCTATTCCCTGTAGATACCGAAGACTGGCAGCAGCGTAACGGCTTGAATTCCGTGACTGGTGGTAAAACACATCCTCTAACTTCGCAAGCTGGAACACAACTCACCCTTGAGCCGTTACGGCGTTAGGTGACGTATTTCCATGACGTCTGAATTGCGTTCACTATTGGTGTCACTATGTTCAATATTTGTAACACTCTGTATCTTCTTCTTTGATGCGCTAACTCATCAATTGAATGTTGCATCACTGTCATTTGCCATATGACAGCTTTGCCCCCTCTACAATGAAAAGGTTCGTTAGAACATTTTCCATGTTGTGCAGACGAATGCCTCTTTATTTCATCGATCGAACTAACAAGTTTATTTTTCGTGACAACATCTATTCAGATTAATAATGCATTAACAATGAGAATTGTCAAATGTTACGTATATTCAACGCTACTGTATGGCGCGGAAGCCTGGACATTGAACAAGCAACTAGAAAGTCGCATAGAAGCCCCAGAGGTGTGGATATACGGAAGAATATGTCGTATTTCATGGAAACAAAAAACAATCAAATGTAGAGGTTCTAGAAAAACTGGGAATGAAGAGAAAGTTGATGAAAGAAATAAAGAGGAGGCAAGTGAAATATTTCGGCCACTTTAAAAGACATGATACTCTTACAAAAACCATACTGGAAGGCAAGGTTGAGGGCAAGCAAGCAAGAGGTAGACAACGATGCAAGTGGGAAGATAACATCAAGAGATGGACGAACATCAGCCTGGCAGAATGTACAGTGAAGGCGAGAGACAGACAGTGTTGGAGATCCATTGCAGCCAACCATAATTGTTGAGACGGCACCTGATTGATTGAGACATGCACACATACACATATAAACACACACACACACATAGACACACCCACCCATCTATCCACACACATGCTCACACATATACGCTGCCTCACATAATCACTAAAACTTAAATGAACAAACTGCCACACTTCACATACACATATACACTGATGACAAACGTAAGCATCCTCACAAAAACATTCAAAATGGTGGTGGGGGGGGGGGGGGTTGTTATTGGAAAAATAAAAAATGGAAAAATTGTGAAAATGAAAATAAATATGTTATACATTGTGTATCGTAATGAATAGTGATGCAATTCAATAAGATAATTCATGGATATAACATAAACATGATGCAATAAGCAGTGCATATAGTACATGTTAAATTCAAGTGGCAGTAAAATGCTCTGAAAGATGATACAGAAATAAATATGGAATAGCATGTCACATGACATGCGTGCGCTCAACTCTCTCTCTCTCTCTCTCTCTCTCTCTCTATCTATCTATCTCTCCCTCTCTCTCTCTCTCTCTCTCTCTCTCTCTCTCTCTCTCACACACACACACACACAGAGACAGACAGACAGACAGACAGACAGACAGACAGACAGACAGATAGACACATATTACACATTCACTCTCTCATTCAATCTCTTACTCACTCTCACACACTCTCTCTCACTCACACTCACTCATTCACTCTCTAAACGACACTAACTCACTCTCTCACACGCACACACAGACAAAAAAGACGGACACACACTCACTCTCTCTCTCTCTCTCTCTCTCTCTCTCTCTCGTTCACTCTCTCACACACTCTCTCATTCTCTCTCTCTTTCTTTCTCTCTCTCTCTCTCTCTCTCTCTTACACATTCATTCTCTCACTTACACTCACTCACACACGTACACACATACTCACAAATTCGCACTCTCTCTAACACTCGCTCACACACGCACATACACACATACTCATAGATTCTCTCTCTCACTCACTCAATCTCTCTAACTCACTCACTCACTCGCTGACTCTGTAACTCACACTCATTCACTCACTTTCTCACTCTCTCACACAGACAGGCACACACACACACACACACACACACACACACACACACACACACACACACTCTCTCTCTCTCTCTCCATCTCTCTTTTTTTTCTTTCACGCACACTCACACACACACACACTAACTCTCTCATTGTCTCATTCTCTCTATCTCTCACTCTCTCTGTCACCCATACTCACCCACTGTCACACTCACCCTCTCTTACTCTCTCATTCACACATACAGACAGAAAAATACTCACACATTCACTCTCTCACTCAAACTTTCACTCACTCTCTCACGTATACGCTCTCACTCTCTCTCTCTCACTCACACTCACTCATTCACTCTCTAAACCACATTAACTCACTATCTCACTCGCACACACAGACAAGCAGACTGACACACACTCACTTATTCTCTCTCACTCGTTCACTCTCTCACACCCTCTGTCATTCATCCACTCTCTCTCGCTCTCTCTCTCTCTTACACATTCATTCTCTCGGGCGGGCGGAGGGATGGAGATATATATATATATATATATATATATATATATATATATATATATATCTATATATATATATAGATAGATAGATAGATAGATAGATAGATAGATAGATAGATAGATAGATAGATAGATAGATAGATAGATAGATAGATAGATAGATGTTTTTTCCTCACATATTACAGGACATCGCTGTCAACACCAGAATATTACTGCTGTTGTTGATTTCTTGGCAAGATTACGCTCGGTAGTTTGCCATTGCTTTGTGAGCGGCCGGCTCACATATCCCGTAGGTAACGAGGACGGCGAAAACTGCTACCGATTCTCTCGCAGCCGCGTTTGCTCACGTGGATAAATGGGACTGCGCAGATAGACGCTAACACCTAGGCCAGGGAGACGGCAGATAGATAGATAGATAGAATGAAAAGACAAAGAACGGGTGAGAGAGAAAGAATCTTAACAAGAAATGTAATCACCAATATAATGTGAGAAATGTGAGAACAACCTGAGAAGTGACGGTAACGAAGTATCAAGCACAAATGTGGGAGTCGGGTGGATTAGCTATGAGGTGACTAGAAGGAATTGTTAGGGGTGGGGGGAAGGGGGGGGGGAGGTGGATTAGTTGTGATACAGAGATAAAGCCTCACATATCTTGGAAAGTTAAGTATATTCTAATTCTCCGTAAGACTTCGGGGTTTGGTTAACCGAAGACAAACATAAACATCCTTTCGTCTACGCGGCTTGGGCATGATGGGCCTTTATTGGTCTCAACCCAGGCACCTCTGCTGTAGACTTCAGCAACAATACAGATGTAACGGGGATATTTGGACTAAGGTTATCAGGCAATTCATATTTCTATGCAAAACAAAAGCAATTAATATTTCTAAGCGCAACAATAGTAGTTAATATGTCTAAGCAAAATAAGTGCAATTGTCATGTATAAGCAAAACAAAAGCAATTAATATTTCTATGAAAAAAAAAAAATAAAATAAAATATCAATTCATATTTCGAAGAAAACCAAAAATCAGTTAATATTTCTAAGCAAAACAGAAGCAGTTAATATTTCTAAACAAATAATCCTGAACACGACAATAGTCAATCATTTCTCTAAGAAAAACAAAAATCAGTACATATTTTTAAGCAAAACAAAAGCAGTTAATTATTCTAAGCAAATCAAATGAAGTCATATTTAAGCAAAACAATATACTGATGCGTGTTGTCCATAAAACAAAAAAAAAGAACGCATTTCTAAACATGGTGACTGTTGTGAAGTGAGGTAAGGATGACGCGGCTGTAGTCTGGGCCGTGCCGCTGATGGCAGACGACAAAGAGGGTTGAATCGTCTGCCATAGCAGAACTGTCCTGGCAGACGACTGTAGCGAGTGAAGCGCGCGGTGTTCTCACTGAAATGACCGACTTTGCTTTGAGGTGAGTAGTTGTTATCCTTGTTCAGTAGCAGTGTGACAGAAATATGGCGGTTACCCATGCACTAGTGTTGTAACTATTGATTAAGTTGCTAGAAATAGTTTCTTCCGCCTATTTTGCGTGTCGTTTCTGTCTTTAACCGCAGTCGATGACACTAACAAAATAATAGCATATTCTTCTATCTCCGGCCGTGAAGCTGTCAAATATGAGACTGCTGTCAGTATAATATAATTGTATAGGTGCATCATTACGTTTGTTTTATGCAGGTAACAAATGTTACATTTAATTATTATAATTTTCCACTATTCTCTTGTTACTTCATATTGTTGTATGCTAGCGTATCTGAGCGAATATTATAATGTATATTTGTCTATGTAGTCGTTTCTGTGGCGAAGGGGTTATGGACGCAATTCATCATTCCGCACACCGCGTTCGAAACACAGCTGCGGGCGATTTGGTCTACGTTGTGTTTTATGTGTGCAGGCTGTTCAGAAAGCAATAGCAAACTACTGAACGTAAACTTGCCAAGAAATCACAAACAGCCAAACAATGCTGGGGTTGATTGCGACGTCCCACAAATGATATGCAACCAATTTTTATATCTGTATTTATATTTGATTGCTCTATCTTAACAGAGCGTGCACGCACGTACCCAACCGCATACCGTCGATCTGCTTGTAATACTTGTATATTAACTTTGATATTTGCCGTGGCCGGTCTCCCCGGGGAAGGCGTTAACGACTTTCTCCGTAATCCCGTATATCCACGTGAGGAACACAGCTGCGCGAGATTCGGCAGCGGATGGCGTCGCGTTGGTTACTTACGGGGTATGTAAGCCGGTCACTCAGAAAGCAATGGCAAACTACTGAGCGTAATCTTGCCAAGAACATCAACAACAGCGGGAAAATGCTGGTGTTGACTTGCAACGTTATGTAAGGGATATGCAACTTCAAAAAAATTAAAAGACACGCGTTTAAAAAAAAAAGGCACGCGTGGTTGATTGTAATGTACTATCTATGTGTATAGTTTGCTGCTTACTGCATGTTCACTTTTATCTCGTTCCCTACTTATCTGAATGTTTCTACATCTGTGCACTACTATTCCGTGCATTAAGGTCTACAAAATGTGTTAGTCCTAACACATCACAGACCCAAAGCAGATTCCAGCTTCGAGGCATGTGTTGTACTATTCTACAACATGTTTTGTGCTATTCTACACCATGTGTTGTACTATTCTACAACATGTTTTGTGCTATTCTACACCATGTGTTGTACTATTCTACAACATGTGTTGTACTATTCTATAACATGTATTGTACTATTCTATAACATGTTTTGTACTATTCTATAACATGTTTTGTACTATTCTATAACATGTGTTGTACTATTCTATAACATGTTTCGTACTATTCTATAACATGTGTTGTACTATTCTATAACGTGTGTTGTACTATTCTATAACATGTGTTGTACTATTCTACAACATGTTTTGTGCTATTCTATAACATGTGTTGTACTATTCTATAACATGTGTTGTACTATTCTACAACATGTGTTGTACTATTCTACAACATGTTTTGTACTATTCTACAACATGTTTTGTGTTATTCTACACCATGTGTTGTACTATTCTACACCATGTGTTGTACTATTCTACAACATGTTTTGTACTATTCTACAACATGTGTTGTACTATTCTATAACATGTTTTGTACTATTCTATAACATGTGTTGTACTATTCTACAACATGTGTTGTACTATTCTATAACATGTGTTGTACTATTCTATAACATGTTTTGTACTATTCTATAACATGTGTTGTGCTATTCTACAACATGTTTTGTGCTATTCTACAACATGTTTTCTACTATTCTATAACATGTGTTGTACTATTCTACAACATGTTTTGTACTATTCTATAACATGTGTTGTACTATTCTATAACATGTTTTGTACTATTCTATAACATGTGTTGTACTATTCTATAACATGTTTTGTACTATTCTATAACATGTTTTGTACTATTCTATAACATGTTTTGTGCTATTCTACAACATGTTTTGTGCTATTCTACAACATGTGTTGTACTATTCTATAACATGTGTTGTACTATTCTATAACATGTGTTGTACTATTCTATAACATGTTTTGTACTATTCTACAACATGTGTTGTACTATTCTATAACATGTGTTGTACTATTCTATAACATGTGTTGTACTATTCTATAACATGTGTTGTACTATTCTACAACATGTGTTGTACTATTCTACAACATGTGTTGTACTATTCTACAACATGTGTTGTACTATTCTATAACATGTGTTGTACTATTCTATAACATGTTTTGTACTATTCTATAACATGTGTTGTGCTATTCTACAACATGTTTTGTGCTATTCTACAACATGTTTTGTGCTATTCTACAACATGTGTTGTACTATTCTATAACATGTGTTGTACTATTCTATAACATGTGTTGTACTATTCTATAACATGTTTTGTACTATTCTACAACATGTTTTGTGCTATTCTACCACATGTGTTGTACTATTCTACAAAATGTGTTGTACTATTCTACAAAATGTGTTGTACTATTTCTATAACATGTGTTGTGCTATTCTACAACATGTTTTGTGCTATTCTACAACATGTTTTGTGCTATTCTACAACATGTGTTGTACTATTCTATAACATGTGTTGTACTATTCTATAACATGTGTTGTACTATTCTATAACATGTTTTGTACTATTCTACAACATGTTTTGTGCTATTCTACCACATGTGTTGTACTATTCTACAAAATGTGTTGTACTATTCTACAAAATGTGTTGTACTATTCTACAAAATGTGTTGTACTATTTCTATAACATGTGTTGTGTTATTCTACAACATGTTTTGTGCTATTCTACAACATGTTTTGTGCTATTCTACAACATGTTTTGTACTATTCTATAACATGTGTTGTACTATTCTATAACATGTGTTGTACTATTCTATAACATGTTTTGTACTATTCTACAAAATGTGTTGTACTATTCTATAACATGTTTTGTACTATTCTATAACATGTGTTGTACTATTCTATAACATGTGTTGTACTATTCTATAACATGTGTTGTACTATTCTATAACATGTGTTGTACTATTCTACAAAATTTGTTGTACTATTCTATAACATGTGTTGTACTATTCTATAACATGTTTTGTACTATTCTATAACATGTGTTGTACTATTCTATAACATGTGTTGTACTATTCTATAACATGTGTTGTACTATTCTACAAAATGTGTTGTACTATTCTATAACATGTGTTGTACTATTCTATAACACGTGTTGTACTATTCTACAAAATGTGTTGTACTATTCTATAACATGTGTTGTACTATTCTATAACATGTGTTGTACTATTCTATAACATGTGTTGTACTATTCTACAAAATGTGTTGTACTATTCTATAACATGTTTTGTACTATTCTACAACATGTGTTGTACTATTCTATAACATGTGTTGTACTATTCTATAACATGTGTTGTACTATTCTATAACATGTTTTGTGCTATTCTACAAAATGTGTTGTACTATTCTACAAAATGTGTTGTACTATTTCTATAACAGTTTTTGTACTATTCTACAACATGTGTTGTACTATTCTACAAAATGTGTTGTACTATACGACATGTGTTGCACTATTCTATAACATGTTTTGTACTATTTTACAACATGTGTTGTACTATTCTATAACATGTGTTGTACTATTCTATAACATCTGTTGCACTATTCTATAACACGTGTTGTACTATTCTATAACATGTGTTGTACTATTCTATAACATGTGTTGTACTATTCTATAACATGTGTTGCACTATTCTATAACATGTGTTGTACTATTCTATAACATGTGTTGTACTATTCTATAACATGTATTGTACTATTCTATAACATGTTTTGTACTATTCTATAACATGTGTTGTACTATTCTATAACATGTGTTGCACTATTCTATAACATGTGTTGTACTATTCTATAACATGTGTTGTGCTATTCTACAACATGTGTTGTACTATTCTATAACATGTGTTGTACCATTCTATAACATGTGTTGTACTATTCTATAACATGTGTTGTACTATTCTATAACATGTTTTGTACTATTCTACAACATGTTTTGTGCTATTCTACCACATGTGTTGTACTATTCTACATAATGTGTTGTACTATTCTACAAAATGTGTTGTACTATTTCTATGACATTTTTTGTACTATTCTATAAAATGTGTTATACTATTCTACAACATGTGTTGTACTATTCTATAACATGTGTTGTACTATTCTATAACATGTGTTGTACTATTCTATAACATGTGTTGTACTATTCTACAACATGTGTTGTACTATTCTACAACACGTTTTGTACTATTCTATAACATGTTTTGTGCTACTCTACAACATGTTTTGTGCTACTCTACAACATGTTTTGTGCTATTCTACAACATGTTTTGTGCTATTCTACAACATGTTTTGTACTATTCTACAGCATGTTTTGTACTATTCTACAACATGTTTTGTGCTATTCTATAACATGTTTTGTACTATTCTACAGCATGTTTTGTACTATTCTACAAAATGTGTTGTACTATTCTACAAAATGTGTTGTACTATTCTACAAAATGTGTTGTACTATATGACATGTGTTGCACTATTCTACGACATGTTTTGTACTATTCTACGATATTTAATGGAAACATATTCTCATGGTTTGTGGATTATTCAAAGGCATTTGACTGTGTACAACATCGGAAACTTTGGGAAATCATGAGGAATATGGGCTTTCCATCACATGTAGTACAACTCATAGAAATGCTTTATCTAGACCAACAAGCAGCGGTTAGAATAGGTGGCGAGACATCAGATTGGTGTGACATCAAGCAAGGAGTCCGTCAGGGCTGCGTGCCTGTCACCCTATTTGTTTAACCTGTACGCCGAAAATATATTTAGAAATGTCAGAGATGATATAACCGGGGAGCAATATGATGCCCTAAATATCGGTGGTCATGAAAAACCAGAGATTCGATATGCTGATGATACAGTATTACTACCCACATCACAGAACGGTATAGAAAACCTAATAACCTCAACACAAAGAAATAGTCAAAATCACAACTTATATTTTAACATATAAAAAACAAAGATAATGCATACAGATAAAACTACTATGGAGCAAGAAATATATGTTAATGAGGAAAGATTGGAGGTTGTGGAAAATTTCGAATATCTTCGGTTATTGATTACCAACAATGGTGACACAATGAAAGAAATTAAATGACGACTATCAATTGCTCTTCAAAGACTAAAACAAGTGAATAAATTATGGAGTGGGAAAGATAAAACTATAAAAATTAGATTTTTAAGAGAATGCATCTTTCCCATTGCAACATACGCCTGTGAGACCTGGACACTTACTAAACAAGCTGAACAGCGCATAAATGCCTTTCAATATAAATGTTATAGGCGAGTTCTAAGAATATCTTGTGTAAAGAAAAGAACAAATGCATCCATACTTCAAGAGCTGAATATTGAAGAGGGTTGGCTATTAAAGACGATAAAACAACGAAAATTGATATATTCTGGTCACTTGAAACGCCACAAAAGTTTGGAGAAAACAATAATGGAGGGGTATATGCCTAGGAAGAGAGGAAGAGGAAGGCCAAAGAGTAGATGGGTGCAGGATGTGGCGGATGATCTCCAGATGGGGGATCTTGTTTGTGATCGAGTAGTTTTCCGGAAGGTTGTTAAAGGAGCGAGGTTCTACAAAGGACATATTACTGAATGAATGAATGAATGAATGAATGAATGAATGAATGAATAAATGAATTCTACGATTTGTTTTGTCTATTCTACGACATAAAAAGACTTAAAAGTCGAGAGAATCGACTTCATTGCGCCGAGTTTTATCCCACATGGCTCGGTCTCCTTCCGCAGGGCGACCTGCCGAAAGCGTTGCACAAACCACGAACTCCGTAGTTCCATCGACGACCCCCAGCAGTCTCCTAGAAAACTGCACTCGTGAACAGAAGAACGTAGCCCGGAACCGAACCCACAACCTTCGGAGAGCGAGGCAGACGACTTGAACACTTCGCCACGGAGACCCTGTTTTGTACTAGACTACGACATGTATTATTCTACTACCTGCTTTATGTCTTCTTCCGGCCTCAGTACAAATGCACGTATCGTTATGAGATGCTCCCCCGATGGCTGAGGTCGACATTATATTAGCGTATCTTCGTTGCTGCAGAAGGATTATCTATAATATCATAGAGAAAAACTCTGCTGACACATCTATAATATCATAGAGGTGTCAGCAGAGTTTTTGTGTGTCCAGTTGAAGGTTTGCTGACGACACAGTGTTACTAGCGAGAAGTGATTGATTGATTGATTGATTGATCTAGGAACCGACATCACAGCATTCGGGACATTCCCATAAGCGCTCCGTCCCCATCCTCAGCAACCAGCGAAGAGTTCCAACACTAATAGTTCCAGTAGCAATCTGATTATATGTCCGTCTCGCCTTTCCTCTGAGCGTCGAGCGTCGGCCAGATCCCTACGTCACTCCTCGCTGCCTCATTCTAACCAGACTATGGTGATCCATTTGCTCCTCCGAGGTGTACACGTGCTCCCACAAGGCCGCAACCACATCTGCCTTGTCATGCATCAATACACCACCAAGTTCTGCCGAGCCAGCCAATCTGTCCGCCTGTTCATTCCCCAGCACACCGGCATGCCCAGGAGATAGCGAGAAGTGAGATAACATCAAGACATGGACGAGCAGCAGTCTGACAGAATGTGTAATCAAGGCGAAAGACAGACAGTATTGGAGATCCATTGTAGCCAAACGTCATTGTGGAGATAGCATATGATTGATTGAAGTCGAACAATTCTACCTTTATGCATTTCTCTGAGAAGATGATAAAGGCCCTTTTAGGAACAATGTAGATATACTTCTATCTATGTTCCCTTGCACCTATCATCGTTCCTTTTCTTCGAAGACATTTATTAGTTAGACAGTGGCATCATATTTGCTTCCAGTTGTAGACATGCTAACTTTCTTATGTGCTGGAATAATGCAATGAGAAGATAACCGACGATTCTGCTCAATACCCGCGAGGCACCTGTGAACGTGTCTTAATGTATCGATTACACTGCATTTTCTATCACTGCGTTTAATGTAATGTCCACAAATAGAACGAAGTGTCTTCCACATTTGCCGTTAAATTTGCTGCGGTGATATAGTGCTTGGTACGCTTGCCTGCCAAGACAATGGTCTAAGTTCAATTCACAAGGGAGGCAGGATGATATTTCCTCGCCCAGCACGACTCGGGAGTCCATCAAGTCTCACAAAAATTGGCACAAGACAATTCTCAGACGGAAAGGCGGCGAGGACGGGAATTGTCTACTACCCCCACCCCCTCCCCCCATCTTCCCCCTTTCCCCACTCTCAGATGTTGTAGGTTAGAATATGTGAAAATCAATTATTCCCCCACCCCCACCCCCCAAAGGCAGTATCTGCGTTTGAAATGTTGAATCCAACAGATTCTATTCATCTGTGTCTTGGGTTTTCTCTAAATGTAACAAATTCTATTCACCGGTGTCTTGCTTTTCTCTAAATCTATAACCGCGCATTATTAAGATGACGTCATCAGTCGGCAGCAGATTGAACTTCATCTCCAGAAAGATGTTCCAACCTGTTTATTTGTTGTCTTGCCACAAAGTCGGTGCAGTGCCTTTCCTGTCTTAAAAGCCAACATTTCTAATTGTATGTCTTCTATTGAAGCGGGCAGCGTATCTGAAGCGTGTCATCTGGCATAATTAGTTTTTCTCTCTTTGTTTCCTTCAGACTGACAACGGCTAAAGAAGTTGTGTAAATATAGCTCATTCAGACGTTGTAGAGCCGTTTAAACATGCGACCGCAGAGCTGATTATAATGTCTCGGACCACAGTTGCAATGGAAATATGTATGGACATTATCTCATGGGGTAGAATTGTTCTAGGTGCCTATTTAGGTCCAGCTGGACGTTTTCATGAAATACCAGAGATTCGATATGCTGATGATACAGTATTACTATCCACATCACAGAATGGTATAGAAAACCTAATAACCTCACCCCAGAGAAATAGTGAAAATCACAACTTATATCTTAACATATAAAAAACAAAGATAATGCATACGGATAAAACTACTATGGAGAAAGAAATATATCTTAATGAGGACAGATTGGAGGTGGTGGAAATTTTCGAATATCTTGGGTCATCGATTACCAACAATGGTGACACAATGAAAGAAATTAAACGACGACTATCAATTGCTCTTCAAAGACTAAAACAACTGAATAAAACATGGAGTGGGACACATAGAACTACAAAAATTAGATTTTTTAGAGCATGCATCTTTTCCATTGCAACATACGCCCGTGAGACCTGGGCGCTTACTAAACCTGTGAATATAAATGTTATAGACGGGTTCTAAGAATATCTTTGGTAAATAAAAGAACAAATGCATCCATATTTCAAGAGGGAAATATAGAAGAAGATTGGCTATTAAAAACGATAAAACAAATAACATCGATATATTTTAGTCACTTGAAATGCCATGAAAGCTTTGAGAGAACAATAATGGAGGGGTATATGCCTGGGAAGAGAGGAAGAGGAAGGCCAAAGAGTAGATGGGTGCATGATGTGGCGGATGATCTCTAGATGGGTGTACCGGACGCGGAACATCTTGCTTGTGATCGAGAAGTTTTCCGGAAGGTTGTTATGGGAGCTAGCAGGGAATGCACCTCTTAGTGGTATCTTGCCTATGGACAAGGGGGAGGTGGTCGTGCGCTTGTGGGACCAGGTAGGGAAGGCGGAGGAACTGATTGAGAACCTATATGTGGAAAGAATGAGATTGCGGGGGATCGGCAGGGGTTCTGGAAGAATCTCAAAACTGAGAGGGAAGACCAGGAGAACATTTAATCAGACAGCGGTGGGAACGATTAATAGTATGACTCTTCGCTGGATGTTGAATGAGGGGACTGAGCACGTATGGGAATGTCCTGAGTGCGGTGATGTCGGTTCTTGACTCAACTCAACTCAACTCAACTGTTATGGGAGCGAGGTTCTGCAAAGGACATGCTACTGAATGAATGAATGAATGAATGAATGAGTGAATGAATGAATGAATGAATGAATGAATGAATGAATGAAAGTATTTAAGGACGTCCGTGTAGTTGATCAGCTTAAAGTTTTGAAGTCCCTGGCGAAAGTTCGGATTGTTTCATAGAATAAATCTAATCTTTGCTTTACTGGTGGTGGTGGTGGGGGGTGGTGGGGGGTGGGGGGGGGGGGGTGGGAGTAATAGAGGAGGGTTACAAGGCAGTCTAGAAAAAAAATATGAAAAACAACTGGTCACTACATCCCAGAATGACCAGATGCTAAGAAACAAAACTGTCATTACCGCCTATAGTACCTTGCGGTGTAGGACATGGGGTCTTTCGAGCTTGAAGAAGTAAAACCGCCTGGCTAATGCGGTAGCCGCGAACTGTGTTAGGTTAAGGTTTTTATGTTAGTGTACACAAAATCCTGATCATTTAACCACCGCACAGTGACTGCTAAGAAAACATTGGTATCTACATTGTTGATTGCACAATTCCATTTGAAACATCACGTGGTGCTAGGCCATGTGTACATGCCTGTTTATTTCTGAGCGTGGACAAGTTTATAGAATGCATTGTTTCTGCTCATTCCGCCTCCTGGTCTTTAGCTACAATTCCAACCACGACCGCATGTTATGGCGGTCCATAATTGAAGTAATGAAAAGTTAAACTGTCAACTAAAATGTATGTCGTAATAGGCGAACAAGGAGGGCTGGGGAGTGAAAATGGCTGCTTTATTCCGTACAAAACCCAAGCAGTCATGAAAAAGTATTGACACAGAACTTGTTTATGTTACGAAACTGAAAAATCAAATGTAGATATTTCAAAAAGTTAGATCCGTTTCTGATAGCCCATCGTGACTACAAAACATCTCAATTTCAATTGTCCTTTAATAGATCTATTCACCGTGTCAGCACATGATGATCTGAGTGTATTTACTTTGTGTAAGTCATTCACCTATGGCTGCTACTCATCTGGTTTTGACATATTTTCGAATTCACACTTACCTGGTCATAATGCAGCAGCTGTTTTTATTCAAGCCACTTGGAGTTAACCACCTAAAACTGCAGTCAGACTGCAGTCATATTGGAACTGAGTTTTAAAAGTTAGTTGAGTATCCTTTATATGACGTTGCAGTCAACCTCAGTATTTATTAATTCACTGTTTGTGAGTACCAGACAATTTTACATTCAGTAGTTTGACATTTTGTACATGATAATATTAGCACAAGTAAAACAGAGGTAATGACTATAACTAAAGAAGAAAAAAAAACAACAACAATTCACCTAAACGAAAATCCCTTGAAACAAGTAAAGAATTTCAAGTACCTAGGAAGTATAATATCATCATATGGCAGATCAGAAGACGAGATTGAAAATATATGTAATAAGGCAAACCAACTCATTGGACAAATGGCACCAATACTAAAGAACAAACATGTATCAATAATTACTAAGAAAGCACTTTACAGCACAATCTTCCTACCAACTCTATGATAACAATGCCAAATCTGGACAATGACAGAAAAAGAGAAAAGGAAAATTACAACAACAGAAATGAGATTCCCGAGAAGAATACTCAATGTATCAAGAAGAGATAAGATCAGAAATTAAGACATCAGGGCTAAAGTAGGGATTATACAACAGCGTTAGAGTTTATTAGAAAGCAGCAAGTCAAATGGTTTGGCCATGCAAGTAGGTTGCCAACTAACAGTATACCACAACAAGCAATGAAGTACAGTCCAAATTGAAGCAGAAGAAGAGGCCGACCACGTAAACGATGGACGGAGGAAATAGCAGAGTCCATGGGAATATCGATACATGAAGTCCATAAGCGCGCACTCTGCCGCTGTATATACTTCATCTCGACACCGCAAGGTACAAGAGGAACATGATGAGATGAGATGAATAATCTTTGCAACATGTATTTAAGATTGCACTATTTTAAACATGCCAGTGAAGAGTTTTATAAGTACTTACATGACCAAATGGGATTTAGAGCATCCGGGCTTCTAGAAAGGTATGCCACATTACCAAGTCCGCTGAAGTGGACAAGCAGCAATATTCAGACTGCTCAGAACACAACGCGCTGAAATACCACTTGTTCAATAACTTGAAGGTAAGAGATAGTGATGAATGTAACTTGGAATTGGTAATAAAAATACGATTAAAAATTTTCTACAGAACAAAAACAATAATTTTGGCCTACACTCACCCATTTGAGGACACACTCTATGCAGACGAGAACAACCACACGTTTACTGCTGCTTAAAAAAAAACTGACGCCTGAAGGCGTGCGAAGATGAAGAAGGAGATACGTATCAGTGCCATCATTGCACAGCGTCGAACACTCGTGTTCTCATTAAACAATCACATGTTACTTCTGACATGACAAGGGTATGCTTATAATTGTGATGTAGAGAATTTCCTCCTCACCCAGTACTAAAGTCACGAGGACTGTGTTGAAGACTTCTGTTTTCCCTCTCCAAGCTCAGAAACCAACGGCGAGTGCAAGACGAGTATTTGAGCTTCACATCTGCGGATGGTCACATTGGGATGTAAGACTAATATTTGAGCTTCACATCTGCGGTTGGTCATATTGGGATGTAAGACTAGTATTTGAGCTTCACATCTGCGGATGGTCATATTGGGATGCAAGACTAGTATTTGAGCTTCACATCTCCGGATGGTCATATTGGGATGTAAGACTAGTATTTGAGCTTCACATCTGCGGATGGTCATATTGGGATGCAAGACTAGTATTTGAGCTTCACATCTCCGGATGGTCATATTGGGATGTAAGACTAGTATTTGACCATATTTGAGCTTCACATCTGCGGATGGTCATATTGGGATGTAAGATTTGAGCTTCACATCTGCGGATGGTCACATTGGGATGTAAGACTAGTATTTGAGCTTCACATCTGCGGATGGTCATATTAGGATGTAAGACTAGTATTTGAGCTTCACATCTCCGGATGGTCATATTGGGATGTAAGACTAGTATTTGAGCTTCACATCTGCGGATGGTCATATTGGGATGCAAGACTAGTATTTGAGCTTCACATCTCCGGATGGTCATATTGGGATGTAAGACTAGTATTTGACCATATTTGAGCTTCACATCTCCGGATGGTCATATTGGGATGTAAGACTAGTATTTGACCATATTTGATTTTCACATCTGCGGATGGTCATATTAGGATGTAAGACTAGTATTTGAGCTTCACATCTGCGGATGGTCACATTGGGATGTAAGACTAGTATTTGAGCTTCACATCTGCGGATGGTCATATTGGGATGTAAGACTAGTATTTGAGCTTCACATCTTCGGATGGTCATATTGGGATGTAAGACTAGTATATGACCATATTTGAGCTTCACATCTGCGGATGGTCATATTGGGATGCAAGACTAGTATTTGAACTTCACATCTGCGGATGGTCATATTGGGATGTAAGACTAGTATTTGAGCTTCACATCTCCGGATGGTCATATTGGGATGTAAGACTAGTATATGACCATATTTGAGCTTCACATCTGCGGATGGTCATATTGGGATGCAAGACTAGTATTTGAACTTCACATCTGCGGATGGTCATATTGGGATGTAAGACTAGTATTTGAGCTTCACATCTGCGGATGGTCATATTGGGATGTAAGACTAGTATTTGAGCTTCACATCTGCGGATGGTCATATTGGGATGTAAGACTAGTATTTGAGCTTCACATCTGCGGATGGTCACATTGGGATGTAAGACTAGTATTTGAGCTTCACATCTGCGGATGGTCATATTGGGATGTAAGACTAGTATTTGAGCTTCACATCTGCGGATGGTCATATTGGGATGTAAGACTAGTATTTGAGCTTCACATCTGCGGATGGTCATATTGGGATGTAAAACTAGTATTTGAACTTCACATCTGCGGATGGTCATATTGGGATGTAAGATTTGAGCTTCACATCTGCGGATGGTCACATTGGGATGTAAGACTAGTATTTGAGCTTCACATCTGCGGATGGTCAAATTAGGATGTAAGACTAGTATTTGAGCTTCACATCTGCGGATGGTCAAATTAGGATGTAAGACTAGTATTTGAGCTTCACATCTGCGGATGGTCACATTGGGATGTAAGAAGGCCACGATTCAGGACAAGCAATTATTAATGACTAGAACTAGACCTGGGCTGGCAATGTTTCCTTCGGGAGGTTTAGGTATTTCAGTAGTAACAGACCCCTACCAAGTGCCCAGAGGGACATGCTCCCAAAGCTGTGCAGTGCTGCCGGCACAGATCTGGCTCCATGAGCTATCAGCATTGCACTGGTGATCTTCCATAAAATTATCGAATTCATTGTACTGGTATTTTTTGTTTCAATGCTAGGTAGTGAGAGACGAATGGAGACGGATTGTATCTGCAGCAGCAAAGAACCTCAATGGCTCGGAACGCTGAAGAAGAAGAAGAAGAAGAAGAAGAAGAAGAAGAAGAAGAAGAAGAAGAAGAAGAAGAAGAAGAAGAAGTGAGCGCGTTAGTGTAACTGCTAGTATGCTACACTGATAATGTCAAAGCGCGGTCGGAGGAGGTTTCAACTCCTGCTTTCGTCGTCCGCTAAGAAAGGGAAGGACCTATTCCTCCGTGAATTGAGGCCTACACAATATGATGTCCTAACACAGAATAAACACATATCAGTTTCTTGCTTCGGGACACCCTTTCTATCGTTAAAAAAATAAGTTTTTCTATGCTGAGTCCAAAATACAAGCGCTAAGGGCTAAAAATGTTTATGCCAGTGCACCTTAGCATAGCTTAGAGGTAGCATTCATCGAATAACTTGTGCTCGTGCCGACGTTAAACCAAACAATTTTGTCTATCGGTGGTGGAATGCAAGTGCTAGCCTGCACACTGCAGGGAGATCTCTTGGTCCCGCAGCATTATTCATAAACCAGGAAAACCCTTCCAGCAGACACCGGAAATGATACGGATGCCTTAATGATAGTTTCAGTAGTTTTAGACACGGAAAGTCTGTGAGAGTTACCATTTCCTCGTAAAATTTAACATTTTATTTCTAGATTGCACGCATATATTGTTTTACCAAATTAATTGTTTTGGTTTTAAAATCAAACATACTTTTATAGCAATACTTCTGATAAAAATTCCAATTAAAATAGCACCACCACCACCAACACCACCACCACCAGCACCACCAGCACCACCACCAACACCACCACCACGACAACAACAACAACAAGAACAGTAGCGGCAGCAGCAGCAGCAACAACAAAAACAACAGCAGCAGCAACAGTAATAACAACAACTACAGCAGCAGCAGTAGCAACAACAACAATAACAACAACAGTAGCAGCAGAAGCAGCAGCAACAACAACAACCACAACAACAACAACAACAGCAGCGGCCGCAACAACAACAACAACAACTACAGCGAGAACAACAACAATAACAACGAATATAACAATAATAATACCCACAATATTTGTCCACGTGTTGAGTCGTATTGGTTATATCGTGTGGTATATGCTACTGTCATATCTCTATAAACCTGTATGGCTTATGTGGTCAATATTAGGTCGGCCACCTGTACTTCCCATAACATTTCCTGGAACCCATAATAATAATAATAATAATAATAATAATAATAATAATAATAATAATATATGTCTTTGTGTGATTTCATTGCATACCCGCATAATTACCATATGCGTCCCGCATTACATACTTAATGACTCTGTCTCAGCTTGTTAATCCAGCAAATGAAGCGTGTGTATGCCTGTGTGAGTGTGTGTGTGTGTGTGTGTGTGTGTGTGTGTGTGTGTGTGCTCCTGTCTCTGTGTCTCTCTATGTGTGGTGGGGGGATGTGTGGTGGGTGGGAGATGATGAATGCGGGGGTGTGTTTGGGATGTGTTGGTTGGGGGATGCGTGGATGGATGGGGTAATGTATGTGCCTGTGGCTATGTGTGTGGTTAGGTGGTGGATGTGTGTGTGGGGACACGCGGATGGATAGGAGATGAGTGGGTGGGGGATTTGTCTCATAACATGGTAACATGCATTGTTTATGCTTACAGCATTCATTTGACAATGTTTTTTTTCCTATGTGAATGCACTACGCACTGATGAACGAAAGATGAGTGATTGGAAGGGCCGAATGTAAGACGGGCCTGCGTGCCCAATTTGTTACCCTTCGAAAATAAAGTTTGTTCGTTCGTTCGTTCGTTCTGTCTCTGTCTCTGTCTGTCTGTCTGTCTGTCTGTCTGTCTGTCTGTCTGTCTCTCTCTCTCTCTCTCTCTCTCTCTGTATGTGTGTGTGATCCATCCATCATGTGCCATGCCAGCAAGGTGTTTTCCCACCTAGCCTGGGTGGGTACCGTCGAAAGAGAGAAACCTGGACCAATGCAGCAGTTTTTGCCCATGACGTCTATGAAGGTTTCCACTCAGGTGTTGAAACCTTTGCTGCAGCGATTGATCTTGAGGACGCATACAACAGAGTACCATTGGATTTTTTAATGCTTCAGCTTCTTGAACTTAAAGTAAGTCCATTCCTCCTTAGTTGGATCGCTGCAGCCTTCTTCCAACGGAAAGTAGTTTTTAGATGTGGCAGTTGGACTTCGGAACCAACAACAATATATCCTGGCCTACCACAGGGACCACCATTATCTCCGGTACTGTTCAACGCCTACACAGTGAGAATCACCAGCGAGCAGAGCACTGGACCTGGCAGGACATTGTCATATGCCGATGATGTTTTAGTGTATCGTCAGGGTAAGGATATAGAGCAGGTTGCTGTGGAACTACAAACCGAACTCAATCGCATAAGTACTTGGTGTGATGAAGCTGGGGCAATGGTGAACCCAACAAAGGCAACAGTGACTTGGTTCTCGTTGAATAATCATATTGTCAACAATCCAACACCAACTGTAATGCTGTGTTCAGAGACGGTGGAAAGAACGCAGGCAATGAATTACCTGGGGATACGGTTTGATCGAAGCCTTGCTTATAATGAGCACATAGACCAGGTGATAACAAAGGCCAAGCGGGGTTTGGCTGCGATGCGGGTGATGGCGGCAGCAAACTGTGAGCAGCGCCATCTATGTCTTCTGTACGAGGGGCTGGTCATGTCTGTTTTTGAGTATGCAATGGCAATCCTGACTCTCAGCCGCAAGCAGATAGAAAGGATGGAAAGGATACAGAATGAAGCTATGCGTATTATTCTTGGATGTACAAGAGATACAGCATGCAGGGCGATACGCTACCTTCTTGATTTTCCAACCATTGAAGACAAAATACAAGTTTGCAGAGCACGCGCCTACCTCAGAGTTAACGCAAACACACAACATCCACTGCATAGAGAAATTATGAAGGTGAAGAGCAGCAGGTTAAAAATAGGACGGTCGTGGATGGGTCAAGCCGAAGACATTCTTCAACAGGTGTGTTCACTTGAGGACTTAGAACCTGGTGAGGAGTGGGTACAAGTGCCAACAGATTTCTGCACATCCTTTTCAGTTTGCATCCAACTAGATAGAAAATGCAGACAAGAAAATCCGGCTGCTGTGGAGGCTGAAGTACAAGCGTTGATTTTCGAGAATTCGCTAGACGGTGATGCTGTCATCGACACAGATGGGTCGGTCGTCCGACATGTGAGAAGCTCATGGGCCTTTACGGCTCGGGCTGGAAGGAGAATTGTGAAGGAGGACTCTGGTGCTTTCACTGAAACCACAAGTAGCCTGACTATGGAAGTCATGGCAGTAGTAAAGCAATAACATGGCTCGAGACACAGACATTCACTAGGGCATGTTTCCTTAGCGACTCAATGAACATGATCAAGAGGATAGAGGAGGGGTTGATACGAAGAGAATGGTTGCTGCCTCTGGAGCGGTCTCGGCTGGCAAAGGTTAGTTTCATCTTCGTGCCAGGTCATACGGGAGTACAAGGAAATGAGCGGGCTGACAAGCTCTCGGGTGAGGCTACGGTGGAGGGCGGACGTGCCATGCACCAGGCTGACATTCTGAATGCTCTACGAGAAGTAAGACTTTTGCGTGAACCAAGTGATGACTGTGAATCTACAACCATGGCCAGACTGCGAGAACAACAAATTAAAAGAGGGGTGGCCAAACAAGAACACTACGCAGGAAGCCAAAGAAGATTGATAAACCAACACGGAACTGGCGTCGTTAGCCGCTACACGCTGCGGGATTTGCTGCGGAGGGGATCCGAGCACTTATGGACTGAATGGTTCGATGTGCAGTGAGGATGGTCTGTCGACTAACTAACAAATCCTTCATACGCATTCGAGAAGTACATCAGTCGTACGTATGGATACACAGTTTTATTCAGGAGAACCTGATCATTGTCACAAGGTACACACAAGGCTGTGAAATCATTATATACAGTATGCCGCCTTACAAACACTTATAGCATTCAGCCAATTACACGAGCCCTACACTCGATTACTCGCTATCATTAA
Organism: Cepaea nemoralis; assembly: GCA_014155875.1. Taxonomy (NCBI): domain Eukaryota; kingdom Metazoa; phylum Mollusca; class Gastropoda; order Stylommatophora; family Helicidae; genus Cepaea; species Cepaea nemoralis. Next base: position 612,481 of record JACEFZ010006805.1, read on the forward strand.
CTAGCACTCTCGCAAAAGCTATACACTCGCTCCAGAACACAAAACGTCCTTCCTCTAAAACTGTCTGAGTCCCGTCTACGTTTTCAAACTGGTCGGTTCGACTCGTGGTACTAGACCACGTGTCTCTCGTGATAACCCGGGCTGTCTCAACAGTCACGTAGTGCGTTAGTCTGCCCGTGTTGTGTTGTGTCGTTTGGTGTACTGTCGTCTGGTCAGTTCAGGACAGCGTCCTGTGAACTTATGTCCCCTCATATTACTAAGTCTTGTCCTGTATATGACATCTCTGTGTCCCCACCGATGTCCTATCTCTAATCTCTCTACCGTCCTATAGATGTCTTATGACATCTGTGTACCCCGACCCATGTCCTGTCCATCGTTATCTATGTAGTCCTTAACTCTATTCTGTCCCATGTCCTCTCTATGTCCTGTTCTTATTTCCCCCACACTCTGACAATGTCTTATATGCATATCTAATGTTGTTGATGTTTTGTCCTCCAATGAAGATTCCATTTATATCTTCTACATTTCTGAAAATATTTTCACTGTATAGGGAAAAAAAGATATGTATGATAATGCGTTCAATAAACCAACAAGAACATGACGCATAGCAAACGGGCGGATAAGCAAAACGGAACATTACAATAAAGAATATTGGAGGTCCAGACCGCTGATGAATAACAACAGCAATGGTGATAATGATGACGATAAAGCATTGTGGTCTCTAGGTAGTGACAAGAACAAACATTAGTATCGACCTTCACAAAACGCCCCGTGTTGGGGCACAGTACTACAACGGAGTACCAGGTATGTGCAGTAGTGTAGGCGAAGGGAGGACGCGGGAATGATAGCATACTGCCTCTTCCACCACGCCCCCTGTTAACCTGGTTTACCCATTTATCTGGAGTCTCTGTGGTAAAGTGACTAGTGGGTTTGTCTGTCGAAATGGGGAAGAGGGGGGGGGGGGGAGTTCAGGTGTTCCTGGCGGAAATTGTTTTCGTAGAACTGGGACCTGGGTCTACCCTCCCAAGAAAGGGTTCCAGGGAATTTTCAGATGGTAAAAGTAGACAGGGTAATATCGACAACTTGCGATTAGTCTCAAATATTCGACTGGCATCATATATCGAATCCAGATTACGGATTTCTTCCTTCGAAATGTATTTCTACAATAATTTCTAACCCCGTTTTTATTACTAACATTGCCACAATTACCATCACCTCATAATCACACTCATCATCATTAATACTAATACCACCACAACCACTAGTCGCACACCTACAATTATTTACTTCTTCTTCACCTACACCTCCTTTTTTCTCATACTACTACTAAAAAAAAGAAGATGTTTGCCTCTTTCTTATTGTTGTATATTATGGTCTAGTTTCAATAGCCTCCTTCAGGCAGTCGTTGTTAGTTACTTTGGCAGTCCAAGGAATTCGCAACATTCGTCTCAGGAACCACATATCTGTTGCTTCCAAGTGCTTCCTAATTTGCTCATTTGCATTCCACAATTCGCTGCCATACAGCAATACATGGTCTACGCGGGAAAGTCTATAAGTAAGTCACAAATGGCTGTAGAAAAATAGTAAAATATGATAACAACTTGAAACCAGTTTATTTCTATACAAACATTGTCCCTTTATTTCTCAACATAATTTCCACCAACATGGATGCATTTATCCCATCGTATCCCACCCAAACCGGCTTCAAAGAACTGCGTGCTCTGATTTCTATAGCACGTTTTCACTTCACATTCAACTTCGGCGTCATTCGCGAAATGTCTCCCGCCATGGTGAGTTTTTAGTGGACCAAAAAGGTGGAAATCGCTTGGGGCTAAGTCGGGGCTGTAAGGTGGATGTTCCAGAACTTCCAACCTTAGTTGGTTAATTTTCTCCTGAGTTAATCGAGCCGTATGTGGTCTAGCATTGTCACGAAGAAGCAAAACTCCTCTCTCTAGTCAGCAGTCCTGGACGTTTTCTTCAAACTGCATCATGAAGCATCGATAGAACTTCACAGTACGATTCAGAATTCACATTGTCACCTTTCTTCTTGAAATTGGTTAAAAGCACTCTTTGACAATCCCAGAACACTGTCAGCATAACCTTACCTGCTGATGGCGTAACCATGAATTTCTGAACACAAGGCGAAGAAGGATGTTTCCATTGCATTGAAATACGCTTTGATTCGGGCTGTTAGTGATGCACCCATGATTCTTCCCCAGTAACAATCCTGTTCAGCATTCCTGTTCTCCTTCATCTTCGTGTCGACAGCAAGGGCAGGCCAAATCGGTTCATTTTGTGTTCCTCCTTCAATTGTCTGGGTACCCACCTTGAGCACACTATATTAAATTTCAATCGATCATGCATTATGCTGCATGCTGATCGCTGTGCACACCCTATTGCAGATGCTACAGAGTCTATCGTTACTCGCCTGTCACCTCTAATCATCTTCTCCACCCGCTGCACGGATGCTTCTTTTGCAATCTCAACAGGACGACCAGCTCGGATTTCATCAACAATTTTAGAGCCACAATGAGAAAATTTATTTACCCAGCTATGCACCGCTTTACGCGACAAACATTTGTCAGCATAAACAGAAAGCATTTCCTTATGAGTGGCCTTTACAGGCAGTCCTTTTACCCACAAAAACGCACAACAGCACGCTGCTCATTGGTTGTACACTCCGTAAGTACAGTCGCTCTTTTGTTTATGCGCTGCGCATACGCATGATACACCTAGCGCCATATGAAGAACGGGAATATAAAGTTCGAAGTTGCTGTCTCCTAATGACACCTGTAGAAAACGCCAACTACATTTACCTGCCATCCCACAGAACTGTGTGTCTTACTTATTGACTCGCCCTCGTATATATATATATATATATATATATATTTTTTTTTAAAGCATATCCTTTACAGGACTTAGCTGTCAACACCAGCATCTTTCAGCTGTATGTTGATCTCTTGGCAAGATTACGCTCAGTAGTTTGCCATTGCTTTCTGAGCGGCCTTCTCACATACCCCGTAAGTTACCAATGCGATTCGAACCACTGCTGATTTGAACCGTCATCACGTTACCTGACGAGAGTATACGAGATTACGGAGAAAAGTCATAACCTCAAAGCCACGAAGCCGGCTATATATATATATATATATATATATATATATATATATATATATATATATATATATATATATATATATATATATATATATATATATATATATATATATATATATATATAACACTTTAGCACTCTCGTTCTTACATTCAATGATAGTGACTTACTGCATAGGATACACTTCATTTTCTGAAATACAGCGTTTGCTTGCTCTATTCTGCTCTTAATCTCTGTTGTGCATCTTCCATCTGATGTTATGAGTGCCCCTAGGTATTTAAAACTATCCACATGGTTAAGAATTTTCCCCTCTATTTCTATAAGATATTTCACATTGTGGTGTCACCTGTTTCTTTGCTATCACCAGTGTTACTGTTTTCTTGATATTCAAGTAGAGTCCTTTCTTTGCAGTCTATGTTACTACAGTAGCCAACAATTGTTGTAGATTTGTTGCATTATCCGCAACCAATACTGTGTCCTCTGCATAACGTATAATGTTTATATTATAACCGCCGATTATTATTCCTAGCTTCTCTTTGATCTCCCTCATTATTACTTATCTATACAGAAAGAAATGATCCGGTGACAATATACATCCCTGTCGTACTCCTAGCTTTATTTGTTAATGATTGCCCTCTTTATTTCCCATTTCAATTGCTGCTACTTGGTTCTAGTAAATATTCTTTCTTATTGTTAAATTTTTCCCATCAATGTTGATATCTTCCAACATTTTAACCAGTTCACCATGTTTTACTTTATCAAATGCCTGTATATAATCTATGAAGCACAAATATATGTCTTTCTGTGTCTCTATTGATCTTTCTATTAGTGTCCGTAATGTATATATTGCATTGTTTGTACTCTTTCCTTCCAGAAATCCATACTGTTCTTCACCACTTTCCATTTTTAATTTCTTTCTTGTTCTTCTCATTATGATTCTGAGTAGAAGCTTAGTGACATGGTTTATGAGGTTAATTGTACGAAAATCGTCGTATTCAATTGCTCCTGAACTTTTTGGTATAGCTATACATACCGATGTAAGCATATCACTCGATATGTATCCACTGCTGTAAATATCATTCAACATCTTGGTTAATATATCTACTCCAAATTCTCCCAGTACTTCTAATTCTTCTATTGTGATTCCATCAGGCCCATCTGTTTTCCCTTTCTTCACATGTTTAATAGCGTCAAAGACTTCTCTTAGAATAGGCGAACTTTCTAAGTTACATTCTTCTGTTTATTCTTCCCTGTCTCCATCATATAATTCTCTTATGCACTAATTCTACCGCTTCATTATAGCATCTTCCTCCAATAATGTCGTTCCTGTGTTTGATTTTAGACACCCTGTATTTATTCTTTTTGTTTCTTCCAGTGAGCTCACTGATTTGCCTGTGCATATTTTTTTTGGTATCTTTAATAGACTTTAATTCAATTTTCTTGCATTGCTCGTTTAACCAACTTTCTTTTGCCTTCACACATTTATCTCTTGTTTCTTCATTTTGTCATTTTTACTCTGTTTTCTTTTGGACATCAACTTTAAGATTTCTTCTGTCATCCATGTTTTCTTAGATTTATGACTTCTCTCCGGTAATATTTCTTTGCTTGTTTGATGAATGGCGCCCCTTAACCTATCCTATTGTTCATTTATACTCTGTAATTTAGCTATTGCATTGTACCTATTTTTCAAAGTCACATTGTAGTGTTCTTGAATTTCGTTATCTACATTCAAAACCTCTTTATTAAGTTGCATATTCTTAACCGCTTGTTTTCCTCTCTTCAGTCTTACTTTTATTAGTCCACATAGTGGTGCATTTCCAATTCCTACTTTTGCATTAAAATCTCCTAGTATTATTTTTATTTCTTGTGATTTAATTTGAGACATCGCTATATTTACTTCATCGTAAAAGTGTTGTATTTCTTTATCACTACTACAGGTTAGTGTTGCGTATACTTGTACAATATTTATATCTATTGGTTTGCCTTTCATTTTGACAATAATAACTCTCTCTGAAATACACCAGTAACCATTAATTGACTTGGCTGTTCTTTTATCAAATATTAGTCCTAATCCTTTTCGCGTGTATCCCCTCCAGAATAAATTATTGCGTGTTTGTCAGTTGTAATTTTGCCTGATCCATTCCATCTCATCTTTATTATGCGTAGGATATTCTGTTTCACGCTTTTTATTTCACCTATAACATTGTTCAACTTTCCAAGCTCATTTAACGTTCTAACATTCCATGTACATATTTTAAATTTATTTATTTTAGTTATGATTTTGCCATCAGTAGCTGGATGACAATATGGTATCACCTGTGGCTCATGACTGTCCTTTACCTGACGAGGATGTCCTAAGACAGCCATTAACGTCGTTCACTAAATCTGAAATGTGTTTTGTCATGAAGTCTTGGGAAGATAATGTGGTGGATTCCCCTTCTCTTCCACATCCACATGGGGGTTTCTTACCTCAGCCTTTGACAGCCTTTTCCGACTGACAGGACAAGTGAGCGCCCTGCTCTGCTCAGCTACAAAACCGTGGTGTATTTCCCATCCTCTACCACTAGGAGATGCAGCTGGGATTTTCCCTTCCCTAAGTTCTTGTCTATTAAGGCCAAAACTCTCCAGTACTTTTAGAGGACCCACCAATAGTAGCAGAAGGAATAACATAAGTAGTAGTGTAGCAGTAATAGGTGCAGCAGTAGCAACATAAGTAGTAATGTAGCAGTAGTAGCAGTAGTAGTAATAGTAGTAGTAGTAGTAGTAGTAGTAGTAGTAGTAGCAGCAGCAGCAGCAGTAGTAGTAGTAGTAGTTGTTGTAGTAGTAGTAGTAGTAGTAGTAGTAGTAGTAGTGTAACAGTAATAGGTGCAGCAGTAGCAACATAAGTAGTAATGTAGCAGTAGTAGCAGTAGTAGTAATAGTAGTAGTAGTAGTAGTAGTAGTAGTAGTAGCAGCAGCAGCAGCAGTAGTAGTAGTAGTAGTTGTAGTAGTAGTAGTAGTAGTAGTAGTAGTAGTAGTAGTAGTAGTAGTGTAACAGTAATAGGTGCAGCAGTAGCAACATAAGTAGTAATGTAGCAGTAGTAGCAGTAGTAGTAGTAGTAGTAGTAGTAGTAGTAGTAGTAGTAGTAGTAGTAGTAGTAATAGTAGTAGTAGTAGTAGTAGTAGTAGTAGTAGTAGTAGTAGTTGTAGTAGTAGTAGTAGTAAATGTAGTCATTTTTTAGTGGTACAATTTGTTTAAACGACAGTTAACTAACTATCTCAGAACAGAGAACATATATCTTCAAAATATTACCGATTCTGAAATATTGCTACATTGTTCAATGCTGTTAGTGATAAATTACTGTCGCACTCCACACCCCGCCCCCCCCCCCCCCTTTCCCATTCTCTCTCTGTCTCTCTCTGTCTCTCTGTGTCTCTGTCTGTCTGTCTGTCTGTCTGTCTGTCTCTCTCTCTCTCTCTCTCTCTCTCTCTCTCTCTCTCTCTCTCTCTCTCTCTCTCTCTCTCCATGTTACCCCTGTCCTTTGGGAACTGAGTTTACAGACGTTATAAGTTCCAGCCTTGTGGAGACCACGAGAGTGACCAACGACATGTTCAGTTCATGGATAGTTATTATATATGCAAAACTTTGGCAGGAGATGTCGTATTGTTACTCCACTCCATTATATTTATGATATAATATTGTTAGTGTAGGAAGATCATTTCCCTTGAGTAATATAGAATATCTACGCGTGTTGCTGTGTCTATTTAGCGTCACTGATAATTCTCTTATCTGTTTGTTCTATCTATGAATTTGCACGCAAGTGTACTATTATTACTGTCTGTTGATATCTTTGCACACATTCGGGAGGGCTGGTTGATGTAAAAGTCTCGTAGCAACACTCGCTGTGGGTGTGTGAAGGGTAGGAATTACCACGTGTTAGGCCTGAGTGTACGGAGGAATAAGTGGCCGGTCTGTCCCTTCTGTAGCTAACAACGGGAGTTGGCATCGAAGCCTTGTCCCACCGGGCTCATGCCATTGTCAGCATAACGCCCTAACCGCGGTACCAACGCGCCCACTATTTTGTGTGTGTGTGAGGCGGGGGGTAGTTGTATATCCTCTCGACGACTGACATTATACTCTTATGTCCGTCAGACTGGCGTTCATGTCTTCAAGGCCCTGGATAGCTCCTGCATCCATCTGAATATGTTTGACGCAGAAACATATTTCCCGACTTAGTACCAAAGTAGCATCTGTGGGGATTGTGGCGCAGAACTCTCCAAGCCCATACACCCGCGAAGTGTATCACCTCATACTAAAACTTGACATATGCGGACAAGTACGTTAAGATGCAGCCACTTCACTACTCGGCATGGCATATGTGGACTGACTGGCTTTAAACCTAGGTTGGTGATGTTTCCTGGACAGCTGTCAGGTATTTCACTGTCAACAAACTCCACGACAATTCCCACTGGGAGGGCACATCGAGGTGGGAAGAAAGAATCAAGTTCTGGTTTGAGTTTTGTTCCATTCTTCATTGCACACAAAAGCCTAACTTAACACCCCCCCCCACCCCGTTTTTGCTTCTTCTTCTTCTTCCTCTTGCCACACCGCATAGATAACACAAGGTGAGTGTGGGTACAGTGCCAGAACTAAGTAACAGCACCAAGATGACAACTGTTTCTTCAGCAGAGTTTACACATACTATAAACGATGTGATATAGATGTGCTTTCCTAAGTTTTCACATTGTCCTAGCCCACGTGTACAATGTTCCACATCTGAGCAAAGTTAACGCGGGCAACGTACACAGACGGACCTCCCGTTGTCGTACTTATTGAAGGAGGCTAGGTACCCGATCCACTAATCGGAATTGTGGACACGATTTTAAATCTTCAGAGTCCTCATTAGCTAATACAAAACCACCTACCGCTAGAATCAGAAGCACTCGTCTTAACCTATTCTGTTGGATACAAGTTAGCTGGTTGTGAGTTCATATAACCCTGTTACTGTTATTCCACACCCTCCCCCAATTTCTTTGTAATGATAACTGTAACCAGTTCACATACCATTAACTTTCATCGATACGCTTTCTGCAATTCAAGACTACAAGTGCAGTTCTTCGTTTTCATCATCACGTGTTTGACCAACGGGCCTAGGCGACCATAACTTCACGTACCTCCAGTTCTCTAGGAGAGGGGAGGGGGGGGGGGGAGCCACTGTAGCATAGTGGCTAGACGCTCTTTGCCGGCCAGGGGGTTATGGGCAGGAATCCACCTTTGATGGATTTTTAATGTTGAATTTGACTCTCATATGGACCTCGCCTAAAATAAGTAGCAGTAAATGTCTTGGGAAGTAAAGGCGGTCAATGTGACGCTGACTACATCACCCGCCGAGTGCCGACTGATCTATAACATATGGACTACATTACCCGCCGAGTGCCGACTGATCTATAACATATGGACTACATCACTCGCCGAGTGCCTGTTGATCTATAACATATGGACTACATCACTCGCCGAGTGCCTATTGATCTATAAAAATATGGGCTACATCACCCGCCGAGTGCCGACTGATCTATAACATATGGACTACATCACTCGCCGAGTGCCTGTTGATCTATAAAAATATGGGCTACATCACCCGCCGAGTGCCGACTGATCTATAACATATGGACTACATCACTCGCCGAGTGCCTGTTGATCTATAAAAATATGGGCTACATCACCCGCCGATTGCCAATTGATCTATAAAAATATGGACCATATCACCAGCCGAGTGCCTGTTGATCTATAAAAATATGGGCTACATCACCCGCAGAGTGCCGACTGATCTATAACATATGGACTACATCACCCGCCGAATGCCGACTGATCTATACAGATATGGACTACATCGCCCGCCGAACGCCGACTGATCTATACAGATATGGACTACATCACCCACCGAGTGCCGACTGATCTATAACATATGGACTACATCACCCGCCGAATGCCGACTGATCTATACAGATATGGACTACATCACCCACCGAGTGCCGACTGATCTATAACATATGGACTACATCGCCCGCCGAGTGCCGACTGATCTATACAGATATGGACTACATCACACACAGAGTGCCTATTGATCTATAAACATATGGACTACATCACCCACCGAGTTCCTATTGATCTATAAAAATAGGGACTATATCGCCCGCCGAGTGCCGACTGATCTATACAGATATGGACTACATCACCCGCGAGTGCCGACTGATTTATACAGATATGGACTACATCACCCACCGAGTGCCTATTGATCTATAAAATTATGGACTACATCACCTGCCGAGTGCCTATTGATCCATAAATATATGGGTCTACTACCATACGCCCAGGCGTTGTAAAGGGTCCATTACTCTTTCTAACCCGTTCTTGAGCAGAATGAATCAGCTCTTGTGTTAGCTAGAGGTCAGCATCGACAAGAGCCATCGTTCTTAAACATCCGGTGTGCTGATGCCGGGTTAGCGTGTTCAGTCCCTACATCGAACAGATGGACTAAAATGTTGACTTCGCGTCCATGACTTGGGGACCTAAAATACAAGTACTTCAGAAGTCGCGGAGAGGGTCTTCTGACGGCGAGGGACACTGGTAATAGGGAAAGGTAATCCACAAGCAAACATCAGTCCGATGCACTAACACTAGTAGCACGTGTATGGACTATGTTTGAGTTCAAAGCGAGCGAACGAAAAATATGTTATATGTTGATATTGCGATGCAAGACTATCCAGAACTGTCTCTCACTGCTTTTATACATCTACTTCCTCACCATAACCAGTTGTTACAGCAAGTTCCACGTTTTCTCTTCTCATTTGTTGATTACAATGTTTACTATGTTTGCGTAAATGTTCAAGCATGAAACAAGACATTGGGGTTCCTCCTCCCCGGTGTAGAGGAGATGAGAGTATAAACAAGGAATAAATAAATATACGCCGTTTTGAAACGTCCTACTCCAATCAAGCCGGCTCCGTGACGATGACGGTTAAGGACGCAGTTTGTAATCTCACCTACCCGCGTTCGAAACACAGGAGTGTTGGTATTTTATGAGATGGTATGGGTGCCGGTCTCTTTAAGAAAGCAATGGCAAACTACTGAACGTAAACTTACCCAGGAATCACAAACACCCCAAAAATGCTGGGTATGACTGCTACGTCACGTAAAGAATGGCAACAACTTTTTTTTTTTTAAAACCACAAACATACACTTGCTGGACTGACAGGCATGCATACATACCATACTGGACCTCCATTCGCCGATGTATGTCTACAGGTGTCACCCCTTCACTGATTAAAAAACAAATCAACAACATATAACAGAACGCTGCTTTTCTTTGCTGTATTTCAATCAATGGAGCGGCCATCTTTTAACTGCCATTATGACGTCGCCATGTTCATCTGCACCGTGATGTCACGTGCTTAACACTTATGACATCCTTAACAACAATATTGACAGGTTACTAGACAATGTATGGTTATTGTAATTTCTATCACACTTTTAAGTTTTTCATTTGAATCCCTTACGTAGATTTGTGATTATTGTCATGACGTTGTCGCATTCATTTCCCTTGATAGTATTTTACTGCCACTGTTACAGCAAATCTACCTAGCTTTACTAGTATTCCGTTTCAAACTACGCGTTAGTTCCGCACAACCTCCTTTTTTTCCACATTCTCTTCCCAACAGCAATGGTAAACATATTTTTGATCTAATCTTAGATAATTATTTACACATTAAATTGAAACATGCAGCATTATGCTGGATATTGCAATGCTAGACCCAAAATCAATATAAGCAACTTAAAATTTTCTTTTGAGTTAAAAACTCGTTAATTGAATTCGTGAATATTTATATCATCTGGAAAAGGAATAAAAATACAAATGTAGGCCCACAAGTACGAGAAAATGAAATGCTTCATTGTGGTTCTAAATCCTGTTACAGCTTTTTTAATTAAGTGTTGCTGCCAGCTTGGCATTTAACGAGTGATTGCAATGAGCTAATGGATCAGCACCAAAGCACAGCGATGGCCAGCCTTTTTTTCCCATTTCATCTATTTCACATAACCCCAGTCCTGTTCTTGATTATTTAAATATCATCTCATACACATAGTTTGCTTCTCTTGTTCTATGGAGCAACACATTTCTACAGCATATTTCAATAGCGCATGCTGTTTCAAGTTCATTTATAACTATTTTCTGCCCCTGGTACCCTGGAACAGTGACGTATTTTAATTACTAGATTTCTATCGTCGTCATCTGTGGTTTACGGGTAGTTTAGGCAGTTTCATAATCATGACATAACGGGTTCAATGTCAACACATCGCTTTGCGTTGATTTTCACAATGGTATGAGTACCGGCTTTTAGACAAAAATGGCAACCTATCGAACGTAAAATTGCATCATCAACATCATGTGCCATGCCGATAAGCGTGAGCGGTCATATTTTGCCATCTTACACGATCACTAGAGTCGTGGATCAGCTCTGTGTTCTTGTCTCGACCATACCAAGTGGCTAAGCCATCTAGATATTTACTTCTCTACCTTCCCCTTGTTCTTTTACCCTCAATCTTACCAGTTGTCACCAATTTCTCTAATTTATTCTTCTTATAATGAGTCCAAAAATATTGTGACTGTCTAGGTTTAATTTCTCTAAAGAGTTTACGGTTCTCATTTGTTTAGAAACTCAGTAACAGCTAAAAAATGCTGGAGTTGCTTGTGTCGCTCTGTAAAGGACACGAAGTTAACTTTAACTATTATCAATATTTAATATTATTGTTATAAGAGCCATGAAGTGATTCTTATTCATCCTGGTTTCTCTTCTGATGGAAGTGCGTCACTCCGAGTTGTGCACCTAAGAGGTCAGCGCATCTGTCTTCAGCACGCATTAGTGTTAGTTATATGACCTCTAGCTACAAACTCCCCATGAGTACGTTTTCTAACCCAGCATTGTTGTCAGGATACGGGCCTTGCGGCCTACTCTTCCGAGATTTCTAACTGCCGATGGATGTTTAACGTGTACAATCTGCACACGAAACCTGTTTGTTTTTGTTTTGTTTTGTTTGGTTTTGTTTTTGTTCTATTTGCCGATATCCGATAAGGCCAGGAATTCGATCTCACTGCCCAACGGATCGATGGGGAGGGTGTGGTGGGGGAGACCAACGATATTATTAGAAACTAATGGTATTTGTAAAATTCCAAGTTCTTTTTCTGAGATTCGAACCAGGTACATTTTTTCGCCCGAAGACAGACAGACAGGCAGAGACATAGACAGACAGACAGACATACATATGGATGAATGGACTTACAGATGTACGGACGGACGGACGGAGGGACGGACGGATTTACAGATAGACAGATAGATAGATGCAATGTTGAAATGAAAGCAGGCTGATATTTTTTAAACTCATCCTAACATGTAAGCAAGTGCCAAGATACTATTGGTAGGTACGCAAAGTAGTTGAAAATAGATGTAAGCACAGATAAGTTGTCCTCTGAATAGACAACTTGAATGAGTAAGTCAAATAAGAAATATGTTTAAGGTTAAATAGAAAACATCATAAGTCATTGTCCTTGAAAGTTAGTAAGAGAGTTCTTGCATATTCCTGTGAACCAATTTTAACATAGGGCTGCAAATCCTGAACAATTATTAAACCGGCGAAAAAAATCCCTGGTAGCCTTGGAGATTCGATTTTATAGAAGAATGCCGAAAATTACTTGGACAGCCAAAATTAGCAATCTGGGTATTTTGAGTGAAGCTAAGTCGCAAAGACAACTTATCACAAACATCAGGAAGAGGCAGTCATCGTTGTTTGGCTACGTTATGAGAAGACAAAAACTGGAACATGTCGTGACAACAGCAACAATTTGCGGAAAGAGAGATAGAGGAAGACTGCTGGAGAAGATTCTTGACAGTCTGGTGTCATGGCTCGGAAGGGAGTCAACACATGAATTGATCCATGCCATCGGAGATAGCAATTTGTGGAGAGGCATGATTGTCCACGCCAGCCGGCAAGGCACTGGATGATGATGAGAAAACATCAAAAACAATGTCAATAACCAAAAATATTTGTTAAAAATTGTTAAATAACACACATGAAAGTAAAACTACAATTATCATAATGTGAATAAAAAGAAAAGCCCAAACGTAGACAATTAATAATTAAAAACTCAATGAAATACGTCAATTATAACCTAATTGGACTTGAACAAAGCCAAATTTTTAGTTGTTTTTCTCTCAATGTAGAATGCACTCTCATGGTTAGTGTGAGAGTCATATTGACTGACTGTCAATGGGTTGTGTGAATGTGAATACAATCACAGTTGTGATGCCAGCAGGGACATCAAGCCAGCGAGTGAGGCGAACTCGACAACAAAGTCTGCCGTTATATGGAATGGATTGATATTTAGTGGTATGTCCACTTTCTTGTTTTTTTTTCCCTACCAGGTAGGTGTGTATTTATGGCCGGTCTCCCTGTCGTAGGCGTTAACGTTTTTCTCTGTAATCCCGTATATTCTCGTGAGTATATATTCTGCGCAAGATTCGGTAGCGGATCGAGCCGCGTTGGTTACTTACGGGGGTATGTGAGCCGGTCACTCAGAAAACAATGGAAAACTTCTGAGCGTAATCTTGCCTAGTACATCAACAGCTGCTGAAAAATGCTGGTGTTGACTGCAACGTCCTGTAAGGGATATGCAACATACAAAAAAAACTATTTACGAACACAGCAGCCACTGCTTGTAGATCTTATTTTCCTACTACATTGGGTAATAAGAGTACTGTTTTGTATTTCGCTGTGTCAAGCGGGTTACGGACGCAATTCGTAATCCCGCATACCGCGTTCGAAATACAGTTGCGGGCGATTTGGCAGCAGACGGCCTTGCATTGGTCGTAACATAATGGAATGAGTGCAAATCATTCAGAAAGCAATGACAAACTACTGATTTTTACACCGTGCGGCGTATGATGTATATGTTAGGGTCATATGACGTATATGTTAGGGGCTTAGGCGTATATGTTAGGGACGTATGACGTATATGTTAGGGGGGTATTAGGGATTTATGGCGCATATGTTAGGGGCGTATGGTGTGTTTGTTAGGGGCGTATGGCGTACATGTTAGGGACATATAGCATACATGTTAGGGATATATGGCGTATATTAGGGGCGTATGGCGTACATGTTAGGGACATATAGCATACATGTTAGGGATATATGGCGTATATTAGGGACGTAGGCGTTTATGTTAGAGGTGTATGGCACATATGTCAGGCACATTGAACATATGGTGATAGACGTATATTTTTATAAATCAATGGGCGCTTGGTTACTGACGGTGTTAGTTCGCCGCCGCCGCCTTTACTTCGCAAGACATTTCCTGGTACTCAGGGTCGACCTGGGATTCCTGGACAATTAGAAAAACACTTCCCGCCCGATGTGGATTGAAAACAATGGCCACCAGTCCTGCAGGCGTACATCTAGCCATTACGCTTTCATGGCTTCCCGGATACATGATGTGTACGTCATACTTTTTGACCACTTGACACTTGATGTGTGTTGTTGTCAATGTTACGCAAGCCTCCTTTTCCTTTAATATATATACATCCATAGATCATGTGCCATGCCGGAAAGCGTGGGCGGTCATGACTCGCAATTTCACTCGATCACCAGAGTCGTGGATCAGCTCAGTGTTCCTGTCTCGACCACGCCACGTGGCCAAGCCATCCAGGTATTTACTTCTCGGTCTTCCCCTTGGTCTCTTCCCTTCAATCTTGCCAGTCGTCACCAAGTTCTCCAAGTCATTTCTTCTCATACCATGTCCAAACAATTTTGACTGTCTACGTCTAATGCCTCTAATCAATTTACGATTTTCATTTGTTTCCTGTAGTACTTGGTGATTAATTTTTCTGTCTGTCCATGGTATTCTTTGCAGAAACCACATTTCTACAGCCATCAGATGTTTTTCAGCTTGACAGCTCATTGTCCAAGTTTCACATCCATACAAAAGTACAGGCTCTATGTAGCACCTCAACACTCCTTTTCTCGTTTCAATTGACATCTTTTTATTGATCAGTATGTTTTACATCTTACTAAAGGCTACTTTCGCCATGGCGATTCTTGTTCTAATCTCTTCAAGGCATCTCCCATCAGTTGTTATGACTGTTCCGAGATAATTGTACCGATTCACTTGTTGAAGAATATTCCAATTTACTTGTATATTACTTTGTGGTGTTTCTTTCTTCCTAGTAACGACCTTAATCTGTGTCTTTTTACAATTTAATTCTAACCCCAGTTGTTCACTGTGTACAACAACCGCATCTACTAACTGTTGCAGATCCTGTTCATTGTCTGCAATCAATACTGTATCATCTGCATATCTAATGTTATTGATGTTTCGTCCTCCAATGATAATTGCATTTATATCTTCTACATTTCTGAAAATATTTTCACTGTATAGGGAAATAAAATCTGGAAACATTACACATCCCTGTCTCACACCTCTCTTAATAGGCTGATATTGTCCCACTTCATTATCATTCCATATGGCAGCTTGTTGTTGCCAATATATGATTTTTATAAGTCTAATGTCTTTCCCATCAATTTGAAGATCTGCAAGCATATCTACCATGTTGACTTGTCTTAATCTATCGACAGCCTTTGTGTAGTCAATAAAGCAAAGATGTATATCTTTGTTTACTTCTATAGAACGCTCAATAACTGAACCCAGCATATACAAGCATTTACTGTACCCTTTCCTTCTACAAAACCACATTGTTCTTACCTTATTTCAGATTGTATTTTCTTCCTCACTCTTTGCATGATAATTCGTAGCAGAATCTTCGTGATGTGACTCATTATACTAATTGTTCTATTTTGATCACACTCTAAGGCTCCTGACTTCTTTGGGATTGCAATAAATACAGAATTACATAATTCAGAAGGTATATCTCCAGTATCATATAATGTGTTCAGCAGTCTGGTGACTTGATCTATTCCATATTCTTCTAAAGCTTTTATCATTTCTGTTGTGATGTTTGCACATCGGTATCACCCACCACACAATCTCCCACACCCACACATCCCGCACCCACACATCCCCTCCCACCCCCCAACCTACACACACTCACCCTCCCACACATCCTCCACCCACCCACTAGCCAACCATCCCATTCTGATCTCCAAACCCCAATGACACATCCCTTAACTACACATCTCACCACCCATACACTCACACACACACACACACACACACACACACACACACACACACACACACACATCTCCCCACCCATACACACATCCTCACCCATCAACACATTCCTCATCCAAAAACACCCACATATACCCCACCCACACACATCCGCCTTCTCACCCACACCAAATCCCCCACCCATACACTAATAAGCACAGACAAGTCACTGAAATTGTTCTGGCGACTACATAAAAGCATGAGTGGGGTAGTCAAGAATAAGAGCATTTCTGACTTCCAAGGTGCTGACCTCATCTGGCAGAGGACTGATGAGGACAAGGGAAAAGCCCTCTTTGAACGCTATCTAGAGCAGAGCAACCAGACATACATGGGAGGCCGAAATCTGGCCAAGGAGGTCACCTCAGACAGATACAAGGCCCAGAACACTTCGGATGAAGACACAGTGACAGTGAAAGAAATCAAGGCTGTGCTTCGACGATCAAAAATCAGCGCTCCAGGGCCTGATGGCATAATATACGACGGCACCAATAGGTGAACCGACAACGAGCTAGAGAAACTAGCAGACATGTACAACAACAGTATAGGAAGTGCTAGCATCAAGAAGGTGTGGTTACACAGCTATCTGATTCCTTTGCCGAAGCATGGCAAAGACCACAAGAAAATTCAGGGATATCGAGTTATAACTATGTAGAATACAATGGGCAAGCTGCTGAAGAAGTTAATTGCCAGGAAAATATCAAGCCAGCTAGAGAGGCAAGGTGTTTTCCCCCTACCCTGGGTGGGTACCGTCCAAAAAGAGAAACCTGGACGAATGCAGCAGTTTTTGCCAATGATGTCTATGAAGGCTTCCACTCAGGCATTGAAACCTTTGCTGCAGCGATTGATCTTGAGGACGCGTACAACAGAGTACCATTGGATTTTTTAATGCTTCAGCTTCCTGAACTCAAAATAAGTCCATTCCTCCTTAGTTGGATCGCTGCAGCCCTCTTTCAATGGAAAGTAGTTTTTAGATCTGGCAGCTGGACTTCGGAACCAACAACAATATATCATGGCCTACCACAGGGATCACCATTATCTCCGGTACTGTTCAACGCCTACACAGTGAGAATCACCAGTGAGCAGATCACTGGACCTGGTAGGACATTGCCATATCCCGATGATGTTTCTATGTATGTTTGCATGTTCTAGGTTGAGTAGTAGTAGCAGTAGTAGTTTTAGTAGTAATAGTAGTAGTAGACTAATAGTAGTAGTAATAGAAGAGTATTAGTAGTAGTAGTAATAGTAGTAGTAGTAGTAGTAGTAGTAGTAGTAGTAGTAGTAGTAGTAGTAGCAGCAGCAGTAGTAGTAGTAGTAGTGGTGGTGGTGGTGGTAGTAGAGATGTAGTAGTAATAGTAGCAGCAGCAGCAGCAGCAGCAGCAGCAGTAGTAGTAGTAGTAGTAGTAGTAGTAGTAGTAGTAGTAGTAGTAGTAGTAGTAGTAGTAGTAGTAGTAGTAGTAGTAGTAACAGCTGTTGTTGTAGCAGTGTTATCAGTTGGTCGTTCACCGATATACAGTTGGTATTCAGGCAGACACTGTCACCATCTGAAAGTATTAGGTTCGAGTCCTAGTTTACCTTCCAGCTTTGAAATCTTTTGGAGTGTCCTCTTATTCTTAGCTCAGCGCCTCATCTTCTACAAGCTAGATTCTAATTGCGAATTTATTTCTCGGATTGCGACAGTCTAGAGTTCCCTGACACTTTTATCTCGGTATAGGACACAGTTTAGGTATTGGGTAACTGATACACACATGCACACAAACACTTACACCCATATTTTCAAACCACAAACACTCGTACACGCACACAGGCACATACACACACGCACAGAACACACGCACACATACATGGGCACACACACTCTCTCTCTCTCTCTCTCACACACACACACACACTCACACGCACGTACACGCACACACACTCACACATAAACACACACACGCACACACTCTCACACACACTGTGACAGCAGCAGGTGTACGAGATGCGATCAAATGTACAATGTGTCAACGGGTGACGGCAAGAGGAGGTAACTAGAACGGGGGAATTACGCCAGATTTATGTTAAGCCGGATAGTTATACAGTATTTAGTTAATCGCCTGTTATATGTGAGCTTGTATAAAATAGTCCTACCTCTGATTGTAAAATCACATTGTGCATATGTTATAACCCATAAAAATGTGTCAGTTTATGCTGTGTGTATATTTAACTTATAACTCGTATTTCTTACGAGTTACGCTTATTATTTATTCTAACATGTGCATGCCAGATGCGCATAATAATTATGCGTAGACTTGAACTGGTTAGGATTACTTTGTGAACGATAATCTTCACTGCACACAGTTACCACCATAAGTGCTCCAGTCTTCCCTCATAAATCACAAAGAACACCACGGCACAGTGCACGAATTCCGTAACACCGCGAAAGGTAAACATATGTGTACACTACAATCATTATCATCATCATATAGCAGGTCTTAGCAGAACGTCTCTCCCATCATGACCCGTCGAAAAGGTTTCGATCATTTGCTAGTTTTCTTGCAACATGCATTTTCTTGCCATGTGTGTCTTGAACAGCTTGTGCCCATCTTCGTGCCCCGAGTGTCTTCAACAACCTGTGCCCATCTTCCTGCCCTGGGCGTCTTCAACAACATGTGCTTATTTTCCTGCCCTGGGTATCTTGGACAGCCTGTGCCCATCTTCCTGTCTTGGGTGTATTCAGCAGCCTGTGCCAATTTTCTTGCCCTGGATGTCTTCAACAGCCTGTGCCCATCTTCGTGCTAGTTCCTTCTGGCAGGAACCACGCCTTCTATTGCTGTTCTTTTCAAACCACCGTGCTGTGTTATATTGGCAGGATCACACATGCTATAACTGCAGGCAGATTGTAGCTCCATATTTCATGTCAGCCACGGTCTATTCGGCCCACAGTTTTCCACGTCCAGCAGTTGAGCGCAGTCTAACGTAGCCACAGCCCGTATTGGTCCTCCCAGCTTTTCTCCATTATCGAGGCTGGTTTGACATTCCAATCTACTATCACAAGATCTAAACGTGGAAGGCTCATTACGGTTCTGTGGTCTTACTAACCTTGGAAAATGGACGCTGGCTAATCCTGGCATCGCCTCGGCGCTTAAACACCCAGGACATACGAATTTCATAATTTCAGGTATTGATTAGCACCCAAAGAATATTCACAAAACACACAATGAAATATGATCTTCTGGCACACTTGATTCTAATCTGGTAAGCCTGTTGTCTGTATATTTAAACATTGCTGTTGTCTAGTGTGTTGTCTGAAGAAGAAGAAGAAGAAGAAGAAGAAGATAAAGAAGAAGAAGAAGAAGAAGAGGAAGAAGAAGAAGAAGAAAAGGAGGAGGAGGAGGAAGAGGAGGAGAAGTAGAAGAAGAAGAAGAAGAAGAAGAAGAAGAAGCAGAAAAAGAAGAAGAAGAAGAAGAGGAAGACGAAAAGGAGGAGGAGGAGGAGGAGGAGGAAGAGGAGGAGGAGGAGAAGTAGTAGTAGAAGAAGAAGAAGAAGAAGAAGAAGAAGAAGAAGAAGAAGAAGAAGAAGAAGAAGCATGCTTTCTTTAGTCTTCAAAAGAGTCTTACAATATTTATACAGGTATACAATTATTATTTAGGTGGATTCATACATTTCTATATTCCCTGTGTACACTATTCACAAAACGCGTGGCTTTTGAGCAGCCCAAATGAGTCATCTAGTGTTGTGAAAGTTGTTAAAACAGAAACACAACTTACCACAAACATCAGCAAGGGGCTAAGACTCAAAGTTAACATCAGAAACATTAGCAAGAGTCTAAGATACACAGACATATTATCACATCTAATCTCATCTCATCAGGTTCCTCTTGTACCTTGCGGTGTCGAGGTGAAGCATAAACACCGGGAGAGTGCCCGTGTATGGGCTTCAATATATCGAGGTTCCCATGGTCTGTAATTCCTTCTATCAATCGTTTATGTGGCCAGCTCCTTCCTCTGCTTCCGTCTGGTCTGTAAATCATTGCTTGTTGAGGTATACTGTTAGTTGGCAATCTAGTTCCTTCAACAATGCCGGGTCCGTTACCGTTTGGATCAGTCTGTTTATGCTTATTGTGTTTTCTTCGAGCAGGAAAAGAATTCCTTGCAGGCTTGCTAGTCCAGTCGCAGGTTTTTTTTTTTTTTTTTTTTTTTGCATATCCTTTACAGGACATCGCTGTCAACAGCAGCATCTTTCATCTGTATGTTGATTTCTTGGCAAGATTACGCTCAGTAGTTTGCCATTGCTTTCTGAGCGGCCGACTCAGTATCCCGCAAGTCACCAGCGGGGGTAGAACCGCTCCCAGTTCTCTCCCGCTAGGAGACTCTGCGTGATAAACGGGATTACGGAGAAAGTGTTGTAACCCCTCAGCTAGAGAGACTGGCAGTCGCAGGTTTAGGACGAAAATAATCTGACCAAGGTGAGTCCGTCCCACCTGGCGAGCCATAGCCCCGTTAGCACATGACCTAGCGGTCATGGTTTCCTGGTCTACACCGCGGGGAGGTGGGGTTGACTTGTTTAGTTTGCGGGTCATCGGCAGGTTACTAATTTTCACTTTTATACCCCTTCTAAGAGAGGCTAGCAGGGCCACACGCAGTCTACACCTTGTAGACATTATCACAGACATCATAAAAAGGCAGTCATAATTTTTGGTGACATTATGAAAACAACCGGTCTCCCTGGTCGAGGCGTTAGCAGCTTTCTCCGTAACCCCGAATACTCTCGTGGTTGACGAGAGCGCACGAGAATTGGAAGCGATTCGAGTCACGCCAGTGCCTTATGAGAGTATGGAGCCGGTCGCGCAGAAAGTCGTGGCGTGCTGATGAGCGTAATCTAGCCTAGGAATCAACATACAGCTGAAAGATGCTGATGCTGACCGCAATATGCTGAAACAGGATGGAAACGCGGAAAAAAAAATTTATGAAAACAGAATAACTGCAGCATACTGTAATAGCTAGAGCTGTTAATGACACACATATGGATACAGAAAGAGAAGATTTTTGACAGCCTTTCTTTGTGTTATGGACAAACATCTGCACCTGAATTTAGGAATTCATTTGGAGATCGCGAGATGTGGAGAAGAATAATCACCCATGCCAGTTCGCAAAGCTCCTGATTATTGTGATAATGATGATATAATTGAAGATTTTGATTTGTTATAGAACTTGCTGTTTTATATGTCTTTTTCACGTCCAAGAAACTGGCTATAGTCTAATGAAGACCGAGATTTCGAAATCTGTTTCTATCTAAGAAACTCGCTCTAGTCTAATGTCTAATGACGACCCAGACTTCTAAAGCATCAATTGCATGCTGTACCCCGAAGGTGTGCAATGTGGACATGTTCTCACCTTTTCACTATTGTTTGGTTCTAGCCTTGTCTAGAGACCAGTTCGATGGCCCGCCAGTGCTGTGACCTGGGTTCAATCACCAGCAGCAGCAGGAGGATTGGAATCTGTTTGACCGTACAACTCTGAACTTGACCGAGGCTCTGCAAAAAGGCGCCAGATAATCTCATTCATTAATATTCTGGAGAAAGGAAAAGCAGCAAGGAACTGAGTTGGTCTTAACTTGTCTTTATGCCTCACACACTCGCGCGCGCAAACACAGACACACACACACACACACACACACACACACACACACACACACACACACACACACACACACACATATATATATATATGAGAAACCATAACACTTCATACACAAGCACAAGTACTTGCCATGGGATGGCATCTACTTTGTAGCGGTATCTATTATGGAACTGCCACAGTTCTGGTCGACCTGTAGACTAGCATTGAATTAATGGCACATAGCCATACACAATAACAAGACTGCTTCACAAGGTACGATGATTCACATTTACAAAATAGTTTTAGAAAATATTAACAGCTTAAAAGTTTACTTGTTTTTTATTAACAGCTATTTCTGTCTGATAAATGTGGCCGGTATAAACCAGCAGCGATTACAAACTACCGACTTAACTTCCGTTCTTTTGTAAGACTCACTAGTAGTCAGACCTGGCCTCAATCCTCGTTGGCCGCTACATTCACACTGGCTCCAGTCACGACTTAACGTTTACTGCCTGAGCTTATTCGTGTTATGTCAACCGTATCCAGCAATGCTACAGTGACAGAGTTCCCACATACAGTTTACAAACATCAAATGATCAAACCACAGACGAAGGTATGTTTTCTTTCCTGCGTGGTAACTTTTGCGTTTCAGGTGTGAACTTCATGTTTCAGATGCTAACTTCAATGTTTCAGATGTGAATTTCATGTTTCAGATGCTCATGTTTCAGATGCTAACTTCAGTGTTTTAAATGTGAATTTCAGTGTTTCAAATGTGAACATCATATTTCAGATGCTAACTTCAGTGTTTCGCTCAGTCTTCAGCTATCAGCAAAGCCTTCACTTGCTCAGAGAAAACAATATAATGTCATTATAAGGTGAATGATAATGAAAGCACCTCATTCTGTCGGATTTGATGGGTGCGACGGGGCTGCTCATGTATTCGAATGCCTTTCGAGACAAGAATTTGTGAATGTGTGTGTTACATTGACCCCTGTTCTCATGTTGACCCAAACCAAAATGATTACCAATAAATGCAGTGGGGAGTAAAGGTAGCGGGCGCGGTATTGAGCACATCATTAGTAGAGTGCCGATTGGTCTATACACATATGAGGCGAATACATTAAACACAATACGTCTCAAGGCTTACACGTGGGTCCTTTATTTCCACCTCATAACAGTATATTGAATATATGACACATACTTGGCTTACTGACCTTGTGGCTTAGGCGATAGTGAGACATAAACCCATAGGGGGTAGTAAAACGCGCAGTTTCATACCTCCTAGGCATATCAAATCGGGCGTTCGAAATCATCTGTGTGCGATTTGGAAGTAGAACGCTTTGAGTTGATTTCCATGCTATGAGGCGTCGGTCGTTCCGAAAGCGATGGCAAACTACTGAACTGAAATTGGCTATTAAATTACAAACAGAAAATAAATGCTGGGGCTAACTGCAACGTCCTGTTAAAGATGCAACGAACTGATACAGTGGCTCAATTTTCAATTTCTAGTAGTAGCGGTATTTTTCTACCGGCCAGTAGTGGTGGCGTAGACCCAACCTCTTAAAATCAGGTTTCTGGGTTGAGGTGGGGGGTGTTGAGGGGTGGGGGTGAGGTTACGTTAAGGCCTTGTTACCCTTTATCTGCGATTACCAGGTGTGTCTCACTTTGAGTCTTATTATTGAGAAATGTGTGATGGTTTTCCCCCTTTCTTCCATATTCACAGAACATATTTACACGCTTATAAATTGTTATAGTTCATATTTATTTATTTAAGTGGGAAAGGGGGGGGGGGGGTAAATGAGTTAAGACGATCACAGCTAGATCATACACATCCATTTACGATTAGATGTGTATGTGCGTGTGCGCGCGTGTGTGTGCGTGTAGTGTGTGTCGATTTATTGAACTGTCACCTAATAAAGAAAGCAATTTTGCAATAAACAAAAAAGTATGGTATACTCCCATCTGATCTCTTGGCAGTGACTGGGACACATAACCTTCTCAGACAATAGCGACAAACTCGGAGGACGTATATGCTAGCTGAAGGACGAGTATGCTAGCTGGAGGACATGTATGCTAGTTGGAGGACATGTATGCTAGCTGGAGGACATGTATGCTAACTGAAGGACATGTATACTAGCTGGAGGACATGTATGCTAGCTGGAGGACATTTATGCTAGTTGGAAGACATGTATGCTAGTTGGAGGACATGTATGCTAGTTGGAGGACATGTATGCTAGTTGGAGGACATGTATGCTAGTTGGAGGACATGTATGCTAGTTGGAGGACATGTATGCTAGTTGGAGGACATGTATGCTAGTTGGAGGACATGTATGCTAGTTGGAGGATATGTATGCTAGTTGGAGGACATGTATGCTAGCTGGAGGACATGTATGCTAGCTGGAGGACATGTATGCTAGTTGGAGGACATATATGCTAGTTGGAGGACATGTATGCTAGTTGAGGACATGTATGCCTGTTGGAGGACATGTATGCTAGTTGAAGGACATGTATGCTAGTTGGAGGACATGTATGCTAGTTGGAGGACATGTATGCTAGTTGGAGGACATGTATGCTAGTTAGAGGATATGTATGCTAGTTGGAGGACATGTATGCTAGCTGGAGGACATGTATGCTAGTTGGAAGACATGTATGCTAGTTGGAGGACATGTATGCTAGTTGGAGGACATGTATGCTAGTTGGAGGACATGTATGCTAGTTGGAGGACATTATGCTAGCTGGAGGACATGTATGCTAGCTGGAGGACACGTATGCTAGTTGGAGGACATTATGCTAGCTGGAAGACATGTATGCTAGCTGGAGGACATGTATGCTAGTTGGAGGACATGTATACTAGTTGGAGGACATGTATGCTAGTTGGAGAACATGTATGCTAGTTGAAGGACATGTATGCTAGTTGGAGGACATGTATGCTAGTTGGAGGACATGTATGCTAGTTGGAGGACATTATGCTAGCTGAAAGACATGTATGCTAGCTGGAGGACATATATGATAGTTGGAGGACATGTATGCTAGTTGGAGGACATGTATGCTAGTTGGAGAACATGTATGCTAGTTGAAGGACATGTATGCTAGTTGGAGGACATGTATGCTAGTTGGAGGACATGCATGCTAGTTGGAGGACATGTATACTAGTTGGAGGATATGTATGCTAGTTGGAGGACATGTATGATAGTTAAAGGACATGTATGCTAGTTGGAGGACATGTATGCTAGTTGGAGGACATGTATGCTAGTTGGAGGATATGTATGCTAGTTGGAGGACATGTATGCTAGTTGAAGGACATGTATGCTAGTTGGAACTCATGTATGCTAGTTGGAGGACATGTATGCTAGCTGGAGGACATGTATGCCTAGTTGGAGGACATGTATGCTAGTTGGAGGACATGTATGCTAGTTGGAGGACATGTATGCTAGTTGGAGAACATGTATGCTAGTTGAGGAACATGTATGCTAGTTGGAAGGAATGTATGCTAGCTGGAGGACATGTTTGCTAGCTGGAGGACATGTTATGCTAGTTTGGAGGGACATGTATGCTAGTGGAGGACATGTATGCTAGATGGAGGACATGTATGCTAGTTGGAGGACATGTATGCTAGCTGGAGGGACATGTATGCTAGTTGGAGGACATGTATGCTAATTGAGGACAGTATGCTAGTTGGAGGACATGTCTGCTAGTGCAGAACATGTATGCTAGTTGGAGGACATGTATGCTAGTTGGAGGACATGTATGCTAGCTGGAGGACATGTATGCTAGTTGGAGGACATGTATGCTAATTGGAGGACATGTATGCTAGTTGGAGGACATGTATGCTAGTTGCAGAACATGTATGCTAGTTGGAGGACAAGTATGCTAGCTGGAGGACATGTATGCTAGATTGAGGAAGTGTAGGCTAATTGGAGGACATGTATGCTAGTTGGAGGACATGTATGCTAGTTGGAGGACATGTATGGCATGTATGCTAGTTGGAGGACATGTATGCTAGCTGGAGGACATGTATGCTAGTTGGAGGACATGTATGCTAGTTGGAGGACATGTATGCTAGTTGGAGGACATGTATGCTAGTTGAAGGACATGTATGCTAGTTGGAGGATATGTATGCTAGTTGGAGGACGTGTATGCGACTTAGAGAACATGTATGCAAGCTGGGCAAGATGAAAGTCCTTAGGCAGTTGAATACAGAAGAAAGCAGGCCGGATAGTCCTCTGTTTTAGAACATCTCACAATTAGAAAAGCCACTCACACATGAATACTTATAGGATGTGTAATTCTGACATGCACACAATTAGACCCGAGCCAATGCAATAATGTTCATGCGCCGTGTGAGATTCGCCTTCTTTGATCTGTGGAAAGAATCTAGATATCCGTGTGTAGTTAAAAATGATCCTCAACCAAGGCTGAAAACCTCCATTTCTATTGTTGGTGCATTTTGCATTTGTTAAATGTTGCTTAAGAACTGCCAATTATGGCCTACTGTTGAAGATTTTAAACTGCCGAGGAATCTGCAATGTACGTGCACACTAATTCCACTATTGCTTCACCATAAGCTGAGAGCGCTAGGCTTCGGGTTACTACTCGAGAATCACGAGGAAAGAGAAGTATAACTGCTTGTGGTACTTTCGTGTAGGTGCATTGTTGTTGTTGTTGTTATTGTTCGCATATCCTTTACAGGACATCGCTGTCAACAGCAGCATCTTTCAGCTGATTCTTGATTTCTTGGCAAGATTACGCTCAGTAGTTTGCTATTGCTTTGCGATCGACCGGCTCACATACCCTGTAAGTTACCGACGCGGAAAGAACCTGCTACCAATTCTCGCGCACTTACTCACAAGTGTATACGGGATTACGGAGAAAGACGTGTAACACCTACACCAGGGAGACCGGCAGGTGCATTCTATATTTGTTAAATTTCGCTATTTCGCTAGGCCATGGCCTATTGGGACCTTCCGTTGATGATTTCAAACTGCCGGCGGGGGAGGGGGGGGGGGGGCTGTATTATACAAAATACATGCAAACAAGGTTCACTACTGATTCAACAATATCTGAAGTTGCTATATTTCGGATTTAGTTTTCGAGATTTACGAAGAGAGAGAGAGAGAGAGAGAGAGAGAGAGAGAGAGAGAGAGAGAGAGAGAGAGAGAGAGAGAGAGAGAGAGAGAGAGAGACAGAGAGAGAGACAGAGAGACAGAGAAAGAGAGAGACATAGAGAGAGAGGAGACAGTCAGACAGACAGACAGAGTGAGAGAGAGAGAGCAGAGAGAGATGGAGGAGGAGTGCAGCTTTCTGGGGTCTCTTCGTGTGCCATCTAGCCTTAAAATATATTGATCCCAGACCATATTCTCGATAGGTGTGAATGTCTTAAATCGTGCTTGCTTATTTAAGTTTATCTTTTATTCCTTAAAATATTATGATTTTTTTGCTTACATCAATTGTTGATTTCTCCACCGCTTTATCCTTGAAATGTTATAATGGTTAGCTTACACCGAGTGTTGATCCCTCCATCAAATGTTGTAATGGTTTATTTATATTGAGTGTTGATCCCTCCATCATGTTACCTTTAAAATGTTATAATGGTTTATTTATACTGAGTGTTGATCCCTCCATCATGTTACCTTTAAAATGTTATAATGGGTTATTTATACTGATTGGTGATACCTCAATCATGGTACCCTTGAAAAACGTTATAATTGTTTATTTATACTGAGTGTTGATCCCTCCACCGTGTTATTCTTGAAAATGTTATAAGCGTATGGGCAAAGGAAAGTCTTATTTCAGAACACAAGCTAGTTCTTAAGCAATACCCTATTTAGGGGTCGTGACGATCTAGTAGTTTTTACATGGTACTTGATGCTATTTATGAACCAGTTTTCCTGGATATTAAAATCTTGTAAAATGTTAGTGTTTTTCCGTCTTGGTCCATTGTTGTTAGAATGTTTCTGTAATATTTCAGCTAAATACTCCATTTCTCTTCCTCAGAAAGGATCATGTTTAACGACTCATGCGTTGGATACGTGGCGCTAGACTCATAATTGCCTAGACCAATCGGCATTCGGTAGGCGATGTGGTCAGTATTACGCCGGCCGCATTTACTTCCCAAGAATGTCCCGTGATCTATTATAGACACGGTCGACCTGGAAGCATAGGTCCATTTAAGCACCCGCCCCGATGCGGATTTAACCCCGTTTCCACCGGTCCGACAGGTGAGCGTCATGCCCCCGCTGTTCCCAATGTAATTTCGTTAGTCATTGCTAAATAGTCCACGATTGACATCTGTTATTTTGCCAATTGAATGAGGCATGTTCTCAATAAGTTTATTGTAACGTCGTTGCTATTGTTGTGTCGTGTGTTCTTAGTGATCTATAACTACTGTATTGCTACGCCAGCCTACGTCTGAATTCATTTAAATATTCTCCAGTGTTGTTGATTATAGAGCCAAGATATTCAGTTTGTGACATTCTCAATTTGTTCATTACTAACAGAGATTGTTGGTTGCATGTGGTGTTTCCCGTATACATTATAATTATTATTATTTAAAGTTCAGAAAAAGAACTTGATTTTAATTGCGTTTTTAAAAAAAAGTCAATATAAACTCATTTAAAAAAACAACAACACACACACACACACGCACGCACGCACGCACAGACTCGCACACGCACACGGAGGTAATGCCTGTTGGATGCGATGCCTATTTCGTTGACACCCCCATAGAATTTGTCTTCAAGTGGAGCGGGTGTAGGGCAAAACATAGGGTGTATTTTTAATGACTGTGCAGTGTTTTAAAATGTTGCTGTTCCAAGTTTGTATTCACCGTCTGTAAAGTTCACGCAACATAATAGTTACATACAAAACTTAGACCGGCAATATTTTCAAAGACTGCACAGTCATTACAAATACACCCTGTACTTTTCTCTGTTATGCACCCAATCACGGACATGCATATTAGAGAACAAGCCAGTATTAGGTCTTCCACAAGCATTAAATCCAGACGATCAATGGTGTCATTTGACGTGCCAACTACTGGGCGCGACTACCTTATAATGACAGGCTTCTGCAAATCATCTGTCACGTGAAATATTATTTAGAAGTAGTGTGTGGCGAACTTTTCCCCTCTACAATAAACAGAGAAAGTTAGACAGCGGTAGAACGCACACCAGCTGTAGTTTCAACTCTGGCCGAATAAAAAATCAGTCTCGGAAGTTTGTAACTATATCTGATTGTCTACATTACATATGTTCTGTGCTAGTTCGCCGTGACGGCATCGTTCCCTACTGTGTAGGAGAATGTAAACCAACACTTCTTATAGTCCATGGAGTGTGGCGTTGGTGGTCATGTCTGTCCACAACCGTCTATCTCGTGTGTGCTGCCAATAATTGATGATATTGACTGTCTTCATGCCACGATGTCAAACTGTCCTTTACTTCTCTCTTAGCCACCTCCTGCCTCTTTCCCCCTCCAGTTCTCCCGTTATGACGACACACTGCAGATTTCCCTTTCTCTTGAAATGCTCAAAGTATGTGGACTGCCTCTTTTGATAACCAGTTCTCTTTATGAGTAGTGTCTTTCAAGATATGGCCATTGCTCTTTTTAACCGATCATGGTGTTCTCATAATTCACTAAATGTCACCCGCAATCGTGTAATGACACTAACCAAGGCATGGCAGAGTGCATGAAGCTAGAGATGATCACGATGACAACTAAAAGCAACCACCACCGAACCACTCAGTCCATCAAAGCCTAAAAATAAAATGATCGATCAGACTACCTTTGTTATCCTGGTGTCCGATCTCCCGATGGAAAGCAACCTCAATTTTTAAGGCCAATTTGCTGGTGCATTTCCTCCAAGAACGGTGCAATTAAAAGAACTAAGACGGAAGACAGGGCAAACAACACTGACACATTTCTTTGAACCAGATAGAAAGAAAAATGGCAACAACAAAACATTCAACGAGTGGCGAGATACCCATCACAGATGAGGCAGCAATTGAAGTTCGAGATGTTAAGGCGTCCTAGTTATCACCATCTTTCCGTTATCGACAGGTTTTATGCAAGGACTTCTTTTATACAAGCGTTTGTTAAACTGTTGTTGTCATTTAATGACTTTATTATTGTGTTAAATTGGGTATTCACATGTTTAATGTTAAACTGCTATCATGCACGTGCTTTTGTTCATCACAAGCGTAACATTCTTACTAAAATATGTACTGTAGCATGAGAAGGAATTTATGACACCAGCAAAGGCATATATATATATATATATATATATGGTGCTACTTCAGAAGAGTCTGAAATCAAGAGTGGGGTTAAGCAAGGTTGTGTACTAGCTCCCACTTTTCACTTCTACTTTTCACTTCTAATGAAATATGCCTTTCGTGATCAGGATGGTGGTATATACATTCACTCACGCTCAGATGGCGGCCTCTACAATGCTCAGAGATTGAAGGCCAAGACCAAAATTAGGAGGGTACTTGTTTGCAGATGATGCTGCAATTACGACCCACTCTGAGGAAGAATTACAACGTCTACTATCTGCATTATCCAATGCTTGTTCTGAATTTGGTTTAACAATTAGCAAAAAGAAGACACAAATTATGTCACAAGGTGCACAGTGGGTACCATCAATCTTTATTGACGACACCGAACTAGAGATAGTATCTAGGATCAGAAGTAAATAGCAAATTATCTCTAGATCAGGAAATCAACATCAGGATTGGTAAGGCAATCAACAACAATGAACAGGTTAAGAAAAAGAGTCTGGGAGAACAGGAAGCTTACTGCCAAAACAAAAGTCCTTGTCTATCAAACCTGTGTAGTTTGTACCCTTCTTTATGGCAGTGAAGCCTAGACAACTTACTCACACCAAAAGAAACGTTTAAACAGCTTTCATATGCGATGTGTGCGAAGAATACTTGGTATTAAGTGGCAAGACAAGATCACAAATACTGAAGTATTGGAAAGATCAGGTTGTGTGACGGTATATTCCATGCTCAGTCTTCGTAGACTTAGATGGATAGGACACGTTAGGAGGATGGATGATGGTATAATACCAAAGGACATCTTTTTTTGGTGAATTACAGGTGGGTTGGCCTCTACTACGATACAAAGATGTGTGTAAGCGGGATATGATTGATACAGGCATTAATAATGCACATTTGGAGCAAGTCGCCGCTGATTGTGTTGCATGGAGGGCAAATATCATAAATGGAATAAAGATAAAGGAGAAAATTATTGCAGATAAGTCACACGCCGAACGTGTAAGGCGTAAGATGGTGTATGATGGTGAAAATGATCATGTGTTCACATGAATCCACTGTAGATGAACATTTACAGCGCGAATTGGCCTAAACAGTCACATTCGCCACCGCCATGGGTTGTAGTTATTAAGTCCTTTTGAAGCACAATGTAACAAACTCATCTGTCAAGACGACAAGGTGCCAATGATGAATGGAATGAAATAAATAAATAAATAATATATATATATATATATATATATATATATATATATATATATATATATATATATATATAGAGAGAGAGAGAGAGAGAGAGAGAGAGAGAGAGAGAGAGAGAGAAAAAGAAAGAGAGTGAGAGAGAGAGAGGGGGGGAGAGAATAAGAGAGAGAGAGAGGGGGAAAAGGAGGAAGAGGCAGAGAGGGAGAGAGAGAGAGGGAGAGAGAGAGAGAGAGAGAGAGAGAGAGAGAGAGAGAGAGGTGGGGGGGGGGGAATCTTTCCTATTCTTCTTGTTCTAAACATTGCTCTTGTTCTTGTTTTTCTTTCCCGTTTTCTGCTTCTTCGATTAGTTTGCAGTGCTCAACAGTCTAATCATAGCGATGAAAGAATTTGCTGCATGGAACAAATTGTCAGTTTGAGATCGCCACGGGTGTCCCACAGTTTCAGTTCACTTCATTCAAAGAGTTGCATATCCGTTACAGTATGCCGCAGTCAACCACATCATTTTTGACTGTTTGTTATTTCTTGGCAAGTTTACTTTCAGTAGTTTGCCACTGCTTTCTGATCGACAGACACTCATACTATTTTATGAAAACCAACGCAACGCGATCTGCTGAGTGTCTAGTTGGTCATGCGTCGAAGTACACTTATTCCTGCAGCGAGGCGCTGTCGCCGTTTGGAGGTGGCATGTTCGAATTCCGGTCTGTAACTATAGGTTTCAAATTTTATGTTGTCTAGTGCGTCCTCTAGTCTCTACTTCTTTCTTCTCCTTTTGTGAGCGCTAAAACGTTTGTTTATTTATGTATCTGTTTCAGTGGCCTCAACTGGTTCCCAAAATCGATTTCCTGTGATTTCTTTCCCAAATTGACTTTCTGTGTGTAATACAAGTCTTCCGCAGCTGTGTTTCAAACGCGGTATGCGCAGTTACGAATTATACGCAATTACGAGTCCGTTACACCTTCGCCAAAGAGCGGCCTCATTCAAGCAGAGATAAATTGCATTGTTTACAGCAGATACAGATAATTTCTTTGAAGATACTGCGATAGTGGAGGGCAGTGTTGGACCGTAGCATATACTGGATTACGGCACAGCAAGATAGGATGACGGTTCCCTCTCCGCGCCACCTTTCCTGCCCAGACAATTTCCAGAATGTTGTAATCATGAACTGGTACCAGTTTGACAAGACTGGGTTGATCCTAGTTCCTACAGCCTTGTGTGGTCTGAAACAAGTGCCACCACTGAGAGCTGAAGGCCTACCACAGACCTGGTAAACATGTTCAGTAACCGATTTGCCACCACAACTAACTTTCTCTCTCTCGCTCTCCCTCTCTCTCTCTCTCTCTCTGTATTTCCATATATCCCTCTCTGTATCTCTCTCTTCCTCTGTATCACCCGCTGTCTCTCTCTCCGCCTCTGTATCTCTGTCGGTATCTTTCTCTTCTTTTATATCTCCCTCTGTATCTCTGTCTCTCTCAATGTATGTATCTATTTCTCTGTCTACAACTCCTTGTATCGCTCTCTACCCATGTATCTCTCTCTGTGTGTCTCTCTTTCTCTGTATCCCCGCTGCATCTCTCTCTCTCTCTCTCTCTCTCTCTCTCTCTCTCTCTCTCTCTGTGTGTCTCTGTATGTGTGTGTGTGTGTGTGTGTGTGTGTGTGTGTGTGTTTCTGTATTTCTCTGCATTTCTGTCTGTATCTCTCTATATCTCTCTATGCATCTCTTTCTTCCTCTGTATCTCTCTATGTATCTCTCTTATCTATCTCTGTATCTATATCTGTATCTCCCTGTATCTCTCTCTTCCTCTGCATCTCTCTCTCTCTTTCTCTCTCTCTTTCTCTCTCTCTCTCTTCTCTCTCTCTCTCTCTCTCTCTCTCTCTCTTTCTCTATCTCTCTCATGTATATGAGCAAAATGGCGACATAAATACATACCCAGGTCGTTGTTGGAGCACAGAAATATATAACATCTTTAAGAACTTAATGTAGTCTATTGTCTCCGGTGGTTTATGCGGCTTCAGGGACACAGTGTCAGAGATTGAGGGTAATCAGCAGACAGATCGTATACGCTACACTAGACAGACAGACATGGATAAACCGACAAGTCACCCACTGTTGTATATTGATATGGCTTGAAGATGCAGCAGGCAGGATTACACAATCCTGTAAAACCTGGGCTGGTGAACAAACGTATTTATAATATTTGCGCAATGTGAACATTCAACATTATAACACTTCACCATCTGGCGATGGAGACAGCACACATAATTGTACCCCAAATGTAATGTCGACTCTGGATCGATGAAAAACAGGGTAGAGCTAAGCAGAGCAATGACTTCTATGCGAAACTAGACATTGACAGAGTAACTAAGGGCACACTATTGGAGAGAGAGAGAGAAGATATAACAAGACAGAACAGAAGAGGTTGCAAAGAAAGACATACGTATATACACAATTAAATGAAAGTTATCGTAGGCAGACTGAAGAAACCTGCAGACGCCGACTGTTTTTATGGACGACTGCATCATTGCCTGGAAAACATCACACTATATGATCCATATCTCTCCCTCACATGTGATGCAACCATAGAGCCCGAGTCGGGTGAGAAGATTCACACTGCAAGGACGTGCACAAATCGCAAATCATGTGCGTTATTAATATAATGAACACAGATGTGCAATGGTCGATATGTTAGATGTGTTGTGATAGATGCAAATTGTCTTACTGGTGAACATATTGTTATATTCGTGGAATCAGGCCAGCCTATGCTAGGCAATTCAGTCAGTCAGTTGTAAACTGTTATAAGCAAGCAAGAACGTGTCGGCCACGTGCTCATGGCTTCCACACGCATCGGGGAGGATTTGAATTGTAAACATTGACCTGGGCTTCCATTACACTTCCTAGACCAGAAAAACCTCACTAAAACTCCAGCAAAGGTACACTTTCGGTTGTGATAGTTTGTTTATATCTACACATTGCTCACCTTGGCGGTAATTGTTTCGCGGATGATACAGATGTTGCACGTGAGGTGCGAATGTGGCCGAGAGAGCAGAGCACATTTGCAATGTTTCAATGTTGGCATGGACGTTGTCTAGAAATAACCGGAAAGATTAAGTTGTTTACAAACGAGATGTAAACAATATAAAATAACACAA
Source organism: Cepaea nemoralis (assembly GCA_014155875.1). Taxonomy (NCBI): domain Eukaryota; kingdom Metazoa; phylum Mollusca; class Gastropoda; order Stylommatophora; family Helicidae; genus Cepaea; species Cepaea nemoralis. Next base: position 647,063 of record JACEFZ010006805.1, read on the forward strand.
AGTATTGCAGCTTTACATAACATAATTATGACACATAAGGACGTTGAGGCGACTAGCCTTCATCAGCAAACAAATACATACACGAAACACAACATATAGTACAGGAGAAGATCCTCCTGTGACTACATTAAGGCATTAGGACGGGATGAGAAGAATAAAATGATGGGGACAAAATGAGAGCAATAAAGAGAAAATGACTTAACTCAGAGTCCGAAGTACAACCCCAGACTCTGAATAGCAACATTTTGGCACTCTTCCGACAGACGGGTCTAAATAGTTCTGCAGTGAATAATTTTATATAACTAACACTAACCCTAACCCTAAACCCTAACTTATTCACTGCAGAACTATTTAGACCCGTCTGTCGGAAGAGTGCCAACATTTTTGTTTCATATATTCATTTTCTTTTCATTGCTCTAATTTTTCTCATCTTTTTTATTCTTCTCATCACGTCCTTATGCTTTAATGTAGTCACCGGAAGTTTTTCTACTGTACTATATGCTTTGTTTCCTGCATGCATTTGTTTGCCGATGAAAGCTAGTAGCCGAAACATTTTGTGTTTGTCGTAATTCTGTTATGTAAAGCTGCATTACTTTGTGTTATTTTATATTATTTATATTTACACAGCTTTACCGCAGTACCACCAAATTTTATTCATATTTTTACAGATGATATGTGACGTTTGTATCTGATTTATGTTTGAATGTCATTCCTATATGGAAATTACATACGTCATCTTGAAACATAGGTGGGTATCCCGTGAGCATTAACACGATTCTTGTTTCCAATCGTATTTGAAACATTGACGTCTTGATGACATATGCGAAGAACTTTGATTTCTTCAATTGATTAGAGTTTAGAGCTACAAAAGTTATATAAAAGTCTCTGACGTATCACGGAAAGTTACCATTTCAACGAATGAGATGAGGCAAATCTAAACATCTCACAGGAAAATGAAGACTGAAAAAATTATTATTTCTTTACAGTTGTGCAAAAGACAAATGGACTGGAAACAGTAAGAACACTTGGTCATCTGTCAGATATGAAAACAATACATGATATCTAAAATAAGAAAAGAAATATCGACTGTTCAGGAGACCTCGTGCGTAAATAGTTAAAAGTCAGAAGCATATCCTTTATGGGACGTTACTGTTAACGAAGCATTTTGTTTTTGCTGTTGTCATCTCTTGGCAAGTTTACATTCGGTAGTTTCGTGTGTAAATAACATGATGATAATTATGGAAGTGGTGGGTAGGTTTCATGGGTAATTAAAACATTGTTTAAAATCAACTTGCTCCAGATATCTAGAATGTGTCTGTTCACGCACATCAGTTTTCTCCCTTTGTCGACTCTTCAGCGAATGTATTGTTTGGGTTGATTTTCAAATTACTGCAGTGTTTCCCAACCTTTTTTGTGCCATGCCCCACTTAAGCCTTTCTAAAATTCATATTGCCCCCCTCCCCCGCCCCACGCCCCCCCCCCCTCAACATATACATTATTTTTAATATTCAAAAATTGAAATGTTCACTAAAGAAACTTGAATGATAGGTTTTAGGAAGAAATCACTAGGTAATTATTGAGCAAACACAGTAAGTAAATTTTCAAAACATATAATGGAGAACTGAAATTCAAGTAAAAAATAATTTTAATGAAAGATTTTTCTATATTATTTTAATCATTAGTAATTATTTATTATTTAACTTTAGTGAGATCCTTGCGCTTGATGCTTGCTGCAAAGAGATCTTATGTCAGGTTCCAATTTAGTTAACTTCAGTCTCAAGTCTCCCCGTTGTGTTATATTCAGCCGATTTCTTCCATTTTCGAATTGCCCCCCTTAACAGTCAAATTGCCCCCCTGTGGGGCGTGGGCCCCACGTTGGGAAACACTGAATTACTGTCATATTTTTATTCCATTTGGTTTATTTCCAGTTTATCAATTGAAGTTTATCGTTATTAATGTTTGCATACATTTTATGTCACCATAGTATGCTTTTTGAGAATATAAATTAAACTATTGTAGGCTTGATTTAGTAAACAAAAGCGTGCATACATATAGAAGATAAATACGGTAGCGCAGAGGCTTGCACGCTTGCCTGCCGACCAGGTGGCCATAGGTTCGTATGCTCACTGTGGTAAGGACTTTTGTACAATCTGTCAATCCTTTCAGTGCCCGGACCGGGTGAGTTTTTTCTGGGCTCACAGGTCCACCCAAACTAAAACGGTTACCAGTAAATATACTATTGACCACATTAGCCTTTCAATGCCGATTTGTCTATAGAAATATGGGACTAACCCCATAAACAGACCACCGCAATTATAAACAAGGCTGTAGAAGCCGGTTGAACGAGGTGAAAACTTTTTTTTCTCTCTCTCTACACAGCGAAAATGAAATTAAACATCAACTCAAAGCTCTAGGCGTGGAAAAGGTTCTACATTTGACTTTTCTTTACTTACACCCATAACCAAATACAGAATTGAACGCCCTATTTCCATAGGTCGAATAGACGTTTGCCAGTTGGCAAACAGTGAGCAGACTGTAACAATAGTTTGGCTGCTCATTAATCAAGAATAATGATCCTGCCAGGGTTGTGGTAATTGTGTTGGCCCAGTCGAACAACAGGTGCCAGCGACACTAACCCCACCATGGATCAAGCCCAGATAGTAGTCTCTTCCCCCTCCCCCTCCCCCAAACTGAACACAGGAGTCCCTTGATAGTGTCCCCGTGTAAAGCTATTCCCGGTGGTGGGTGGTGTTGCTTCTGTCACCGTTAGGAAAGTGGGTCACAACTGTTTTCACTATACAGAGAACACCCAGACGACTGTAACACTGGTAGATGTGATTTACGCTATACAGAAAACACCCGGACAAAAGAAACGCTGGTTGATGTGATTTACGCTATAAAAAGAACCTCCAAACGAAAGTAACGCTGGTAGATGTGATTTACGGTATAAAGAGAACATCCAACAAAAATAACACTGGTAGAGGTGATTTACGCTGTAAAGAGACCATCCAGACAAATGTAACGCTGGTAGATGTGATTTACGCTATAAAGAGAACATCCGGATAAAAGTAACGCTGGTACATGTGATTTACGCTATAAAGAGACCATCCAGACAAAAGTAACGCTGGTACATGTGATTTACGCTATATAGAGAACATCCAGACAACAGTAACGCTGGCAGACGTAATTTACACTCTAAAGAGAATATCCAGACAACAGTAACGCTAGTAGATGTGACTTACTCCGAGAAAGAAGAGAACATCCAGACTACAGAAACGCATGTCGAGACTATGCACACTACAGAGAGAGCATCCAGACCTCAGAGACGCTGCAAATGTGATCTCCACAATAGAAAAGAACACCCAGATATTAGAGACAAAGTACCAATATGCCACAGAGAAGGAGAGAACATCCAGAGCATTCACCACACGTAATGGATATTCTCTTTCATTTTAAATTGTAGCCATCGCCACAGCTCGGGAAGGGAGGAACAGACTAACATTGTTAGGATCCTCAAGAGCTGAGCCGTAGCTATGGAAACAGATCGTACACAACTCCATCAACACCAGGAGACGAGGCTATTTAAACCGCATCACAGGAGACATGTTTTCGTATTTGCATTGGTAAACATTATTTATGCAACATTGCCGTCCCATTTCCCGAGTCAGCCAGGGTTATTATTCTTTTCTGTTACTGACGCCAGTCTAATACAATTGATATGTCACCCAGATTTGAACAATGTTTCTGCCTATTTGAATCTGTACTATTGTTTCTAGCGACTTGTAATATTATGTTCTTTTTAAAGAGATGTAATCATCAGTTTAATGTCTGTCTGTCTGTCTTATTGTCTAGTAATCTACCTATCAACCAACCTAGCTATGTACCTACCAAAATCTGCCAGACTATTTGTCTATTAGTCCATCCGCCAGTCGGTCTGTTAGTCTGTCAGTTGGTCTATCAGTTAGTCCACTTGTTTCTCAGTCCGATTGTCTAGATGCCAGCTTATCCAGTCATCTATCCATTCAGTCATCTATTCATTCAGCTGTCTGTTCATCCAGTCATCTATTCTTTCAGCTTCTAATCATCCAGTCATCTATCCTTCCAGTAATCTATCCATCCAGTCATCTAATAATCCAGTCATCTATCTATCAAGTTATCTATCCATCAGTCTTCTATCTATCCAGTCAGCAGTCTAATAATCCAGTCATCTATTCATCCAGTCATCTATTCATCCAGCCATCTATTCATCCAGTCCTCTATTTATCAGTCTTCTATTCATTCAGCTGTCTATTCATCCAGTCAATTATTCATTCAGCTGTCTATTCATCCAGTCATCTATTCATTCAGCTGTATAGTAATCCAGTCATCTATCTATCCAGTCATTTATCCATCAGTCATCTATCTACCCAGTCAGCTGTCTAATAATACAGTCATCTATTCATCCAGTCATCTATTCATCCAGTTCTCTATCTATCAGTTATCTATTCATTGAGCTGTTCATTCATCCAATCATCTATTCATTCAGCTGTCTAATAATCCAGTCATCTATCAATCCAGTCATTTATCCATCAGTCATCTATCTATCCAGTCATCTAGTCAGCCAGTTATCTATCCATCCAGTCCTCTATCCACCAGTCATCTATTCATTCAAATGTCTATTCATCCAGTCATCTAATCATTCAGCAATATATTCACCCAGACGTCTATTCAACCAGTCATCTATCCATCCAGTCAATCTATCCATAACATCATTTATTTGTAGGTTGGGGGATGGATGGGGATGTATCTGTGGGTGTATGCGGGGTGTGTGGATGGATAGGGGGAGATTGTGTGGGTGGATGGGGGGAGATTGTGTGGGTGGGGGATGTGTGTGGTGGGGGATGTGTGGGTGGGTGCGGGATGAGTGGGTTGGAGAGGGATGTGTGACGGGGTGTGGGGGTGTGGTTGGGGATATGTGTTTGTCTAGGTGGTTGGGGGTGTGTGGGTGGGTGGTCGAGGATATGTGGGTGGGTGAGTGTGTGTGGGTGAGTGTGTGTGGGTTATGGGATGGGTGGGGAATGTGTCTGTGGGTGGAGAGATGTGTGTAGGTGGGGGAATGTGTGTGGGCGGGGGATGTGTGTGTGTTGGGGATTGGTGGTGGATGGGGTATGTGTGGGTGGGTTAGGGATGTGTGGGCGGGTGGGTGATGTGTCTCATAACATGGTAATATGCATTGTTTATGTTTACAACATTCATTTGACAATGTTTTTTCCTATGTGAATGTATCATGCACTGTTGATGAACGAAAGATGAGTGACTGGAAGAGCCGAATGTAAGACGGGCCTGCGTGCCCAAATTTGTGACCCTTTGAAAATAAAGTTAATCAAATCAAATCATCTATCCATCTATCCATCCAAGTCATCTATTCATTCAGCTGTCTATTTAACCAGTCAGCTATTCATTCAGCAGGACTCACTCTTCCGGAAGATTCACAACCTAACCAACTCACCCTTTACCCTTTCTTGGCTCTTTCAGTAATGGTACCAATTGTCATAACGACATATTCTCTTTGTTTTTTGTTTTGTTGAACTACTATGTCTCAATAGGCCACCATTACTCACTATACGTTAAACTGAAATGTGTCCAATCATTAGCAACATTTCAGCGTCAGGCTAGCACATTTTCTCGCAGTCATTGGAATCCAGGGACAGATATAAGCTGAGAACCCCCGTTGTCTACTGAATACAACACTTACTTGTGCCATAATGTCTATTCTAAGCCAGCGTGGCTTTCAAAACGATTAGCTGCAGATCGTCTGGCACTAGAACTTAGGAAAAGTATGTCTTTGCTTTCTGCCCTTCTTTTGTCGCTTATCAATTTAAGGTAATTGGTATCAGTAAAGATCAGACTGTAATTTGACCTCGTCTGTTATTCTACACTTCCTGTGATTTTCTTCCTGCTCGATTTCGGCGTTTATTTCCATATTGATTTTACTGAGCATTATATTTTGCCGGTATATTATGAATGTGTATAGTTATTGCTGCAGTTGGCGCTGGAAAGCCACGTAGAAGCTGTCAGTTGTGCTTGTCGATAACTGCTTGTTTGTTATTACTCGCCGGCTGGAAGCACATGTATAATATGTGGTCGAACTAGTGATAAAAACTCCGCCGCAGAGCAAACACAGCAGGGGGTTTCTGATCGTCAGAAGTAGTCTCCCTTCCCTGAATGTTTCGGCCCTTTCACTTCTTGACATCCTCTGGGGGCGGGCCCGTCCGGGTCATGACACTTGGCGTTTACCCCTGCCGTGCGAGACGGTCGGTCATTTGCGTTGTACGTACGACAAGGACATTATACAGTATTAGGGGTTGTCAACCCGGTCTGCTGTCGATTTCCCCCGTTGGATTATTATATCAATGTCGCATGTCCTTTGCTGGACCTTGCGATCAACCCCAATCCCAGGTTGATTAACTAGGCAATTTTAGATTCAGTAGCTTGCCATTGAATTTTGGAATGAGAAATCAACACTGAAGTCCAACTGACCGGTGTAGAAAATGAACCCCTTACCACGTCGCCAGGGAACCGAAAGTTTAAGCACAAGCGCACTAAGCTTCGTGGCCACACTGACCCCAACATATGTATGTGTGTACGCAGTGTGTGTGTGTGTGTGTGTGTGTGTGTGTTTACTGTAATCCTTGTGCTATCACTATACATATTATGTATTGTCTAAATTCCCGTGTGACCACCCGCACTGTAGGTGTCAGTACCGTATACTGTAATAGTTCAGCAGCGTTGCTATGTGCAGTGTGTGTTATCTATATTTCCGTGTCATTACTATGTGCAGTGTGTGTTGTCTATATTTCCGTGTCATTACTATGTGCAGTGTGTGTTGTCTATATTTCCGTGTCATTACTATGTGCAGTGTGTGTTGTCTATATTTCCGTGTCATTACTATGTGCAGTGTGTATTGCTTATATTTCCGTGCCATTACTATGTGCAGTGTGCATTGCTTATATTTCCGTGTCATTACTATGTGAGGTTGTGTTGTCTATATTTCCGTGTCATTATTATGTGCGGTTGTGTTGTCTATATTTCCGTGACATTACTATGTGCAGTGCGTGTTGTCTATATTTTCATGTCATTACTATGTGCAGTCTGTGTTGTCTATATTTTCATGTCATTACTATATGCAGTGTGTGTTGTCTATATTTCCGTGTCATTACCATGAACGGTATGCGTGTTCTGTGCCCCTGGGGTTTCATAGCTCTGGAAACATCTTATTAATTATTTATTCACCATCCCAGACCGGAACCCGCCCGTTTCTGGGCCACATGCCCAGAACTGACACGCACGGGATGGATCCGTTTCTCTCCTCTCCCACGTATCACTCGCTACATTTCGCAGTCTACATTTTCTATATGCATATGTTTTGTGCCGGCTTCCTGGCCTAGAGGTTAGTGACTTTTCTCCGTAATCTCGTATACTCTCGTAAGTAACGTGACGACGGTGAGAATAAGCAGTGGTTCGAATCGCGTCGGTAACTTACGGGGTATGTAAGCCGACCGCTCAGAAAGCAATGGCAAACTACTGAGCGTAATCTTGCCAAGAAATCAACAATCAGCTGAAAGATGCTGATGTTGACAGCAATGTTCTGTAAAGGATATGCAAACAATATGTTGTGTGCATTGCTGTTTCCATCAGTGGTACATATTGTTGGTTTTTATTGTTATTTAGTATTGAACTTCCTACTCCGTGGCGAAAGGAGTTACGGGCGCAGTTCATAATTCCGCATACCGCCTTCGAAACACAGCTGTGGGAGATTTGGCAGCAGACCGCCTTGCGTTGGTTTTTTTATGAAATGGTATGTGTGCCGGTCGTTCAGAAAGCAATGGTAAACTACCAAACGTAAACTTGTCCAGGAATCACAAACAGCCAAAAATGCTGTGGTTGACTGCTACGCCCTGTAAAGGATATGCAACTAACTTTAGTATTGAACTATTGAATGTTGCTGTTTTCAGTATTGTCGTTCCTAACTTTTATACATGAAATACATGTTTGAATTTCTGTTTATTAACTTATGTTGCACAAAATAACTCACTATACGTGGATTGAGTACCCTACAAGTAACATATACCTTTCTACTATATAGAAGCAGAAAATGAAGTTGGGCGTCTTCCTTCTAACTCTGTGAGTGCGAAACATTACACATGTTTATTTGTGAACTATTTTAGTGGTCCCAAAGCGTCCCCCAATTGATACAACATGGAGGGAACCACGGTAACGCGGTGTAAGCCCCGCAGACATGTCTTCCAATCTCCACCGAGGCCAGGGTTTAGTTTAGACATTGACCTGGGATACTTGTAGATCCAGCCTGGCATGTGTACCAGGAACTGTCGTGGGAAATACGGGAGGCTGGTGTCATTACTATGTTACTGTAAGAAAGCTGAACATGATACACGACTGTAATAAAGCTGAACATGACATACAACTCTAAGAAAGCTGAACATGATACACAACTATAAGAAATCCGAACATGATACACGACTGTAAGAAAGCTGAACATGATACACGACTGTAAGAAAGCTGAACATGATACACAACTGTAAGAAAGCTGAACATGATACACAACTGTAAGAAAGCTGAACATGATACACGACTGTAAGAAAGCTGAACATGATACACATGTGTAATAAAGCTGATCATGATACACCCTGTAAGAAAGCTGAACATGATACACAGCTGTAAGAAAGCTGAACATGATACACGACTGTAAGAAAGTTGAACATGATACACAACTGTAAGAAAGCTGAACATGATACACAACTGTACGAAAGCTGAAGATGATACACAACTGTAAGAAAGCTTAACATGACACGCAACTATAAGAAAGCTGAACATGATACACAACTGTAAGAAAGCTAAACATGATATACAACTGTAAGAAAGCTGAACACGATACACAACTGTAAGAAGCTGAAGATGATACACAACTGTAAGAAAGCTGAACATAATTCACAACTGTAAGAAGCTGAAGATGATACACAACTGCAAGAAACCTGAACACGACACACAACTGTAAGAAAGCTGAAGATGATACACAACTGTAAGAAAGCTGAACACGATACACAACTGTAAGAAAGCTGAAGATGATACACAACTGTAAGAAAGCTAAACATGATACACGACTGTAAGAAAGCTGAACATGATACACGACTGTAAGAAAGCTGAACATGATACACGAGTGTAAGAAAGCTAAACGTGATACACGACTGTAAGAAAGCTGAACATGATACACGACTGTAAGAAAGCTGAACATGATACACAACTGTAAGAAAGCTGAACATAATACACAACTGTAAGAAAGCTGAACATGATACACAACTGTAAGAAAGCTGAACATGATACACGACTGTAAGAAAGCTGAACATGATACACAACTGTAAGAAAGCCTACCCCTTGAGTGCCAGTCGATGTGCGGAAATATAGGGCTAGCACCATATACACAATGCACCTCTAGGCCTGGAACCCGGTCCTTCACTTTCACCTGCTCACCCACTGTATGAGGATACACATTTCTACATTACCCAGCTATGGCCATACACAAATTGCTCTCGTGTGGTAGGTGTGTGCTTGAGTGAATTAGTGTGTGTGTGTTTGTGTATGTGAGTGTGTGTGTGTGTGCTTGTGAGTAAGAGAGTATATATCTTATACACACACACACACACACACACACACACACATATATATATATATCTTTTCTAGACGACCCGGCCCGGTGTCGCCTAGATCCAGGTCGGGAGCGTCTCGTTTAATTCATATAAGTAGTCATTATACATTCAAATACATTTCTCTAAGCGCACAGAGTACGCGTTTGGCCCCTGCTTCCGTTCCCGTTGCTCGTCTGTTTCTGAAGCTCGTAATGCCTGTTTCTTTCGTGTAAAAATAAAATTTAAAAATTGATTTTAAACTAACTAACTATTTCAGTTGGATCCGCGGGAGTGAGAACAACATCTGTACAAAAGATGAACGTGCTTGAGCATCGCGTACTCGAATGGTTTCCAGTCTTGCTTGTCGTTGCTCGCCTGTTTCAGATGAACGTGCTTGAGCAGTGCATACTCGATTGGTTTCCAGATGAACGTGATTGAGCAGTGCGTACTCTATTGGTTTCCAATCTATGCTTCCCGTTACTCGTCATTTTCTTAAGCTCGTAATGCCTTTTTCTTTCGTGCTTGAGGAACAATTTTTGATTTTAAACTAACTATTTCAGTTGGATCCGCGGGAGCCAGAACAACATCTGTACAAAATGTTATCTCAATCAGATGGACCGTTTGGGAACGCATAAAGGACACACACACAAACAAACATCCTCTCATATATATATATATATATCTTCTTCTTCAGCTTTCCGAGCCATTGAGGTTCTTTGCTGCAAATACAATCCGTCTCCATTCGTCTCTCTGGTGGACCTTCTCTTGCCAGTCGTTGATTCCAAGTGCTTGTAGGTCTGTACATGTATTATCTCTCCACCGTCTTCTTGGTCTACCTCGGGGTCTACGGTCATTTATTTCCTGAGTGTAAGCGAGTTTTGTTTCCCTATTATCTTCCATTCTTTCTATATGCCCCAGCCATTGTAGTCTATTAGCCTTCATGATACCAGTGATTAGCGGGGACTTAAACAGATCATAAATGTCTTTGTTATTTCTTCTTTTCCACTCTCCACTTTGTGTATCCCTAATGGGTCCAAAGATGCGTCTTAAAATTTTGTTCTCAAAGGTTTATAACAAGGCTTCGTCTCCTTTCGTTGTACTCCAGGTTTCAGAGCCATACAGCACAACTGGTCTGATCAGTGTTTTGTATATTGTGATTTTGGTGTTACGAGATAGCGCCTTTGATTTTAGTAGATGTTGTAGTGCATAGTATATCTTATTTCCAGAGGTGATTCTAGTTTGTATTTCTTCCCTTATGATGTTGGAGCAGTTGAAGATTGTACCCAGGTATTTGTATGTTTCCGTTCTTTTAATGGTCATATTATCTATTTGTATGTGGCCAGAGTTTTTAGCCATTCCGTCTCTTGAAATTACCATATATTCTGTCTTATCTTGGTTGATAACCAGCCCCATCTGTTGGGCTTTTTCCTTTAAGTGAGTCAATATTTCCAATGTCTTTTGTTCACTTTGCCCTATAATATCTATATCATCTGCATAACCAAGCAGCTTGGATGTTCCTCCAATATCACATTCCTCCTTTATCTTCCTTACAACTTTCTCTAGAGCCAGATTGAAGAGTAGCGGCGATAGTGCATCACCCTGTTTCAAGCCAGATGTTATTTGGAAGGGGTCTGATTTCCTGCCTTTATATGTTACTATATTATAAGTATCTTCCATGCATAGTCTGGTCATGTTGATTAACTTCCTTGGTATTCCAAATTCCTGCATAGCATTCCATAGACTATTCCTATGGACACTATCATAAGCCTTTTTAAAATCCACAAAAATGTTATGGAGATCTCTTTTATATTCCCAATGTTTCTCGGCTATTTGTCGTAAGATAAATATCTGATCTATTGTTGATCTGTTTTGTCTAAAACCCGCCTGGTAGTCACCTAATATGTCTTCTGAATATGGTTTTAGTCTATTTAGTAATACTGCGGATAGTATCTTATAGCTTGTGGACAGTAGTGATATTCCTCTATAATTTCCACATTGGAACTTGTCTCCTTTCTTAAAGATAGGTATCAATAATGACTCTTTCCAGTCATGGGGTAATTCTTCTGTCCTCCAGATTTTTATTATTAGTTCGTATAGCTTTAGATGTAATGCATGGCCACCTGCCTTTATAAATTCAGCAGCAATTCCATCAGTCCCAGTTGCCTTATTGTTTTTAAGTCGTGTGATTACATATAGGATTTCTTCAAATGTAGGTTCTTCAATTTGTGGTTCGCATGTTAGAACCTCTTCCTGTGGGAAAATGTTACTTGGAGCTTCACAATTTAGTAATTCAATAAAATATTCTTTCCATGTGTTGCACATTTCCTCATTGGTATTTATCATATTCCCATTTTTGTCTTTTAAACCATATGTGTTTTGTTGGTGCCCTCGTTTCATTGACTTCAGTTCTTTAAAAAATTTTCTGGATTCATTTTTCTGGTGATTAGTTTCCATATCTTTGATTATATTACTCATATATTCTCGCTTCTGCTGTCTGACTATTTTTGTAGCCTCTTTACATTCATTTCTATAATGCTCTTCCTTTTGGATGTTATTGATGTCATTTAACCATACATGTCTGGCATTCTTCTTCCTAATGACTGCTTCTTCACATTTTTGATTGAACCATCTGTTCTTTCTATGCGTGGTTAACACACCGAGACATTCTTCTGCGGTAGATTGAATTGTATTCTTGATGTTCAACCAAGTTTGGTCAACGCTTTCCTCCGAAGGGTTTTGCAGAGTTTCAAGTTTAGATTTTATTTCATCTGTAAATTTCTCTTTGACTGTAATGTCTTGTAGTTTTTCTCTGTTATATGTTGGGTGTAATCTTTGTAATTTAGTATAGAAAGCTCTCTTAAGTTTTATTTTAAATTTTGCTCCAACGAGGAAGTGGTCACTGTGGCACTCAGCTCCTCTATAACTTCTGACTTGCTGTATGTTTGATGCATTTCTGTTGTTAATTAAAATGTGATCTATTTGATTATAGGTTCTCTTGTCACATGATTTCCAAGTTTGTTTGTGTATATCCTTTCTTTGTAGTCTGGTACTGCTAATCTGCAGTCCTTTGGCTTCTGCCAGGTTGATGACTCTCCATCCATTATCATTTGAAGTTGTATGTAGGCTTTCCATACCGGCCACTTTTTTATTAGTTTGCTCTCTACCTATTTTTGCATTGAAGTCTCCCAGCACAATCAGGATGTCCTGTTTGGGGGTTTCTTCTATGACATCTTCCAGATCATTATAAAAGTCTTCTTTAATATCATCTTCTTTCTCTTCAGTAGGTGCATGTACATTAATCATCGTTATATTTTTCCATTTACCTTTTATTCGTAATTTACTAATCCTGTCATTAAAAGCTTTAAAGTTTAAAACGTTCCCCCATAACTCTTTTTTGATGACAAATCCTGTTCCTAATTCATGTTTATTTTGGGTGTTTCCTCCATATATTATAATCATTCCATTTTGCTCTAAAGTACCCTCTCCTGGCCACCTTATTTCTTGAATTGCTGTTATATCCATTTGATATTCAACCAGTCCCGGGTTAGTTCTTCGGCCACTCCAGCTCGATATAGTGTCCGTACATTCCATGTTCCAAATCTCAAAAGTCCTTTAACGTTCCAAGGTCGTTGTCCAGATAAGTCAGTCCGATATCGAGGCTCATGTATTTGTTTCGTAACAAAGAAGGGTTTTTACAAAGGTGGGGATGTTAACCCCACGCTTCAACCCCCAACCTGGAGGACCAGGGTGTTTCTCTTTGTCTGTTCTCTACCCTTCGACCTGTCCGGCTTGGGAGGCCCTGCTGGTAGCTACGCTACCGCCAGCATAGCTCTCAGGTTCATTGAGAAACTCAAGCTCCCCCACCACGACAAGGTGGAAACACCATCGGGGGAGATATATATATATATATATTTTGAATAACGAAGACACAAACAATAGATTGCACGATTTATTGCCTGGCATATTTCGCTGCATCTCGTCAGGTACATACTGCAGAACTCACACAACTTACGTGAAATTAACTAGATAAATCCTTCAAGTTGAAATATACACAATTTCGCACAGTAATGTCGATTGTCTACCACGGTAATTTTAAGCTGACTAACATGTCTTTCTGTTTACACAATTCTGGCTTGCGTTGATAGATCATAATTGCTTCTGCAAATTTTAACAAGCGAGTATTCTGTGTTCTAAACAACACGCGAAATGCAGTCTCTCTGGACACAACATGGCGACTGGCGACAATGTGCCTGCCGATTGAAGACGCCGGGAGCTTCCGGTGTGTCGGCTCCTCGTGGCTATCATCTCCTGTGTGTTGTATCTTGTTGACCCATTGAGGTATGTGTTCTAACACCCGTTTGTTAAGCTGTCTCTCCGTTCGGCCAATGTAAACGGCCTGGCATCTACATGTGAATTGGTAAATACAATTGTTTGTGGCGTACAGAGGAACAGGCTCTTTGACTGTTGGTGTAGGAATGGGTACGGTTTTACATCTAATGACTGGAGTTGCCGCACAGAATGTTTGACCTACTGCTGTAGTAAGCCGGTCTTGTAGACGTTGCATTACGTCATCCCCTCGAAAGGTTAGCTGGATGAATACCTTGAGTTTAGGGACTGTAGTTACGTCTGCTTTGGGTTTGGGCTGTTGGCAATGGCGCTTTATAAATCCTGTGGAGTACCCATTCAGGTTTAAGACATTCTTCAGAGTTTCAAATTCCTCTGTCAGTGTGTCCTGGGTGCATATCTTTCTAGCACGGTCAAACAAGGTCCGTACTAAGCCCCGTTTGTACTGGACAGGTGTGAAGCTCTGAAAATTTAGGTATTGGCCAGTCCATGTTTCTTTGCGATACACCGATCTTTGAATTGTGCCGTCTGCTCTACGTCTCATTAGAATATCTAGGAACGGTAACGCTTCGTTGTGTTCGTGTTCCATAGATAGAGAGATGTTTTTATGCGTCTTGTTCATTGTGGCCTGAAACGATGTTGCTTGTAGCTCGTCTGTGGTGATGATTAGTATCGCACAACACCCTCTAAACAGACGTGTCCGCTGACCAACGAACACCTTACTGCCTTAAAAGCGTTAAAGGCTAACAAAACCCTCGTCATACTGAAACCTGACAAAGGGAGCGGTACAGTACTGATGGACATGTCAGATTACCAGAGAAAAATGGATGTAATATTGTCAGACGAATCCAAATTCAGGATAGATCAAAAAGTAAACAAGTCGGAGGACCTGGATGCTATAATGAGGAAAGAGATCCAGTCACTTGTGAATGCGGGACTCATCAGTGAGGCCACTGCAAAAACGCTCACACCACGTGGCTCGCACACTCCTCAGATGTACGGTCTACCCAAACTTCACAAGCCCGGCATCCCGCTAAGACCTATCCTGTCCATGGTTAACTCTGCACAACACCGAATGGCGAGATGGTTAGCCGAAATGTTAAAGCCAGTACGACAGTCCTTCGATCCAAAAATACTCAGAGATACATTCCAACTGGTGGAATTATTGGATACTATGGACATAAATAACAAACACATGGCATCCATGGATATAGCCTCCCTATTCACTAACGTTCCATTAGAGGAGACAGTGAAAATAATAAGGGAACGCATTGAAGACAAACAACTAAAATTAGGCATACCAACACCTATTCTGGAGAGGCTACTACTACTATGTACCGCCAACATCCAATTCAATTTTCAAACTAAGTCATACCGCCAAATTGACGGAGTGGCCATGGGGAGTCCTCTTGGTCCTATTCTAGCGGACATCTTCATGGCACACTTAGAAGAAAAGAGATCCTCAGACATCAACAACTTGGCCTTTTACCGGCGTTATGTGGACGATATACTAATTCATCACCACAGACGAGCTACAAGCAACATCGTTTCAGGCCACAATGAACAAGACGCATAAAAACATCTCTCTATCTATGGAACACGAACACAACGAAGCGTTACCGTTCCTAGATATTCTAATGAGACGTAGAGCAGACGGCACAATTCAAAGATCGGTGTATCGCAAAGAAACATGGACTGGCCAATACCTAAATTTTCAGAGCTTCACACCTGTCCAGTACAAACGGGGCTTAGTACGGACCTTGTTTGACCGTGCTAGAAAGATATGCACCCAGGACACACTGACAGAGGAATTTGAAACTCTGAAGAATGTCTTAAACCTGAATGGGTACTCCACAGGATTTATAAAGCGCCATTGCCAACAGCCCAAACCCAAAGCAGACGTAACTACAGTCCCTAAACTCAAGGTATTCATCCAGCTAACCTTTCGAGGGGATGACGTAATGCAACGTCTACAAGACCGGCTTACTACAGCAGTAGGTCGAACATTCTGTGCGGCAACTCCAGTCATTAGATGTAAAACCGTACCCATTCCTACACCAACAGTCAAAGAGCCTGTTCCTCTGTACGCCACAAACAATTGTATTTACCAATTCACATGTAGATGCCAGGCCGTTTACATTGGCCGAACGGAGAGACAGCTTAACAAACGGGTGTTAGAACACATACCTCAATGGGTCAACAAGATACAACACACAGGAGATGATAGCCACGAGGAGCCGACACACCGGAAGCTCCCGGCGTCTTCAATCGGCAGGCACATTGTCGCCAGTCGCCATGTTGTGTCCAGAGAGACTGCATTTCGCGTGTTGTTTAGAACACAGAATACTCGCTTGTTAAAATTTGCAGAAGCAATTATGATCTATCAACGCAAGCCAGAATTGTGTAAACAGAAAGACATGTTAGTCAGCTTAAAATTACCGTGGTAGACAATCGACATTACTGTGCGAAATTGTGTATATTTCAACTTGAAGGATTTATCTAGTTAATTTCACGTAAGTTGTGTGAGTTCTGCAGTATGTACCTGACGAGATGCAGCGAAATATGCCAGGCAATAAATCGTGCAATCTATTGTTTGTGTCTTCGTTATTCAAATTCACTACGGGAAAACATTGTTTGAATATATATATATATATATATATATATATATATATATATATATATATATATATATATATATGTGTGTGTGTGTGTGTGTGTGTGTGTGTGTCTGTATGTGTCTGTGTGTGTGGGTGTGTGTATGTGTGTCTGTGTGTCTGTGTCTGTATCTGTGAATTAACTGTCAGTTCAAATCCCTTTGTTGAGAAATAGTGAAAGCATGCCCACTGCTGAGTTGCAAAAGTGCCTTTCAGCAGTCACATGTGAACACAAGCGTGTCGCCATGCCTCCAAGACACCTCGGCTTACACAACACTTAACTACTGATCAACTTCACTTTGTGGATAAAATATATGTAAAGACAGCATTCGACATAGAAATAGCCCAGCCTAAAATAATAGTTTCATTATCTGATGTTCCTTGCACAATGGCATAGGCCTTCTTATCTTTCAATAATGTCAGGTTCTGGTTATTGTGGATTTATTCGACCGATGCAGTCGATAATATCTTGCTAGGAGACCAAGCATCATTGCTCTCTGTATGCCCCTGTCTCTTCTACCGTTGATTGTTCCAGTGGCCACAATGTTCTCAATGCTGTCCTATCATTATATAACCACAGAACTCTCCTTGTTTTCTCCTTTCTCACAGTTGTGTACACCGATCAGCTTTCAGTAGCTGATTCCAGGCCATGGCAATCGTTGTTAGATTTGGTTTTGATACTGTTGCGTCCGCTCGCTTTGAACTCAAGCGTAGTCATATACGTGCTACTACTTCTATTGCATTGGACTTACTTTTGCGTGTGGATTAGCTTTCCCTATTACCAGTGTCCCTCACCATTAGGTGAAGCCACTCCACTTCTGAGGTGTTTGTAATTTACGTCTCTAAGTCAAAAGATTACTTCAACTGACCGGTGTAGGGGCTGAACTCCTCACCTAGGCATCAGTACACAGGAAGCTTAAGAGCGAGCGATCTTATCCATTCGACCATGCTGATTCCCATTGTTGTTAGTTAGACGGACAGTCAGGCTATTGGCAACATCGGTCTCAGACAGCACATCTCGTCTGTTACTTACACAGGCAGTTCTGGCTATTGGCAACATCCGTCTCAGACAGCACATCTCGGCTGTTAGTTACACAGGCAGTCCAGGCTATTGGCAACATCCGTCTCAGACAGCACATCTGTCATGGTCTTACTCTGATCTAAATAATGGTTCGGGTTCATACAGGCAACAATACACTGTTCGCTAGGATATAGAACATTTATTGTATGAAGTGTACAGTTGGCGCAGTGGGTAAACAGACCCGCGCTCTCTTATATTACATATCACAGATAGTTAAACATCAAACTTATAGTTGTCATACAACAATCTAGCACACTATCTAGCCTAAGTATATCTATGAATATCTATGAGTCCCTCTCAGGCAGGCCTTGTTGTCTCTCTCCAGTCCGTTTGTCCTCTGCCCGTCTCCGCGTGTCCTAACTCGACACGGGCGGTAACTCTGTCCGAGTTCCTCGTGGACCCCGCATTAGGCGGGCCACATCAGTGTCCACGGAATCATGGACCTGGTGACCATCTCTTTCGAGAAGGTACTAGATTACGCGGGTCCTGCTCGACTCAATGGTTTCCCTTGGGCTGGAATTGCAGCCCTTTATTATATGTGAACGTGAGGCGGTGACAGGATCCCTCCTCCCCCCTGACATGATTTGTTGTTGGGTAATTAGATCTGTTCTAATTCTGTCACCGAATCACATAAGGTTGGTGTTTGTAGTTTGGTGGATAGTAACCTGGTAACCTACCTATTAGCACTAAAAACTCATGTATTCTACCATACAACACTTCTCTGATTTGGTGCAGAGATCCCTGTCTCTCGTGTGCTTAAATATGCTTATCAGACCGAAGTTACGTGGCGTTTTAGTAGTTGCATTGACAACTCGCCCTTCTCATAGTACCCGAAATGGTACCCAGACAAATAACCCCTATATAACAGAGGGTTAACAAGACCGAAGTCTTGGCTAAATAAGTACACCTTCAAATCTTGATCTGTGTGTGTATTTCTATACACTTTTACTCCCGTATGTTATATAATGCTAAATATGTAGTTACCTTGTTCTTTTATCCCCCTCAGACTACATGTGTCCCTGTTGGCTTGTTAGTGTGTTATCTAATAAGTTGATGTATCTAATAAAGTGACTGTATTTTAAATTGAAAGTGTTGAGTTTTGAGGTTTGTGTAATGTGCGTGCTGAATGTGTGGTGTAATTCCAAGCGTCACGAGTTGGGATAACCTCAATCATGTAATACTGCACTGAGTGCAATACCTGACTAGGCATTCCAAGTAGTGGTGCTTAGATGTATCCTAACTGCTAATCTAAGTATATTACAATAACTACTAAATTAACTCCCTACTTAACTTAGTTCTACACATGTATTGACAAATTAGACAAGTCATGCACTTTTACATGGAAGACGCAGACAAATTACAATGAATACGTTTTGCGTACAATTTGTCCGCCAAGTGTATCGTTCTCTCATTTAATCCTTTCACGCAGTCATTCACTCATCTGTCATTCAAAATAGTAATTGGCTAAAATATATATTTAAAGTTGAGGTAAGCGTTATTGCCCTTAGAAAAAATGGGCTAGGCGATATTTGCCCTTTAAGAAAATACGTACTTTTTGTACGATAAATGAAAAATAGGTTATAATTTAACTAGAGACAATTGTATAGGACGGTTATTTAGAATATGAATGGTACCGTCTGTAATATTAAAGTAGAATATGTACAAGTTATAGCTTAACACAATTTATATACATCATTAATGGAAATATAATACATATTTAATAGTAAACTAATTAATTAAATAACTCCAACGATGATGTGCGCGTTGACGTCCCTCCGTTCGTGTGTTATGCCATGAATGTTAAAGTTAGTATGGCTGTCTCTTGAGTGTTGTCGTCGATGTTGTTATGTTTCGGCTGTTTGCAAAGTTTTGTAGCAACAGCAAGTATGGATTGCTCTCACTGTCCCGTATGAAATATAACATTATTCAGAGATAGTTTACTGGTTGATATAATTGGTTGAAATGAACACACAGTTAATGTTTCTTGCTGGAATCGTTCTAGAGCTTAGGCATTTGATGGTATAGTTCTTACAATATAGCCCTTAACGTATGTTTAAGGGTGACGTAATTAACCTAATTATTGAGAGTACTCTAGCAGGTGTAGAGTCACACTGTTATATGTAACGAAATAAAAGTATCACAGTTTATAGTGTGGCTACTGGCCAATGTGATTAGAGTCATTCTACTGGCGCATTTGTCTGCCGAGATAAAAGGTCAGCCACTATGTTCTCGGTGCCCTTAATATGGCGAATTTCGAAGTCAAAGTCTTGAAGTAGAAGACACCATCTTTGTAACCTGTTGTTTTTGGGCGACCCATGGTTCAGGACTAATAATGGCGAACTGTCTGTGAGGACCACAAAATGGCTTCCCAAGAGGAACTTAGATAGTCTCAATATACAGAACAAAAGGCTCAAACACTCCAATTCAACTGTGGCATAACGAGTCTCAGCCTTCTTCAGTTTGCGGCTTACGTAGAGGATCGGGTGTCGAACGCCATCCACTTCCTGCAGTAAACATCCTCCTATTGCGATAGCGCTCGCATCTGTGGTCAAAATAAAGGGTAAATTTATGTTGGGTAATCGTAAGACTGGTGGATTAGCAAAAATATGTTTCAACCTACACATTGCATCATCTAAGCTGGTACTTTTACAAATTTTTGATGGATGATCTTTAGTTAACATATCAGAAAAGACTGAGGTGAGTTCTGCCCAATGTGGAATGAATTTAGAATAATAGTTAATCAGCCCTAGTAAACTTCTAACCTGCTTCTTTGTGGTAGGTACGTCTAGATTAAGGATCTTGGAAACAATTTTATCATCAGTCAACAATTTTCCTTCAGAAATTCTATGACCAAGGAAGTCTATTTGTGTATAGCCTATTTCAACCTTGGAAGGTTTGATAGTAAGTCCAAAAAGAGAGATTTGGTGGAAGACTTGTTTAAGGGTGAGTAAGTGAGAAGTCATATCAGAAGAATGGACGCATATATCATCAATATAAGCAACTACGTCATTAATTCCGTGTAATAACAATCTTGTTAGTTTCACAAATGTGGCCGGTGCGTTCTTCAGGCCAAAAGGAAGATATAGCCATTCGTATAACCCGAGAGGGGTTGCGAATGCTGTTATATGTCTACAAGAAGGGTGCAGAGGAACTTGCCAATATCCTTTCGCTAAATCTGTCTTAGAAAATAAGGATGATTGAGCCATATCTAAAATAAGATCTTCACAACTGTTCATAGGCTCTGCATCCGTTGTTGTTCTAGGTATTCAATATTCTATAGTCGATGCACAAGCGGATTGTCTGGTCTTTCTTTTTCACCAGACAATCGGTGAAGAATATTGAGACATAGATTTTTGAATAATGCCATTCTTCTCTAAGTCTAAAATTTCTTTATCTAAATTAGATCTGTAATGGAGAGGAATAGAATATGGTCTACATTTGACCGGTCTCAGATCTGTTAGCACAATTGAATGTGTTATTCTATCAGTGCGTCCAGGTTTGTTGGAAAAGATCGTCTTATAGTCGTCTAGGAGCGTTAAAATGTCCTGTCGCTGTTGTTGTGTCAAATTGTCAGAGATATGTATGTCCTTTATACTTCCGTCATCAGTCATAATTGGCACAGGGATTTCAGTGTTGTCCATGTCTGTCTGATTTATCACAGATGCTACAGTTTGTAAATTGTCTTCAATGTCATTGTCGTCGTCGTCGAGATCGATCGTCAATATGTCGTCAAGTTTGTCGTCATTGTCAATATTACAGATTGTCGGTAATGTCCATCTGTCTTCGTCGTTGTCGTCGTCGTAAGCGTGTGTCGTTAACGATGCTTCGTTTGTCGAGGTGTTATTCCGTTGGGAAATTGTCGGTTCGTCTCCGTCCACAGTTTGTTGCGTCTGTTCATTTGTCTCATTGTCCTGACTAGCATAGTATGGTTTCAACATATTTACATGGAATATTTCAATTTTCCATTTACAGAGAATGTAGTAGGGTTATTCCCCTTGACCAATTTATGACATGTATCACAAGATGTACAAAATGATTTAATCTCTTGGTCAAACTTTGGCCAATAAAAATGGGTTATGACAATAGCCTTGGTCATTTCGTATCCCATATGACCTCCAAAAGGGGAGTCATGGGCTATTTTTAGCACTTTGTTTCGATGTGCTTGTGGTAACACTACTTGCTGTGTCGTGGTCTGGTTTGTTGTGTAAAATCTCGTTAAGATATTGTGTAGCCTAAATGTCCACGATGCATGTTTAGTGACTTTTGGTTTAAGTCCAAGTAATTTAAAGTATGGTGCAAGTGTTTTATCTGCTTTTTGTTCATTACCAAAAGTGATGTTAGTTGAGTTTGGCGCTACTATTTCTAATGATTCCTGCAGTTGGTCGATGCTGGTTTTGTGGGTTGTCTGTCGTGTTATTGCGTTTGTGTGTTGTGTGTTTTGTTGCACATTTACAGGTTCGGTACTTGGTAGTTTGGTAGCATCCTCAATTCGAGGTTTTAATTCGGTCGTATCGTTTCTTGATTCGACCGCCCCTGCATTGTACACCTCGGTAAATTCTTCCTGAATTACCTCAGTGGTTGTCTCCCTTGGTATTTTGGCAGTTTGAGACAAGCAAGAATGGTGTTTCTCTTTTGTGTCGCTATTTCTGTGGTGGATACCGTGTTTTTGCTCCCACCTCTTGATTTCTCTTTCAGAGCATGGATGTATGTTGGGTAAATTACCAAGTATAATATCCGCGACGGGATTTTCAAGGATAGCACACAATACTCGCCCAGATATGAACGGTGTTTGAATTTCGACCAACGCAAGGGGGTATTTCTCTGTCGTACCTGAGAATGTGCGACACGTCACATGTTTGTCTGTGTAGTCTTTAGCGTCTATTAATGTTTTCCTAACTCCACAGAGAGTTGCGCCGGAATCACGAATTAACGTGCATTTTTTGTTGTTAACAAACCCTGTATAAAAAAACTAGCTTGCCTGTAGATGATAAGGCAGCGTTAGCTGTTTCATTTGCAATTGGGACTATGTGGCCACAATGTAATGTTGTGTCAAGTTGGAACTTCGTACAGGTGTTGCACTTACTGTCTGTTATGGTGTTTATGATGTGTACAGCATTCCCAAGCTCGCTTTCACTGTCGTGTTGGTTGTCACATTCATTTAGTGACTCAAGCTCTTCGTCAGACGACGTTTCTACTAATGCCGCATTGGCTTGTTTCAATAACTTTCGGCCTTCACAATCCTTATTATAGTGACCCCAGCTATTGCAGAAATAACATTTAATTGCTCTGTGGTAAGCCATGCGTTTAGCTGTTTGCTTCTCCACCATCTTTTTGAGGTGTTCAGGGTAGGTGGGTGATTTGTCACACATCCCGTAACTGTCGTGATGAAAATTGCAATATTGGCATCTTACTACTCTACCGACATTGGATCGTGGTTTAAACCTACTCTGTGATTGTTTGGAGTATTTGGTGTTCACTACTGCAGCTGCTGTATCATTGTGACTTATGTTATGTTGAAAAATATCCCTATTTGCTGTGAAAAATGCATTCCCCTTCGCCTCGATTTCCTGAATGCTCTTACAGTCCATTTGTTTTAAGAACTTGGCAAAAGGTGTGGGGATGGTGCTAACTATTTTATCTATTATAATCAGTTCCTTAAGTTTATCATGGCTATTGTTGGTTTTAGCCGAGTTAATCCATTTTGTGCATATGTCTTGGACTGTACTGACATAATCTATAAAGGTTTGGTTTGGTTGTGGAGATAATTTGGCAAATTGTTGTTGGTAACCTGCAGTGTCTAAAGAAAAATGTTGGAGAATGCGTTGTTTTAGGTACTCATAGTCTTTTCGCATTTCCTGTGGTATTGTCTCTATTACTTTCAGTGGTTCAAGCGCTAAGTTTCTCATTAGAATAAATGCCCAATCTGATTTAATGATTTTATGATGAGACATGAGACACTCAAAATTCTCTAAGTAGGCGGAGATGGAATCTCCAGAACAGAAAGCCTTCACGAGACCTTTATATTTATTATATTTTTGTTCTTCTTCTTTGCTTCTTAACTTATTTATTGATATTTCTGCGTTGGCCTCCATTTCCATCTGTTTTAGTTTAATCTGTGTCTCGGCATTTAATTGGGCCTGTTTGGCGGCGGCCTCAAGTTCCATCTGATTTCTTCCTGAGCCTGCAATTGTATTTCTTCTCTTCAATTGCATTGCATTTTTTTTTCTTCTGCTTGCATTTGCAATTTCTTTTCCTCGGCCTCCATTTGCAGTTTCCTTTCTTCTCGTTCTATCGCTCTTTCTTCACGGGCAATGTTTTCTGCGTGTGTTTTCTGTGCCCATTCTGACAGTTTTTCTTCTTTATAACCTAACTTTATTCCTTGCTCAATGCATTGATCTAAACTAGACATTTTGTGTTTTACTTGTTTGTTACGTTTATAGAGTTAAATCCCTTAGAAAAAATATGTTGTGTGGTCGAAAATTTGGTTTACTCCCCTAATTATTAATGTGTAAATCAAAATGCAAGGTTATGTTGGTGACAAGCTTATGAATATGCAAAGAAATCAATATGATACAAAATAATACATTGATGAAACATGAGAAGTACAGCTTAGAAGTACAATGAGTATGAGGTGAAACTTAGCTCTGAATTTTGAAGCTCCTCGATGTTGTCTTGTACTCTCGTCACTGTTGGAAAGGTTTCATCGGTTGGACGCGGCACTTGTTGCGGAACAATCTGCTCGTGGAGCGAGAAAACATTAGTCACTGTCACACACAAAAAAATGTCAAAATAGTAACATGTCAGAAAAAAAAAATTGTTTACAGAATCAAAATAAAGAGGCACTACGGAGGCAATGGTGAGACATTGCCGAGGGACTCAGATTATTTCTATTTTATTGCTAGATAGCTACTAGTTTTATGTAACCTTGTAACGGTAATAATTTCTTTGATTTAAACAAATCAATGTGTTATCAAAAATCAATGTGATATGCTTAAATAATTAATTTTACATGGCATTTAACAGGTTTTTAAGAAAACATTCTATGCCAAAACCGGAAAACTAGCCCCCAAAAAGCCTGTCATGGTCTTACTCTGATCTAAATAATGGTTCGGGTTCATACAGGCAACAATACACTGTTCGCTAGGATATAGAACATTTATTGTATGAAGTGTACAGTTGGCGCAGTGGGTAAACAGACCCGCGCTCTCTTATATTACATATCACAGATAGTTAAACATCAAACTTATAGTTGTCATACAACAATCTAGCACACTATCTAGCCTAAGTATATCTATGAATATCTATGAGTCCCTCTCAGGCAGGCCTTGTTGTCTCTCTCCAGTCCGTTTGTCCTCTGCCCGTCTCCGCGTGTCCTAACTCGACACGGGCGGTAACTCTGTCCGAGTTCCTCGTGGACCCCGCATTAGGCGGGCCACATCAGTGTCCACGGAATCATGGACTTGGTGACCATCTCTTTCGAGAAGGTTCTAGATTACGCGGGTCCTGCTCGACTCAATGGTTTCCCTTGGGCTGGAATTGCAGCCCTTTATTATATGTGAACGTGAGGCGGTGACAACATCTCGGCTATTAGTTACACAGGCAGTCCAGGCTATTGGCAACATCCGTCTCAGACAGCACATCTCGGCTGTTACTTACACAGACAGTTCTAGCTATTGGCAACATCGGTCTCAGACAGAACATCTCGGCTGTTAGTTACACGGGCAGTCCAGGCTATTGGCAACATCCGTCTCAGACAGCACATTTCGGCTGTTAGTTAGACGGGCAGTCAGGCTATTGGCAACATCGGTCTCAGACAGCACATCTCGGCTGTTACTTACACAGACAGTTCTGGCTATTGGCAACAACGGTCTCAGACAGCACATCTCGGCTGTTACTTACACAGGCAGTTCTGGCTATTGGCAACATCGGTCTCAGACAGCACATCTCAGCTGTTACTTACACAGGCAGTCAAGGCTATTGGCAACATGGGTCTCAGACAGCACATCTCGGCTGTTACTTACACAGGCTGTGCTGGCTATTGGCAACATCGGTCTCAGACAGCACATCTCGGCTGTTATTTACACAGGCAGTTCTGGCTGTTGGCAACATCAGTCTCAGATAGCACATCTCGGCTGTTACTTACACAGGGAGTTCTGGCTATTGGCAACATCGATCTCAGACAGCACATCTCGGCTGTTACTTACACAGGCAGTCCAGGCTATTGGCAACATCGGTCTCAGTCAGCACATCTGGGCTGTTAGTTAGATGGGCAGTCAGGCTATTGGCAACATCCGTCTCAGATAACACATCTCGGCTGTTACTTACACAGGCAGTCCAGGCTATTGGCAACATCGGTCTCAGACAGAACATCTCGGCAGTTACTTACACAGGCAGTTCTGGCTGTTGGCAACATCAGTCTCAGACAGCACATCTCGGCTGTTACTTACAGATGCAGTTCTCGCTATTGGCAACATCGGTCTCAGACAGCACATCTCGGCTGTTACTTACACAGGCAATCAGGCTATTGGCAGCATCCGTCTTAGACAGCACATCTCGGCTGTTAGTTAGACAGGCAGTCAGGCTATTGGCAACATCCGTCTGAGACAGCACATCTCGGCTGTTACTTACACAGGCAATCAGGCTATTGGCAGCATCCGTCTTAGACAGCACATCTCGGCTGTTAGTTAGACAGGCAGTCAGGCTATTGGCAACATCCGTCTGAGACAGCACATCTCGGCTGTTACTTACACAGGCAGTCCAGGCTATTGGCAACATCCGTCTCAGACAGCACATTTCGGCTGTTAGTTAGACGGGCAGTCAGGCTATTGGCAACATCCGTCTGAGACAGCACATCTCGGCTGTTACTTACACAGGCAGTCCAGGCTATTGGCAACATCGGTCTCAGACAGTACATCTCGGCTGTTACTTACACAGGCAGTTCTGGCTATTGGCAACATCGGTCTCAGACAGAACATCTCGGCAGTTACTTACACAGGCAGTTCTGGCTGTTGGCAACATCAGTCTCAGACAGCACATCTCGGCTGTTACTTACAGATGCAGTTCTCACTATTGGCAACATCGGTCTCAGACAGCACATCTCGGCTGTTACTTACACAGACAGTCCAGGCTATTGGCAACATCGGTGTCAGACAGCACATCTGGGCTGTTAGTTAGATGGGCAGTCCAGGCTATTGGCAACATCCGTCTCAGACAGCACATCTCGGCTGTTACTTACACAGGCAGTCCAGGTTATTGGCAAAACCCGTCTCAGACAGCACATCTGGGCTGTTAGTTAGACGGGCAGTCAGGCTATTGACAACATCGGTCTCAGACAGCACATCTGGGCTGTTAGACGGGCAGTCAGGCTATTGGCATCAACGGTCTCAGACAGCACATCTGGGCTGTTAGACGGGCAGTCAGGCTATTGGCAACATCGGTCTGAGACAGCACATCTGGGCTGTTAGACGGGCAGTCAGGCTATTGGCAACAACGGTCTCAGACAGCACATCTGGGCTGTTAGACGGGCAGTCAGGCTATTGGCAACAACGGTCTCAGACAGCACATCTGGGCTGTTAGACGGGCAGTCAGGCTATTGGCAACATCTGTCTCAGACAGCAGATCTGGGCTGTTAGACGGGCAGTCAGGCTATTGGCAACATCTGTCTCAGACAGCACATCTGGGCTGTTAGACGGGCAGTCAGGCTATTGGCAACAACGGTCTCAGACAGAACATCTGGGCTGTTAGACGGGCAGTCCAGGCTATTGGCAACATCCGTCTCAGACAGCACATCTGGGCTGTTAGACGGGCAGTCAGGCTATTGGCAACAACGGTCTCAGACAGAACATCTGGGCTGTTAGACGGGCAGTCAGGCTATTGGCAACATCTGTCTCAGACAGCACATCTGGGCTGTTAGACGGGCAGTCAGGCTATTGGCAACAACGGTCTCAGACAGAACATCTGGGCTGTTAGACGGGCAGTCAGGCTATTGGAAACAACGGTCTCAGACAGAACATCTGGGCTGTTAGACGGGCAGTCAGGCTATTGGCAACATTGGTCTCAGACAGCACATCTGGGCTGTTAGATGGGCAGTCAGGCTATTGGCAACATCTGTCTCAGACAGCACATCTGGGCTGTTAGACGGACAGTCAGGCTATTGGCAACATCTGTCTCAGACAGCAGATCTGGGCTGTTAGACGGGCAGTCAGGCTATTGGCAACAACGGTCTCAGACAGAACATCTTGGCTGTTAGACGGGCAGTCAGGCTATTGGGAACAACGGTCTCAGACAGCACATCTGGGCTGTTAGATGGGCAGTCAGGCTATTGGCAACATCTGTCTCAGACAGCACATCTGGGCTGTTAGAGGGGCAGTCAGGCTATTAGCAACATCTGTCTCAGACAGCACATTTCGGCTGGTAGACGGGTAGTCAGGCTATTGGCAACAACGGTTTCAGACAGCACATCTGGGCTGTTAGTCGGGTAGTCAGGCTATTGGTAACAACGGTCTCAGACAGCACATTTGGGCTGTTAGACGGGCAGTCAGGCTATTGGCAACATAGTTCTCAGACAGCACATCTGGGCTGTTAGACGGGCAGTCAGGCTATTGACAACAACGGTCTCAGACAGCACATCTCGGCTGCCTCCAAGCTCTTCCTAGAGTGTTGGTTCACGTTCCATGATTCACTGCCATACAACAGAACAGATTCCATATCACATCTTAGTGCTGTCTTTCTGACATTCAAGGAAAGATACTTGTCAAATAATAATGTTTGCCCAAAAGTGGACTTATAAGGGTTACGATTTTTAAAATACTAATATAACTTATACCGAATCCCATATATTGAGGTCATACCTGGAGGTAACATTCATGCTTTGTTTCTTCTGCATGGCTCACTGGAGATGCCACAATAAACAACTGTTGCTAGAGACACATAGACACGATTTAGTACTTACACACTGTTGGAATGGACCATGAGATTTTAGATAAGCATTCCTCGCTGGAAGAGGTCTTTCGATAAGCGAGAGACAGAGAGAGAGAGCGAGAGAGAGAGCGAGAGAGAGCAAGAGAGAGAGCGGAAGAGACAGCGAGAGACAGAGAGAGAGCGAGAGAGAGCGAGAGAGAGTGAGAGAGAGAGCGCGAGAGAGAGCGGGAGAGACACACAGAGAGCGAGAGAGAGAGAGAGAGAGAGAGAGAGAGAGAGAGAGAGAGAGAGAGAGAGAGAATGACAACTTTTTCTCCCATGTATTAAGGCATACAGTATGTGATGGTCCCAACATTTGACTGACACATAATATGTTCCTGATTCGGCACTTGTCCTTTCTTTATTATCTTTAACATATCAACCATCTCTGAAACGATCGAATGCATTTAGTAATCAACGGGGTCGTGAAATAACCAAAGCTACTATAAGGAACCACTTGTTTTCCCGAATAACTGACCCCTTTGGCGAAGGCATGCATTCTAATTTCCAAACACCCCTAAATTTTCTATGGCTTCGGAGATCTTAAAATAAATCACAGACGTTTAAATCCCCGATAAATCACAGACGTTTAAATCCCCGGTAAACACACCAGGCCACTGAAGCAACACGATAAACAAATACTCTGTTATTAATCTGCACTTAGGGAAGAACATGTAAATGAGTACAGAATGAAGACACACTGACGCATTCATTCACTATAGTGTGTGTGTGTGTTTTTTTTTTTTTTGGTTGCCTCAATATAAAATTCAATATCTCAGTAACCAACTGAGGGGAAATGATGATATTTAGCATATAACCTTATAATTATGTCCACCCAACAAAAAAAAAAATTTTGTTCTGGAGATTGTACAGCAGATTTCAATGTTTGTTTATATGCGGTATATATTTTATTGCCCCCGCATTCATTCCATCATTTTAAGAGTATTACCGCTTCAACAAGACACCCCCCCCCCGCTGTTTTTGAAATTTGTCTGCGCGGTTTTCGCTTTTGGCAGACTGAGGGAATTTATATGGGGTAGTTCAGAGGTGTCGTCAAACTGTAGGGTTCTTTCATGAAACGTGATTATATAAATAAACTAGCTGGCTCGGCCCGGCTCCTGGCGGGGATCTATCTATCTATCTATCTATCTATCTATCTATCTATCTATCTATCTATCTATCTATCTATCTATCTATCTATCTATCTATCTATCTATCTATCTATCTATCTATCTATCTATCTATCTATCTATCTATCTATCTATCTATCTATCTATCTACTCTATCTATCTATCTATCCTATCTATCTATCTATCTATCTATCTATCTATCTATCTATCTATCTATCTATCTATCTATCTATCTATCTATCTATCTATCTATCTATCTATCTATCTATCTATCTATCTATCTATCTATCCATCTGTCTCTCTGTCTCTCTGTCTCTCTGTCTCTCTCTGTATGTCTGTCTGTCTGTCCTGTCTGCCTGTCTGTCTGCCTGCCTGCCTGCCTGCCGGCCGGCCGGCCGGCCGACCCACCGACCAACCGACCCGACCCGACCGACCGGCCCACCTACCGACCCACCGACCCACCGACCGACCGACCGAATGACCGACCGACCGACCCACCCACTCAGTCAGCCAGCCAGGAAGCCAGCCATCCACCCACCCACCTACCTTTCTGCCTACCTACCTACCTACCTACTACTACTACCTTTCTGTCTGTCTGTCTGTCTGTCTGTCTGTCTGTCTGTCTGTCTGTCTGTCTGTCTGTCTGTCTGTCTGTCCGCGCTATTAAATATTGATAAAAGTTACTGGAAAAAACGTCAGGACCATGTGTTGAAAGAGGAAGAGGACTATTGGAGAAAGGATGGATTGAATTTTATGCAACCGAGAGCAATCATCAACCTACTGGAATCGTCCGACACAGATTAAGGTCTGAGCAGATCGCAGACCTTAATCTACGTACACATTTACTGGATATTTTGCTCCAACTATTCAGACGAATTGCAGGCCCTAAACATTACAGCATCAGCATCAGCTGAAGAAACAAGAAGGAAATGAAAAATAAGGTAAGAAATATATTCTTTCTACTTTCCTGTTAATTTACAAATTATTTACCCCGTGCCTCTGTAAATTCTCTGTCTTTACTAATATTACACATTGCACCCCTCTCGGGATTCTCCGTGGTGAAGTGGTCAAGCCGTCTGACTCGGGCTCCGAAGGTTGTATGTTCGATTCCGGGCCGCGTCCTTCATTTCACGAGTGCATTTTTTCGGAGACTCCCGAGGGTCGTCGCTGGAACTACGGAGTTCGTGCTTTGTGCGACGCTTTCCGCGCTGCGGAAAGAAACTGAGCCATATGGGATAAAAACCCGGTGCAATGCAGCCGACCCTGTCGATTTTAAGCTAGTTCTTTCATTCCCATACGAATCCGGATACGCCTTTGTGTGTCATCAGAATTGACAGGTCTCCCATTACCGTAAAAATAACTTTGTTAACGAGAAATCACTAGTTTTCAGCAAAACATCAAAGGAATGTCGCCGCTTTCAATGATTTAAGTTGTTTTTGAACCTATGAAAGACATATTCCTTGGGTGGGGGTAAATATAAGACGGCTGGAAAAATTTCATAACGATGCAACAGACAGGTTTCAAAATAATTGATCGTGAATGAAGGCAAACAAATGTGGACATACTATAGCATGTCCTTTGCAGAACCTCATTCCCATAACAACCTTCCGGAACACTTCTCGGTCACAAGCAAGATTCCCCACGACAGATACACCCATCTGAAGATCATCTGTACATCCTGCAACCATCTTCTATTTGGCCTTATTCTTCCTCTCTTCCTGGGCATATACCCCTCCATTATTGTTCTCTTCAAACTCTCATGAAGTTTAAAGTGGCCAAAATATTTCAATTTTCTTTTTTTTAACGTCTTTAGTAGCCAACCTTCTTCAATATTCAGCGCTTGTCGTATGGATAAATTTATTCTTTTCTGTATCCAAATATTCTTAGAACCCGTCTATAACATGTATATTCATAAGCACTTATGCACTTATCAGCTTGGTTAGTAAGTGTCCGGATCTCACGGACGTATGTCACAAAGCTCTTAAAATCTAATTTATTTTAGATTTATCTGTCCAACAATTTATTCGGTTGTTTTAGTTTTTGAAGAGCAATAGATATTCGTCTTGTAATTTCTTTCACTGTGTCACCATTGTTGGTAATTAATGACACAAGATATTTTAACATTTATTTCCACCACCTCCAATTTTCCCCCATTACCATTCATTTCTTTCTTCATATTACTTTTATCTGTAGACATCAAGACCCCAAAACGATTCTTCAGTTCTACGTTGTATGCATTTGGTATTTTTGTGAGGTTAGTAGGCTTTTCCGTTCGTCAATGGGTTCTGTGTATCTGCTATCTATCCAGATATGCACACAACCGTTACAACTGTTATGAAGTATCAAGAGAGGGAGAGACCTTAAGACATAGGCTGAACAACGTAAGCCTTTCTCATGTTCTGATTGTTTTCGTATAGTATAACCTGGGCGCCTTCAATGCAAGCTTCAGATGCCTGCATAATATATAAAATCCATAATCGTCATCTTTATTATAAAGTTGAAACGTTAATAGGACGCTTTCGTACTGTTTCAGTTCCACTTACTATTCAGCTTGCGGAATCCTATTGTCACGAGCACATTATGTTTCTATCTGTGTCATCGCTGACGATCCTCCCCAGCAGTCGTTATCGTGACAATAGTGGGCATACACAGAGCGGTGACTGACCCGGCTGCAATAATGTCAGCTGATTTATCTATAGATCACAGGCCGCCCAGTAATATCGACTGCAGCTAGATCGTGAATTATTCAGAACTGACGGATCGCGCCAATTTGATGGCCGACGCTCACTAACACCACTTATCTTCTGCACTCTTTGTTGCTCTTGTACAGCGCAGCACTGCTGTTTCCATATCATTTCTTTAGTTATAATCTATGAAATGACTCATCATCATCATTATCAAGTGCCAATCCAGCTGGTGTAGGCGTTCATGATTCTCCATTGATCTAGGTCCCTGGTTTTCTGGATCAACCCTGCTGATGATATTCCTCCATGCCACCATGTCAATCTATCCAGCATCGTTTCTCTTGGTCTGCCTCTGCCACTCTTCTCCTCGATATTTCCAGTTGTCACGATGTTCTCAAATGTATTAGCTAACCCCGAATAAAACATGATATCTGATTTACTGTTGATTGTAAACGTAGATTAGCTATATGTGCTCGACCTTAAATTATGTGTCGCTGAGCCTATTGTGAGCTTGGGGAGGGGAAAGAATGACCTGTCACACAGTGCCCGTGGAGATGTTACTTTGATGCCGGGACGATAGCAAGTGTCGACACTAACCTCATTCCGATAGGTGGAAGCCCTTTTCACTGCTCAACTCCAATGTTTAGTTTAGTTTAGTCGATGGATCAACATCACGGCACACGGGTGCAACCCATAAGTGCTCCGTTCTTCTCCTAACTCAAACCTGAGTCTGGAGAAACTCAGCTCAGTGCACGAACTCCGTAGCACCGGCGAGGATCCTGAAATACTTTGGGTAGATTTTGCCCGGGCAGCGCCGTTAGGCTACTCATTTTCGATTTCCAACTGCCAAGGGATTTTTTACGTGCGCAGCAATACACACGGGCATCCGATCTCACTACCCAGAGACCAGGGGAAATTTTTACTAGAAGTCCACGTGAAAAAATCCCGGTCCTCACCGGGGCTTGAACCCGGGACCTCCAGCACTCGATGCGGACACCATACCTCGAGACCACGCAGCCCCCCAACTCCAATGTATGGGACCTAGGAGTTAAAACGCCACCCTTCCAGAGAATTCACAATCAAACAATCCACCCACCAGGCCAAGGCTTCTCAAAACTGGTGTCGTAACCCCACCCACCCTGAGCGATCATTCTAAATACTTGATTGAAGAGGACACACTAGCAACTGTTATTTTCTATACCACGTTTATACACAGCCTCAGTGTCTATTGATGTTATAACAGAGTAAATGAAACCAATTGTATTAGCACTGCAACCTACCATGTTTGTCTTAAGAGGCTACCGAGAAGGGTTGGTTTGAAATTAGCTACTCCAATCCGTAGACACCTTTAGCTGTAAAATCCACCATCTCTTCATGTTGTCTTTCCACTTGTATCATTCACTACCTCTTGCTCACTTGCCTTACACCTATCCTCCCTCCCTATTGTTTTTATAAGAGGGTTATGTCTTTTAACGTGGCATCAATATTTCACTTGCCTCTTTATTTATTTCTTTTACCAGCTCTCTTTTCATTCCCAGTTTGTCTAGAACCTCTGTATTTGATCATTTTTGATTCAATTAAATACAACTTATCTTCCTGTATATCTACATCTCCGCGGCCTCTATTCGACTTTCTAATTGCTTGTTCACTGTCATGGCTTCCACGCCATATAGTAGTGTTTAATATAATAACATTTGACAATTCTCATTTTTAATGCGCTCTTTATCTCTCTAGATGCTAATAGTTGTTTCATTTCGTTGAAATCATTGTTTAGCCATTCCAATTCTCTGTTTGATTTTTGTTTCACTTCTGCCATCATCTGTTATTACATGTCCAAGATAGGAGAAGCTTGTTACGCGTTCTAGTATTTTGTTACGGACGCGATTCTTAATCCCGTATACCCGGGTTCGAAACACAGCAGAGCTGGGTTTTTTTCGAAAAAGGTATTGGTGCCGGTCGTTCAGAAAGCAATGGCAAACTTTTGAACGTAAAACTTGCCCAGGAATCACGAACAGTCAAAATGCTGGGGTTGACTGCTACGTTCTGTGAAGGACGTGCAACTAAATTGTATTTGTTAATATCTTCCCGTTTACTGTGATGTTCATTGATGGCATCTCCTTTCCCTTGCTAATTATCATAATATTCGTGTGTGTGTGTGTGAGTTTTTTTTTGGGTGGAAAATCAATATCTATGCCGCATTCTTTACTGTGACTGTTTACATATTCCACCGGGTTTGCAACTCTTGCTCGCTTTCTACCTGTAACACTGTGTCAACAGCATAATTAAGATTGTTTATAATTCTTTACTTGATGTTGAGTCCAGACATTTCCACAACTTGTTTAAACATTCTTAATGTATATCAGTTGAAGAGGCTTGGGCGCGCCATCCTGCACTACACTATCTTTTATCTCTATGGGCGACCAGTAATTATTTCTGTTTCTAGTTAGCGCCACTTGTTTCCAGTACATGTTTGTTTTTTAGCATATCCTTTCTACAGGACATCGCAGTCAACACCAGCATCTGTTTTTGCAGATCCCAAAATGTTCTTCAACTACTTCCTCATCTATTTTATTTTGAATGTTTTCTTGTATCACCCTGAGGAATGTCTTTGCTATATAGCTCATTAAGCTAATAGTTCTGTAATCCTCACAATAATCAGCTTTTAGCTTCTAAGGATGTGTGATGAAAATTCGCCAATGGATGTTTTTCAACTCTTTGAAGATGTCCCCAGTATTATATATATCATCCAAGATTAAAGGGTGCTTTTTTCTACATGATGAGTCCCAAAGAGTGTTGGTCGCGACCTATCTATTTTCACCAATGATAATATGGGTACGATATGGAAGCAGCTGAGATAGAACAGGATAGGAGGCCTTGGCATGAATTTGATGAGGGTTTATGCTTATTAGATGATGAAAGGCAGAAGAAGAAGAAGAAGAAGAAGAAGAAGAAGAAGAAGAAAGAAGAAGAAGAAGAAGAAGAAGAAGAAGAAGAAGAAGAAGAAGAAGAGGAAGAAAAGAGGAAGAAGAAGAAGAAGAAGAAGAAGAAGAAGAAGAAGAAGAAGAAGAAGAAGAAGAAGAAGAAGAAGAAGAAGATGATGAAGAAGAAGAAGAAGAAGAGAAGAGGAAGAGGAAGAAGAAGAAGAAGAAGAAGAAAAAGAAGAAGAAGAAGAAGAAGAAGAAGAAGAAGAAGAAGAAGAAGAAGAAGAAGAAGAAGAAGAAGAAACAGGAGCAGAACGGAAAAGGAGGAGCTTTAATTGACAGGCAGAGGGATCTTAAGTGAACATTTAAAGAATACTCACTGCATATCCCTGTATATGGGAGGCGAGTGATAGACGTGAGCAGTGATTGCAGACAGAGAAGTATGTAACACTAAGCTATAATATGCACGTGAGTGTCAATCTGGGAAATACTTGCACGATTCCCACTGTTATCTGATATACTTTGGGGAAATGTACTGACAGTTAAAAAACGTTCATTCCATTCAGATAGAAAGATAACCCCTTTGTGTTTCTGGGTTTAATATTGTAATCAGACTAAGGCACTGCGTCAACAGGTGTGTTACCTGGGTTTAATATTGTAATCAGACCCAGGCACCATGTCAACAGCAGCAGCTGGAGATTTGGTCACATTTTTCTGCATAATAACCAGAGTGGAAAGCAATGACAATAGGTGTGCATGTTTTAGCTGTTAGCATATCACATACAGCACATCAATGCAATGTGTTCTTGATGTCTTCAATAATGATTGATTGGCGGGGGTCTGGCCACGTAGAGCTCATGCATTGGTTAAACAATGTATTGGTCATGATTCACATTCACAGTAGTAAATGAATATTATTGGTTCCACTGTAGTAGTAAGGCGGAACCAACGTGGTATCATGTTCAGTAAGTAAGCAAGTAACGATCCCCCTTTTCACGCATTAGATGCATGTGGCATATGGCGCTAAACTAATTTGTTTATAGGCCAATCGGCAGTTCCGGGGTGATGAGGTCAGTATCACACCGACCAACTTTCACTTTCCTGGACATTTCCAGCGACCCATGTTAGTCTGGGTCGATCAGGTCCATTTGAAAGATCCACCCGGGTGCGCATTCGAACCCATGACCAGCAGGCCTGCAAGAGGGCGTCTAGCCACTGCGCTACAGCGGCTCTCCTTACAACATGGCCACACCAGAGTTATCTTCAATCCTGGAGACACCAGGAGCCTCGGGTCATTCAGTTGTAACCAGGTCATTCAGTTGTAACCAGGTCACTTCCAGAATATTAAGGTCTGTCATTATCAACAGACTCAATCCCGATGCCTTGGGGACATCCGCTCATTAAAGCCGTTGTTACCTCACGCACGCCTCCCGGCCAGTTTACCTCCAGTACGGTTTTCAGTGGACTATTAGTTATGTTCATTATGAGTTGTGTTACCGTAGGGCTTTCTTCTCGTCCACCCCCAGACTTCCACACAAATGACTGTAATGAAAGCAGTATTAAGAGTTCAGGGCATGTTCAGTGTCTCCCAGTAAGAAATCCTTTGTCTGATGATGCACAACACGTTTGCTGTATGTTAGTTCCATCAGACTACATTTCACGAATCTCCATATTCTGGTTTTGAAAAAAAAAATGATAGTTGTATGTCATGTACAGGACGCTGCAACGAACCCTGGCATGTACTATTTGTAATTTTCTAGACAATTTTACGCTCAGGTTTGCCATTGCTTTCTAAACGGACGACACAACATTTAGAAAATCGACGCCAGGGGATCTGCTTAGAAATCGCCTGCTGCTGTCTTCAAACCCTGAGTGTTGGGTTATACAGCTGTGTTCACAACTCCTAAGTCACGTACGCCGATATCCACATTCTGGTGCACACATACAAGCGCGGGAAACGCGTCCAACTAACATATATCTGACTTATTTTTGCATAATTGCACACACACCCTTGCTGGTACACACATACACATGCGGGAAACGTCTCCAGCCAACACATATATTACTTATTATTGCATAATTTTACACACACCCACACTGGTTCCCAGCGATCGATGGATGTTTTTTTAGTTTTGGGCCCGTAGGGCCCTCACTGTCGTCGATAGTGAGGGCCCTACGGGCCCAAAAACTTAAAAACATCCATCGATCGGTCCAGCAGTCCACCAAACACTTAACCGGAAAATGATTGCCGGACCGATGCAAATGAGGCTCGAAGGGATTCTTCTTTGTTGCGGTGAATTAAAATTGAAGTACCCCAGCCTGATATTGTCCAAATCACACTCCCAGTGGCTGTTGGTCTTTACACAATGTATGACTAGCAGCACACACCCAATGCTCCCCCAGGCGTGTACAACTGGGCCTTTACTGAGCTTGTTTACACATTAAGACACATGGAGACACACATAGGTCAAGTAAGTAAACAATCCCTGTATATGTTTTCAGGTGCTGTAGGCAGTTGTCGCTAGACCAATTAGCACTGGTTGGGTGATGTGTTCGGTAGCCCGCGTGCTGCCTTGACTCCCCAAGACATTTCCTGGTACCAGTGTTAGGCTGTGTCGACCTGAGATCCTAGGTCAGTGGTACACATCCTCCGAGATGCAGCATCGAAACCTTGACCCCCAGACCAGAGGACCGGTGCCTAGCCACTGTGCTACAGGGGCTCCCAGACACATGTATACATAAGATGAACTTCTGCCTATTTAGCCACAACAACTAACTAAATGTTAACTACCTCAAGAACATTAACATCTTCGGTTTTAATTTTATGAATGGGTATCACCTTATGAAACAAACAATGCAGATGTTCAACTCACGTGGAATAATACATTTTTTCACATATGAAACAAAATACGTTCACAATTTAAAATCACAAAAATGTGTTTCTGACATGTCGATGTATTTGGCACTATCCAATATGGCTCTGATTGTGTCTGTTAGCTAATGTGATTGGTCGTAAGTGAGATACGCGGTTCCATTTAATTCGAGTTTATTTACGCTTGGTGCCCATAATCCACAGCGCCTGATACGGCGCTGATAGTGGTTAGTGACCTTGCCTGTCCCAAATGTGGTCCGGCTTCAATTCCCAGAAGACGTAGAAATATTTTGTATCCCAATCAGTGCGGCTTTCGGGTCATCCCGGCCTCATAATAATGGGTGCCGGACAATTTTCAGAACTTTCTGGGGGTTGTTCTGAACGGACAGGACACGAGGAAGGGAACTGACATTTCATCTCATATGTGGTGGCCTAGAAACTGTGAAGGCCTAATACGTCACAGTCTAAGAGCAATATCTGCTGTGGGACTACCTTCACCAAGTACCCACAGGAGTCGAGATAGTTCAGTAGCGCGCTTTTCTGCAGGCCCGAAACTCATGTGTTCGAATCCTTTTCGAGGAGAGGATTTTCTTTTCATTGTTTTGGATCCCAGTCTAGAACGGATACTAAGAAATGTCCAGGTACGTAAAAGCTGTGGATGTGATAATGACCACACTAGCCATCGATGGCCAACTGGTCAAACAATCTGCATCTGGCACTATATATCCCGTACACCTCATGTGACTGATCCAAGTATCTACAACCACAAGAACAGAAGCCTCCTTGAACATAAAGAGCACATGTAGCACACTGCAGTGTTAATTGCCAGAGCACGAAGTGACTGACCCACCAGTTGCACAATGCAATGTTAATTTGCAGATCATAAAGTGACTAATTCACATGTAGCACACTGCAATGTTAGTTGTCAGAACATAAAGTGACTAACGCACAAGTTACACTATGCATTGTTAACTGACAGAACATAACGTGACTAACCCACAAGTTGCACAATGCAGTGTTAATTGATAGAACATAAAGTGACTAATTCAGAAGTAGCGCAATAGTGTTAATTGACAGAGCATAAAGTGACTAACGCACACGTAACACACTATTAATTATCAGAGCGTAGAGATATTAATTCTCAAGAAGCGCAATGCAGTGATAATCGTCAAGGTTGTGATAACTGCTAGTGTCCGATTTCCCCATAGACCCCTGATCATATTGCCATGTTGCCTGCCAACTTTAACGATGCACAGAAATGGCAAACACAACACCAAGATTCTACAAGCTCTGTTTGTTAAACAGCTTGTAAGCTTGTCTACGCGGCTGTCGCCGACACAAGACGTCCGGCTCAACAACTGACATAGCCTGGAGTATATGTCGAGTTACGGGCTGTACAAGGTGACCCTGGTATGTCTAGTGTCTGACTGCTGACCTTCTGCCCTGTCTCAGGATTATTGATTCTTGGAACCATGTGTTCACAACTGGCTGTGGGGATGGAGAGCACCCTTTTACACGTCAGGTTTGTGGAATACAGTTAGTCAAATGACCAGCAATCAGCCGCTGATTGTTTATCATTTTTTTTTTTTTTTTGGAGTTCGCGCACTTAGAACTACAGCATAGTCAACACATCTGCTATTATTACTAGTAGTTGCTACCATTAGTGAGTGCATTGGACTGATGTTTGCGTGAGGGTTAACTTTCTCTATAACCAGGGGGGATGAGTAGTCTCGATATATGGTGTCCGCCTCGAGTGCTGGAAGTCCAGGGTTCAGGCCCCGATGAGGACCAGGATTTTTTTTAAAGAATCCACCTGGACTTCCAGTAATTTCCCCTGGTCTCTGGGTAGTGAGATCAGACGCCCGTGTGTATTGTTTCGCACGTAAAAAATCCATTGGCAGTTGGAAATCGAAAAAGAGTAGCCTAACGGCGCTGCCCGGGCAAAATTTCTAGTTAAAAATCTACCCAAAGCATTTCAGGATCCTCGCCGATGCAACGGAGTTCGTACATTGAGCTGAGTTTCTCCAAACTCAGGTTTGAGTTAGGAGGAAAACGGAGCACTTATGGGTTAAACCGTGTGCCGTGATGTTGATCCAACGACTAAAACTAAACTAAACTATAACCAGTGTCCCTCACCATCAGGCAAACCCTTCTCCGACTACAAAGTACTTGTAATTTACGTCCCAAAGTGAAGGGAAATTCTTAACCAAGTGGATAATTTTAAAACTGAAGGGCAAGAAACAAGACGCACAACAGAGATTAAGAACAGAATAGGGCAAGCAAGAGCTGCATTTCAGAAAATGAACTTTATCTCATGCAATACGTAACTATCATTGTATGTAAGAAACAGAATGTTTGAATGTTATATAAAACCTGTTTTGCTGTATGAACAAATTAGGAAGAACTTGGAAGCAACAGAGATGTAGTTCCTGGGACGAATGTTGCGAATTCGCAGGACTGCCAGAAGAACTAACAACGATTGCCTAAAAGAGACTAATGAAACTAGAACATTATATTAAAAAATAAGAATGAGACAAAACAATTTTCTTTGGTCATGTGACGAAAAGAGAGGCATCGGAGGACATCGTGACAACTGGAAAGTTCATGGAGAAGAGAGGCAGGGGCAGACCAAGAGATATGGTGCTGGATGTACTAAGACGGTGGCATGGAGGAATATCATCAGCAGAGTTGATCCAGAACACCAAAGACCGTGATCTATGGAGAGACATGAACACCTACGCCAGCCGGCATGTCAATTGATGATGATGATGATGATGATGATGACGATGATGAAGTCAAGGATGAGACGTCAACATTTCAGTCTAACTAACTGGTGTGAGGTACGAAAGCAACACCACGCGGTGATGAGAGAACGTCTATGGGCTAGGTTTCCCTATTAGAAGTGTTCCTGGCTGTCAGGTGAACCCTTCCTCGACTTTAGAGGTGCTTGTAATTGACGTCCCCAAGTCAAGGGCCGGCAGTTAACATTTAAGTCTAACTGACGAGCGTTTGAAACTACCTCACAAACACGCGGTCAGAAGAGAATTTTAAGTGACCTAAACCTCTTAGCCACGCCGACCTCCAGCTGCTGATGTTGATATTAATTATTCGCACATAACGGACACGTACATGGCTTTCACTGCATGTTGACTTTAATACAGACCACAGTGAGCAGTACAAAAACGTAATGCAAAATAAAGCTGCGTGAAATAAGTATTTATTCGTCGACTGAACCTATAAGTGGCCAATTTCCTTTTAGGTAATGCTGTCGATGTTTCCTAATTTTAATTGTTTAATTTAATAATCGACATCAGTGTATGCTGGACATCCTCACGCGTGCTCCGCCCCCCCCCCCCCCCCCCCTCTTCAAAAGCCATCCCAGTGTTCCCATGCTGATGACCCCAGTAACAATTTAATTAAAAGTCAATGCGTTAAGGTGGTCCAGACCCACTGCTGCCTCCCTGCTGGACCACACTTTCCCGAGATCTATGCTCATGCTGTCCAGCTGCACTTTCCACCCGATACCACAGAATCTTCGTCACATCATTATCATCAAGTGACTTGCCCATAAGCGTGAGCCACCAAGGCCGGCCATCTCATACGATGGCCAGCGTCTTGCCTCAAGCATGTGTCCTTGTCCTGACTATGTCGTATGGCCAAGCCTTCCAGGACGCTTAGCACACCCAACTTGCACGTCTCACACCGTCGATGTCCCCCAATTGGGATTTCTCTCATACCTTCTAA
This sequence comes from Cepaea nemoralis, assembly GCA_014155875.1. NCBI lineage: Eukaryota > Metazoa > Mollusca > Gastropoda > Stylommatophora > Helicidae > Cepaea > Cepaea nemoralis. Next base: position 689,135 of record JACEFZ010006805.1, read on the forward strand.
ATTTCCTATACTATTTTTACAATTTAGGGAAAAAATATGTGGAGGCATTACACATCCCCGTCACAAACCTCTTAATAGGCTAATATTGACCAACCTCATCATCAATCATAATGGCAGCTAGTTGTTTCCAATATATGTTATATTTTACAAGTCTAAGGTCTTTCCAATTACGTCACATAGTGGAACGGAAGTATTCAGGTTTCGTTACCCGGATTGACGTACATTACTGTAAATCAGGTTTGTAATCGTGAATTCAATACATTTTCGCCAAAACATCAGATAAATTTAGCGCTTTCCATGATATCGGTAACCTTTGAACCTATCAAAGACATATTCCTTGGTGCCATGAGTCAGATTACTTAAGACCTGGTTAACAGCAACATAGATTGTTGAAACATTAATAGTGATAAATAAGCACGGAGAGTGATAAGGAAAAAGACACCGGTAACGGGCTAAAGATAGTGGCCAATAGAATTGCGAGGAGGAGGCCACGTGATTAGGAGGGTCGAGCAGGGCGCACGGACAAAGGGAGTCAGTCGGAGTTGGGAAGCCATGACAGACAGATCACGAAAGCAGAGAATTGAGTCTGTCGGGAACACCGCCATGTACATTTCATAGAACGTACTAAACCATTGTTCTAGTAGGAAGATGTCCGACTATGTCAAGCAACCAGCGCTTGACAACAGGGAGAAAGAACGACATAGTTCCTGATACCAGTTGCACAGAAGGCGAGATGTGTAGTAAATCCGCCATGCCGGTGAAGACATGTTTACACGGAGGGAGGCTAGTGGTGTAGCTGAACGGGTCGGTAGTGACCCCGTCCTACGAGTTGTAAGTAGGTTAGTTATGCACGTATATAACTGTATGAACTGCTTGTGAAGAAATAAAGCTAATTATTCAGCGTGTTTTTCACTCATGGAAAGCCGTGGTGGTTCTGTGTATTCTAGTATGAGTTCAAGCGTAGTTTGCCAGTGTAGCGTCAGCATACCCCTAACAGCGCATTGGCATACATGGGGGCCAAGCCGGTAACTGAACTGGGCAAAGGAGGACCGTGGAACGGTAATTAACAGAAAAAGTAAACTGCTTGAAAAGTTGCAGATCAAAGTTAAGAACAAACACTAGAATACGGCTAGTGAAAAGCCAGGAACACGGCAAAGCTACAAATGTACCAGTGCATTGATTGTAAACTCTGCAAAGTTAACGCCATATAAACAATAAAGTAATTCGCAGTGGGCATTAATCAACAGCTAATTAAAATGGGTACGAGGATCAAAGAACATTGAAAGTTAAAGTTTTAACTGTGATTAGACCTGTAATTGGGGTCAAATAACATTGAATGTGGATATAGGAAATAGATGTGCCGCTGTGATTCATGTGATGTTATGAGAGATGGCAAAGTATATACTAGTATTGAACAATATTGGATGTAAAGTTGAACAATACGAAGACAACGATATTAAAGTACTCAATAAGGGGGTGTTTAACGACGGAGAACATTGTATGAATACGGCAGACGTTATCTGGTCTCTTTAAGAACAGTGCCGATAGTGAAAATAGACAGTGGTAATGAAAGGGAACACTTTTCACAAGGAGTATCAGCAAACAAGCATGGCTATCAACCACAGCAATGGTTGGCTAATGGTGCAGGGTGCCTATAAAGCACAATAATTCAAGTTCTCCAAAAGTTCAAAATAAGGGCGCGCAGCCACATACACTACATGTGCTCCAGACATTATAGTGTTTTCAAGAACTAATCGCGTTATCAGCATTGAGTATTCGTTCCAGATTTGTCCACATGGTTATGCAGCGGGAGCATAGAGGGTATCTACACCACATTTGGGGAGCCACCAGGGCACCTGACGACCCAGTTGAGCAAGTCCATGCCAGTTGAACCGAGGTGGAGCCAGGCTGATCCTTACCAAGTCCTGAAACAAGCGGAGCTGGAGCCGAGCAGTTGGACCAAGTCACCAGGGACACCAGCGCTAGAGATACACAGGTCAAGTCTTCCTTATTGATTACTGTGTATATTCTGCTTATTGGTTTAGGGTCATTTGGGCACATTTCATGACTATATATACATGTACCATCATTATTAGGGTTGCTCACTCCACAGGTATTCAGTTTGTCAAACGGTGGTGGATAAGTGCCGTTGGATGTCCGGCAAAGGATTATTGGTTTGAACAGTGTTACAGCAGGGTCAACACTGTGTCGATGTTATCATAACAAGACAAGCAGCAACACTTGAGTGGTCTGCGTGTACAGATAGTAATAGATATACCACGCAGTAGTGACATCATATAACCATGCCTACATGGTCGGACGTCATAGATTTAGGTGTGAGGTGTGGGTTGACAGTGACAGAGCTCAAGACAGAACTGCAGAAACGGAATAATAACCAAGGTAACGACCAGCAGAATAGACCCAAGAGTAAAGATCACCGGACAGATTTCATAGCTTTAGGTGGAAGATGTGGGTTGACAGTGAAAGAACTTAGGACAGAACTCCAGAAACGTAACGAGAACCAAGGTAAAGACCAGCAGAATAAACCCAAGAGTGGAGAACACCCAACTACTCAATATAGACCGGCTCGACAGAGACCAGCTAAGGTAGCTCGATCAGAGCCAGTAAGTGAATGTACATATTGTGGTCGCCAACAAGAGTCTCTTAAAATAGGCGACAGAAACCCTAAGCACGACGCAGACATCAGAAACCGTCCTTCCAATAGAGTTGATAGGTACACAGACTACATAAGCAGTCGAAAATGTTGGGTCTGTAACAGCTTGGACCACGTAGCCAGAGAGTGTAGACTGAGACGAGTGACTAAACAAGAACATGACCAAAAGACAAACTTAGGATACATAGCAACAGACAGACATAAAAGACAACGGATCGGTAACCCTGCGTGTAGTCAAATAGTGCCTACACGGAAGTCGAGTGCGAGCAGTATTCATAGCGGGACTTTAAAATCTCACAAAGCACTCGTGAACGGGAAGTTGACCACCTGCGTTAGGAATACAGGGTCGTCAATAGCTGGTGTAGATCATAGCCTGGTAAGGAGTAGCGACTACACGGGAGAGAGCGTGACGTGCAGTACCTTCGGTGGTACAAAGGAAAAGTATGCTATAGCATGGGTGCATATATCCTGCCCGTACTATGAAGGGAGAATACGAGTAGCAGTGTTGCCTAGTCCACTTGCAGGACTAATGATAGGTAACATACCGGGAGTGACAGAGTGTGCAAAAGATGAAGCCAAAAGATGGAATGGTAAAATGACACGGGAGAATACAGACTCCAGACAATATATTAAGAAAGACAAGAAAGAAGATAACGTGGTCATACCTCGGGCTGACCAGACAGACACTAGACGGGTACCAGACATCCAAACTGAAGGGAGTAATAGTTAATAACATTGACAATCATTCAATAAACAAAACTCATAATACACGTAGATAGAGATAAATATAATTTTAATGGCTTTAAGTACATCCATAAACATCAGTACGTTCTTATGATCATGATCATCATGCCATGTATATTTGTAATCAGTATGCATGTAATTGTAACAATAATTGTAACAGTATTGATTGTGCTATTACCTGATTGTAACACATAACGTATAAAATGAGATGTCGATAGAAACTGATAAATGATCGCAAAGGAAAAAAAGAAGGATCAACGTCTACTAGAGCAGGAAGGTTGACAGTGGGTCTAAAACCACGATACATCACAGATGACACCCATAACATAAAAGGAAAAGAAGGTAACTGAGACATTACTACCAGTGATACATATTGATGTCACAAAGATTATAATGATGGGCGAGTGAAAGTTTGAATAGTGCTTGAGATATTACATGTGAGTCCAATTTTATATACTATTCAGGTTTTATGACAATATTGTAAATTGGAAAGACAGACATGTACAATTGGTAGGAGAAACTTATGTGATTGTGGTAACAGGTACATAACATAAGAATATGAGGAGTGACAGTGAAGTGAGAGAAAGGGGACGAGAAGACTGAGAGTAGGAATTTGTGCCAATGAGGATCAATTTGAACACAACCGGGATACTTGCACACCAGTATACAGGAAGCATACAGGCATAGACGGAACATTTGAGGTTCTAGTATGTGTGTTGTAAGACAGAGTACGTAAACAAACAAAAAAAATTAAACACTATTAAAAAAAAAAAAAAAAAAGAGGATGAAAGAGAGAAAGAACATAGCACAAGCGAATGTGAAAGGAAGGGAGGAAAATGAAACGGACGAGTGAGAATGAAAGGGAAAGAGAGAACAGAGTGCAAGTAAAAGAAAGGATACAAGGATAGTGGAGTAGGATTATTAGTAGTACCATTGATAATAGTACCAAGTGGTAGTACTGTGTACATATAATATTTTAACATGTAGTATATCGGCATGGTAGTAGATGTATATAAAGGTATATAAAGGTCATGGTATTAGCAACACGACAAGGAAAAAGTTAGTAGCAAAACACCAGGGATAAACAGAAGGCACATGAAGGGAAGAGATAGCCACAGAGCACAAGTAACTAATGGCAGCCGACCACGCACACACGTTGACAAGACAAATACAAGAGTCATAGGTACTCACACCAAAGAGATCCACAGTCGTAGCATAGACTACTCAGGAGCAAGATAGAGCTTAAACAAAATATGGGTGAAATTGATATGTCTGCAATACACACGTTCCTGCACCCAGGGCTTAAGGGCTGGGGAGGGTGTCAGTTGCTTGTACCGAGGTATAAATGAGGAACCTTATGGGAATGTCCGGGGTGGGACATTGGGACTCATAGTAGGTTGGTCCTCAACTTGCCGAATACAAAGGGGGTTGAGGCCACACGAGGTCTATTTGGGAATAGACGGATATTCGTGTCCACATTATAATTTGTGTGAAGGTATGGCAGAATATCAACGTAACACAGAGGGAAGTTAAAGGGAACTGAGAAGCAAGCTCAAAGGCATGAGGCAGTAGACAGATATGTGCGACCAGGGACAGGCATGTGCGACCAAGCTGACTCATGTCAAGTGTAGAGATAAGGAAGAACCCAAAAATGTAGAACATTTTTGAAATTGCGGGGGGCATATGCCATGAGTCAGATTACTTAAGACCTGGTTAACAGCAACATAGATTGTTGAAACATTAATAGTGATAAATAAGCACGGAGAGTGATAAGGAAAAAGACACCGGTAACGGGCTAAAGATAGTGGCCAATAGAATTGCGAGGAGGAGGCCACGTGATTAGGAGGGTCGAGCAGGGCGCATGGACAAAGGGAGTCAGTCGGAGTTGGGAAGCCATGACAGACAGATCACGAAAGCAGAGAATTGAGTCTGTCGGGAACACCGCCATGTACATTTCATAGAACGTACTAAACCATTGTTCTAGTAGGAAGATGTCCGACTATGTCAAGCAACCAGCGCTTGACAACAGGGAGAAAGAACGACATAGTTCCTGATACCAGTCGCACAGAAGGCGAGATGTGTAGTAAATCCGCCATGCCGGTGAAGACATGTTTACACGGAGGGAGGCTAGTGGTGTAGCTGAACGGGTCGGTAGTGACCCCGTCCTACGAGTTGTAAGTAGGTTAGTTATGCACGTATATAACTGTATGAACTGCTTGTGAAGAAATAAAGCTAATTATTCAGCGTGTTTTTCACTCATGGAAAGCCGTGGTGGTTCTGTGTATTCTAGTATGAGTTCAAGCGTAGTTTGCCAGTGTAGCGTCAGCATACCCCTAACAGCGCATTGGCACTTGGGTTGGAGTAAATATTTGACGTCAAGAAAAAATTCATATTCATGGAACAAATACTTTAAAAAAAAAATAAAAAAAAAAAAAACAATTTGAACGCGAATGAGGGCAAACATTTATGAACTATAACAGTTCCATTCCACTATTTGTCGTGGTTCTCATTAGAAAATTCCCGTGCACCGCGAAGAATATTCATTATTTAACACTGATGTTTCCATATGAAGATGTAATACATTTCATCATATCCGCTTCATCTCTGACCCGTAAATTATACACCGTATATAAACAAACATTGAGACCTACCATATAATCTCCAGAGCAAAACGGATTTTGTTGGGTGAACATAATGATAATGTTATATGCTAATTCTAATCATATTCCCTCAGTGGGTTACTGAGTTATGGATTTTTATACGAGGGAAAACATTTGTGGACGCGCTATAGCAGGGTTTATCATTGTTAGGAATTTTACTTTGCGCCTGCAAGAAATCAAGATCTGGCTATACGTCTACAATAGATTCTGTCAGAGGCATACAATTAACACAGTCAAGAACGCGCGTTTTCATCAGTGGCAAAACTAGAATATGATGACAGCTGCAAAATCTAACCTGTCATGAAGAAGCCTTCAAATGATTTGGCATGGAGTGGTTGAGGGGCCATGTTCCACTGAGAGGTGAAAGGCAGAAGAAGAAGAAGAAGAAGAAGAAGAAGAAGAAGAAGAAGAAGAAGAAGAAGAAGAAGAAGAAGAAGTGGAGGAGGAGGAGGAGGGGAGAAAGAAGAAGAAATCATCATTATGGAGACCTAGCGAATAATTGCTCGCACTAAACCTTGCTATTTGCAAGTAACTTTCATTACCCTGCCGGAATAAAACGAACAATTTTCTCCGCTGTGAGATAATGGTGGATTCTGGTTCGATCCACATCAGAGTGCTTCCAGTGTTTATAATTACCCAGGGATCCCAGGTTGACAGAGGATACAGTGGGTCCCAGGAAATGTCTGGGCAAGTACCACGCGATACCAACAACATCAGCCACTGAGTGCCGTTTGGTCCATACAAATACAGGTCTAGCCACATATACCCAATGATCCTTGGGCTTGTCAAAGGGACCTTGACTTAACTTTAATAGATAACAATGATAAGGATGAGGAACTGTCCAGTCATTCGGCTTCCAGACTTGCACTGACAATTGAAGCGCTCCAATACGAGTTGTTTCTATGGCAATATGTTTGTGTTTGGGGGATTTCCCATCTATGAAGCATGAGATTTGAGAGACCCTTATGACATGCTAGTATAGCAGTGGTTGTAATGGTTCCATGGTTCTTCGGATAACATTAATAATCTCACGCAAGGACTGCAAACACTGATACCACTGAAATATGTCCCCAGACTCTGCAGGTAGTGATGTAACTGTAGGCTTGTCCTTAATGACGTATGAGAAAATAAGTATGCATCGTTGCTTTGCGGCTTGGTGTTAGGTGTCTGCCTTTACTTGAAAATTGCTGTGTTCATACCGTTTCGAGTCAGGTTTACACAATCTCTGAGTTAGTTTTGTGCTTTTTTATATTTCGTTGTTCTATCTATCCGTGTTGTCCTGTCCTTGACAAAGATTCTGAGAATCGAAACGTCGGCCGTCTTATGTGTCGTATTATACGCGTTTGTGTGTATTTTATTTTATTATTCATTTTATATATTTATTGAGTGCTTCTGATTTCGGATTTTCACCTGTATTTCGGGATACGAGATGGATCTCCTTGTAAGGTATGTGCAACGTGTTGATGTTTAGTAGTTTCTTCTCGCAGGAGCTTATATACCTATTTGTTTCCAATTCATATGGACAACGTAGAGTGTACGCCGAACAGGCCTCCGGTCTGGCTAAATTTCACAGACAAGGAAACATATTCACTGCCTATTTATAGTTAATTTAGAGAGAAGATAAGCCTGTCAAGTTGATCACTTGGTATGATAAACATTTTGATGGTTATTCAACAATGATGGGCAACGGATATTCATCCCTTGCCCCTGCTAAAACTATGATGATTAAGTTTACAGTGATGGACAATACCAAATTGATCACCAGCCCCAGCTAAAACTAAAGTGGTTAGTTAACAGCAATGGGCACATCTAGCCCCTTGTATAGCTACAATAAAGCTGGTAGGCACAAGGTGATGCAGGAGAAAGCATACCTCAGAGTGGCTGCAGACACAGATCACCCCTTGCATGAGGCGCTGGACGCAGTTAAGGGTCAGCGACTGATAAGAGGGAAATCATGGATGGCTCAGGCGGAGGGTACGATCAGACAGGTGTGCGTCTTGGAGAGCATTCGGCGAGGAGAGGAGTGGGTCAGAGTGCCAGCGGAGCAGTCGGACTTGTGCAGAGTTATAATCACATTTAGACGGGAGTGCAGGGAGTGGCAAGCAGGGGTCACGGAAGTGGAAATCCAGCAACTAATTCAGGATAACGCTCCCCCGGGTGATGTGATTATCTACACAGATGGTTCGGTGGTAAAAGGTAGGAGAAGTGCCTGGGGATTTTAGCAAAAGCTAATGGTCGACGTTTGGTGCAGGAGAGCCTGGCGTATGATACCACAACATCTAGCTTAAGAATGGAGGTGGAGGTGGTCAGTGCAGCTCTCCGCTGGATGGAGAACACGATACATTCACACATGGTGATTGTGACTGACTCAGAAAGCAAGCATGCTGAGGAGGGTGAGGACAGGCAGACTTCGTGCAGAGTGGCTTGCTTCGCTTCGGAGGTTACAGGTGGCAAGCATCACCTGGATCTTTCCTCCGGGGCATGCCGGTGTGCTGTGGAATGAACAGGCGGACAGATTGGCTGGCTCTGCAAACCTCGGTGCAGTATTGATACATGACAAGGCAGACGTGGTTGCGGCCTTGTGGGAGCATGTGTACACCTCGGAGGAGCAAATGGATCACCATAGTCTGGCAAGAATGAGGCAGCGAGGAGTGACGAGGGTATCTGGCCGACGCTCGACGCTCAGAGGAGAGGCGAGACGGACATATAATAAGATTGCTACTGGAACTATTGGTGTTGGAACTCTTCGCTGGCTGCTGAGGATGGGGACGGAGCGCTTATTGGAATGCCTCGAATGCTGTGATGTTGGTTCCCAAATCAATAAATCAATCAAAACTACGATTTGTTGTCTACAGTCAGTTTTTTATGCTTCCATCAAAGAATTCATAGCACCTGTATGACCCAAAACACGTTCGTGGGTGGATTTCATTCTAAACACAATGGTAGATTCTGCAGCACTTGTGAAAATCATATGATCTTATATAATCTATGATGATGTAGTTATCCCGGGTGATCCGTTTTTATGTCCCGGGTATCTGTTGTGCGCCGTTTCCGTTGTGATGGCGTTGCGCACAGGATTCGTGATGCCGCTTACCCGCGTTCGAAACACAGCTGTTACCGATTTGGCAGTAGACCGCGTCACGCTGGTTTTAACGTGTTGGTATGGGAGACGGGTCGTTCAGAAAGCAATGGAAAACTACTGAACGTAAAATTTTACCAAGACATCAACAACGGTAGTAAAATGCTGGTGTTAACTGTAACGTCCTGTAAAGGATATGCAACTTTAAAACATTTATTGTGCGAGGATAGGCTGAAATTAAAGTCACGTGTAGTTGGAAAATATCACCACTCTGTTGACGATTGAGGCGCGGTCTGAGTATGGAAAAGTGAACGTATTAGTTGTCAGTTGTAAATAGAATCAAAGTATACATTGAGAAAGAATTTGAGATTGTGGTGTCTGCAATCGTAACTATGATGACACAACGACGTCACTGAGCTTGCGTCATCCCGGAGTGCACTGTGTCTAACCCGGCACAAGTCATTGGGTGTGACTGGTTATTGCGAGCTAGTCCGCTAAACATAGGATTTCGCCTGCATTAATTGCGACAGCATCGATCAATACTTAGCCTCTACTTCAGCAGCTGTGATCGAGAAGATTCCTTGATTGCCACATTCACCATGCTGCCATCTACTGCCCGGAGTACATCCTTTCCGTTCATCTTCATTCATAATGTGCCATGCCGATAAGCGTGAGCGGTCATGTTTCGCCATCTGACGCGATCACCGGAGTCGTGGATCAGCTTCGCGTTACTGTTTCGACCATGCCGCGTGGCTAAGCCATCCAGGTATTTACTTCTCTGCCTTCCACTAGTTTTTTTTCCCTCGTTCTTGCCAGTTGTCACCAAGTTCTCCAATTATGTCTTCTCATAACTTGGCCAAAAAGATTGTGAATGTCTAAGTCTAATTTCTCAACGCAATTTACGATTTTAATTTGTTTCTCGTAGGACTTGGTCATTGATTTTTCTATTTGCCCATGGTATTCTTTGCATTTTCCCCAGGAACCATATTTCCACAGTCATAAGATGTTTTTCACCTTGTCTGCTCATTGTCCACGCTTCACATCCATACGCAAGTACAGGGTCTATGTAGCTCCTCGACACTCTTTTCGTTGCAAATGACATATTTTAATGGTCAGTATATATTCCATCTTGCAAAAGGCTACCTTCGCCAAGGCGATTCTTGTTCTAATTTTTTCAAGGCATCTCCATCAGGTGTTATGACTGTTCCGAGAAAATTGTATTGATTCACTTGTTTAAGAATGTTCCCATTTACTTGTATATTATATTATGGTATTTCCTTCTTGATAGTGACAACCATAATCTGTCTTCTTACAATTTAATTCTAGCCATAGTTGTTCACCGTGTGCAACAACCGCAACAACTAAATGTTGCAGATTCTTCTCATTGTCTGCAATCAATACTGTTTCATCTGTGTATCTAATGCTATTGATGTGACTTCTTCCCCCAATGATGATTCCTTTCATGTCTTCTACATTTCTGAAAATATTTTCACTGTAAAGAGAAAAAGGATCTGGAAACAGTATACACCCCTGTCTCAAACCTCTCTTAATAGGCTGATATTGACCTACTTCATTATCAATTCTTATGGCAGCTTGTCGTTTTCAATATATGTTTATTTACAAGTCTTAGGTCTTTCCCATAAAATTGTAGATACGCTAGCATCTTCATTATGTTGACATGTCTTACTTTATTGAAATCCTTTGTGTAGTCAATATAGAAAAGATGTAAGTCTTTGTTTAATTCTATAGAACGTTCAATTAATTTTCTCCGCATATACACAACATTTACCGTACCCCTGCCTTCTATAAACCCACATTTTTCTCCTATTTCGGGTTACATTTTCTTCCTAACTCTTTGCATGGTAATTATTAGCAAAGTCTTCGTGGTGTAGCTCATTATACTAATTCTTCGATATTGATCACATTCCAAGGCTCTTGATTTCTTCAGAATTACAATAAATATAGAATTACATAATTCAGGGGGTATATCTCCAGTATCATATACTGTTTTCAACAGTCTGGTGACTTGGTCTATTCCATATTTTTTCTAAGGCATTGATCATTTTTGTTGTGGTGTTATCTGATCCGGTGGTCATGCCAGTTGTCATATGGTCAAGAGCATTCTGAACTTCCATCTTCAAAATTGATTGTCCTTCATTATAATTCCATGTCATACTGTTCATCTCTTGTTTTCACATGATCTAATTGTGCATAAAACATCTGATCTTTTTCTATTATGACTTTTCCATCTGTTGGAATTAGACAGCCTATTGATGTATGTGTTTTTTTTAATTAGTAATCTCTTGAATTCTTTTGTTCACTATTATGGTGATTTTACTGTTGTGATGTTTTTCAATTGCTATGCAATATTTCTTAAGCCATGTTTCTTCAGCGTTTTTACATAATGTTCTGACTTTGCTTCGAATTTCTGCATATTTGTCAAGATTATTTTTGTTGTGTCTTCTTGTTTCCATTAGTCGTAAAAATTATTTAGTCATTCATTTCTTACGACCTACTTTCTTAAATTTTGGGATTGTTGTTTCTGTAGTCAAACTGATTGAATTTTTCAACATTTCCCATTGATCATCCATATTTGAAATAAGATGTCTAGATAAGACAGTATATCAAATATGTTCTTCACTTCTATGTTAAAATTGTATTGTATTTCCTTGTCATTTTTCAATGTACACGTATCATATTTAGTATTTCCCGGTGTATACTTGACTTTCTTTTACTTTACCATTAATGTGCCCGTAATCAATCTGTCAATCTGTCAATCAATCAAACAATGCAATTTATACATTACGGACACTAATAGAAAGGTCAATAGAGAAACAGAGAGACATATATTTGTGCTTCATAGATTATATTAAGGCATTTGATAAAGTAAAGCATGAAGAACTGATTAAAATGTTGGAAGATATCAACATTGATGGACAAGATTTAAGAATAATAAAGAATGTTTACTGGAACCAAGTAGCAGCAATTAAAATGGGAAATAAAGAGGGTAGTTACGAATAGATAAAGCTAGGAGTACGACAGGGGTGTGTCTTGTCACCAGATATTTTTTCTCCCTGTATAGCGAAGTAATAATGAGAGAGATCAAAGAAATGCCAGGAATACTAGTCGGAGGTTATAATATAAATAATATACGCTATGCAGATGACACAGTATTGGTGGCGGATAATTCAACAGACCTACAACAATTATTAGACGTTGTAGTAAAAGAGTGCAAGGAAAGGACTCTCCTTGAACATCAAGAAAACAGTAACAATGGTAATATCAAAGAAAATGGTGACACCAAAATGTGACATAGAAATAGAAGGAAAAATCATTAACCAAGTGGATAAATTTAGATACCTAGGGGCACTTATGCCGGCTTCGTGGCTTAGAGGTTATGACTTTTCTCCGTAATCTCGTATACTCTCGTCGGTAACGTGATGACGGTTCAAATCAGCAGTGGTTCGAATCGCATCGGTAACTTACGGGGTATGTGAGCCGGCCGCCAGAAAGCAATGGCAAACTACTGAGCGTAATCTTGCCAAGAGATCAACATACTGCTGAAAGATGCTGGTGTTGACAGCTAAGTCCTGTAAAGGATATGCAAAAAAGGGGCATTTATAACATCAAATGGAAGATGTACAACAGAGATTAGGAGCAGAATAGGGCAGGCAAAAGCCGCATTTCAGAAAATGAAGAGTATCTTATGCAATAAGAAAGAGAGTGCTGAAATGCTATGTTGAACCAGTTTTGCTGTATGGCAGTGAATCTTGGAACGTAAATGAACAAATTAAGAAGAAATTAGAAGCAACAGAGATGTGGTTCCTGAGACGAATGTTGCGAATTCCGTGGACTGCCAGAGTAACTAACGACGACTGCCTGAAACAGGCTAATGAAACTAGAACATTATATACAACAATAAGACAGAGACAAACATCTTCCTTCGGTCACGTGATGAGAAGAGAGGCATTGGAAAACCTCGTAACAACTGGAAGGATCTAGGGGAAGAGAGGCAGAGGCAGACCAAGAGAAATGATGCTGTATGGATTGAGACGGTGGCATGGAGGAATATCAGCAGCAGAGTTGATTCAGAAAACCAAAGACCGAGATCTGTGGAGAGCCATGAACGCCTACGCCAGCCGGCACGACACTTGATGATGACGACTCAATCTGTGATCACTATAACAGTCTGAATTTGGAACTGTTTTTGCGATTGTTAACGCATTTCGAAACGTTCTGCTAATCTTGATGTAGTCAGTCTGGTTTCTAATCGTCAAGTCCGGACTCCTCCATGTCCATAATCTTCTTGGATACTTCTTAATGCAGGTGTTCACAATAATTAGTTCATGCTCTTTTGCCCATTATACAAGTCTGTATCCACTCTCGTTTCGTTCTCTAAAACCATATTTGCCTACTGTGCATCCGTCACCTTGATTTTCTACTTTCGCATTGAAGTCACTGATTATGATGTTTATTTCTGAATTCTTAAATTTCTTCAAAGACTCCATGTCATTATGAACTTCCTCTATACTATCTTCACCGGTTTCTCGTGTTGGAGAATATACTGTTGCTCTTGAAGCCAGCATATCAGCTCCGTCTGTAGCTCGCAGCTTAGTATGGAAAACACAATACGTCGACACAAGTTCCCAAAGGTGTGACATACTTGGTTACAGAATCGACATACTGCACTCCGGAATTCACATACATGCCCCGTCCCCATCCTTACAAGCCACCGAAGTGATCCCATACTGACAGTTGCAGTAGCCATTTGATTAAAATCGATTGACGGACGTCGGTCGCGGCGATTGGGCAATCTTGAGCATAGCCTACGATGGGTAGTGTTGTGATATTCTGTTGTGATAATTTGGTGTGTCCAGTGTGTGCCGCGTGGTTACACACCCGCTTCACACGCGTGATCCGGGACTGTTTCCGGATCCGGTCAGGGATATGCACTACTGACGAGCTCAAATGAGGGCGAAACTCGAGTATAGTGCTTCCATATTGACGTGGATAGGCCTTAGGTTCATACCAGAATGCGATCGGCGTTGCCAGTAGTGGGTTGTGCTCAATATTTAAATTTGATTAAAAGTCCATCTAGAGTTTTCCTCTAAGCGTTGAGTGTGGTTTAGCTCCTCTAATCAATATCTTACGGATCAATCTCTCCACATATGAACACACTATCTCTTCACTTGCATCTTCCCCGTGCCCCTCCCCCCCCTCCCCTCCAAAAAAAAAAAAAAAAAAAAACCCTATCCACATCCCATAACACAGTAGCTCTCCTCCCAGAAGGGTGGCTCAGCAGTCATCTATACACCTGTTCATTGCCCCGCACACCGGCAGGCCCTGGGTAAAGTCCATGATACTCTCACAACCTACGTCTTGTCGAGCGATGCCAGCCACTCCACTCTGAACATGCCGGTTTACAGTGTCCGAAGCATACTTGGCTACTCCGTCACAAACACAACCAAACTGAAGGATGTAAGAAAGTGGGTAATAATTATTCAGAATTGACTATAAAAAATAAACTAAAGCATTCTGTTCATTGAAAGAAAACAGCCACCTCGCAGCTGTGTTTCCAGCTGTGATAACACCGCAAACATATTTCATTGCGCAATAATTTGACATTAAAAAGTCATTTTTCTGCACAGTAATTATTTTGTTTAGCCAGGTGCAAAAGACATTCTAGTATTGAACTTGTTGTCTGTCATTTCTTGTGCTCCCTTGTGAAGTGTATATTATTGTTTATTAACGTTTTGTTTTAAATATTAACGTTTTCCATTGAAATAGTATGAAAGATAAATTATAACAGTGTCAACATTAGCCAGGTATATCATTCACGTCGCGAGCGCGCTGGTTTAACGGTTAGGAAGTTACGCTGACAATAGCATCAGCGCGGTGGGTTGAGAGTTCGATGCTTGCACTCGCCGTTCTCCACAGGAGGGAAAGACTGGCCGCCTACTCCTGTGTCTCTCGAGTCTACAAAACGTGTCGGTCCTAACACTGCACATAGCCCGTTCCCGCTACGGGATATGCTTATTATGTTATGTTTATAATTCACCCGACATCAATCGTGAATACGAGGTTCGCACAAGTTTTCTATGCCCAGGCCTGTAAACCTCATCCAGCTGGGTCATCATCGGTGTATACTTGTGGTTACTTGAGCAGGTGGTGAAGTTACTGTAGACAAACGGATGTATCTGCTGTCACATATTCTGAAGTTGTTGTACACCTGAATTATTTACAACAGGCGAAAAAATCCCCGGGAAGCCTTGGAGGGGTTGTCTTATAGACTAATGCTGACAATTAATTGGACAGCCAAAATGAGCACTCACGACGTTTTAAAGGAAGCTGAGTCGCAAAGACAACTTAACACACACATCAGACAGAGGCAGCCATCGTTTATTGGCCACGCTATGAGAAGACAAAAACTGGAACATGTTGTGACAACCGGAAAGATTTGCGGAAAGACAGCTAGAGGAAGACAGCGAGAGAAGGGTCTTGACCAGTGTTTCCCAACCTTTTTTGTGCTATGCCCCACCCAAGCTTTTCTAAAATTCTTATCCCCCCGCCCCCTCCCAAAACATATACATTATTTGTAATATTCAAAAATTGAAATGTTCACTAAAGAAACTTGAATGATAGGTTTTAGGAAGAAATCACTAGGAAATTATTGAGCAAACGTAAGTAAATTTTCAAAACATATAATGGAGAACTACAATATACAAAACACTGATTCGACCAGTTGTGCTGTATGGCTCTGAAACCTGGAGTACAACTAAAGGAGACAAAGCCTTGTTACAAACCTTTGAGAAGAAAGTCTTAAGATGCATCTTTGGGACCATTAGGAATACACAAAGTGGAGAGTGGAAAAGAAGAAGCAACAAAGACATTTGTGATCTGTTTAAGTCCCCGCTAATCACTGGTATCATGAAGGCTAATAGACTGCAATGGCTGGGGCATATAGAAAGAATGGAAGATAATAGGGAAACAAAATACTTGCTTACATTCAAGAAATAAATGACCGTAGACCAAGAAGACGGTGGAGAGATAATATACATACAGACCTACAAGCACTTGGAATCAGCGACTGGCAAGAGAAGGTCAACCAGAGAGACAAATGGAGACGGCTTGTATCTGCCGCAAAGAACCTCAATGGCTCGGAATGCTGAAGAAGAAGATAATGGAGAAATGCAATTCAAGTACACAATAATTTTAATGAAAGATTTTTCAATATTATTATAATTATTAGTAATTATTATTATTTAAATTTAGTGAGATCCTTTCGTTTGATGCTTGCTGCAAAGAGATGTTATGTCAGGTTCCAATTTAGTTAACTTCAATCTCAAGTCTCCCCGTTTTGTTATATCCTGTCGATTTCTTCCATTTTCGAGTTGCCCCCCTTAACAATCGAATTGCCCCCCTGTGGGGCGTGGGTCCCACGTTGAGAAAACACTGGTCTTGACAGTCTTGTGTCATGGCACGGAAGGGAGTCAACACACGAACTGGTCCATGGCGTCGGACATCGTAGCTTGCAGAGAGGCATGATCGCCCACGCCAGCCGGAAGGCACTGGATGATGGATATTATTATTTACTAGGAAATCGTTTCTGCATTTTCTTCGGATGCATAGTGTGGAGAAGATATCGGCGACCATCAATCGTCAATTCTCTCTGTCATTTGATATTTTGGTGAAATCTATCCTGTTTATATTATTATTTGTTGCCCAATTGTTTTAGCTTTTCCAAAACATATTTCTCTATATTTCTGTACCTCTTCTTCCACGTGTGATTTCTTATAAGGCTACATTTTCTATTCTCTGCCCTTCATTTTCCATTGATATGCTCATACCTGTCACTTGTGTTCATATAAAAAAATTCATGAGTGATGCTGTCACATCTGCGGTAATCAATACCTCGTCATTTGTGTTTTTCTTTGTCCTTAATATTCCAAACATTCTTCCGTAAAGGCCATGCCTCCGCTGCTGCCGGTTTCTTCACTATGCCATTTACTCATCCTCTTTCATTTATGTAAGCGGATTTTGTTACTTATTATATTTCAGTTTTTATGGACGTAGCTCATGTTTGTTCAAAAATTTGAGAAAAATCTATTCGTTTCTTCACCATTGTGTCATATTTCCAACAGATTTCACAGAGTAGCCTAGACATTGTGAATGATTGTCGTGTTTGATTTGTATGCCAGTATTATATATAAAGCATGTTGGAAGGTTGGTTGTCCCGGAAGCTGTCAGACATTCAGTTTGCCACACTTTATTGATACTTCCTCCTTCTCGCTGTCTTCTTCCACTTTGTCCAGAATGATGTTTAGACTGCTAAAACTATTTAGATAGTGCGATAATTACATTTAGAGGATTAATTGACACTCATAGAAATAGAAGAAAGAAGTAATGATAAGAAAACACGCAAGTTAGTATGTATGTGTTTACATAATACAGCATGTTGTCTAATGTGTCTTGATTCTTCAATTTTCCTTTACTCCTGTGAGTGTTAGTCAGTGCCTCTGTTTCTTGCTCTGTTGTTAATGTGTCACTTAATCTTGCTTCCATTCGCCTTGCATTCAGTTGAGGCAACACCTCTGCTTGTATTTATTACTTACTTTTGACTACGAAGTACCCATCCGTAGCGCCAACGGCTCTTGTATATTTGAATCTTGAATTTAGTTAAAGACTAGGTCTCTGGCTGGAAAGGTGCCATGTTAAAATACCAAAGAAGAACAACTGAGAAAAAGCCGCGGCCATTGTCAGACTGCGCTGTGATCTGTGGGTTGTGTATCTGACGACAATGTTGAAGCTTAGAATTGTCACGTGAACACAAACTCACGTTAACGACCCCCTGGTTGTTGGATATTTGTGATGAGTAGGCCGGAATGACACTGTCCTGTCAAAATGTTTTAGAAATTGATAAATTTGCCAATAGCAGAATAATCATAGTTTGTGTGGAGTTGAAGTAGGCACCCCGGGAACACAAACTACAAAGCTAGATTGAATCGAAAGACGTACAAATCACAGATTACAGGTACACGACTAGAAGCTTGAAAACCTTCTTTGGACGAATGAAGTAGACAACAAAAAGAGGATTTTTTTCTAATTAACTATTTATTATTGTTTATTATTTTTTGAAACAAGCAAATGATGGACCCGTTCCCAGACCTTGAAACCTGTTAGATATATGGTCGTTGTGCCATATTTGCACAGATCGCTCGGCCCTCCACGGCTTATATAGTCAAACTAACCTCTGCCACATTTACTTCCCAGAACATTTTCTGGTAGCCATTGTAGCTTGGATCCATCTGGAAGTTCGTGTAAGTGAAACAATTCACCGCTTCGATGAGCATTCAAAAACCATGACAACAAAATTGGCAGGTCTGCCAGCCACTGCCATGTCGCGGCTCGTGTTTCCTATTAGTAATATGTATGGCATACTGTTTACATGCCTTAATGCATATTGGGCATATGGTACAAGAGCCATATTTGATATGTCAATCGACACCCCAGTTGTGATGTGGTAATATCATGTATTCCGCCTTCACTTCCCCAGACACTTCCTGGTACACATTTCAGGCTGGGGCGACCTGGAAGCCTAGGCCAGTTTTAAAACTCCGACCAAATGCGAATTCGAACCCCTGACCGCTGAGCCGGCAGGCAATGGTCTAGCCACCAGGCCACCGCGACTCCCTTGTCTCCTGTTATATGTTATTTTCCATTGGATATATATATATATTTCCACAACTGGTGCGCCAGGGAAATTAGACGGCTTGTTTCATGGGTCGCATTCATATAATTATACTCACAGTTTCGTTGTTCATGAGGTTAACATTTGTGGTATGTGATATGGCAGTAAATTTTAAATACTCCCGCAGAATAGTAAGTTTTATTACTATAATAAACTGTTCTCTTCATTTGTTCTGTCTTCAGGTAAATACACTGGATGGATGATTACATGTGGTTTTAGCTCGTAACTCGGCTGTGACAGTCCAACAAGGATTAAGACTCGTATTTTCATTACACTACAAGCTGTTGACAAAAAGCTACTCTACATTGAAGAACTCAAATGAAAAACAGTGAAACAGAGGTCAACACACAAGAACTCAACTGAGAACACAGTAAAATCGTTGTCAACATATTAGAACATACCTAGTTGACATACAAGAACTCGTCTGAGAAACAGTGAAACCGTGGTCAAGATAAAAAAAAATTCAAATGAAACACAGTGAGATCGTGGTCAACATACAAGCACCCCACTGAGAAACCGTGAAACTGTGATCAACACTTGCTTGGCAAAGTAAATAGCTTTGGCAGTGTTGATATATTTTACAGCATTTGAGCTGACAATAACTCAAAACCAGTTGAAATCGATTTCTGCCAGTGGCAGCAACCTCATTTCTATACATAATACAACAACCACTGCTGCAATGAATAGTCTTCACAGTCCATACAGGAGTGAGAAAGCACTAATGACATGACACACATAGTTTCTCGTAGGCAGGAAATATTGCACTTGGTACCTCACCCAACGCCGGTATTGTTCACCGCAGTTTGCTTGTTTCGACAACGGTCAGCTAGCCACACTTGATGACAGCAAGGCTCTAACAGTCAATCAGGATTTCTGCAGGGAAAATATTAGCTGAATCTACAACTAACTATTCCTGACGCATTATCTTTCTCTTTACTGCTGTCTAAAGCTGGTGCTAATTTATCGACCAGTTATATGAACTGTTCCATACTGTGAATAGCTTTACTTCAGTCTAAACGTGCGTGATTCTTTGGAATAATGAAAGAAGGTTTGATCATGAACAACATGGAGGTCAATATAATTCCCGCAGATATGTCTGCCGTGTCCAACAATGTCAACAAACTGGACAACAGGAATGACAGTTATAAAGATGACACAGAACCAGACAAACGTGTGACTGACACCCAGTGGGTGGAGAGTACCACCGTTCACATGAGGGACGAAAGAATATCCTTTTGGAAACTGTTCTTGGACAATTGGATCTATGTGGTTACCTACTGCAGCGTCTTTGGCAGTTTTGGAGTATGTGTGGGATTTTTGGGACCTACTGTGTTCGACCTTGGCTGCCAAACGCATTCTGACCTCAAACAGATGAACTGGGTCTTCTTTGTTCAGCTTATAATGACCCTTGTGGGATCCATCTCAGCAGGTTGCATGGCTGATCGGTGAGTAGTGCTCTTTCTCTCAGTCTCTCTGTCTCTCTCTCTAATCGTCAGTCTATGTGTGTATAAAGTGTGGGAATTTGTTCATATTAGTTTCAGTGATTATGTGAGGCATCATATATGTGTCTAGACGTGAGGATGTGTGTGTGGGTGTGTGTGGGGGATGTGTGTGTGTGTGGATGTGGGGGATGTGTGAGTGGGGGGGGGTATGTGTGGGGTTGTGGGAAGATATGTGTGTGGGTTAGGGGATTGGTGTGTGGGTGAGGGATGTGTGTGGGGGATGTGTGTATGGGTGGGGGATGTTTGCGTGGCTAGGGAGATGTGTGTGGGGAATGTGTGTATGTAAGTGGGGGATTCGTGTGTGGGTTGGAGATGTGTGGGTGGATGGGGAGATGTGTGGGCGAGGGATGAGTGTGTGGAGGGATGGGAGGTTGGGTTGGGAAATGTGCGGGTGGATGGTGATGTGTGTGGATTATAAACTTATTGGTGGGGATTTTTGTGTGTGTGTGTGGGTGGAGGTATGTGTTTGGGTATGTGGGGGTGTATGGGTTTTGGTGGGTAGTGGGATGTGTGGGTGTGGGTGAGTGGGGATGTGTGAGTGCATGTGTGGGGGAGTGTATACGTGGTGTGGGGGTGGGAGGGATGTGTGTATGGGTGGGGGATATGTGTGTGGGTGAAGGATGTGTGTTTGTGGGTGGGAGATGTGTGCTTGGGGAATGTGAGTGTGTCGGGATGTATATTTGGGTGATGGGGTACGTGTGGGTGGGAGGTATGTGGGTGGATGGGGGATGTGTTGGTGGGTGGGGAGATGTGTGGGTGGGTGGGAATGTGTGTATGGCGGGGATATGTGTGTGGGGATGTGTGTTTGTGGGTCGGAGATGTTTGGTTGGGGGATGGTTGGGTGGCAGGTGTGTGGATGGAGGATGTGTGAGTGGGTGAGTGTGTGTAAGTTGCGGGATGTGTGTGTAGGTGCGGGATGTGCGGGATGGCGGGGAGATGTGTGCGGGGATGGGGGATGTGTGGTTGGGGGATGTGTGTTTGGCTGGGTAGTTGGGGATGTGAGGGTGGGTGGTGGAGGATATGTGGGTGGGTGAGTGTTGGCGCGTTACGGGATGGATGGGGGATGTGTGTTTGGGTGGGGGATGTGTGTATGGGTGGGGAGATGTGTGTGGTGGGGATGGGTGGGTAGGTTCATGTATGTGTGCCTGGTTGTGTAGGTGTGTGGGTGGGAATGTTTGGTGGGTGGGGGATGTGTGGTTGGTTAGGGAGATGTGTGTAGGTGGGGGTTGTGTGGGTGGGGGATGGGTGGCTGGGTGGGGGATGTATATGTGCATAGAGGTGTGTGTGTAGTTAGGTGGGGGATTTGTGGTGGATGGGGGATGTGTGGGTGGGTGGGAGATGTGTCTCATTACATGGTTATATGCATTGTTTATGTTTACAACACGCATTTGACGATGTTTTTCCTATGTTAATGTATCATGCACTATGAATGAATGAAAGATGAGTGATTGGAAGGGCCGACTGTAAGACGGGCCTACGTTTCCAATTTGTTACCCTTTGAAAATAAAGTTTGTTCATTCGTTCGTTTGTTCTCTCTCTCTCTCTCTCTCTCTCTCTCTCTCTCTCTCTCTCTCTCTCTCTCTCTGACTTCCTCTTCTGTCCTCTCTTGTACACCCCAAGTAATTATTTGGTTAGTTAGAGAGATGATACCCCTCTATTCTCTCTCTACACCCCACCTCCATCTCTCTCTCCAAAACCCGTTGAAAAAGGTCCACCCCATGTTTTGTTTAATATGACGCTCTTTCACTATCTCCCTGCATATCTCCTCCTCTCCATTCTCTCTCTGTGTCTCCCCCTCCATTCTCTCTCTCTCTCTCTCTGTCTCTCCGCCTCCATTCTCTGTGTGTCCTTCTCTCCCCCCCCCCCCCCCCCCTCTCTCTCTCTCCAGTGACACCGACAACATAAACAACAGCAGCCTGGTGATAATGACATTGCGAATGTCCAAGCGATTGTGTTTGTTTGCCAGAACCCGGCCTGCCATTCACACCTCCACCAGCTCCTAACACGGATCGCTCAATGGATCGACTCCAACAAAGCGCGCGCAGATTACAATATGTAACCTCAATGAAAAGAAGACCAGTCATTAACACATCATCTACAATCAAGTTTCCTACCGGCCTCTGTTTGAAGATCAATTTATTCTTAGCTTCCAAACCTTTGACGCCAGTTCAATTATGTTGTTTGATTACACGATTCTAGAAAATCGATACAGAGAAATAGACTAACCTGCGAGAATATGGTTTTTACACGTGCGTGTGATATGGTTTATACACAATTGACGCAGACATTTTCTGCAATGTAATTTGACATTAAACACACGCGAGCAAATGTAAATGTCATGGAGAAATGAGACTTGAAAAAAAGGAGTTATTCAAAGAAATAAACAATACAAAATGCGTTGGCTACTTTAAAAGACATGACACTATAGATAAGACCATACTAGAGAGAAAGATAATAATAGAGAGAAAGGCCATACTAGAGAGAAAGATCATACTAGAGAGAAAGACCATATTAGAGAGAAGGACCATACTAGGGAGAAAGACCACACTGGAGAGAAAGACCATACTAGAGAAAAAGATCATACTTGAGAGAAAGACCATACTAGAGAGAAAGACGATACTAGAGAGAAAGATCATATTAGAGAGAAAGACTAGAGAGAAAGACCATATTAGAAAGACCGTACTAGGGAGAAAGACTATACTAGAGAGAAAGACCATACTAGGGAGAAGGACCATAATAGAGAGAAAGACCATACTACGGAGAAAGACCATACTAGAGAGAAAGATCATCCTACGGAGCAAGACCATCCTAGATAAAACTTATAGAGAAAGTCCACACTAGCGAGAAAGACCATACTAGAGAGAAAGAACATACTAGAGAGAAATATCATACTAGAGAGAAAGAACATACTAGAGTGAAAGATCATACTAGAGAGAAAAATCATACTAGTGAGAAAGAACATACTAGAGAGAAAGAATATACTAGAGAGAAAGATCACACTAGAGACCATACTATATAAAAAGACCATGCTTATAGAGAAAGACCATACTAGCGAGAAAGACCATAGTAGAGAGAAAGACCATACTAGAGAGAAAGACCATACTAGAGAGAAAGATCATACTAGAGAGAAAGAATATACTAGAGAGAAAGATCACACTAGAGAGAAAGACCATACTATATAAAAAGACCATGCTTATAGAGAAAGACCATACTAGCGAGAAAGACCATACCAGCGAGAAAGACCATAGTAGAGAGAATGACCATACTAGAGAGAAAGATCATACTCGAGATACAGAAGCCGCGCTAGTGTAGTGGCTAGACGCTGGCCTGCCGGCTTGGCGGTCATATATTCCATCGTCACTGGGGCGGGTTCGAATTGTTAAAATGGACCTGGGCTCACAGGTCAACCCACCATAAACTGATGACCAGGAAATATCTGTGGAGTTAAAGTGAATGGCGAGATACTGACCATATCTCCCGGCGATAAATATATGGGTCTAACACCGTATGCCCAATGCTCCTAGAGGGGTTTCAAAGGGTCCTTTATTTACCAGAATGAAACACTGCAGGTAGTCGAGAGAGTGGTAGACACGTTTAGATGTGGGAAGATAACATCCTCAGATGGATGAACAGTATGACAGACCTCACCACAAGAGTGAGATTGGAACAGATTAGGAGACTTGTTTTACTACCGACATGCGTTGTGGAGACCTTATGTTCATAGCAAATCTTGCGTGTATTTGTTACGAGGTGATTTACCACACAAAGACACATGCTACCGGAGATCTTAACTGGAGATTGCATCACGACCTTTCAGGTGCCAAGCTAGCACACGATCCACTACATTATCACGATTCTTAGACAGTGTTGACGGAGTTGTAAAAGTAGCAAAAGATGTGGCAATGGTGGGAACAGAAGATCGAGGGTAGCGCGAAGACGCGGCTGTGTATATTTAATAGTAACGGTGGCCGGAGATCAGCATGGCTGAATTCACAAGAGAGGTAGTTCTTAAACATCCGGCTCGCTGATGCTGAGGTGGCGGGTTCAACTCCTACACCGATCAGTTGGACTAAAATGTTGACTTCTCGTCCTTGACTTGGGGACGTCAATTACAAGTAGCTCATCAGTCGGAGTGAGTCCGCCTGATGGGCACTGGTATTAGGGAAAGCTAATCCACATCCACAAATGAGTACAGTGCAGTAGAAAAAGTAGCTCGTGTATGGACAACGCTTGAATTCAAAGCGAGCGAACGAAAGAAAATTAACAGTGGATGAAGTTTCAGGAAAGTAGATAAGTAACGTGAATTGGAGAAAACAGGTTGATAGATACACATACACCGATATGAACCAGACAAGATTGATAGATACACAGACACAGATAGGAACCAGACAAGTTTGATAGATACACAGACATAGATATGAACCAGACAAGATTGGTAGATACACAGACACATATATGAATTAGACAAGATTGATAGATACACAGACACAGATATGAACCAGACAAGATTGATAGATACACAGACACAGATATGAACCAGACAAGATTGATAGATACACAGACACAGATATGAACCAGACAAGATTGATGGATACACAGACACAGATATGAACCAGACAAGATTGATAGATACACAGACACAGATATGAACCAGACAAGATTGATAGATACACAGACACAGATATGAACCAGACAAGATTGATAGATACACATACACAGATATGAACCAGACAAGATTGATAGATACACAGACACAGATATGAACCAGACAAGTTTGATAGATACACAGACACAGATATGAACCAGACAAGATTGATAGATACACAGACACAGATAGGAACTAGACAAGTTTGATAGATACACAGACACAGATATGAACCAGACAAGATTGATAGATACACAGACACATATATGAACCAGACAAGATTGATAGATACACAGACACATATATGAACCAGACAAGATTGATAGATACACAGACACAGATATGAACCAGACAACAAAGTCAATGACAATGATAGATTGATGAATGAGTGGATCTATAGATGATTAGACAGAGAGACATCGCTTTAGTGTAACGGCTAGTACGTTACCCTGACAATGACATTGATAAATAGACGAATGAGTGCATCTATAGATGATTAGGCAGAGAGACATCGCATTAGTGTAACGATTATGACATTGATAGATTGAGGAATGAGTGGATCTATTGACGATTATACAGAGAGACATCGTCTTAGTGTAACGGTTATGACATTGATAGACTGACGAATGAGTCGATCTATAGATTATTATACAGAGAGACATTCCATTAGTGTAACGGTTTTGACTTTCATAGACTGATGAATTAGTGGATCTATAGATGATTATACGGAATGAAATCGCATTAGTGTAACAGTTATGGCATTGATAGATTGACGAATTATTGGATCTACAGATTATTACACAGAGAGACATTACATTAATGTAACGGATAGCTCGTTACTCTGACAATGATGCAAGCGTGGTCAGAGAACAGTTCGACTCTCGTCGTTGACTATGGGAATCCTTCCAGGCGTTCAGGCATATATATATATATATATATATATATATATATATATATATATATATATATATATATATATATATATATATATATATATATATAACAGAGTGAAAAAAAAAGAGAGGAGAAAAGGAGAAAGGGAGGGGAGAGAGGAGGGAATTGAAGTTAGGATGAGGGAAATGATTTAAATAATGTGAAGCCTAAGAGTTCATTCCTCAGTCGAACTCTGCCTACAACGCACTATCTTTTGACAATAAGGGAGGAGGGAGTGAGAGAGAGAAGGAGACAGAGGATGATAGTAAGGGATACGACAGATTTAGGTCCGTGTCTCGGCGTGAGAACAATAGTTAATTATACTATTGCACCATCAATGTCTCGTGGTGTATGTTAGGTTATAGAAGAGATGTACAGCCTCACAAGGTCTCTAAGCTACCCTAACTTATATTACCTCAGACTGACAAGTAGAAATGAAAGGCAACTCAAACATATATTTATTTCCTTCTGAACAGTAACAGAGTGACAAAATATAACATAACCAAATAAGGTGACCATTACATCTGTTACAGACAAATAATGCATAATCAACTCTAATAACAATATAATACTGCATGACCTCAAAAGGGAGAGATAGATAATATAATAGGCTATGCAACTGGATGTTAGGGAAAGGCTACATATGACCACCTACTAACCGCATGAAGCAAAGGACTAAAGCTAGGAATTACACCGGCCTTTGTTTCATAACTATCTTTCCGTAGGCTTGTTAGTGGTCCATGTATTTAGCCCAAATACCCAGGGATCATTGGTTGATCCATTCGTCCATATACCCAGGGAGTTGATTCGCTCCCATCCAACTTTTTCAGCGGGTAACTGTTTATTCAGATATGCTCGGTATGTCTAGGCATCTCCAGTTTACCCAGGCAATGCCTGAAACATTATAAAAACATTACCCGTGAGTGTTATATCAGAATAACTCTTAGACTTTCACTACCTACAGAGTCCCTAGCATTTATTGCTTCTTTATCTATACTAGTATTAAGCCTTATCAGCAACATCATCATTATGTATCCCCATTATTTCTACTCCTATCTTAGCCATAACATAAATTAACAATAGTATTTTAAACACAGTAATTTATCGTCTATTTATATTTAACTAACATTATTATTTCCGATCTCCCAACGCGCCGTCTACACCCAACATAAACCTAAAAGTATTTAACCATTTACCCGGACTCTCGTGTAGATTTGAACTCACCGCCTGTATTTCGCAAGGCCAGCCTTTCGCCGCCTTAACTACACAGCAACAGAAACGCGACCCCGCTTCACCTCTGTCTAGCGAACAAAAGACACACATTCCATCCCTGTGCCGTCGTTTCTGGCCGAGGTTGTAATTACCTGTCCTGGCCCGTCCACCTGTTTTGTATTGTCTGGTTGACCTAGATGGCGCGAGTGCCTTCCTATCTTCTGTCCGTTTACTGTGTTTGGTCGCCGTGTACGGTTTTCGTTCCATAATTACATGTTGTTGCACTCGCCTAGTTCTCATTAATTTTGTACGTCTAATTGCTTAGTTTACATATACATACATAGTTTATCGACACTCAGCTAATCTAATCGATTAATTTGACTCCCATCACTCTATTTCAGCCATTTAAACATAGGTAATTTGCAGGACGTCGCATTCAGTCCTGATCCTTGCCGGGTCGTGGTTCCTTAGCGGGTTAACATTCAGTAGTCCCTCAATGCTTCCTTGCTTAGACTGCTCTTATAGTTAGCTAGCTAGTTAGATGTGGGTCCTTTGCAGAACGTTGCACTCAGTCCTGACATTTTTCGGTCGTTCATGATTATGCGGTAAATTCACCTACGGTAGTTTGCTATAGCTCTCTAAACTAAGATACCTGATTATAATATAAAATTATACTAATTAGGTCTAATTCTTACGCAACTTACCCGTTGTCCTTCTGGGTTCCATAGTTGAAGTATAATTGCTCTCTTCAACCTCTCGTTTGTCGTGGATCCCACCAGACGTTTTCCAGTTATGTTTGACCTTAGCATCCTGTGTGATTCCGACCGCAATGTCTCTGGCTAGTGGTTGTCCTATCTGACTTTAGCCATCATCTGCAACTAATGAGCGGTTTCCTTAGCCAACAGTCCTTCTCAAATGGCTTTCACGCCATTTTGTGATCCTCGGAATTTGCGTCCCACTCCGCCAGGCCTAATTTACCTGGAATAAATGGTCCACAGCTCCTTGACCATCTGCTTTACCCGGCGGTCCAGACGGAACTGTGATATGTGCATCTTTTCCGTCTTTAATACCGCCTCTCCATCTTCCTGGACACTAAACAGCCTGGGATATGGACATCACCATCGCCGAAGTTCCGAATCCCTACCTCCTGGACTGGGCGACAGTCCAGCCCTCGGCCCACTGGACCCTGTTGCTAAACCATACTCTTGCTTGTTCCACACTGTCCAAACTGACTGGATCCTAAAGTATATATCACTTCTTGAGTTGGCGCCTTTATGGAATCACGTGACGTCGCCCTACCTTGTCGTGAAAAACTACCCAATCAGTACCTTGCGTACCCTGATTAATTTGCATACTAACTCTGCACCATATCATTAACCCAAATCGACATTGTTAGCTGGAGTTCACGGCCAAGTTCATGATCCTGAGTTCAGGTACTCTTCCCGCTGCCATAAATTTGGAGTATGGCGTTCCTTTCCGACAGCTCGTGTCACTTCTGACCCGGCTTGTACTCATAAATTCTGCTGCCTCCAAAGTTCACCGTTGTCCTCCTGACAGCTTGAACCCAAATTGTAGATTACATCCGGCACTCCTCTCCCTGAGAAACTGCTAGTTAACAATAGAAGGTGACCTTGCGGCTAGTCAGCAATGCACTCCCGCTCAACCTTCTGAATATTTTTAAAACACTCCTGGTCCTTGAACTTTCTGTTTCAAAAATATTCCAGTTCACATTTCCCCGGTAAGCCTGGGCGATTTGCGAAAGTCATTTCCCATACTGTCTCATATATATATATATATATATATATATATATATATATATATATATATATATATATATATATATATATATATATATATATATAATTTCAAGCAAAAGAAGCTTCGAGGGACAAGCAGAAAACACCCTGGAGAATATGAAACACATCATCGTCACCAACATGATCCAGGTTCTTTGTAAAACATCGTTCTCACCACGGTTCGCCAGCAGATTCTCGATCGTTTGCCAGTTCTCCTGCCTCAGGCTTGTTCATGCTCAAGGTGTCTTCATTGCTGTGTGTCCATCTTTGTGTTGGTCGACCCCTGACTTTTCTGCCAGGAACCAAGCCTTACCTCAGTGTCTTTTCAAACCACTGTGCGGTTTAATATGGCCAGCGTATTTCATTTTGAGAGACGTGATGCTTTCCTCTTGCTTCTCATATTGTAGTTTCAGTAATTATCTTCTTTTTAGTCGACGTATTCTAAGAATGTTTCTGTAACATCAAAGCGTAAAAGTCTCAAATTTTTTTCATAAGTGATTGTGAAGTGGTCTATGACTCATATCAATTTATTTATTTAATTTTCTCCGGGATTTGAGATTAAAATATAGAGCACAATAAACTACTGGCAACGCTATTGTATTGCGGTACGAACTTAAGGCCTTGTCCACGTCTATTGGAATCACTAGACTCGAGTTTCGCTCACGTTTGAGCGCATCAGTAGTTCATATCCTTGACTGGACCCGGGATCAAACCCGGGATCACCCTGGGACGTGTGACGCGGATGTGTAACCACTAAACCACGCGGCACACACTAGGCGCGACCAAATTATCACACTAGAATTTCTAATAAATCTTTTGCGTGGGAAAGATGCATGTTCTCAGCATATTACTTTTATATAATTTGCTGGTGCTGCGCTATAGGATCACAATACTGTTTAACCTCTGCCTTTCTATGGCCAGTCTACTTATGGCTTTTTTAAAATTGAAAAGTCCCTATTATTGTTGATTATAATTTTCAATTGGACCCCCTCTCCCCTCCCTCCCCCACCAACAGTGTATCTCTATATAGTAGACAACTCTTCTAATCCTTTATCACTACTTAAGAGGATGACACCGTGTCATCTGCATATCTGAGTACTGGAACTGGATTGTCTCCAATAATGAACGGATCCCTATTGTGGCCTGTGTCACAATCCCCTGCTACAGGCAGTCATCGGCTATTGTCTAAGGTCCCTATATTTTCCGATATCACTAAGTAGTGCAGGATGGATCAGCCACAGGTACCACAACACAGATCATTACTTTAATCAACAGCTATGAGTCATTCGCGAACACCGGTTTGCAGACATGTAATTATAATTTGAAACGAACTCGATGATACAGTACTCCTCCGGAAAATTCAACAATGACATACATTTATCATGTACACTCCTGTGAAGTACAAAACTGCCTTCCACCGGCCTTTATAACACAGCGATAAATGAGCTATAACGCCGAACTCTCCGTTCGACCAAGAATAGTCCTGGCTAAGTTTCCCTAACTTAGCCCCAGAACTGAATGCCTCGCTAAGTTTCCCTAATTTAGCCCAGAACTCAACTCCCCGAATTTGCCCAAACTTTTGTCTTTGTTTAGCCTTCTCGGGACCACACAAATCTATTTCATCCTTGATCCCAATTCCCAGTTCTCATCACAATACCTTTCTTGGTTTTCCCTATGTTTTATCCCCGCCTGTAGTACGTTCCTATCTGTCCATGGTGACCCAAGCTGACATCTACGTGCTATAACAATCCACTGTGTTTGGGGCTCTCCCATTGTCTCGGGATTTCTTAATCAACCTCTCTGGCCCCAACTCTCGTCTCACACCTGTGACCTCGTCTTGT
Source organism: Cepaea nemoralis (assembly GCA_014155875.1). Classification (NCBI taxonomy): domain Eukaryota; kingdom Metazoa; phylum Mollusca; class Gastropoda; order Stylommatophora; family Helicidae; genus Cepaea; species Cepaea nemoralis. The sequence goes on from JACEFZ010006805.1 coordinate 719,969, forward strand.
TCTGTACATATTTTTAACCCTTACACCAGCCCTATCTTGGCGTTTATCACCCACGTTACAACATGTATCATCATTTTTGACGTTTTTCATATAGTCAGGGTGGTCTTATGTCCATATTCTGCTGTGATAAGCGTTTAAATAGGTTTTTCTTGTTCCGCAAGCTGTGCCTGAATGTTTTGTCCTGGGAAACCACACATCTTTGCAAGTCTATCTGTGTCTACGTTGCACTGTTGCAGTGGGCTGCTAGTCATTGAATCACGCACATGTGGATACCGGTGGTCGTGTTCCAGGGAGAGAATCACACCGTTTAGCCCTCTTTCTCTAGTTGTTGTGAAGCTAGGTTATTAACGAGAGAGCATTAGTAACAATCATTGTTTTTCTCTTCTCGTTTTCATCTGTTCTAAATAAGGGCTCTGATCTTCGCTTCAAAGCATCTGCTACAGCACTGAAGATATAAAAAAATTGTCCCGTGGCAATTGATGCAGATGGATGCCATTATTTAATGTGATATGGACGTCAGCCACACCAGTTCAGTCGCAATAATGGTCGAGCCATCTGTGTAGACATGTGTCCAATATATTTCATACTTCAGTAACTGCTTGATTTATATATCTACTTAATATGCTCTGGTTGTATTTGCCATGGTGTCTTAGTTGTTAATACCTGATAGAAAGGATTGGGCGTAGGTGAATATATGCTTTTCTATAGAGAGATCATTGTGTTGGTTGTATATGTTTATCGGAATTAAAATCTCTATTTGAGAATACACTTTTTTTAAGTTTTTTTACGTTGATTTCTAAGATAAAGTGTGCACCTATTAGTCTGCCTACTCAAGATTTATTCTGTGGTGAGCTGAATAGACTGGTTCGTTTGTATAAATTCGTTGACACAATCTCAATGACATATGTCATAAACTTAAATGAGATTTGTTTAGCTAAGAAATTGTGACAGATAGCTAAACTAAAAGCTTACTCTGTCATTGTGACACGTCAAAAATACAGTAATGTTAACAACAACGTATTTAAAGGTAAATCAATAAGTTGACACGACAAACTCCACTCAATGTGTTCATCGTGTTTAGTAATGTACATAGCTCTTCGAAATTTATGAAGCACCATGTAATTCATAGCAAAAACAAAAATAAAACTACTATGGAGAAAGAAATATATGTTAAAGAGGGAAAATTGGAGGTCGTGGACAATTTTGAATATCTTGGGTCATTGATTACCAACAACGGTGACACAATGAAAGAAATTAAACGACGACTGTCAATTGCTCTTCAAAGACTAAAACAACTGAATAAATTATGGAGTGGGACAGACAGAACTAAAAAAATTTGATTTTTAAGAGCATGCATCTTTCCCATTGCAACATACGCCTGTGAGACCTGGACATTACTAAACAAGCTGAACAACGCATAAATGCATTTGAATATAAATGTTATAGACGAGTTCTAAGAATATCTTGGGTAAAGAAAAGAACAAATGCATCCATACTTCAAGAGCTGAATATTGAAGAAGGTTGGCTATTAAATACGATAAAGCCAAGAAAATTGAAATATTTTGGTCACTTGAAACGTCACGAAAGTTTGGAGAGAACAATAATGGAGGGGTATATGCCTGGGAAGAGAGGAAGAGGAAGGCCAAAGAGAAGATGGGTGCAGAATGCAGCGGATGATCTCCGGATGGGTGTATCGGACGCGGGACATCTTGCTTATGATCGAGAGGTTTTCTGGAAGGTTATTAAGGGAGCGAGGTTCTGCAAAGGACATGCTACTGAATGAATGTCCCTCATGCATGTGTTACAAAGCGATACGATGCGCATTTGAGTGTGTGTGTGTGTGTGTGTGTGTGTATTTGTGTTTGTGAACGTGCGTGTGTGTGTGAAGATGTTTATGTGTGTGTGTGTGTGTGTGTGTGTGTGTGTGTGTGTGTGCGCGCGCGCGCGTCTGCGTTCCCACATTTAAACCTCACACCCAAAATCTGACATCTGCAATTTGGCCTTTCACAGGCAACATAAATATTTAAACTTCCATCTCCCATGCGGGTGGAAATATTTTCTGCCTGGAAAGATTCTTATGAAATATAATATGTGATGACTGTAGGCAGGCCCTCACCACGGCAGACATTGCGGATACCAGTCAGTGTACAGGCTTCAGGGTTTTAGTTCAGCATCCCACAGTCTCCCCAAACCTGAGTGAGCGAATGTTGTAATGCATAGCACAATCTGTAACAAGCAGTGTAGGTCAAACTATAACACAGCATACACTACGTCGTATAGCACAATATGTAACAAGCAGTGTAGGGCAAACTGAAACACAGCATACACCACGTCGTATGGCACAAACTATAACCCAGCATACACCACGTCGTATAGCACAATCTATAACAAGCAGTGTAGGGCAAACTGTAACACAGCATACACCATGTCGTATAGCACAAACTGTAACACAGCATACACCACGTCGTATAGCACAAACTGTAACACAGCATACACCACGTCGTATAGCACAAACTGTAACACAGCATACACCACATCGTATAGCACAAACTATAACACAGTATACACCACGTCGTATAGCACAAACTGTAACACAGCATACACCACATCGTATAGCACAAACTATAACACAGTATACACCACGTCGTATAGCACAAACTGTAACACAGCATACACCACGTCGTATAGCACAAAGTGTAACACAGTATACACCACGTCGTATAGCACAAACTGTAACACAGTATACACCACGTCGTATAGCACAAACTGTAACACAGCATACACCACGTCGTATAGCACAAACTATAACACAGTATACACCACGTCGTTTAGCACAAATTATAACACAGTATACACCACGTCGTATAGCACAAACTGTAACACAGTATACACCACGTCGTATAGCACAAACTGTAACACAGCATACACCACGTCGTATAGCACAAAGTTTAACACAGTATACACCACGTCGTATAGCACAAACTATAACACAGTATACACCACGTCGTAAAGCACAAACTGTAACACATTATACACCACGTCGTATAGCACAAACTGTAACACAGCATACACCACATCGTATAGCACAAACTATAACACAGTATACACCACGTCGTATAGCACAAACTATAACACAGCATACACCACGTCGTATAGCACAAACTATAACACAGCATACACCACGTCGTATAGCACAAACTGTAACACAGCATACACCACGTCGTATAGCACACACTGTAACACAGCATACACCACGTCGTATAGCACACACTGTAACACAGCATACACCACGTCGTAAAGCTCAAACTATAACACAGCATACACCACGTCATAGAGCACAAACTGTAACACAGCATACACCACGTCGTATAGCACAAACTGTAACACAGCATACACCACGTCGTAGAGCACAAACTGTAACACACAATGTAACACGAACCATAAAACAAGATATAACATATCATATATTACAAACTATAACACAAATTACAGCATACATTATAAAATAAATTCTAACACAAACTATAACATTAACTTTATCACACATAAAACAAACTATACCACAAACTGTAACCCGATCAATGACACGAACTGTAGCACGACATATAACCAAAACTATAACACACAAAAACACAAATTTATCGTTGTGGCATCTGTACCATTGCCGGTGTCAGACGTGTAAATCTTTATGCGCTGATGTGTCAAGGCCGCTTACCTAGGCAGTCGCCATGTAATTTACAGTCCAGATGTGTATCATTTCCAGTAGAGTGATGCCCCTGGCTTACGAAGGAATACAAAACACGCCCCACTGTCTGTGAGAAGGCATTCCCACACTTTACACACGAGGTCCACTGGAAAGTCGCCAACAGTTTGAGCAGAGCACACACTAGACAACATACAATTTGAAAACTATAATTACCGACCGGGATTCGAACCTGTCGCCTCCAAATGGCGGGAGCGCCTAGCTGCAGGAACCAGTGTACTTGGACGCATGACCAACTAGACACTCCACACTAGACACTTTTTGGTCATACGTCGAAGTACACTTGTTCCTGCAGCGAGGCGCTGCTACCATTTGTAGGTGACAGGTTCGAATCCCGGTCGGTAACTATAGCTTTCAAATTTTATGTTGTCTAGTGCGTGCTCTGCTCAAACTGTTGGCGACAACTTCCTTTTTCTCCTTCTGTGAGCTCCAAACAATACTATGTGTATTTATTTATATAACTGTCTCAGCGGCCTCAACTGGTTCCCCAGTTGATTTTTCTGTGTAAAAACAGTTTGAGCAGTAAAGTTTAAGTAATGTAAATCCCCCCTCTAGCACACCTTGGGGCGTAAGGTAAAAAAGGTAGAAAGTAAAGAACCCTTCACACGCCCCAATGCGTCCTGGGTATGGCGTGATACCCCATATTTGTATTGAAAAATCGAAACTCGAAATGTGGGGTGGCCAACCTCACACTGGCCCGCCTTTACTTCCCGGACATTTCATGATATAATTTCAGACTGGGTCGGTCACCTGGTCCGGGTATATGTTGAACATTTCAGACTGGGTCGGTCACCTAGTCCGGGTATATGTTGAACATTTCAGACTGGGTCGGTCACCTGGTCCGGGTAAATGTTGAACATTTCAGACTGGGTCGGTCACCTGGTCCGGGTATATGTTGAACATTTCAGACTGGGTCGGTCACCTAGTCCGGGTATATGTTGAACATTTCAGACTGGGTCGGTCACCTAGTCCGGGTAAATGTTGAACATTTCAGACTGGGTCGGTCACCTAGTCCGGGTATATGTTGAACATTTCAGACTGGGTCGGTCACCTAGTCCGGGTAAATGTTGAACATTTCAGACTGGGTCGGTCACCTAGTCCGGGTAAATGTTGAACATTTCAGACTGGGTCGGTCACCTAGTCCGGGTAAATGTTGAACATTTCAGACTGGGTCGGTCACCTAGTCAGAGTATATGTTGAACATTTCAGACTGGGTCGGTCACCTAGTCAGAGTATATGTTGAACATTTCAGACTGGGTCGGTCACCTAGTCCGGGTATATGTTGAACATTTCAGACTGGGTCGGTCACCTAGTCCGGGTAAATGTTGAACATTCGACTGGATGGAGATTAGAACCGCGTCACAACATGCAAGCGTTCTAGTCACTGAGCAGCCGCGGCTAAAATTATAATTATTGATCTCATCTCATCTGATCATGTTCCTCTTGTACCTTGCGGTGTCGATGTGAAGTATAAACAGCGGGAGAGTGCCCGCTTATGAGCTTCATGTATCGATATTACCATGGACTCTGTTATTCCCTGCGTCCATCGTTTACGTGGTCGGCCTCTTCCTCTACTTCCCTCTGGTCTGTACATCATTGCTTGTTGTGGTATACTGTTAGTTGGTAACCTATTTGCATGGCCAAACCATTTGACATGCTGCCTTCTAATAAAATCTAGTGAAGCTATAACCCCCACTTTAGTCCTGATTTCTTCATTTCTGATCTTATCTCTTCTTGATACATTGAGTATTCTTCTCAGGAATCTCATTTCTGTTGTGATTTTTCGTTTCTCTTTTTCTGTCAATGTCCAGGTTTGGCATTGGTAACATAGAGTTGGTAGGAAGATTGCGTTGTAAAGTGCTTTCTTAGTAGTTATTGATGCATGTTTGTTCTTTAGTATTGGTGCCATTTGTCCAATGAGTTGGTTTGCCTTATTGCATCTATTTTCGATCTCGTCTTCTGATTTGCCATTTGATGATATTATACTTCCTAGGTACTTGAAACTCTTTATTTGTTTCAAGGGATGTTCGTTTAGGTGAATCGTTGTTGCTTTTTCTTCTTTAGTTATAGTCAATACCTCTGTTTTACTTGTGCTAATTTTCATGTTATGTTCCCTGCACATTTCGTTTAGACTATTCATGTGGTCTTGTAATTCAGCTTCTGATTTTGCTATTAGTGCTTGGTCGTCCGCAAACAGGAGTTCTCTAATGGTTAGATTTGCAGATGGTTCTTCTTCTGTGTTCTCGTCATGCGGTGTTCTTGCGGTCTCTGGTTGGTTTCTTTACATATGTTGATAATAATTGAAAATGAGTCAAAATAAAAGCGGATAGCTTTCATACCTAATATCGAGGCTGTTCTGGTGTAGGAAACAATCACACTAATAATATACAGATTGTTACTAGTAAATTGAGACTTCCGTAATGAGATGTGTGCATGGGGTCATAGGATTAGAGTAGTACGTCAGCATACACTTACATATCAACTGTCACCCTTACTGAAACATCCAAACATACCCATGTCCGCAAAACGACAGATAATAAACACCATATTCACACCAACCCTATGCTACCAATCTCAAACCTGGACTTTATCCAAATTACACCTTCGCAAAATCAACACCTGTGAAATGAGATGCTTGAGGAGAGCTGCCAACTTAACAATCCGAGACCGAGTAAGAAATGCTACTATCAGACAGACTGTGGGATCAACACCTTGTGCCACATTTATTGAAAGACAGAAGATCAAGTGGTTTGGCCATATCGTTAGAATGCAACATCAGCAACTACCATCACTGGCCTTACATCAAAGATCATCTGCGACGAGACCACGAGGACGTCCAAGAAGAAAATTTATTGACGACATCAGAGACATTGTACAACCACACGGAATGACACTATCCAGTGCCGCCCACCGGGCGCTGAAACGCAAATTATTCCTCCCCACGACGCTTGACGGCAGAAGTGGAAGATGATGATGATGATGATGATGATGTCAGCATACCAAAAGAGAGACATCATGAAGGAAACTACCTCTCTTACAGTAAAACACAAATCACAACAACTGTCCTTACTATCCACAAACCATACACGGGCCAACAGAAGTGATTGAAGTGGGTCTTTGACTAACAAGATATAGAGTAAACTACACACATGCACACACACACAGATACACAAAGGTAATGCTCATTGCAGATGTGGTAGCAGAAGTTTGAAACGGTTGGATTTCAAATGCACTATTGAGACGTATTTTTGTGTGAGATGATCACCTAAATATTCGTTCCTAAAAGAAATATCATGTCAACAGGGCAACCTCGTCATCTTATACAGACCCCGAAACGTGAAGGGGAAACAGCAAAATAATTATTCGGCCACATGGCATAAGCCGGTCAAGTAAACAAACCTGGTCTAGGAGTCTGGTCAATGTCTTAGAAGGCGAACTATGGATGCTTTCGTGTATCGACATGGCACATGGTGATGATGATACAGACCTGAGACACATTTCACGTGAGAAAAAGATACACTCTAAGGGCCCCAAAATCTATGAGTGACTCCTCTAGACATACATACACAACTGTCCTACACAGAGAGGTAATGGGATGGATATGGGAAGGAAATACTATTAAATATAGCGGATAGCCCTACTGTATCAATCAATCAATCAGTCAGGTGCCGTCTCCGCAATGAAGGTTGGCTGCAATGGATCTCCAACACTGTCTGTTCTTGTCTTGACTGTACATTCTGTCAGGCTGATGTTCGTCCATCTCTTGATGTTATCCTCCCACTTGTATCGTTGTCTACCTCTTGCTCGCTTGCCCTCAACCTTGCCTTCCAGTATGATTTTTATAAGAGTATCGTGAGTAACGTGGCCAAAATATTTCACTTGTCTCCTCTTTATTTCTTTCATCAACTCTCTCTTCATTCCCAGTATTTCTAGGACCTCTGCATTTGATTGTTTTTGTTTCCATGAAATATTACCTATTCGTTAGTATATCCACATCTCCAGGGCTTCTATGCGACTTTCTAGTTGCTTGTTCAATTTCCAGGCTTCCGCGCCATACAGAAGCGTTGAATATACGCAGCATTTCATAATTCTAATTTTTAATGCGTTATTAATCTCTCTAGATGTTAATACTGATTTCATGCCGTTGAAAGCATTTTTGGCCATTCCTATTCTCTTTTTGATTTCCATTTCACTTCTGCCATCATCTGTTATTATATGTCCAAGATAAGAGAAACTTGTTACTTGTTCTAGTATCTGCCCGTTTACTGTGATGTTCATTGATGACCTTTCCTTTTCACTGCTAATTATCATAGTTTTTGTTTTTTGGATGTTAATATCTAAGCCACATTCTGCACTGTGCCTGTTTGCTTCTTCCACTAGGTCTTGCAACTCTTGTTCACTTTCTGCTAGTAACACGGTATCGTCAGCATATCTAAGATTGTTTATGATTCTTCCATTGATGCTGAGTCCAGGCATTTCAACTTGTTTAAAAATTCTTTCTGTGTATAGGTTGAAGAGGCTTGGGGACAGTACACATCCCTGCCGTACTCCTCTTTTTATCTCTATATTTGACGAATAGTTATTACCGCATCTAATAGACGCCACTTGTTCCCAGTACAAGTTACTAATAAGTCTGATGTCCTTTCCGTCTACTCCTATATCTTGAAGGCACGTAATTAGTCGTTCATGTTGTACTCTATCAAAAGCTTTCTTGTAGTCTATAAAACAAACATATATACTTTTTTGAACTTCTATATATTTTTCAATTAACATCCTCAAACAGATAATTGCTTCTCTGGTGCCGCTGTTTTTGCGGAACCCAAATTGTTCTTCAGCTACTTCCTCATCTATTTTATGTTGCTCATTAAGCTAATAGTTCTGTAATCCTCACACTCAACAGCTCTTGGCTTCTTCGGTAGTGTGATGAAAATGGATGTTTTCAAGTCCTTGGGGATGTACCCAGTATTATATATATCATTACATAATTCTGTGATAGTTTCAATGCCAAAGCTGGATAAGGATTTTATCATCTCTGTTGTTATCTTGTCAGGACCTGCAGCCTTTCCTTCTTTCATCTTTTTAATAGCCTTTTCTACTTCAGCCGTTAATATTTTTGGTCCATCTTGAGTATTATACAATGTTGGTCTATTGACCCTGTTGTCCCAGAATAAATCTTCTGTGTACTCTGTCCATCTTTTTATTATGTCAGTGTTATTAATTATAATTTCTCAATTTTTTCCTCTGATACAACCGTTTCCTGTTATATTACTTTTCTTGTTTGTAAATCTTTTTATATTTTCATGTAATTCTTTCGAGTTGTGTTTTATTTCCAGATCCTCATTTCTTTGCAATGTTTCTGCAGCCACTCTTCTTTGGCAACTCTGCACCTGTGACGTATTTCTCTATCTATTACTATATACTCTGGTGTGTTCTTTGCTTTCTTTCTTTGAGACATTTTACTCAATATTTCATCGGTTATCCATAATTGTTTTTCTTCATTAATTTTCACTGGCAAGGTGGTATTTGCAGTCTGAATACTGGTTTTTATACTTTCCCATTTTGTATTAATTTTATCCTCGGGATTTTCACGTCGATATTGTTCCATACTTTCAATGATTAGCCCATCATATCTATTTTTGACTTCAACTAGGTCATAGTTGTCTTATTTCTGGTTGTTTCAATGCCGATATATCTACTTGAGGTGTTATAACAGAGTTATAGGAGTTGGGAGGCATTAAGGTGCGCAACGTAAAGGTTTTGTTATGGAGCAGTGCACGGGTAAGCACCATAGTAGGAGGTAGCTATGGGGGGTTGTGGTGTGACGACAGAGTGGTCAGAAGTTAGTAACAGCAGTAGTTAACCATCGGACCGGTCGCATGTTTGGGATACATCTGGAATGTTAGCGGGACTCTGTGTTTTTATAAATCTCAATTGTTGTCAGCCAACTTGAGTATACTGCTATGCCTTCGTTTGATATGAGAACCCAATAAAAATGGAAACCGAAGGATATGGAGTTGAATTGTCTGTAATTCAAGGTTGACGACTTTGCCTCGACTTTGCCTCCCCTACACTGTTATAGTGTCTTCGATTTCCTTATTCCTTGGTTTTTAAGTTTTATTTGTAATTTTAATACTACAGGATTATGGTCAGAGTTGATATCAGCACCAGGGTATGTTTTGGCATTTTTAACATTGTTTTTAAATCTATTTCTAATCATAATGTAGTTAATTTGGTTTCTTGTTCTATCTCCAGGGCTTTTCCATGTATACAGTTTCCTAGGGTTATGTTGAAAGAATGTGTTGCAAACAATAAGATTGTTTTATTCACAGAACTGTATCAGCCGGTCTCCTCTGTCGTTTCTCTTTCCCATACCGTATTTCCCTACTATCTGCTTATATTTATTCTTTCCGACTTTTGCGTTCATGTCTCCCATGACAATTAGGACCTCTGATGATTTTACAACTTTCAGTGTTTGTTGTAGGTCTTCATAGTATTCTTCTAGCTGTTCATCACTATAATCAGTTGTCGGAGCATATGTCTGAAGAATTACTATGTTGAATGGTCTTGCCTTAATTTTGAGAAGTATCATCCTATCTTTATGAGTCCAGAATCCACTAATATTTTTCTCTAAATCTCGTTTTACTAAAATTCCTACTCCTCTCTCGTGATGATCTCCTCCTGAATTAATGAATACGTAATCTTCTCTCCTTATATAACTTGTATCTGTCCATCTTGTTTCAGATACGCCTAAGATATCCAAATTCATGTTTTTTGCCTCTGCAATAAGGTTATCAAACTTCCCTGCTTGATATAAGGTGCGTACGTTCCACGTACCAATTCTCAGACTTCTCCTTCTACTTTTCAGGTAGGTATTGTCAGAATGCACCCTTTCAAAAGAATTTGGGATGCAGTCGTCATTATGCACTTCCTTATTCACTATAGGAGTTGTCTCTTCCCTGTGAATATTTACAACAGGCTCATCTCCAGGGGGCCAAGAATTACCTGTATCGCTTTTTTCTTGTTGTTGAATTACCATTGCTGTCTTTGGGATATTACATGGTGAGGTCCCAATCTCTTCCACGATGGCCAGCCATGTTCACTATCGTGTCCTGAACACGCCTCATGTGTGCCACACACTCTGCTGTTTCGCTTTCGAAGCCGTTGATCTATTTAGATTCATCCGCCTTCTCCACCGTCCCAGTCTTTGTGTACTAGGGATGGACATTCCCTTAGTAGGATATTACCCCTACTTCACTCATGTAGTTTAGCCAGTCAGCCAAGACTGTTGCCCGTGGTGTGGCCACCGCCGTACACAAGCGGTATTCGTGGAGCCATACATGAGCTAGGTAAAGAGATGGGAACCAAATAGGATTCTGGTCTATCCCTTGGGATATGGCTGCCACTCACCGTGAAGTGAGTGTATATAGGAGGACAATGGGAGAAAACTAAACAAGATTTATAAACGAACACGGTTACATATAAGAGCAAACCCCACTAGATGTACAAGTTGTGCCTTCACTAGAAATATGGAGGTAATCGCCACTAAAGTTGGTGAGAAGGGAGGACAGGGAAACTCGTCTAGGTGTAGACAGAAATCTGTAGTGAATTTGGGGCGGCAACTGCCCTCACTGCAGTTAGAGCGAGATCTACACAGGGTGTACAGACTTGGTGATTAATGGTTGGTGAGAATCGTCATCATCGCACTCTGGACACGTCCATAGGTTAGCCCATCTTCTTGACATCCCCACCTGTATATGACTACTGATGGAACCAGCTATAGAATTAAAAACTACGACAAACAATCATCATCATCATCAAGTGCCGTGCCGGCTGGCGTAGGCGTTCATGGCTCTCCACAGATCTCGGTCATTGGTTTTCTGGATCAACAATGCTGCTGATATTCCTCCATGCCACCGTCTCAATCCATCCAGCATCATTTCTCTTGGTCTGCCTCTGCCTCTCTTCCCCTCGATCTTTCCAGTTGTTACGATGTTCTCCAATGCCTCTCTTCTCATCACGTGATCGAAGAAAGATGTTTGTCTCTGTCTTATTGTTGTATATAATGTTCTAGTTTCATTAGCCTGTTTCAGGCAGTCGTCGTTAGTTACTCTGGCAGTCCAAGGAATTCGCAACATTCGTCTCAGGAACCACATCTCTGTTGCTTCTAATTTCTTCTTAATTTGTTCATTTACATTCCAAGATTCACTGCCATACAGCAAAACTGGTTCTGCATAGCATTTCAGCACTCTCTTTCTTACATTCAGTGATAGTGACTTATTGCATAAGATACTCTTCATTTTCTGAAATGCGGCTTTTGCCTGCCATATTCTGCTCCTAATCTCTGTTTACATCTTCCATCTGATGTTAAAATGCCCCTAGGTATCTAAAATTATCCCTTGGTTAAGGATTTTTCCTTCTATTACTATGTCACATTTTGGTGTCACCATTTTCTTATATATTACCATTGTTACTGTTTTCTTGATATTCAAGGAGAGTCCTTTCCTTGCACTCTCTGTTACTACAACGTCTAATAATTGTTGTAGGTCTGTTGAATTATCCGCCACCAATACTGTGTTATCTGCATAGCGTATATTATTTATATTATAACCTCCAACTAGTATTCCTGGCATCTCTTTGATCTCTCTCATTATTACTTAGCTATACAGGGAGAAAAGATCTGGTGACAAGACACACCCTTGTCGTACTCCTAGCTTTATCTGTTCATAACTACCGTCTTTATTTCCCATTTTAATTGCTGCTACTTGGTTCCAGTAAACATTCTTTATTATTCTTAAATCTTTTCCATCAATGTTGATATCTTCCAACATTTTAATCAGTTCATCATGTTTTACTTTATCAAATGCCTTAGTATAATCTATGATGCACAAATATATGTCTCTCTGTTTCTCTATTGATCTTTCTATTAGTGTTCGTAATGTATAAATTGCATTGTTTGTGCCCTTTCCTTCCACAAATCCATACTGTTCTTCACTAATTTCCATTTTTATTTTCTTTTTGGTTCTTCTCATTATGATTCTGAGTAGAAGCTTAGTGATATGGTTTATGAGGTTAATTGTACGAAAATCTCCACAATCAATTGCTCCTGATCTTTTCGGTAAAGCTATAAATACAGATTTCAGCATATCACTGGGTAAATATCCACTGCTGTAAATATCATTCAACATTTTGGTTAAATGACAAACAAACGAGTAAATATCTCCACTAGTTATTAGAGGGAAAGAGGGTGGGGATTTCTTCACTAGATATATGAGTGGAGGTCTCCACTAAACATAGGGGCACTCGTCCACCTCGAGCTAACACGAAGACATATCATATTTGAGAGGCGGATCATTAAAAAAAGGAACTGTCTTTCCATATCGATTGCGGTCCCCAATGCACGCGTGCAATAGCTGACCTAGCCAATTCACCTGTCCACGAGCAATGCAAAGGTATTTGAGTCATGCCTGAAAATGGCAAAACGAGCAAACCCGTGATCTCTCACGCTGGTCTCCAGGCGCACTGGCTTCACAGAGAGAAATGCCAACGAAATCAATACAGCAACAGCGCTGGCAGTCAAGCTTGGCCTCACTTCCAATCGTAATTACTTGCGTTCGTATCTTGAGAGTGCATCCAAGTGACAGACTGGCAGAAAATCCCCGGTGTGTAGTATATACGGCTACATTGACGCAGTTGTCATGCTACTGGCACTGCGAACTGTTCAGTTTCTAGAGGTGATGATAGATGAGTCAGCTGACTCTACATTTACCTTGGCACCATTTAACAGTAATAGCTGTAATGTAAATGTTTCCATGTAATTAGCAGAAAGCTGCGGCTGTGACACATTCTAAAGTTGTGAAATTGTTGCGGCGTCCATAATTATTATCAATAATGCACAGAGAATACTCCCTGCTGTATTCGTTTGTTTATTTAACAAATTAGATTACATTCTGTTTAACCTTTCTGAGCTATAATTGGCATGATTACAGCGTGCATGTTTATTTAATTTACCGGAGTCACGCTGCTTGGCGTATGGTTTAGAGCAGAATAGAGAGAAACTGTACAGATATCACCTACTATAGTGCGCTGAATATACACAGTGTATAGACCAGTACTATGATTATCCAGACACTAAATAGAAGACTTCAGACAGACTTATAGTGTGTCAGTCTTCCTCAGACGATTTGAATGTGAGAACATTGATAAAGGGATTATTGCCCCTGACTCAAATCAATGCTTCGAAAAATTAAAGCAGAGTGGCCAAGGCATGGGCGATTATCACTTGTAGTACCACTTGTATGGATCCACTGATTCAGCTATACATGGATGAGAGGCGATGAGATGCTGATATAGTGGTCTGAAAAGTAACTATCAAGGGAGAGGTATAGATGGCCTGAAGGAAAACTCACAAACAACTGTTTGGAGCATGATACCACAGCTGTTGATGACCCTTCTCGACCACGACTGTTGAAGTGAGACATAGAATATGGAACTGATCGCAGTGACCGCAGGCGAGGACAACGCCAACCCGGAGCTAATCAGCGCGTCATCATCATCATCTTCCATTTCTGACGTCAAGCGACGTGGGGAGGAATAGTTGACTTGCCAGAGCCCAATGGGTGACGCTGGATAGTGTCATTCCGAGGGATTGTACCATGTCTTTGATATCGCCATGCCATTTTCTTCTCGGGCATCCTCTTGCTCATATATCAGATCTTCTTTGATGTAGGGCCAGTGCTGGTAACTGATGGTGTTGCATAGCGAGATGGCCGAAAAATTAGATCTTCTGCCTTTCAATATATGTGGCACAAAATATTTATCCCACCGTCTGCCTGTTAACACCATTTCTTACTCGGTCTCGGATAATTAAGTTGGCACCTCTTCTCAAACGTCTTACAGGTATTGATTTTGCGTAAGTTTGATTTGATAATGTCGAAGTTTGACATTGGTAGCACAATGTTGGTATGGATATGCTGTTTATTATCTGTCGTCTTGCGGACATATGTAAATTTGGATGTTTCAATATGGCTGACAGTTGATACATAAGCTGACATCTGATCTCGATTTCTCTTGCTAAACTGCCATCCTCTGTGTTCATACTTCCTAGATATTTACATTCTTTAACTTGTTTCAGAGTGCACTATTTATCAGGACGTAACAGAGACAATCAGCATCCATACTCTTCAACTCCCGCTGAAGGAAACTAGGATCTCATGGGCTTGTACTGAATGCACTACGAGACTCGGCAGCGTTTTGGTTAAACGCTTGCATGCAGGCCCAGTGGTCATGGGTTCGAATCCCTTTCAGGGCGGATTAATAAAAATGACTACGATGCCAGGCCGACCAAATATAAAATGAGTACCAAAAACATTTCTTGGCTGTAAAAACGGCCTGCATGTAATTGACCACATCACCTATCTAATGCTAAAATATCTGTAAAACTGAGGAATTAGCACCACATACCTAATACGCCCAATGACGTGAATGAGAGTTCTCTACTCTACGCTTTGTTCACTCCGACTTAAAACTTTCTCAAGTTGTTTTGATGTTTCTGATGATTTTCTCTCTGTAAATGTGACAAGATCAGATAATAAAACACGTCATTTAATTAGTCTGGATTCAAAAAGTTAGCCTTTATATCTGCTCCCAGTCTATATTCATTATTATTCTGAGATGTTTATAATCTATGTTGAGTTCATGCCAATTGCAAACAATGTCGTGATGTTTCACTTTATCGAAAGATTTAGAAAAGTTTATACAACCTAACGTCGTTGTCTGCATCTATTTACACCTGTCTATGTGCGTCCGTGCAATTACAATCACATTCCTTAATATTTATTCAGCGAAAGATTTGGTGCATCGGTTATGGCGTTACGCTGACAGGGGCATGAGCGCAGACGGACGTGGTTTCTATTCCATCTTTCGACATTCGCTGCGGGAGTAAAAGCCTATAAGATGTAATGATCCTAACACTTCACTTACCGACAACAGGTTCCTTTAACGAACTTTCTGATTGCTTTTTCCCCTCTCTATATATTCGTAGCTTCAACAAACCCAAACTGAGTTATAATGCGAGCGAGTATTTTACTGAAGTGACCCATCAAACTGATGCTTGTATGTGATGTGCATTCCTATGTTCCGGTCGTTTTGGGTCTTACGATGACAACCCATCTGCAGATGTCTGAGGGGGTCTCCCCGGGGTCTAATCTTATTCATGACCTCTGTTATTTCCTCTATGCCACGTTCTTCTTGTGCATCATATACTTTTTCCAGGAATATTGCCTGCTTCTGGAGCTATACTGTGTTTTATTATTATGCTGCATCTCATTCTTCATTATACGAACAATATAAAATGACACAAAGTAGTGCAGCTGTACATAACAGAATTACGGTACATACAGACGTTGCGGCGATTAGCCTTATCAGCAAACAAACACATTCACAAAATACAACATATAGTCAAGGAGATCTCCAGTGACTACATCAAAACGTGACGACAGGACGAGAAGAATAAAAAGATGAAGAAATGAAAGCAATGAAGAGAAAATGAAACGATGGAAGATAAGAAGTGAATCTAAATAACAATAGAAAAGATAGCTGGTAACGGCTAAGATTAAGTGAATAAATCGAGCACCCAGATAGTAACATATAACGATTAACAGAAGAAGATAGTACACTTAGTTGCAGTTGTAAACATAGTAAAAATATGAATAAAATTGGGTGGAACTGCGGCAAAGCTGTGAAAATTTAAACAATGTAAAATGACACAAAGTAGTGCAGCTTTATATAACAGAATTACGACACATACAGGACGTTGCGGCGATTAGCCTTCATCAGCAAACAAACACATTCATAAAACACAATATATAGTCAAGGAGATCTCCTGTGACTACATCACCCAATTTTATTAATTATATTTTATTACTAACCCGGTGGTTAGCTTACTTGCCTAGGGAGCCGTGCTAACCTGGTGGTTAGCTTACTTGCCTAGGGAACCGTGATAACCTGGTAGTTAACTTACTTGCTCAAGGAGCCGTGATAACCTGGTGGATAGCTTATTTGCCCAGAGAGCCGTTATATCCTGGTGGTTAGCTTACTTGCCTAGGTTGCCATGATAACTTGGTAGTTAGCTCACTTGCCTAGGTAGCGGTGATAACTTGGTGATTAGCTTACTTTCCTAGGGAGCCGTGATTACCTGGTGGTTAGCTTACTTGCCCAGGGAGCCGTGATAACCTGGTGGTTAACTTACTTGCCCAGGGACCTGCGATAACCGGGTCGTTAGCTCAGTTGCCGGTTCGCATCCCCATCCAGATAAGGATTTATAAAAACTGACCTGGATTCCTAGGTCGAAGCAGGATTAAATGGGTCCCACAAAATGTTCTGGGTAGTAAAAGCAGCTCTGTGATATTGACCACATCACCCATCGAGTACCGCCAATTGCTATATAGACAT
Source organism: Cepaea nemoralis (assembly GCA_014155875.1). NCBI lineage: Eukaryota > Metazoa > Mollusca > Gastropoda > Stylommatophora > Helicidae > Cepaea > Cepaea nemoralis. Next base: position 737,181 of record JACEFZ010006805.1, read on the forward strand.
GTGGGACTAGCACCGTAAACTAGGCGTGGAGAAGGGAGTGTTACTGGTATGCTAATACTTACTGTTTGTCTATGTGTTCTTGCAGTTTATCTGTAACATTTATTGAATTCTTGTAATCTGTCTTCTACTGAACTGAGGCATTCAGTTCTTCGAATTTGCTAATGACAGACACGGGGAACATTTCCCAAATGTTCTCGTCAGTTTGTAACATACTTGTTTGGAACCCGAGGGTTACTTGTGATTGCTGAATACTTTCAGTTTGGCTCTTAACATGAAACAGGACACGGTCACTGTCGCTGAGCCTGGTATTGTTCATGGTTTCACAGCGTCCGTAAATCGCGTCGTTGTGTCAGTGTGTAATCGATCTCATGTCTGCTGCAATCTCCCCAGATGATTCTGTAACCATGTGTTTGAGGACATTTTACTTGCGCTCCTGCATCATTCTGTTAGTTACCTCCAGGTTTATTTAATTCTCCCAGTCCACACAGATCATCATCATCATCATCAAGTGCCTGTGCCGGCTGGCGTAGGCGTTCATGGCTCTCCACAGATCTCGGTCCCTGGTGTTCTGAATCAACTCTGCTGATGATATTCCTCCATGCCACCGTCTCAGTTCGTCCAGCATCATTTCTCTTGGTCTGCCTCTGCCTCTCTTCCCCTCGATCTTTCCAGTTGTCACGATGTTCTCTAATGCCTCTCTTCTCATCACATGACCAAAGAAAGATGTTTGTCTCTTTCTTATTGTTGTATATAGTGTTCTAGTTTCATTAGCCTCTTTCAGGCAATAGTTGTTAGTTACTCTGGCAGTCCAAGGAATTCGCAACATTCGTCTTAAAAACCACATCTCTGTTGCTTCTAAGTTCCTTCCTAATTTGTTCATTTACATTCCAAAATTCGCTGCGATACAGCAAAACTGGTTCTATATAGCATTTTAGCACTCTCTTTCTTACATTCATTGATAGCGACTTATTGCATAAGATACTCTTCATTTTCTGAAATGCTGTCTTTGCCTGCCCTATTCTGCTCTTAATCTCTTTTGTACATCTTCCATCTGATGTTATAAGTGCCCCTAGGTATTTAAAATTATCCACTTGGTTGAGAATTTCCCCTTCTGCTTCTACGTCACATTTTGGTGTCCCCATTTTCTTTGATATCACCATTGTTACTGTTTTCTTGATATTCAAGGACAGTCCTTTCTGTGCACTCTCTGTTACTACACTGTCCAACAATTGTTGTAGGTCTGTTGCATTATCCGCCACCAATACTGTGTCATCTGCATAGCGTATATTGTTTATATTATATCCTCCGATTAGTATTCATGGCTTCTCTTTGATCTCTCTCATTATTACTTCGCTATACAGGGAGAAGAGATCGGGTGACAAGACACACCCCTGTCGTACTCCTAGCTTTATCTGTTCGTAACTACCCTCTTTATTTCCCATTTTAATTGTTGCTACTTGGTTCCAGTATATATTCTTTATTATTCTTAAATCTTTCCCATCAATGTTGATATCTTCCAACATTTTAATCAGCTCATCATGTTTTACTTTATCAAATGCATTAGTATAATCTATGAAGCATAAATATATGTCTCTCTGTTTCTCTATTGATCTTTCTATTAGTGTTCGTAATATAAATATTGCATTGTTTGTACCCTTTCCTTCCATAAAACCATACTGTTCTTCACTATTTTCCTATTTTTATTTTCGTTCTTGTTCTTCTCATTATAATTCTGAGTTGAAGCTTAGTGACATGGTTTATGAGGTTAATTGTACGAAAATCTTCGCATTCAAGTGCTCCTGGTATCTTTGGTATTGCTATAAATACAGATTTCAGCATATCGCCGGTAAATATCTACTGTTGTAAATATCATTCAGCATTTTGGTTAATATACCTACCCCAAATTCTCCCAATACTTCTAATTCTTCTATTGTGATTTCATCTGGCCCAGCTGTTTTTCCTTTCTTCATATGTTTCATAGCGTCAGCGACTTCGTCTTTTAGAATAGGTGGGCCTTCTAAGTTACTTTCTTCTGTTAACTCTTCCCTTTCTCCATTATATAATTCTCTTATATACTCATTCCACCTCTTTATTATAGCACCTTCCTTCAATAAAATCTTTCCTGTTTTTGATTTCAGACACCCTGTATTTATTCTTATTTTTCTTCCTGTGAGCTCGCTGATTTGTCTGTGCATACTTTTTTGATCTTTAATGGAATTTAATTCAATTTTTCTGCATTGCTCGTTTAACCAACTTTCTTTTGCCTTCACACATTTAAATATTATTTCTTTATTTATCTTAGCTTACTCTTGTTTGTCATTTTTATTCTGTTTCCTTTTGTCCATAAGCATTAAGATTTCTTCATTCATCCATTTTTTCTGAGCTTTTTGGCTTCTCACCGGTAATAATTCTTTGCTAGTTTGATGAATGGAGTCCCTTAACATTTCCCATTGTTCATCTATACTCTGTATTTTAGCTATTGCATTGTACCTATTTTTCACAGTCACTCTGTATTGTTCTTGAATTTCTTTATCTACTTTCAGGACCTCTTTATTAAGTCTCAAGATTTTAACCATTTTTCCCCTCTCTTTAATCTTACTTTTATTTGTCCACATAGTGGTACATGATCACTGTTACCGTCAGCACCAGGCATTGTCTTTACATTAATTAATGCATTTCTAAATCTTTTATTAATGAGTATGTAGTCAATTTGGTTGCGTGTTTTCATATCAGGGCTTTTCCATGTGTATAGTCGTCTTTTATGGTACATACTGCAGAAATCACACAACTTACGTGAATTAATTAGATAAATCCTTCAAGTTGAAATATACACATATTCGCACAGTAATGTCACTTATCTACCACGGTAATTTTAAGCTGACCAGCATGTCTTTCTGTTTGCACAATTCTGGCTTGCGTAATTCACGTAAGTTGTGTGATTTCTGCAGTATGTACCTGACGAGATGCAGCGAAATATGCCAGGCCATAAATCGTGCAATCTATTGTTTGTGTCTTCGTTATTCAAATTCACTACGGGAAAACATTGTTTTGAAAGTCTTTTATGGTGTTTAAACCACGTGTTTCCAATTATCATATCATTAATATTTGCCCATTCTATTAGTTTCTCTCCTCTTTCATTTCTTGTACCTAAACCGTAATTCCCCACTATATCCTCTATTTTTCCCTTTCCTACTTTTGCATTAAAATCCCCCAGTATTATTTTTATTTCTTGTGATCCAATTTGGGCTATTGCTATTTCAACTTCATTGTAAAAGTTTTGTATATCTTCATCACTACTGTTTGTTGTTGGTGCATATATAAAAAAAAAAAATTTGTTGCGTATCCCTTACGGGACGTTGCATTCAACACCAGCATTTTCAGCTGCTGTTGATATACTAGGCAAGTGTTACGTTCAGTAGTTTGCC